>CM053788.1:402824148-404024148 GCA_028749045.1 Cupressus sempervirens
TATCTCTCAAACAAACCCTTCAAAAATAAATCAAGTACAATAGCTCAAGATCCATATCATAAAAGACAAGCATATATATAATGCACTTAAAAGAAACAATGTGTTATACCTCTCAAGTAGCTAACTACCGAGTAGACCAAGAGTGGGGAATGAGAATGTTCATCAAGATATCCAAGCCTCTAACCAAGACTAATCTAAGAACAATCTCCTCTCAAGTCCATATTAGGTGAGTGCCCTCGGACTTCTTGTTCTAACCATCAACTATCTCAACAAATACTTCTCTAATACAAGAGAAATCAACATCACAACTATCTCTAAGTATCGATCAGCACCCGGAACCAATCAATCCATGCCAACTCCAAATGAAACATAGCAATATCATGAATTATCCAACTTATGATCAATGTACTCAATACCAAGAAACTAAACAAAGATTAATGTCAAAGTTTCATCCATGGCCTCAGGAACATAAATATGACAACATGATCTAAACCATCTCAACCAAAGAGATAACATGAAACATATAAACATACCATAACATGTCACAACTCTAAATGTGTATCAAGAGTATACCATGACATAATAATGAAACTATCCTCACACCAAGGATAATATGTCAAATGAAAGTATAAACCACACCTTTACCAAGAACCTCATGTGTCTTCAACATGCAACCATTTCCACACACTATGAAGAAAATCATATCCACATACCATGAATAACCATATCCACACACCATGAAGATGATCAAGAACCCCATGAGTCCTCAAGACCTAACCATATTCACACCACATGAATATAACAAGTGCATCATGCAAATGTCAAAGATGCTTCTACACCAACAGGATCTAAGAAAAACCTCCAACATCTGCAGACACTTAATAAACATATCAATGCCAAAAACTCCCACTCAAGTGTGGTATCGAGTCACCCATGGCATCACAAAATCCACCTCCTATATGAAGATCCTCCATGTCTACACTTACACAACCAAAGAGTTAGTACTAAGTGAAGCCAAGATCTCCAAACCAAACCAAGAACTAATCCTGCACTACCACCTCATCATCATCACAAGGTCCAACTAAATCATGTATAAAATCTATCCATGACATCATGATGAAAAAACCATCCTCTAACCATGAGATTAAACTAAGGCATCAAAGCATCAAAGAACTCAAAGTGCACATCATGAGCTCCTCAAAAGAAACTAAATAACCATGATCCTTGACCAAGAAGATATACCACCATAACCAAATCAGTAATCCAAACCAATGAACATCAAGGATGTACCTATATATCCAATTATGTCATGTCAAAATCCTAGGCACCATGATCACATCCACAAACTAAACAAATAACTCTCAAATTTTCCAACCTATCAGCATAAAATAGTCAACCGTAATCCTCCACCATGATTGTACCTGGTGACAACATGTCATCCCTTCTACATGAAGAAAAATTAGAAAATCATGTGACTTGGGGCATAGACAACCCAAATCTAAGCCACAAATCTAAATATTCATCAATAATGAAATATCAATAGGAAAAGACAACCCACAACCAAGCCATAAATTCAATTTGTAACTAGAGACTGCTTAGAACACTGCACAACTTGTAGACCCAACAAGTCATTATACATATCCAAATCAAACATTAATAACCATATCATCATGATACCAATCTAAAATATGAACTAAGTATACAATGACATCAAATCCAAATCTCCAAAGCATACAATGTCATAAACTCACAATGTTACCATAGTCAATATATATCATAAACTATTCAGATCAATATATCACCAAATAAACCATGCCAAACCTATACCAAATCTGAACAATATGTAGAATTTTCCAATAGCTTTTTGTTGACTTCTCAAAGTCCAAAATCTGACTTCATATGTTCAAGTTATGCCATAATTTGTGCTTAAAATAAATAACATATGTTTTAGGCCTCTTAAAACCTGACAAAATGTCAAAATCACATAATCAAACATGTTCCATGTTGTATTGCTCTAAATTATCTTTCCAATGTCTATAAGAAGTTTGAAATCTAATAACCTGAGAAAACATTATGACCATTTTACTAAGACATTCTTTTTACCATTTTCACTTTTTTTTGTGACAAAAATTCTACCAAATTAAATTTGATGGCCATCACGGGTTGAAACTAAAAACCTTTGTGTTTCTCTATCAACATGGCCAAACTAGGGCATATTATATATCAAAGTTTATGGAAACATCAATCTAGATCCAATGGTGAGGTTTGTTTTTTCCTAGGAGGTCATTTCTACAAGCTCCCCCTAAAACCCACATTTAAATGAAACATCTGAAAAACCCTTTTGACCAAAAATTTCACATGCCCAAAATCTATCAGCATTCCATCATAATAGCAAATTCAAAACCCTCAAATCTACAATAATCAAACTCATATATCTTACCCTTTCTTTTATCCTCTCATGCATTCCCATGGATTCAATCTAGGTTTGCAACAATAAAACCATAGCTCTGATACAACTTGTAAGGAAACTTGCAATAAAAATATAACCATTTCCACATAACCCATAATCGATCTAAAGTAAATATGCAATTAAAATCCACATGCAAGAGAATAGGCAACATACCTAAAAAAGTGTGACACGAGATATACCCTAGAAAACCCTCATTGAGGGAAAAATCCAACCTCCAAAAGAATCCATCGCCATGTATTATTCAAAAAAAAAGACATTGCAATACAACCATGGAAGCCTTCCAAAGCCATAGCCACCACTGAACAATCTATGTGAACATGCATGAATCCACATATCCCATGCCATACTTCCAATCTTCACAAATGCTCCTTTGGCTAACATGTCAAGCCTTGTCTTACTCAACTCTTGCATTTTTGCCTTTTTTCTTTCTCATACAACAACTACCCTTGTGGTTGATTATATTGTAGAAAATCTCACAAAATTACCAAATGGTATTACATAAACCATGTGCTACATAACCCATTGACCCCATATTTAATTTTGGACATTTAATTCTTTTTCCCAATATTAAATAATTACATCAAATATTATCACAATGTTACAATAGAACTCATCAAGTATATCCCATAGGAATCTTTACACATGCCATGTCATACTTCCAACCTTCACAAATGCTCCCTTGGCTAACCTGTCAAGCCTTGTCTTACTCAACTCTTTCATTTTTGCCTTTTGTCTTTCTCATACAATAGTTACCCTTGTGGTTGATTATATTGTAGCAAGTCTCACAAAACCACCAAGTGGTATTAGATAAACCATGTACTAAAACCATGTGCTACCTAACCCATTGACCCCATATTCAATATTGGACATTTAATTCTTTTCCACAATATTAAATAATTACATCAAATAGTATCTCAATGTTACAATAGAACTCATCAAGTATATCCCATAGAAATCTTTACATGTTGCATGTTGATCTAGGTTCTCCTAGGTGCAGCATTACATAATAAAATAAAATAATACAATATAACAATATTATGCAATGTGTGCAACACCCATTATCTCAACATGATTTGTAGACACCATAAGCTTTGGATGGGCAGTTGAACCCTACTGATACACTTGTTTTGATAATAGAGAGCCTAGATCATTTATGACCACCCCACACCAAAGCTCCCCTAAGGTGCATTAAGTCTGTTTGGGCAGCAATCTTCTGAGTGTCACAGCTCATAGCTCGTAAGGGGTATCAACATACTATCAAATGATATAGGACCATGATATCAATTTCTATAATAACCTCTTTCACTTTGGGGAGATTCAATTTTATTTTTCAATTTGGCACAATGATCTTGCTTGATGCCAAAACTTGCAATGTTCATCAGTGAATTGGTGCACCATTGCATAACTTTTGAACTATTTTTCATGGCATCAATTCATCAGTGTTGTTAGATTTGGATGGGTGGGAGAATCCTAGTGACACCCCCTATTTTGACCATAGAGATCTTAGAACAATCACAACCACCCTACACTAAAGCATCCCAAAGGTGTACTAAGCACATTTGGGTAGAGATCTTCTAAGGATAGTAACTTAGAGCTATTTTATAATGTATTTAGGCTAATAATGTCACTTTGGATACTTTCAGAGTCATTTTGAATCAATGTAAGAAAAGGTTTTATAAGGGACAAAATAGGCTTAATAAGAGTTTATATGTGCATTTAAATGTTGATTTAGAAGGTTATGCCATTTAAAATATATTATGTCATTGTGTTAAATATTGTAATGAAAAGTTTCTCTCATAGGTTTTTATTAGGTCTTGGGTGGTCAAATTAAGGTAAAAATGCCAAAAAAGGCCAAGAATATTGTAATTGCTATTATTTTATCAATTTAGACATGTTTAGGAGTATGATCAGTTATGAATTGTGATTAGACTTTTGAGCTCTAATCAAGGGACAAGGTGATTGAATTTGGGAGCAAGAGTGGGTGTTGAGATTGTAGAGAGAGACCTAGGGTTAGTCAGTTAGCCCTTTAAAGTTCATTCAGTGAGTCACCAAGAGAAATGTGGCCAAGTGAACCTAGTTGGAATGGTATATCCATAAGGATTTGGCATGATGTAGAAAATTTAATAGGATTCATTGCATCATAGGAAGATATTGGGAAGTCTAGGTATGCCTACAAATCTTGATAAAGGTTGTGGGTTGAAGAAGGACCAATTAGTTGATTAGTTGTAGAAGGAAATGTAACTGACATTGATAATTGATAAAATAATGTATTGGAGTTATTATTACCATTTTGGATATATCAAGAGGTCAAAGGGAATAATAGGACCAATTTGATATAGAGTATCATGGAAAACCATCAAACTTGTAGGATCTTGTTGTTCCAATCACCCTATTCATACATCATATTCACAAGTTGGAATCCATAAACCATGTTAATTTTAAATATCAAATAAATCTCCTCTATTACTATACTAAATCAATCAATCAATACTAAATACATATCAATTTTATAAAATATACCAAAAGTGTAGATTTTCCCCATGGTTCAAGGATGATTCATGGTCAAACCCTTGTTGTGTGTTTCAATACAAAGGTTTCCATTATAGACTTTACAAAAATCTAGTTGATCTCTTGTTATTGATCACTAAAAACATATAATTTGGTTTTAAGAAAAGTTAGTCCATAATTATTTAATTCCAATTTTTTTTATGATTTTTCAATCCATTCTCATGAAAATGAATGCATGGGAGTTGAGACCACACATGATTGATACACATGTGCAAAAAATCACAATAATATAATATATTAAAATACATAGCCATATACAAATATGATGCAAATATATGTCAAAATAAACATAGATATACAAAATGTGGTACACATCATCCAAATATGTCTCTAAGATAAAATTTTATATATACAATGTGGCATATGCCATCTCAAAATGTGCCCCAATGCATCCCTAAAAAACTATAATATCCTATGCAACTGGCAGATCATTAAAATATAGGCTCTTCAAAGCAGTCTCTAGACTCGCTAGTACTTGTATTGACAAAAAAGATAAAATCCAAGTTAGACTAGTCAATTTAACTTATTTGTACATATCAAAATGAAATTTATTCAAATCCATATTGATCAATAATATAATTGAAATTTGTATAATTTTGTTTACCTCTCGCCATGCCTTCCTATGGTGGTTGACAAAGAAGGGACCATGCCACCTTCGACCTAAATATGTTTGTATGGTTGTTAGATTTAACTAATACTTAACCTATAAACTTATTAATGATAGAATAATTAATTAATTACACAATGAATAATTTAAATTAGAATTTACCTCAAGTGATCTCTCCTTTGGAAGTTTCAAATGGGTCATCAAAGATACAAAGATTTACCAATTCCCCTCTATCACATCAAGTGTTTCCTACACCAGTCAAAATTGTAGTTGTTACTATCATGAGAATAATTTATTTATAATACAAGAAATTTTATTTTATTTTTTAGCAATACAAAAAAATTATTATAAGTAACAAATAAATTATAAATATATATACAATAGGGCTTTGACTATGAATGGAATATTTGTGGCTCCACGAGGATGAATCTGCATTGATGCATCATCAATGGCCACCCCTTATAAAATTAAAAATGCAATAAATTTCACTAGTAAAAACAAGTGACAAGTATATATAAATTTTAATGACTTTAAAACACCTAATTACCTTATCATTTTCAATGAAACGTAGCACAACCCCCTCACATCGTCCCCTACTAAGAGGTGAAAGTTGCAAGGCAAAGAAGATGAGAAGACATGTATAATCCAATATCAAAAAGGAAAGTAATGAGTAATAAAATAATATATACCATGGAGGTCTCAAGGCTAAATGAATTGGTCATAAGAATAACATCATCCACCTCTCTCATCTCATCTTCTATCATTATCTAAACATAAAGAAATCACATATATGTACATAACTGTGAAGTTGTTAAAATTACTTAAATATAAATATTATTTTTAAATTAACATTGTTGTTACAAATTAGATGTATATACTTACTGTAACAGAAGGTGTCCATGGCCTTGCCTGCCCCTCCTCCTCTTTTTTAGGAGTTGTGTCTATCTCTACAAAAATATCTTTTGTATCATTGTGCCCAACCACAAACTGAAACTCACCATCACTAATGGGACCTAGGAAAAGATTCTTGCACATTATGAAAGTTTTGGATACACAAATTTGTGGGGTACTACTGATGTACTAGCACCAACATCATCAACACAAGCATGCAACAATAACCTAGCCTATGTGACTAGTAGATCTCTAAATCTATGAATGGCTCTAATAAACTCTGAGCTAATCTCAGTGATGGCATTAGGATGATGCACTAGAGGGGGGGATATTAGGGGCAAGGACGTATGTGATAGTTCTCCTCTACTAGGAAAATGGTCTATTATGTGGATCTCTTCCTCCTACGCTTATGTTGGACCTAATGCTCCAATAGTTTACTTTCTTCTCAAGAAAAAAAACTCAACATACATCTTTCTCAAGAAATAAAAGGGCACCTCCATATTGTTGTATAGTGGTTTGTCACAAACTATCCACAAGTGATCCCAAAAAGAACTTAATGGCCTCATTGGTGCACTATTTTATTGATAATTTTGGTTTCTTTTGTCAACCTTTTTACCAGTATTGGGGTCAAAAAATAGGGTAGCTAAATCTTCTTTACTAATATCAAGGACTATAACCCCATCATAATCTAAGTCGTCATCAAATTCATTGTGCATATGGTCATGCCAACAAAGAGTTGCATCATGTTGCTCGATAAGGGTCTTAATATTACCCATAATAATATTGAGTGTGGATAACATATGAAATAATGCAAGGATATTTCTATAAGACTATTGGACAATGCTCTATTGATTTAGGTTTGCTTTTATTAAAATGTCAATGCATGGAGGGCTTAACGAGGGTAGTAGTAAAAGTCAGTAAAAGTTGCTTTTGTTGTATTGGTGTTATAATTGGGAGAAAAATGTCAACACGAATTGCAAATCACTTTTGGATGTTTTTAGACTAGTTCAAGGATTATCATATGGTCTTTCACCTTCAAGCTATATTCCATCAAATAATTCAAGTGAGCTATTAATAATGAAACATCTACATCTATTCAATATATACTTCCATATTTATTACTTGTCATGAACCATCAGAATTTGCAAATTAGATTAGACGTTACACCTACCAATTTCATTCACCTAATTTTTTTTTAAAACTTTATCAATTCTATTCTTCTCAAGGGTATGTGCAGGATCATGGTCAACCAAACTATGGCCTTAAGTGGTAGGGAAAAGCTAGCAAATCAGGGTTATGTTAACTTGACACATAATTTTAAAGTTGTTAAGGGCTATATATCAAAAAGATGGAAGAAAAGAATCTGTAGAAAATTGAATATAGTTTCTAAACTACTAGGCCTTATCTAGAGAAAAAATTATTTGATTTGTCAAAATTTTGGATTTTAATGCAAAAGTACAAAAATTTATGGGCGAAAATAAAAAGTAGGTGTATGTCTAACCACCTTAATCAAAATTAAATGAAGATATAAAAAGTAGACTCATGCCCAGATGTGATGCATATTTTTGAGTACTTTTATTCCAAATAAATAATTTAATATGAATTTTCTACTATAACTTTTTTAGAATAAAAAAAACTCTCATTTCTAACCACCTTAACTAATTGAAAACTTTACAAAATTAATTCTTTCTTTTTTTCTTATACTAGGTGAAGCATAGAATGTGACACAAGTTTTGGATTTCAAAAATGTTATACCATTTTAAAGTTATAACTATTTTTCAATCAATATGTCAATCAACAATTTACAGACATCTTCATTATAAATAAACTAATAAATACTTATCCAACTCAGATTTTAACAACAATTAAATTGATGGAATCTTGAGTGTTATAAAAAAACTCTTTTCATTTCATTGAATTTCAATGAAAAAAATATTGTCAGATGGCTACTCAAAGTTTGATTGTCACTAAAACATGTCTCAAACACATTTTTTGAGTTGACCAAAGACGTTTGGTAAATACCAAGCCTAATTGGGTACCTGATCCAAAATCAGATATGCAAAATTTGGTAGCAAAAATAAAATTTTAAAAATTGATTGCCCAAATATTACAGGGAAATCAATTTGGCAAGTGTGTGAAATCAATAACTATTGTATATTAGTAAATATTAGTGTATTATTTTTATTAAATATAATATAGTAATATAGATGATTATTATTATTACATTTAATATATAGTCATATTATTATTATATAATATAGTAATGAATTATTACTATTATTAAATATAATATAGTAAAATATGATTATTATTATTATTAAATTTATTTATTTTATTGGTAAGAGGTCGAAGCCAAGATTAATTATTATGTGATTATTAAATTTAATATTGTAATATTTATGATTATTATTATTATTATATAATCTAGTAGTATATTATTATTATATTTAATATATAATCATATATTATTATTATATATTAGAGTAATGTATTATTATTATATAGTAATGGGGTCGTAGGCTAGGGTAATCGATGCAATGGGTCGAATACCCCATTCAACCCATTGAATTACAACATGTGTCCCTAGGGGTCGTAGGACCCCTAGAGACCTATTTTATTTGTTTGATTGGGTCAAAAGGGGTCATAGGATAACCTATGACCCGTTTCAATACATTTCATGACAACATATATCCTTATGGGTCCTAGGACCCGAAGAGACTTATTTCATTTGTTCGAATGGGTTGAAAGGGGTCATAGGATAAACTGTGACCCCTTTTAATGCATTTCATGACAACATATGTCCTTAGCAATCCCAAGACCCCTAGGGACCTATTTCATTTGTTCAAATGGGTCGAAAGGCGTCATAGGACAACCTATGACCCTTTTCAACACATTTCATGACAACATATGGCCTTAGGGGTCCTAGGACCCCTAGGGACCTATCTCATTTGTTTGAATGGATTAAAAAAGGTCATAGGATAACCTATGACCCCTTTCGATGCATTTCATGACATGTGTCCCTAGGGGTCCTAGGGATTGATTTTATTTGTTTGAATGGGTCAAAAGAAGTCATAGGTTGACCCCTTTCGATGCATTTCATGGAAAAACATGTTTATAGGGTCCTAGGACCCTTAGGGACCTATTTCATTTGTTTGAATGGGTTGAAAGGGGTCATAGGTTTGACCCATTTGAACAAATGAAATAGGTCCATAGGGACCTTTAGGGACATATGTTGTCATTAAATGCATCAAAACTTGTGATAAGTTATCCTATGACCCCTTTAGGCCCATTTGAACAAATGAAATAGGTCCCTAGGATCTCTAGGGGTATATGTTGTCATGAAATACATTGAAATGGGTCATAGGTTATCCTATGACCCCTTTCAACCCATTTGAACAAATGAAATAGGTCCTTAGGGGTCCTAGGACACCTAGGGACACATGTTTTCATTAAATGTGTTGAAAGGGGTCATATATTATCCTATGACCCCTTTCAACCCATTCGAAGGACCCCTAGAGACACATGTCATGAAATGCATCGAAATGGGTCATAGGTTATCCTATGTCCCCTTTCGACAAATTTGAACAAATGAAATAGGTCCCTAGGGTCCCTAGGACCCCTACGGACACATGTTTTCATAAAATGCATTGAAAGGGGTCATAAGTTATCCTATGACCCCTTTTGACCCATTTGAACAAATGAAATAGGTCCCTAGGGGTCCTAGGGACACATGTCCCAATTCAATGGGTCGAATGGGGTTATGGACTATGACTCCAGTACTATATAATAATAATATAATACTAATATATTCTAATATATAATAATATACTAATATATATTAATATACAATAGTTTTTGATTTCCCATACTTGTCCAATTGATTTCCCTCCAAAATTTGGGTGATCATTTCGAGTACCCAATATGGAATCAAGTACCCGAATTATTTTACTAGCAAACTTTTTCCAAAATATTCCCTGTCATAACAAACCCAACAGTCACTATTTTTGGGGCCATTTTCATGGGTTTGGAGAAAAAAGATTGTTTAGGGCCCATTCAACTAAAAAGGTTGCTACAAGATTCAATTACATGTTTGGTAGTATTATCTAAATGGGGAGCAATAGTCGTCAAAAGGATGAATGCAAAAGGAAGGTATTGAATGAACACATTGCAACATATAGGGAAATGGACAACATAAATCACCAAAGGAAGAGACAAGGTATGTTAAATGTGAATCAAGTTGACGATGTATTGATCAAAGGTGAAATCGTAGAGTTAAAAAATGAATATGTTCAGTTAGGGAATAAAAATGTACAAATTAATAATGATAATGTCAAGATTGAAAATTTGGAGAATGAAACTTTACCAGTTCATAATATAAATTTTTTGAATCATAATGTCAAAAATGAAAATGCAAAAGAACGTTACATATCTCCTAATTATGATTGACATGAAGGTTCTAGAACACCAAAATGGATAATTAAAATTGATGAAATGATTATTACTAATTTGGAAGGAAAAAATCACAAAGAACCATTCGGTTATGGGCTTCAAGACTATATAAGATGTTTTTTGGCAATAAGATAGTAGTGGAGCAATGTCAACTTTTTACGCACTTATTAAAGATGAAAAGATGAGACCTATGCTTTCCAAATTGAAGATTTGTGTCGATAAGAAAATGGAAAGAAATTTCATTATTGTGAAGAATATTTTCAGTGTTCTCAATAGCATTAGAAAAAATAGTAAGGAGAAGGATAAGAGAGCTTCCTGAAGGTTTATTACAACATCTTTGGTAAGTCATTATTTTAGAAAGGGTAGATATATGAGACAAACTTGTATTGACTTGAACCTAACTCATACTACTTTGAGAAGAGAACTTAATAGATGAGAGAGAATTGATGATTCTCTTCAAAATGATACATGGGCTCTTGGTGGGAGACTTCCACATTTTGATAAGAAGCTAACCGATGATGTGAAGCAAGAAATTACACAATTTTGGCACTATAGCTCAAGAGTATCACCCAATGCTAAAGACTTTTTGAAGTTGAGAGTTAGCATTAGAGTGTGTATGCCACATCCTAAAAATTATTTGGAGGTAAGTCAAACTATGTTGTTCAAATAATTTAGAGAGAGTCATCCAAGATTGCATATATCACAAAGGGATTTGAATCCTTGAAGCCATTTTATTGTGTGCCACTTAAAATTCAAAATACATTTTGTTGCAAATATCATGTGGAATTTTCTATGCACCATGAACTATTATGCTCCATCAATTTTACTTTACATATTAAAGAAATATTGGAGAATTGTGGTGCTATTGGGCTTCCAAAATCATCAAGAGACTTGCTAGATCAATTTTGATGTCCTAGAGTTAATGGTTGCTTCTTTCATAGAAATGGTTTCTTAAATGAGAAGTGTTCAACATGTGGTGGCTTATCCAAGTTTGACACATATTTCCATGAGGGTTGGGAACAAGATCTTGGGAGGACAATAGATTAAATGGTGAAATACACATTAAAGAGTGGAGGTGAGGGCTCTAGATGTGAATTGGTTGTGAAAGAAATTAATGTGGCTAGTTTTATTTCAGATTTAAAGACAAATATTTTCTACAAGTATACAAGGCATAGCCATAGGTCTTAGTGGTTGGATCATAAATTTAGAATGTGTAAGGAGAATTTTGCCATTGGCACTATTATATTAGTTGTTGACTTTGTAGAGAACTATACATTGCAACCCCAAAATGAGACACAATCTCAGTATTACAACTCCATTTAGATTTCTATTTTTGTCCACATAGCATATAGACATGACTCTAATATTGCAAAAGATAATCAGAATATTATTAGAGAGTACCATTTTTACATGAGTGATGATAGATCTCACTCTCATGAGTTTGTGCAACATTGTTTGGAGAATTATTTTGATTTCTTACAATAGCATGACATTTCTATGGATAGACATATCATTTGGTCAAATAATTGCATAGGTCAATTCAAGAATTCTCACATGTTTTATTGGTTGTTTAGCATGCATGTAGATGGGGGGATGTCTCATATTTGGAGTTTTTTTTAGTCTGACTATGGGAAAGGGAAACATGATGGAGCAGGGGCATGTGTGAAGAGAGCTTAATTAAGGAGAAATTGAAGATTTCAAGGGCATAGCTTCTTGATGCTCATAACATTGTTGATTGGTGTAGTTCAACATTATCATAGGGGGGACTCTTGATTCAGTAGTACACTGGTTCTTTTGGTTGGTTGAGGAAGGGTCCATAGGTGATAGATTAGATTGTGCTACTGTTAGAGATGAAAAAAGAAATGCATTCATTCTAGAGCTCTGATTCTAATGCATGGACCATTTGGACATGACAACTAGATTGCTTTTGTCCTAATTTTTTTCAATTTGATTGGTATCATTGTGATTCAAGTGAGTGAGTGGACACATGGGCTCCACATTATCTTACTCCATTGCCTACCATACCCTCTATCAAAAATAATAACATGGAAAGTTCAATTGAGCATAACCATCTATCATATCTTCTTTAGCTAGGAAGCATATTTGCATTGGTTGCACCACAAGGGAATGATGAGAAATTATATTATTGGTTAGCATGTTGTGTAAGAGGTAAACAAAATCTTGCACAAGTGATCAAAGATGATGATGGATTCATATATCCTACTAGCTCAATTATTGTTTCTAGAACATGGTTGTGAACATACATGCTTAGAAGGAATGGAATTCCTACATTCGAAGACTATCAGACACACAAAAAAATTCTCATATATTCACATCTTATTATAACAACAAATGTGAAGTTGTTGAAGCATCAAGGAAGACGAAAAATAAAATAACTTTTTAATATTACTAACGTTGATCATGAACCCCTATTGGAGACCCTAAAATATAGAGAGGACCCTATAGGAACACTTAGCTAGGTATATTTACTTCTTATGTTATTTTTTTCATAATGATTTGGTGAATTGATGATTATCTTGTTTAACATAATTATTTACTAATATTTTTATGATATTGGAATGTAGATACATCATGAAGAGTAGCCATGTAGGAAGATAAAAACTAAATAAGGAGCAAAGTGAAGAGAGATCTATTCTATTTTTGACACTACAATTTTTGGTAGTTGTGTATTGATGTAATAATGATGAAACACTTGAGATATTGTAAATGTAAACTTGTTGATTTAATGTAAGAAACAAACATGTTTTTACTTAATTTAATTTGTGCGGAGGGAGCTAAAAAATAATGTTTTTACTTTTTACTTAATACTAACACCAAACTTGCACTGTGCCTAATGCCAAAAACTTGAGGGAGCTAAAAATAATTTTTTTACTTAATACTAACACTAGTGACACCCTTGTTCCAGTTGTGGGGAGCCTCCAACATTCATGGCCACCCCATATAGGAGAGTCTCCAAGGTGCTCTAAGTGTGTTTGGAGGTTGATCTTTCAAGTATTGTATCCTAGATCGGTGAAATGTTGAAAGATACATGACATTCATGTTGAGGCCTACAATGACCTATCTCATTTCTAAGAGATCAATTTCTATTTGGATTTGGCACAATGATCTTGCTCAATGCCAAAACTTGCAGTGTGCCTTAGTTCATTGGTGCATCACTGCACAACTTTGAAACCATTGATCTTGGCATCAAATTGTTAATGCCATTAGCTCTATATGGGTGGGTGAACCCTAGTGACACCCTTGTTCTAACTACAAAGAGCCTCCAACATTCGTGTCACCCCATAATGAAGAGTCTCCAAGGTGCTCTAAGTGTGTTTGGAGGTCAATCTTCTGAGGGTCATAACTTGGAGTTTGTGTGGGATATCATTGAAATGTCAAATTCTATAAGACAATCATATCAATGCCTACAATAACCTATCTCATTTTAGAGAGATCACATGCTGCTTGGATTCAACACAATGATCTCGCTTAATGCCAAAACTCGCAGTGTGCCCTAGTTAATCGGTGCATCATTCCACAACTCTGAAACCACTAATCTTGACATTTAATTGTCAGCACCATTAGCTCCAGATGGGAAGGTGAACCCTAGTGAGACCCTTGTTCCAGTCATAGAGAGTCTCCAACATCTGTAGCCACCCCATACCAAAGATTATCCAAGGTGCTCTAAGTGTGTTTGGAGGTTGATCTTCTGAGAGTCATACCTCAGAGCTCGTGGAGACTATAGATGAAATATCAAATGCCACATGATTCTTATGTTGAGGCCTAAATTAAACTATCTCATTTTAGATAGATCACATTCCATTTGGATTTGGAACAATGGTCTCACTCGATGCAAAAACTTGTAGTGTGCCTTAGTTCATTGGTGCATCACTGTACAACTTTGAAATCCTTGATCTTGACATCAAATTGTTAGCACCATTAGCTATGGATGGGTAAATGAACCCTAATGAAACCCTTGTTCTGGCCAAGAGAGCCCACAATATTTGTGGTCATCCCATACTGAAGAGTCTCTAAGGTGTTCTAAGTACATTTGGAGGTCGATCTTTCAAGGGTCGTAACTCGAAGCTCATGGGGGCTATTAGTGAAATGTTGAATGCTACAAGATGGTCATGTTGAGGCCTATAATAATCTATCTCATTTTAGAGAGATCACATTCTATCTGAATTCATCACAGCAATCTCACTCAAAGCCAAAACTTGCAGTGTGCCTCCATTAATTGGTGCATCACTGTGCAACTTTGAAACTTTTGATCTTGGAATTTAATCATCAATGCCATTAACTCTAGATGGGTAGGTGAAACCTAGTGATACTATTGTTTCGTCCATGGAGAGCCCATGACCTTTGTGGCCACCCCGTACTAAATAGTCTCCAAAGTGCTCTAAGTGCATTTGCAGGTTGATCTCTCGAGGGTCATAACTCATAGCTCGTGGGGGCTATCATTGAAACATAGAATGCTATAAGGATAGTTATTTTGAGGCCTAAAATAACCTATCTCATTTTGGATAGATCACATTCCATTTGGATTCAACACAACGGTCTCACTCAATGCCAAAATTTGCAATGTGCCTCAGTTCATTAGTGCATAAATGCACAACTTTGAAACTGTTGATCTTGGCATCAAATCATCAGCACCATCAGCTCTAGATGGGGGGTGAACCCTATTGACACCCTTGTTCAGGTCACAAAGAGCCCATGACCTTCACAACCACCTCGTATTGAAGAGTCTCCAAGGTGCTCTAAGTGCATTTGGAGGTTGATCTTCTAAGGGTCTTAAATTGGAGCTCGTGGTGGCTATCAGTGAATTGTAAAATGTTACAAGTTGGTCATAGAAAGGCTTAGAATAACCTATCTCATTTTAGAGAGATCATATTCTATTTGGATTTGGCACAACGATCTTGCTCGATATCAAAACTTACAATGTTCCTCAGTTCATTGGTGCATCACTGCAAAAATTTGAAACCGTTGATCTTGGAATCGAATCATTGATGTCATTAGCTCCATATGGGTGGGTGGACCCTAGTGACAACCTTTTTTTGATCGCAGAGATCCTTTAATGTCTATGGCCACCCTATACCGAAGAGTTTCCAAGGTGCTCTAAGTGTGTTTCGAGGTCGATATTCTGAGGGTCATAACTTGGAGCTTGTGGGGGCTATTGTTGAAACATCAAATGATACAAGATGGCTATGTCAAGGCCTAAAATAGCCTATCTCATTTTAGAGTGATCACATTCTATTTGAATTTAGCAAAGTGATCTCGCTCGATGCCAAAACTTGCAATGTGCCTCAGTTCATTGGTGCATCACTCCACAACTTTGAAACCACTAATCTTGGCATCAAATCATTAGTGCCAATTCCTCCATATGGGTGGGTGAACCATGGTGACACCATTTTTTAGGTCATGGAGAACCTCCAATGTTCATGGCCACCTCATACCAAAGAGGTGTTGTAAGTGCATTTGGAGGTTGATCTTCCAAGGGTCGTAACTCGAAGCTCATGGGGGCTATTAATGAAAAGTAAAATGCTACAGGACAGTCATGTGGAGGTCTAAAATATCCTAGTTACACCTAGTGATACCCCTATTTTGACCACAAAGCTCCAATAAAGTTTGCAACTAGTATGCACTAAAACGTCTCATAACACCAAAGATGGGCTCCTAAGACCAGATTGGCCATGGATTTGGCTAACTATAGACATCTTAAGTGATTATAGAGATCATTTAAAATTAAAAATATATGATATAATTTAAAATTAAACATTTCATCAAAATTTGATAGTAAAGATTGTTAAAATTCTCTTCACAAATTATTGCATTTGAATCAAATATAACAAACATGATCAAAATGAATGATATTCCATAAACATGAAAAATATACATGATCCACAATAAATTGAACAATGCTATACTAAATTAATATGTATATCATTGTTCACATAAATGATGAAAATATATATCAAAATAGATGCATCCATACACAAATTACACAAATATATATATCAAAGTCTATGTATTCATAGATAGATTATATAAATACATATCAAAATACATAGATCCATATACAAAATGTGGTTGATCATCCCATCAAAATGTTTATACTGTCAATGTTTATGTGTACAATGTGGCATATGTCATCTCAAAATGTCTCATGATGCATCCTATGACAACTATACTATCCTATGTTGTTACTAGATGATCAAAATGCAACCTCTTCATTGAACTAGGTGAATCAGATGCCTCCTACATAAACAAAAAAGAAAAACCCAAAATTAGACTACTAAATTTATATGATTCTATGTATCTAACATTAAATTACTCAAATGCATGATGATCCTTTTTTTAATAAAGATTTATAGTATTAAAATTTCATCATAAATAACTCTCTCATCAACCTCTTGCGGCAGTCAGGAGTCCTCTCATATATCCTTGGAAATGCTTGAGCCTCATTGATTGTGGCATGTATATGTTCAAGTATGGTTATCATATGGATCTAAAACTTAAACTCTTAATAGTATTATTCAGAGTATACTAAATTTATAACATATAATCAAGAATTCAAGCTAAAACTTACCTCTATCGACTCCTCCTCTAGATATAATGGCTACGTGAGAAAAGTTACAAAACTCTGACATCCATCCTCCTACACACTAGGTGTTTCCTATAAGATACAAAATCCTAGTTGATAATATCATGGAAATAAGTTTTGAATTATTTATCAAAATAAGGAAAATAACAAATAAATGATACTTGTATGCATACGATGGGGCTCTCACTGCAAATGGAAATGCTAGAGGGTCTATGATGCCGAATCTTCCTAGACTCATCACCATTAGCCATGCCCTGTATAATAAAGAATGTAATTAAATTTCATTAGCACAAATATTTTATAAGAATGCATCAATAATTAATCACTTTAAAAACACCTAATTACCTTTCTTTTGTCAATGGGCTTTGCCTCACCCCCTACACTGTACTCCCCACTAATAAGTGATACTTGTAAGAGAAAAGAAATATTAAAAACCATATATGCTCCATCATATAGAAAAACAATGAGAACATAAAATAATGTACCGTAGATGTCTCAAGGACAAATGAAATAGCTGAGAGTGTGACATTATCAATCTATCTGAGCTCCTCCTCAGTCATCAACTAAACATGAATGAAGATCACATACATGTATAAGTTAGTATGGGTTAAAATTACTCTATTATAAAGATTAACATTAAATCACATATGTGATAACAAAAAAATTTATACACATACTGACACAGAAGGATTCCATACCTCTACATGCCCCTTCTCTCTCACATCAAGTTGTGTAGCCTTTATATATGTATCTGTTGTATCATCCTCCTCAAATACAAAATAATGCTCAAAAAGATCACCTATGGGACCCCAAAAAATATTCTTGCACATTATGCAAGTCTAGGGAACACAAACATGTGATGAGCTTGTCGATGATGAAATCATGCTAGCATCATCAACATGGGAAGGCAACACTAACCTAGCATGGGATATCAATAGGCTACTTAATCTATGGATCCAACTCTAATAGTCTGAGAGCTAGCATCTGCAATGATATTAGAATACTACACTAGAGGAGGGGGGAGACATCAGTAGGGGGGACAAAAGTGTCAACTTTCTTCCACTAAGAAAAGGGTTGGGCCTCATGCTCCAATAGTTCACTTGAGGTGCAACACAAATTCATCATAGAGTTTTTTAATGTAATATAGTGACACCTCTAAATTGTTGTGGAGAGGTTTGTCAAAAACCATTCACAAAAGATCCCAAAAGTTTGCATGCATAGACTCATTTATGCACCATTTAATTGATAATTTGGGCTTTGCGCATTCTATTGTTTTATTGGTGTTTGGATGTACACAAAGGTTAACCATATCATCTTTAGTTATATTTAGGGCTGCAACCTCATCATAGTGCAACCCATCATCAAACATGGCATTCATTTTCTCATGCCAATGAAGAGAAACATCTTGTTCATTGGTAAGTGTTTGAATATTGTGCACTATGGTGTTTAACATGGATAATGTGGGAGCTAATGCAATTATATTACTATATGTGGTTTGCAAAACCCTCAGTTCAGTGAGATTTTCATATATCAAATCTTTAATTAGAGGAGGGTTTTGAGGGGATATGGGATCATTTGGTGGATTTTTTTGAGGGGATACTAAATCATTTGGTAGAGGGTTATGAGGAACATTGTTTCTTGGCTCAGTGTCATCATTTGGGTCAGCCATATCTATTAAATTGCTATAAAAAAAAATCTATTATGAAAAAAACCAATTTTCAACAATTTCTTTAAAAAAACCTAATTTTTAATAATTCCTATTACAAATAACTAATTTATATTAAAATTTATTCAAAATCATAAAAAAATACAACAAAAATGTTACCTATATCCAATACTCGAAATGTAGTAGCACAAACCAAACTCAAAACATAAATGCCAAAATGCTCTCGATTTTTTTTTAAATTCCATGTCATAGGTTTTGGGTATTTGATCTCATATCGAATACCCAATAATGGATCAGATACATGATAAGGTTTGGTCCAACCTTTTTTCCTTGGTATCGAGGTGCTCCATGAGATGATAGATGAAGGATGGTAGGAAAGGTTAGGTGAGCATTAACTCCACATCAACTTGCAAAGCATTTAGAATATCCTCTAGATCTATTGAGAAATTAAAAACTTCACTGTAATAGTTATTTAGACCAAATTGATGAATAAAATGGAACCTCACACCATATGGGCATGTTCCCATCACTGTGAATGCTCGACAAATTTGAAAAATCCAATTCAAAGCTCAAATATAAGAAAACCATGTCACCTTTAACTACATTATTTATAAAATTGTGAGAGTCATCATCTCATTTTTTTTACTTCAGATGATGAATGACGATTTGCAACTCCTCTTTGTCATGTGCAAATTATAATGATAATAGTCAGTCAATGCCTATGTTGAACAATAAGATGAGTTGGAATTTATTGAAGCAATGATTGAGGAAAATAGACTTAAGTTTGGGCCAGGCTTCCTTGAAAATCCATCATAGTTGATTGCTACATATGCAAGAGAAAGATTTCATTATATGGATCAATTAAAGAGAAAATATTGTATCTAACAAAGAGAATAAATGATAAAATGTCAATTAATGAAGAGACGTGATACAAGTGATAATATTGAAAATTAACTCTAACATAAGGGCAAAAAAGGGACTGATCAAATTAAGATAAGTGCATAACTTATATTAAGTTCCTTAATATTAATTTTTTATAGGATATTAAGAGTGGTAGATTAATATGTGTAGCTATATTATATAAGATAGTATAACCAACAATATATGGTAATTATATATATATATATATTAGATCATGGTGTGCATATATTTTTTAAGTATATTAGATCTTTATCTATAGGGTATGTGCAGGATCATGGTGTGCCAAAAAGTGGCAATGTGAAAAAAGTAGAGTTTGAAGACATCTAAAAGTGCTTCAAAATCCGCTCTAACTTTTTTTCACCTATCTAGGTACCAAACCTAGAAGATAAGGCCGAGCCTTATTGGATATCCGATTTGAGATCAGATATCTGATCTCATATCGGATATTAGATAATTAGCAGAATAATATTATAACAATATAATTATTATACTATAATATAATATTATTATTATATTATTATATTATTATAATAATATAAAAATATTATATTATAATAGTATAATATATTATTATTATTATATTATAATCATATAATATTATACTATAATAATATTATTATATTATATTATAATAATATTTAATATTATAATATATAGTAATATAATATAATATAATAATAATAAAGTAATATATTATAATATAATATATAATAAAAAAGTATAATATATTATAAATTATAATAATATAATATAATACATTATAATAATATTATATTATAATAATATATTATATTATAATGATATAATATAATAATTTATATTATAATATATAGTAATGTAATATAATATATATAAAATATAATATATAAAAATACTAAATGTAATATAATATAATATAAAATATAATGTAATGTAATATATTATATATAAAATATAATATAATAATAAAAATGTAAGATATTATATGTTAGCATTTATATATAATATTGGATATCGGATATCCAATGTTATATCAGATATCTGTTATTATATCAGATATCCGGTATTGAAACGGATATCTGATATAATATCAGATATCTGATACCTATGCACAACATGAAATTAAAAACACAGACCCGCAGGCACATTATTACGTTATTTGGGGCCAGTTTTTAGCAAGGGTGATCGGATATACGATCGAATATCAGATATCAGATATTAAAGCTTTTTTTTTCAACTCATTTTAAACTTAAATTCAATAGATTTTAGGATGATTTTGTTTGTTTTAGTTGAATCTAGGGTATTTTTGAAAAAAAAAGGTTAAAATTAAGGTTTTTTTAAAATATATATTACATTTTGCAATTCAATAGGAATGGCTAATCAGAATGATGACACTGAGGCAGGGAATAATATTCCTCGTAACCCCCCACCAAATGATCCAATACCCACACAAAACTATCAACCAAATGATCCTCTACCCCCTCATACTCTCCTCGAATCAAGGATTTGATAAATGAAAATCTCACCAAGTTGAGAGGTTTGCATAGAACATATAATAATGTACTTGCATTGGATCCTATGTTATCCACATTAAACACCATAGTGGATAACATTGAAACCCTTACAAACCAACAAAATGATGCTCTTCATTGGCGTGATGAAATGCATGAGATTTTTTATGATGGTTTGGATTATGATGAGGTTGCATCCCTCAACATAAGCAAAGACAATTTGGCCAACCTTTTTGTGAACCCAAAAATGGGTTTACCAGTTGACCCAAAAAAATCCAAACTATCAATTAAATGGTGCACAAATGATGCCATACGTGCAAACTTTTGGGATCATCGGTGGATGTTCTCTGATATCCCTCCACATGGAAATTTAGACATACCATTTTATTTCCTTAGAAAATTATATATAGAATTTTTGTTGAAACTTAAAGTGAACTATTGGAGCATGAAGCCCAACATGGGTGTAGGACTAGGAGCTCCTCAGGATAGACCCTCTTCCCAGTGGAAGAAAGCTGGCACTTTTGTCCCCCCCACTGATATCTTCCCCCCCTCCTCAAGTGCAGCATCTAGATATTATGATAGAGGCTAGCTCTCAGACCATCAGAGCCATTCATAGGCTAAGTAGCCTAATGATATCTCAGGCTAGGTCAGTCTTGCCTCCTCGTGTTGATGATGTTGGTGCCAGTTCATCACCGACTAGCTCATCACATGTTTGTGTGCCTCACACTTGCATTACATGTAAGAATATTTGCCTGGGTCCCATAGGTGATCTTCCTGAGTATCATTTTGTATTAGACGAGGATACACTAGACACACAAGCAGAGGCTACAGACCCTGATGTGAGAGAGGAGGGGAATGCAGAGGCATGGACTCCTTCAGTGTCGGTAAATGTATATATTTTTTTGTTATGACATATACAATTTAAATTTAATTTTTACAGTAGATTATTTTTAATTTTTAAGTCATATTGACTTTTATATGTACGCGATCTTCATTCATGTTTAGTTGATGACTGAGGAGGAGCTCAGACAGATTGATGATGCCATGCTCTCAGCCATTTCATTTCGCCTTGAGACATCTACGATACATTATGTTGTGTTCGCATTTTTTTTTCTATTTTATATTGTAGCATATATGGTTGCTAATCTTTCTTTTATCTTGCGGGTAGCACCTCTCCTGGGGGGACAAAGTGTGGGGGGTGAGCCAGCATGCATTGACAAAGGAAAGGTAATTAGGCACTTTTTATTTGATTAAATATCGATGCATTCTTATAAAATATTTTTGGTAATCCCATTTAATTATATTATTTATTGTATATAGGGTGTGGCTACTGACGATGAGCCTATACAGATTATGCATCGTAGACCATCAAGGATTTCCACTCGCACTGAGAGCCCCATTGTATGTATAAGTATCATTTATTTATTATTATCCTTATCTTCATAATTAAATTCTACACTGATATCCATGATATTAACAACTACTATTTTGTATCTCATAGGAGACTCCTAGTGCAAATGAGGTCCGACGGGAGAGTTATGTAGATTTGACGATGCGGCCACTCACTCCTGAGGAGGAGCCTACAATAGTAAGTTGTAGTTTGAATTCATGATTAAATATGTTATAAATTTAGCATGCCATGAATTATAATGTTATAGTTTAAATTGTAGATTCATTTGACAAATGTATTTGAACATATATAGCCCACAATCAAAGAGGTACTGGCATTTCCGAGGGCATATGAGAGGACTCCTGACTGGCGCAGGAGGTCGATGAGAGAGGTATTTATTATAAAATTTTGATAGTATAAATCTCCATTACAAAAAAGATCATTATGCATTTGAGTAACTCAATGTTAGATATGTAGAATCATATAAATTTAGTAGTCTAACTTTGGTTTTTCCTTTTTTGTTTATGTAGGAGGCATCTGATCCACCTAGTGCAATGAAGAGGCTGCATTTTGATCATCAACCAGAACCCTAGGATAGTATAGTTGTCGTAGGATGCATCATGAGACATTTTGAGATGGCATATGCCACATTGTATACAGAAACATTGATAGTATACACATTCTGATGGCATGATCAGCCACATTTTGTATATGGATCTATATATTTTGATATATATTTGAGTACTTTGTCTATGGATACATGATCTTTGATATATATTTGTATAAAATTTTGTCTATGGATACATGTATTTTGATATATATTTTTGTCATTTATGTGCACAATGATATACATATTAATTTAGTATCTAGTATTGTTCAATTTATAGTGGATCATTTGTATTGTTCATGTTTATGGAATATTGTTAATTTTGATTATGTTTGTTATATTCAATTCAAATGCAATAATTTTTGAATGACATTTTAACAACTTTTATTATCAAATTTGGATGTAATGTATAATTTGAAGTGCTATCATGACATAAACACACTTCTTAACTTCCTACACAATGTTCAGATAACCCCAAATCTAATTTTAAACTCCACCTTCAACCTTGAAACTAACTCTTGGCTTCAAATCTAATCTCAATACAGTTAAGGACTCCACTCCTCAACCATGGATTCTATTCCCAACCACCAAGTCATTCATAGATTCATAATCTTTGATAACTAGCACTTCACTTTGTTACTATCCTCATACTACAACTTTTCAATTTCAACATAACTTCAAAATATCTCAACTTAAAAGGCTTGATTGGATAGTTCATAGATAGCCCTCATGAGCTTCAAGTTATTTTAGGCCTCAACATCACTTTCCCGTAGCATTCAACGATCCACTAATAGCCCTCATGAGCTCTGAGTTATGACCCTCAAAATATCGACCTCAAAATGCACTTAGAGCACCTTGGAGACTCCTCGATACAGGGTGGCCGTGGACGATGGATGGTCTCTATGGCTAGAACAAGGGTGTCACTAAGGTTCACCTGCCCACCCGAAGCTAATGGCACTGATAATTCAATGCCAAGATCAACAGTTTCAAAGTTACACTGTGGTGCACCTATGAACTAAGGCACACTACGAGTTTTGGCATCGAACAAGATCATTGCGCCGAATGCAAATGGAATGTGATCTCTCAAAAATGAGATAGGTTATTTTAGGCCTTAGCATCAGCATCTTGTAGCATTTGATGGTTTATCGATAGCCCTCACAAGCTCTGGGTTATGACCCTCAAAAGATCAACCTCGAAAGGCACTTAGAGCACTTTGGAGACTCCTCAGTACAGGGTGGCCATTGACAATGGATGGTCTCCATGGCCAAAACAAGGGTGTGACTAGGGTTCACCCACCCACTCGGAGCTAATGGCACTGATGATTCGATGCCAAGATTAGTGGTTTCAAAGTTACGCTATGGTGCATGATGACATGAAGAAATAGAAGTCTTATTAGCCCTTTTTGTGAACATTTGTCTATAACATACTGAACTTTATCATCTTTTAGTATAAATTTCCTTGAACTTTTGATGTATAAAGTATGGACATAGGGCATAAAAATGACAATCAGAATTATATCTAAAAAGTGGATCATTTTGTGGTAAAAATATTTCTTCATGAATGTTTGATATGGGTAGATCTTCCTACAGCTGAAGAGATTGCAAAAATTGTTAGTTGAATAATTAATTCCTTTTCTTTATAAACTAATAAATGAAAATAAATGTTTGTGGGAAGTCTTGTGTGTATTAAATGTTGATCGCAGGGTTACAAGCTGAGCAGGAGTTAAACAAACTATGAAGGAATAGCGCTAAGGCATTGATGACATTAAGGAAAAGTTTTATGACACCATTGCAGCTAGAAGACTTGGCAGCAAAATCAGAAGGGGCCTATTTTAATGAAAATTTAACAAAATGGGACCTGATAAAGCGGCTGAGCAAGGAAGGAAGCATCAAAGAAATCAGTTAAACATGTAGTGCATGATACTTGGATTTCTAGAAGCTATTTGAAGTCAGATAAAAGAGCAGATCTAGCATTTGCTATGATCTATATTTGTGGGGAATTTAAGGGATAATTAATGTCTTTCCAATTGCATGTTTGTAGTCTTAAGTTGTAAATGACTTTCCTTCATGAGAAATTCATAGTTTTAGGAGTTTGTTGTTCTTCCTTCCTTTTAAATAAGACCTCATCTATATCTATGAGGTTAAGTAGTGAGTAGACAGACAGAGTTGATAGACATCTTATTGTTTTTCCCAAGTTATTGTAATACTGCATATTTGATGAATACATGCCTTTACTGAGTTTCTACACTTTTATCTAAGTTTATCTTTCCTTAATTCTTTCATGGGGGCCCATGCAGAAGGTGGAGTTTACTTTAGTAAGTAGGAGTTAGACTCAGTTTTCTAAGTTAAGATAGAAATGTTGTTCCTGCAGCCACTAGAAATAGAACTAGTCACTATTCCTGCAATAGTAGGTGCATAGATATATGGCTAAATAATTAGAATTTCCTTCCAAGTATTTGATAGTTGTCTTTCCTTTGGATAAACTAGATTTCCTTAATGGTTATTGCATTCAAGTTAGTAATGACTTTTAGTGAAAACTAGAGCATATACTTTGCAGACATCATCTCAAGTTCACGCTCCCAGATTGACATTTAATGAAAATCAGCATAGTACTTTGGTAGTAAGGGATGTCCAATCCTATAACTAAAAAGGTGTTATATTGATTAGACAGTGCACCTATGAACTGAGGCACACTACGAGTTTTGTGATCGAGCAAGATCGTTGTGCCGAATGCAAATGGAATGTGATCTCTCAAAAATGAGATAGGTTATTTTAGGCCTTAGCATCACCATCCTGTAGCATTCAATAGTTCATTGATATCCCTCATGAGCTCTGAGTTATGACCCTCTGAATATCGACCTTGAAAGGCACTTAGAGCACCTTGGAGATTTCTCAGTACAGGGTGGTTGTACATGATGGATGGTCTCTATGGCCAAAACAAGGGGGTGACTAGGGTTCACCTACCCACTTGGAGCTAATGGAACTGAGGTTTTGATGCCAAGATCAGCAGTTTCAAAGCTACGCTGTGGTGCACCTATGAACTAAGGCACACTACAATTTTTGGCATTGAGCGAGATCATTGTGCCAAATGCAAATGGAATGTGATCTCTCAAAAATTAGATAGGTTATTCTAGGCCTTAGCATCACCATCTTGTAACATTTGATAGTTCATCGATAGCCCTCACGAGATCTGAGTTATGACCCTTCGAATATCGACCCCGAAAGGCACTTAAAGCACCTTGGAGACTCCTCAATACAGGGTGGCCACAAATGATGGATGATCTCTATGGCTGGAACAAGGGTGTGACTAGGGTTCACCCACCCATCCAAAGCTAATGGCAATGACGATTCAATGCCAAGATTAACGATTTCAAAGTTACGTTGTGGTGCACCTATGAACTAAGACACACTACGAGTTTTGGCATTGAGCGAGATTGTTGTGTCGAATCCAAATGGAATGTGATCTCTCAAAAATGAGATAGGTTATTTTAGGCCTCAGCATCACTATCCTGTAGCATTTGATAGTTTATCGATAGCCCTCACAAGCTCTGAGTTATGACCCAAAAAAATTGACCTCAAAATGCACTTAGAGCACCTTGGAGACTCCTCAGTATGGGGTGGCCGCAAATGATGGATAGTCTCTGTGGCCAGAACAAGGGTGTCATTAGAGTTCACCCACCCATCCAGAGCTAATGGCGCTGGCAATTTGATGCCAAGATCAGCGGTTTCAAAGTTACGCTGTGGTGCACCTATGAACTGAGGCACACTGTGAGTTTTGGCATCGAGCAAGATTGTTGTGCCGAATCCAAACCGAATTTGATCTCTCAAAAATGAGATAGGTTATTTTAAGCCTCAGCATCACTATCCTATAACATTTAACAGTTCATCGATAGCCATCACAAGCTCTGAGTTATGACCCTCGAAAGGTCGACCTCAAAATGCACTTAGAGCACCTTGGAGACTCCTTGGTATAGGGTGGCCGCAAATGATGGATGGTCTTTGTGGCCAGAACAAGGGTATCACTAGGGTTCACCCACCCACCCAAAGCTAATGGCACTGACGATTCGATGCCAAGATTAGTGGTGTCAAAGTTATGTTGTGGTGCACCTATGAACTGAGGCACACTACGAGTTTTGGCATTGAGCGAGATCGTTGTGCCGAATGCAAATGAAATGTGATCTCTTGAAAATGAGATAGGTTATTTTAGGCCTCAATATCACCATCCTATAGCATTTGACAATTCATCAATAGCCCTCACGAGCTCTGAGTTATGACCCTTGGAAGATCGACCTCAAAATGCACTTAGAGAACCTCGGGGACTCATCGGTATAGGGTAGTCGCGGATGATGGATGGTCTCTGTGCCCGAAACAAGGGTGTCACTAGGGTTCACCCGCCCACCCAAAGCTAATGGCATTGACGATTCAAACAGTTCTAGTAGTTAGGAGTTACATTTTGAAAAGTTGTCAAGAAAATTACAAAAGTTGCTAAGCAACTTTTTGCAATTTTTGTGCTAGGACAAGTTTTATTGCAAATTTGATTGCAAATGGACTCTACAAACTCCTAGGGACCCTAATAATGTTCTAAACATCTATACTTACCTAAAAAACATGGAATTTACCAAAAATCCACTTTATTGGACCAATTGATGGCCAAGGCTTATAGTTGCACCATGGGGTCTTATGTCCATTACAAATGTGGATGGTCACAGGGAGATCATTAGATCTATCCCTAGACCTTATTACATCAAGAGAAGAAAAATGATTAGGTGCTTTGCACTAGTGTTCCCTGTATTTCATTAATGTTATTGGACTAAGAACCAATTTTCCTCTCAGTTGGAAGGGTGGCCCTAAGGGTTCAACACTAATGGGTGATGTTGAACCACCTTGGTAATGACTAGTTCATTTGGGGAGGATTGAGACTGCATGCAAAGAAATTCTTATCTATTTTACTCTTGTTTCAAGGGGTGGGCCTAAGAGCTCAACATATTAGAATGATGTTAAATCACCATATTAATGAATAGCTCATTTGGAGATGGTAGCTAACCAAAGCTTAGAAGATTATTTTTATAGTACTGTAAAAGTTTTTTGTGAGAACCTTGCTACTAAAAATTTAGAGTATATGCAATTTTCGCAATGATTCTAAGCATGGTAACCAATGGAGGAAGACTTGGCATGGTTGTAATAATGCATGGTAACCATGATAAACCAACAAAAAGGAGAAACACTATGAACTATGATGCACTTAAACATAAAAATGATTATGGAGAGGATCAAATGCAACATGTTGCTTCAGTCCCAAATGTTGACAATATACAAGTGATGCAGAGGATAGGGTGATGGACCCAAGTAACAACCTAAAATGAGTAAATTTTTAATAATGTGCCAAGTGACCCTTCTAGGTCCTGATGGTCAAATCCCACAAATTGTCAACTCCAGGAGGTTTTAAGGCTTCAATGAGTTTGTTTTGACATATTCACCATGTTCCAACACTTACCCTTGAGTTTCAATATTTTTCAAGCAAAAATGCACAACATGCCAAAATGTTGTGTATGCAATTTTACAATTCTTTGACAGCAGCAAGACAAATAGGTGGATAACTTTTCTTTTTTTCAAAAGACTCCTTGAATAAATGGATGTTTTGGATACCCTTTATCCTTTCACAAAACATATATAAGGTTTAGATACCCTTCCTTTGTAAAATATCAATGAACTTTCACACTTCTCCTATTTTTTAACAATGTAGAAAAGATGCATTTACAAAGCAACAACTAGAAGGAATTAAGATCTAGACTCCAAACTTTGCATAGGCTCCTAAAATGACTTCAATTAGACAAATCTACTCTCAATTTCTATCTATGGGCTCCCTAACCACAAAAGCCCCAATTCACCTTCTCAAAAGCCTTGTTCCTAGGGCATCACCAATCTCACATGTGCCAAGCCTTCTTGGACTAATTCAAATAAGACATCTATTTTTTATCACCATAAACATGAATCAACTCACAAACACTGCCTTCTTTAAGAAAAATCTATTCCTATAGGACCGTCCCCTCACTTTCAACCTTTGTTTTCACCCTTTTATGTTTGGTGGCCACCAATTATTCTAGTTAGTTGATCATTTCAGGGTTAGAAGACATTATACATGTTAGGAAAATGTCATTCCATGAAGAATCAAGTAAGCATTCATGGAATGACCATGATTAGATGAAAAAACTGTCAAAATGCTTATGAAAAGGACTGCTATAGCCAACAATCAGCAAGTTAGATGAATAACCCTTCAAAAATGAAATCAAAACTTGGTCCTAAACTTCCTTATAGATCTTAGAAGATGCCTCAATGCATTAGAATATCATAAAGAACTCAAAAACTCCAAAGAACCTTCAAATTGCTATTAAAATCCAAGCTTTTTTATTCAAAATTTTGAATCAGTCCATACATACTGCCCTTATAGTCCATACAAACATTATTTATATGTTTCAGGGGATGGCTAATAACCCCCTCAACCACCTCCAATCGATTTCACTTCCTATTCCTTCATAAAATTTAAACTATGGAGTTTCTATTGGAATATTCAAATATGGAAAGAATACTTATGAGGGGGGGGTGAATCAGAAGTATTACACTTTAACCAATAAAACTTTTATCTGAAAGTAAATTGCATGCATGTAAATACATCAAGAAAACATGAAACTAAGACATGCATCAACAACACATAACACTAGAATTTGGTAACCCAAAAACCCTCCAGAAATAAGAAGGTAAAACTAGGGTGGGGATGATACCCACAAAAATCACTGCAGTAATATTGTTCAACCACTTCTGATAGTCTGCCCTATTAAAGGCCTGCCCTATTAAAGGCTTTACATTATGTCAATTGTGACCTGGTTAAAAGATTTTCAAACACTTAACATGAAGTGTCACCCTATTAAAGGATTTAATGACTTTTTGATAAGGATCTACAAATAGCTGTTAAGCCAACCTATCTACACAGGATTTCCTTTCTAATACAATGGTAAGAGAGTATTAGGTATAATAAGCCTAATAGTTTACAATCCTTGATTGTTGAATGCAAGAACTTGTTCTGGCTCTTTCTCTAATTTCTATCCTCTGAGATCTAATTTTTGTTTGTCTACTTTGCTTTGTTCTAATCAACTGAATATTGAATTGCTGCTCTTACTCTCTATGTCTCCTTTCATTCCATTATGTTTTTCCTTTTACACTGTTCTCTGTCTCTCATCTCTCTTCACAATGAAACTTTTGTCTTCCTTAAAAAGACTTTTAAGACTTAGGGTTAGATATGGATCTACGATCCACATTGAATCTCAATTTTTTGCTCAATACTTGTCTTTTGTTGATTGGTTGCATGCCTTTCCAATTTTCCAATTGGTTGCGTGCAGATTGCATAGGAACTATAAAAGATTCGTTCTTATCTCTTGATCTTTTGAGATTTACCTTATGTCGGCTACAAAAATGGTTTACATCATAGTTTGTGCAATTACAAACTCTTATGCTAATATTCTGAGTTACTCGGCTACTGAAGCATTACTGATGCTCGGCACATGTTATTTCCTGGATAGCTCAACACCTAAACAAAACTATATCACTCGACACCTTATGTTACTAGGCACTTGATATTACTCGGCACTTGATATTACTCGGCACTTGATATCACTTGGCACTTGATATCACTCGACACTTGATATCACTCAGCACTTGATATCACTCAGCATGTATAGTGAAAAATGGTTAAGTGTATTGACTCTCAACTGTCAAAATTATTCTTTAAACCAACAGTTTCCCTCCAAAATGCTCATGTAGCCGTTACATTCAAGATTTGAATTTTCTAAAGCAATAAGCTAAATTTTAAGTGACTTTTTGAATGTTTCAACTTATAAAATGACTTGAGATTATTATGAGACCTTATTAGGACCTATCTAATGACTCACTTACCCTATGCAAACTTAGACATTACTAAAATTCAAATCTCATGGTCCTTTACAACTTTTCAATATGAAAGTCTTTCAAAATATTATACAATATTATGACTCTTTATGCTTTCAAATGCCATGATTGGTTGCAAAATGGAAGAAATAAAGTATTGTAATTTTTCATCCATACTTTCTAGATTTTTTTATTTGATTAGTTTGATAAAAAATAGTTTTAATAATCGTAATGTCAGTTTTATGTCAAATAAGGAAAAATCCAAACTTGTAATAAGATATCCGCAAGCAATTATCTTTCATATAGTTATAAATGCTCCTAAAATTGTCCTTATAGCCTTGTATCACATGCAAATATGATTTGCAAGAAATTGTTCAATATCTTCCTCTTATAATTCCTTACAAAAAACCTACCAAAATACAAATTAGAATGTGCAACTAATTTAACCTTTCTTTTTCATTATTACAAAACCCATATACAAAAAAAAGTTCACATTTTACATCATAATACATTATAAATCTTAAGAATTCTCCCCAATACCATCTCCCCCCCGCCCCCCCCCCCCCCCCCCCCCAACTCTTCATGATGTACCTACATTCCAATATCATAAAAAAAATAGTAACTTATTGTATTAAACAAGATAATCATTAGTTCATTGAATCATTATGAAGAAAATAACATAAGAAGTAAATATACATAGTCGAGTGTTCCAATAGGGCTTCATGATCAGCATTAGCAATAGTAAAAAGTTCTTTTACTTTTGGTCTTCCTTGATGCTTCAACAACTTTACATTTGTTGTTATAATAAGATGCAAATATATGAGAATTATTTTGTGCTTCTGATAGTCTTCGAATGCAAGAATTCCATTCCTTCTAAGTATGTATGTTTGTAGCCATGTTCTAGCAACAACCACTGAACCAGTAGGATATGTAAATCCATCATCATCTGTGATCGGTTGTGCAAGTTTTTGTTTACCTCTTACACAACGTGCTAACCAATAATCAGATTTCTCATCATTCTCCTATGGTGCAACCAATGCAAAGACATGTCTTGGCTGAAGTAGATCTGATAGATGGTTATGCTCAAGTGAACTTTCCATGTCATCATTTCTGATAGAGGGTATGATAGACAATAGAGTAAGATAATGTGGAGCCCATGTGTCCACCCACTCACTTGACTCACAGTGATCCCAATCACACTGAAAACAACTAGGACAAAAGCAAGCTAGTTGTCGTGTCCAAATGGTCCATGTACTAAAATCAGAGCTCTGGAATGATTGCATTTTTGATGATTCTTTCACTATAGCACAATTTGATCTATCAGCTATGGACCCTTCCTCAACCAACCAAAAGAACCTGTGTACCACTGAATCAAGAGTCCCCCCTATCATAATGCTAAACTACACCAATCAACAATGCAACGAGCATCGAGAAGCTCTGCTGCTAAAATCTTCAGTTGCTCCTTAACTAGAGCTCTCTTCACACATGCCCCTGCTCCATCATGTACTCCTTTTCAATGGCCAGACTCAAAAAAACTCCAAATATGAGGCACCCCTCTCTCTACATGCATCCTACATGACCAATAAAATATGTGAGCATTCTTGAATTGACCTGTACAGTTATCTGACCAAATGATATGTCTATCCATAACAATTGCATGCTCATTTAAGAAATCAAAATAATTCTCAAAACAATGTTGCACGAACTTGTGAGAGTGAGATCTATCATCTCTCATATAAAAATGATACTCTCTAATAATCTTACGATTATCTTCTGCACTATATATTAGGGGCATGTCTATATGCTATGTGAACAAAAATAGCAATCTGAATAGAGTTGTAATACTGAGATTGTGTCTCATTTTGAGGTTTCAATGTGTAGTTCTTAGCAAAATCAACAACTGATATAATAGTGCCAATGGGAAAAGTCTCCTTACACATTCTAAATTGTTCATCCAACTGTAGACACCTAAATTTGATTACACTTCTTTAGTAATCCTATTTAGTTATCTCTAAAGGCATCATTAATTAAATTCTTATTTAATTAATCCTTTGCCATCCCTAGTTGATTAATTTAATTAATCATCTATAGTCCTAATTGATAAATCAAATAACCTATTATTTATCAATTAAATCCTATTCTTCTATCTAATTCCAAAAATCTCCATTTATTAAATAAATCTATTTGATAAATAAAATCCTCAAATCCAAAAACCTCTAACCTATCCCTAATCCTCCATTTAGCCTAATCCACCCCATCCACCCATACTAACCTAGCTTAGCCACTAACTCGCCCACCCTCATTAATGCCATTCACTTGCACATCTCTAACATCTCTAATCTAATCCTAAACCCAAGCCTAATCCACCCCTTAATGTTGTCACATTCCTTAAACAAGTTTAAGACTTTCCTAATCCAAACCAAAGTCTCCCCTCAAAAATCCCAACCACCAAGTCATGAGTGCTCTTACAAACCATAAAAGACTCTTACAAGCCCACTCATGACTCTTACATCCATCTTCCACACTCTTCCCTCTTCCACACTCATTCCTCTTACATCTCTCTTACATACTCAACCTCACTCATCATGCCTTTAACCAACCCTTTACCCTACCCTCTCACACTCATCCTCCTTGTGACAAGTGTCACCTTTCCATTGGTGCTAAACAAGCACAATCCATGTCCTCTCCTTTGAGTGCATCCTAGCCCTCCTTAAGCCTTCATCTCTCCTTGCATCTTAGCCCTCCATCCCTCAAGCCCTTAGTCTATAAATTGGATCCCCTCCCAAGCCATTTCATCAACAATCTTTGAGCTAAAGTTACCATGCTATTTTGAGAACCAAAGCCATCAATCTTACCCTTATAATGCCAAATTGAGAGCTCACAAAGCTACCAATTTTCCACTACCCACCTCCATTGAAGCAACTTTTGAGCATCTTGAGCATACATCCACATCAAAAGGACACATCTACAAAATCAAGGAAGCATGGAGTGTTTACTCTTTTGAGGTTTGCATTTCTTGTTTGATTTCTTTGTCTAAGCTTATATGTGAATTTATTTTTAGTTTGTGAATGTTTCTCTTATTGATAATGTTCCTTTCACACTAAAATCTTGTTCTACACCAACCACTGAGACCTGTGACTATGTCTTGCATACTTGTAAAAAAAATTTGCCTTGAAATCTAAAATAAAACTAGCCCCGCTAATATCTTTTCCAACCAATTCACATCTAGAGCTCTCACCTCCACTCTTCAATGTGTATTTCACCATTTCATATACCATTTTTTTTCACTATTGTCTTTCCAAGATCTTGTTCGCAGCCCTCATGGAAACATGTGTAAAACTTGGATAAGCCACCACATTCTGAACACTTCTCATTTAAGCAAGCATTTCTATAAAAGAAACAACCATCAACTCTATGACATAAAAGTTGATCTAGCAATTCTTTTGATGATTTTGGAAGCCCACTAGCACCACAATCATCCAACATTTCTTTACTATGCAAAGTAGAACGGATGGAGCGTAATATTTCATAGTGCATAAAAAACTCAACATGATATTTGCAACAACATGTATTTCAAATTTTGAGTGGCACACAATAAAATGGCTTCAAAGATTCAAAAACCCTTTGTGATATATGAAGACTTGGATGACTCTCTCTAAATTGTTTGAACAACATAGTTTGAATTACCCCCAAATAGTGTTTAGGATGTGGCGTGTGGTCTCTGATGCCAATTCTCAACTTTAACACATCTTTAGCATTGGGTGATACTCGTCAGTTAGAGTGCCAAAATTGTGTAATTTCTTCCTTCACATCATTAGATAGCTTCTTATCAAAATGTGGAAGTCTCCCACCAAATGTTCATATTTCATTTTGAAGAGGATCATCAATTTTCTCTCGTCCACTAAGTGCTCTTCTCAAAGTAGTAAAATTTAAATTCAAATCAATACAAGTTTGTCTCATATATCTACCATTTCTCAAATGATGACTTACCAAAGAGGTTGTAATAACCCTTCGAGTAGCTCTGTTATCCTTCTCCTTGCTATTTTTTCAATTGCTATTGAGAGCACTGAAAAGATTCTTCACAATAATGGTATTTATTTCCAACTTTTTATAAACACGAATTTTCAATTTGGAAAGCATAGGTCTCATCTTTTGCATCTTTAATAAGTGCATAAAAAGATGACATTGCTCTACCACTATCTCGTTGCCGAAAAACATCTTATATAGTCTTGAAGCCCATAACTGAATGGTTCTTTCTAATTTTTTCCCTTCCAAACTAGTAATAATCATTTCATAAATTTTAATTATCCATTTTGGTGTTTTAGAACCTTCATGTCGATTATAATTAGGCGATATGTAAGGTTCTTGTGCGTTAGGCTCTTTTGCATTGTCATGTTCAACATGGTCAATTATGCATTTTGGATTATGACTTGGTAACATTTCGTCTTCAAAAAATTTATTCTCTATTTTTTCAATTTTGGCATTATCATTTTCATTCTTCAATTGTACATATTCATTATCTGACTCTATGATTTCACCTTCGACTAATTCATCGTCAACTTGACTAATATTTAGCATACCTTGTCTTTTTCTTCAGTGTTCCATTTTCTCCCTTTCCCTATATGCCTCAATGTCTTCATTGGATATCTTCCTTTTGTATTTAGCCTTTCAACGACTGTTGCACCCCATTCAGATGACAATATCGAACACCTAGGGTTATATTTTTAAAAAAAATTCAATTTGTTGGGCCCCAAAATGCAACTTTTTGTAAAACTCGTAAAAAAAAATTGAAAAAATGATGTTGTCGGGTCTGCAGGGACAAGGAATATGTTGGAAATTGATGACATTAATATCAGATATCCGATTTCAAATCGGATATCCAATATGCCCCCAGGGACATCTTGGAGGGAAAATCGAGTTTGTGAGATAATAGTTTATAATTTGTCAATTATATCACTTATATTACTATGTAAAAATATATTATATATATAATAACATAAGGTAAAGATATAACATATAATCTATTAATATATTAATTTATTCTTATTATAATCTAAAAATATTATATATGTTATTAAATTATATTATTATTATGTTTCCTATATTTTTATTAAATATAATAACATTATATATATATTTATTTATTTATTTATTTTAATTTTTATTTAAATATTTATTTATTTATTTATTTATTATTATTATAGTCTATAATATATTATTATTATTACGAGCTATGTTATTAATATATAATAATATATTATCTTATTAGTATTATAATCTATAAATATAATATATATATGTCCCTAAGGGTCCTAAGACCCCTAGGGACATATTAGAATCGTTTCTTATGGGTCAAAAGAGGTCATAGGGTGACCTATGACACCTTTTGACCCATTACATGATGACATATGTCCCTAGGGGTCCTAAGATCCCTAGGGACATATTAGAATCATTCTTATGGGTCAAAGGGACCTATGACCCCCTTCGACCCATTAAATGATGACATATGTCCCTAGGGCTCTTAGGACCCCTAGGGACATATTAGAATCATTCTTGTGGATCAAAGGGGGTCATAGGTTGACCTATGACCCCCTTTGACCCATTAAATGATCAAAGGGGCTCATAGGTCAACCTATGACCCCCTTCGACCCATTAAATAATGACATATGTCCCTAGGGGTCCTAGGATCCCTAGGGATATATTAGAATCATTCTTGTGGGTCAACCTATAACCCCCTTCAACCCATTACATGACGACAGATGTCCCTAGGGGTCCTAAGAACTCTAGGAGGGTCATAGGTTGACCTATGACCCCCTTCGACTCATTAAATGATGACATATGTCCCTAGGGATCTTAGGACCCCTAAAGACATATTAGAATCGTTCTCATGGGTTCAAAGAGGTCATAGGTTGACCTATGACCCCCTTTGACCAATTAAATGATGATATATGTCCCTAGCGGTCCTAAGACTACTAGCTTTGACCCATTAAATGATGACATATGTCCCTAGGGGTCCTAGGACCCATAGGGACATATTAAAATCATTCTTGTGGGTCAAAGAGGGTCATAAGTTTACCTATGACCCCGTTCGACCCATTAAATTATGACATATGTCCCTAGGGGTCTTAGGACCCCTAGGGACATATTAGAAATATTCTTGTGGGTCAAAGGGGTTCATAGGTCCTTCGATCCATTAAATGATGACATATGTCCCTAGGGGTCCTAGGACACCTTGGGACATATTAGAATCATTCTTGTGGGACCAAGGGGGTCATAGGTCCCTTTCAACCCATCACATGATGACATATGTCCCTAGTCCTAAGACCCCTAGGGACATATTAGAATCATTCTTGTGGGTCAAAGGGGGTCATAGATTGACCTATGACCCCCTTCAACCCATTACATGATGACATATGTTCCTAAGAATCCTAGGACCCCTAGGGACATATTAGAATCATTCTTGTGGGTCAAAGGGGGTAATAAGTTGACTTATGACCCTCTTTGACCCATTAAATGATGACATATGTCCTAGGACCCCTAAGGACATATTAGAATCATTATTGTGGGTCAAAGGGAGTCATAGATTGACCTATGACCCCATTCGACCGAAATATTAGAATCGTTCTTTCAAATCAAAGGGGATCATAAGTTAACATATGACCCCATTCAACTCATTAAATGATGACATATGTCGCTAGGGGTCCTAGAACCCCTAGGGACATATTAGAATCATTCTTGTGGGTCAAAGGGGGTCATAAGATGACCTATAAGCCCTTTCAACCCGTTAAATGATGACATATGTCCCTAGGGGTCCTGGGAACCCTAGGGACATATTACAACCGTTCTTGTGGGTCATAGGGGGGCATAGGTTGACCTAGGACCCCCTTTAACCCATTAAATGACAACATATGTCCCTAACGGTCCTATGACCCCTAAAGACATATTAGAATCATTTTTGTCGATCAAAGGGGGTCATAGGTTGACCTATGACCCCTTTTGACCCATTAAATGATGACATACATCCCTAGGGGTCCTAGGACCGCTAGAGACATATTAGAATCATTCTTATGGGTCAAAGGAGGTGATAGGTTAACCTATGACCCCCTTCAACCCATTAAATGATGACATATGTCCCTAGGGGTCCTAGGACCCCTAGGGACATATTAGAAACATTCTTGTGGGTCCAAGGGGGTCATAGGTTGACCTATGACCCCCTTCGACCCATTAAATGATGGCATATGTCCCTAGGGGTCCTAGGACCCCTAGGGACATATTAGAATCATTCTTGTGATTCAAAGGGGGTCATAGGTTGACCCATGACCTCCTTCGACCCATTAAATGATGACATATGTCTTTAAGGTTCTTAGAACCCCTAGGGACATATTAGAATCATTCTTGTGGATCAAAGGGGGTCATAGGTTGACCTATGACCCCCTTCGACCCATTACGTGATGGCATATGTCCCTAGGAGTCCCAAGACCCCTAGGAACATATTCGAATCATTCTTGTCGATCAAAGGGGGTCATAGGTTGAACTATGACCCCCTTCGACCCATTAAATGATGACATATGTCGTTAGGGTTCCTAGGACCCCAAGGGACATATTAGAATCATTCTTGTAGGTCAAAGGGGGTCATCTTCAACCCATTACATGATGACATATGTCCCTAGGCATCCTAAGACCCCTAGGGACATATTAGAATCATTCATGTGGGTCAAAGGGTGTCATAGGTTGACCTATTACCCCCTTTGACCCATTAAATGATGACATATGTCATAGGCCCCCTATGGACATATTAGAATCGTTCTTGTGGGTCAAAGTGGGTTATAGCTTGACCTATGACCCCTTTCGACTCATTACATGACAACATATAACCCTAGGGGTCCTGGGACCCCTAGGGACATATTAGAATCATTCTTGTGGATCAAAGGGGGTCATAGGTCTTCGACAGATTAAATGATAACATATGTCCCTAGGGGTCCTAGGACACCTAGGGACATATTATAATCGTTCTTTTGGATCAAAGGGGTTCATAGGTTGACCTATGAGCCCCTTTGACACATTAAATGATGACATATGTCCCTAGGGGTTTTAGGACCCCTAGGGACATATTAGAATCATTCTTGTTGGTTTAAGGGGGTCATAGGTTAACTTATGACACCCTTCGACCCATTAAATGATGACATATGTCCCTAGGGGTCCTAGGGACATATTAGAATCATTCTTTTGGTTCCAAAGGGGTCATAGGTTGACCTATAAACTCCTTCGATCCATTACACGATGACATAGAACATATTACAATCATTTTTTTGGGACAAAGGGGGTCATTGGTTCACCTATGACCCCCTTCGACCCATTAAATGATGACATATGTCTTAAGGGATCCTAGGACCCCTAGGGACATATAAGAATCATTCTTGTTGGTTTAAGGGGGTCATAGGTTAACCTATGACCCCCTTCGACCCTTTACATGATGACATAGGACATATTACAATCGTTCTTTTGGGACAAAGGGGGTCATTGGTTGACCTATGACCCCCTTCGACCCATTACATGATGACATATGTACCTAGGGTTCCTAGGACACCTAAGGACATACTAAAATTATTCTTGTGGGTAGAAAGGGGTCATAAGTTCGCCTATGACCCCCTTCAACCCATTAAATGAGAAGATATGTCCCTAGGGGTCCTAGGACCCCTAAGGACATATTAGAATCATTCTTATGGGTCAAAGGGGGTCATAGGTTGACCTATGATTCCATTCAACCCATTACATGATGACATATGCCCCTAGGGGTCCTAGGACCCTTAGAGACATTAGAATCATTCTTGTGGGTCAAAGGGGGTCATAGGTTAATGTATGATCCGCTTCGATCTGTTATATGATGACATATGCCCCTAGGGCTCCTAGGACCCCTAGGGACATATTAGAATCGTTGTTGTGGCTCAAAAGAGATCATAGGTTGACTTATGAACCCCTTCGACCCATTAAATGATGACATATGTCATTAGGGATCCTAGGACCCCTAGGGACATATTAGAATCGTTCTTGTGGATCAAATGGGGTCATAGGTTGACCTATGATCCCCTTCAACCCATTAAATGATGACATATGTCTTTAGGGGTCGTAGGACCCCTAAGGACATATTAGAATCATTCTTGTGGGTCAAAGAGGCTCATAGGTTAACCTATGACCCCCTTCGACCCATTAAATGACCACATATGTCCCTAGGGGTCGTAGGACACCTAGAGACATTAGAATCATTCTTATGGATCAAAGGGGGTTATGTTGAGCTATGACCCCCTTCGATCAATTAAATGACAATATATGTCCCCCGGGGTCTTAGGACTGCTAGAGACATATTAGAATAATTCTTATGGGTCAAAGGGGGTCATAGCTTAACCTATAACCCCCTTCGACCCATTAAATGACAACATATGTCCCTAGGGTTCTTAAGACTCTTAAGAACATATTAGAATCAGTCTTGTGGGTCAAATGGGGTAATAGGTTGACCTATGACCCCCTTCAAACCATTAAATGATGACATATGTCCTTAGGGGTCCCAGAACCCCTAAGGACATATTAGAATCATTCTTATAGGTCAAAGGGGGTCATAGGTTGACTTATGACACCCTTTGACCCATTAAATGATGACATATGTCCCTAAGGATCTTAGGACCCCTAAGGTCATATTAAAATCATTCTTGGTGGTCAAAGGGGGTCATAGGTCAACCTATGACCCCCTTCAACCCATTAAATGATGACATATGTCCCTAGGGGTCCTAGGGACATATTAGAATTGTTCTTCTAGGTCAAAGTGGGTCATAGGTTGACCTATGACCCCCTTCAACCCATTAAATGATGACATATGTCCCTAGGGGTCTTAAGATCCCTAGGGACATATTAGAATTATTCTTGTAGATCAAAGCGGGTCATAGGTTGACCCTTCAACCCATTAAATTATGACATATGTCCTTAGGGGTCCTAGAACCCCTACAAACATATTGGAATCATTTTTATTGGTCAAAGGGGGCCATAGGTTGACCTATGACCCCCTTCGACCATTAAATGATGACATATGTCCTTAGGGTTCTTAGGACCCCTAGGGACATATTAGAATTGTTCTTGTAGGTCAAAGGGGGTCATAGGTTGATGTATGACCCCCTTGGACCCATTAAATAATGACAGACATATTAGAATCGTTCTAATGGGTCTCATAGGTTGATCTATGGCCCCCTTCGACCCATTACATGATGGCATATATATTAAAATTGTTCTTATGGGTCAAAGGGGGTCATAGGTTTACCCATGACCCCCTTCAACCCATTACATGATGACATATGTCCCTAGGGGTCCTAGTACCCTTAGGGACATATTAAAATCATTTTTACTGGTCAAAGGAGGTCATAGGTTAACTTGTGACCCCCTTCAACCCATTAAATGACAACATATGTCTTTGAGGGTTATAGGACCCCTAGGGACATATTAGAATCGTTCTTGTGGGTCCAAGGGTGTCATAGGTTGACCTATGACCCCCTCCGACCCATTAAATGATGACATATGTTTCTGAGGACCCTAGGACCCCTAGGGACATATTAGAATCATTCTTGTGGGTCCAATGGGGTCATAGGTTGACCTATGAGCCCCTTCGACCCATTAAATGATGACATATGTCACTAAGGGTCCTAGGATCCCTTGGGACATATTAGAATCATTCTTGTGGGTCAAACCTATGACCCCTTTCGACCCATTACAAGATGACATATGTCCCTAAGGGTCTTAGGGATCAAAGGGGGTCATAGGTTGACCTATGACCCCCTTCAACCCATTACATGACAGCATATGTCCCTAGTGATCCTAGAACACCTAGGGACATATTAGAATCGTTCTAATGGGTCAAAGGGGGTCATAGATTGACCTATGACCCCCTTCGACCCATTACATGATGACATTTGTCCCTACGGGCCTTTAGACTCCTAAGAACATATTAGAATCATTCTTATTCATCCAAGGGGGTCATAGGTTGACCTATGACCTCCTTCGACCCATTCAATGACAACATATGTCCCTAGGGGTCCTAGGACCTCTAGCAACATATTAGAATTGTTCTTATTGGTCAAAGGGGGTCATTAGGTGACCTATGTCCCTCTTCGACCCATTACATGGTGACATATGTCTCTAGGGGTCCTAGGACCCCTAGGGACATATTAGAATCATTCTAATGGGTGAAAGGGGATCATAGGTTGACCTATGAAACCTTTCGACCCATTACATGATGACATATATTAGAATCTTTCTTATGGTCCAAAGGGGGTCATAGGTTGACTTATAAACCCCTTCAACCCATTACATGATGACATATGTCCCTAGAGGTCCTAGGACCCCTATGGACATATTAGAATATTTCATATGGGTCAAAGGGGGCCATAGGTTGACCTGTGACCCCCTTCAACCCATTAAATGATGACATATGTCCCTAAAAACATATTAGAATCATTCTTACGGGTCAAAGGGGGTCATAGGGTGACCCATTATCCCCTTCAACTCATTACATGATGACATATGTTCCTAATATTTCTAAGACCCCTAGCGACATATTATAATAATTTTTATAGGTCAAAAGCCCATTACATGATTACATATGTCTGTAGGGGTCCTAGGACCCCTAGGAACATATTAGAATTGTTCTTATGGGTCAAAGGGGGTCATAGGTTGACCTATGACCCCCTTCCACCCATTACATGAGGACATATGTCCCTAGGGATCCTAGGACCCCTAGGGACATATTAATATCATTCTTGTGGGTCAAAGGGGGTCCAAGAGGGTCATAGGTTGACCTATGACCCCCTTCAACCCATTAAATGATGACATATGTCCCTAGGGGTCCATTGACCCCTAGGGATATATTAGAATCATTGTCATGGATCAAAGGGATCGACCAATTATATGACAACATATGTATGTAGGGATCCTAGGACCCCTAGGGACATATTAGAATCAATCTTATGGGTCAAAAGGGGTCATAGGTCAAGTATAACCTATGATCCCCTTCGACCCATTAAAGTATAACATATGTCCCTAGGGGTCCGATTAGAATCATTCTTGTGGATTTGACCTATGACCCCTTTTTACCCATTAAATGATGACATATGTCCCTAGGGGTCCTAAGACCCTTAAGGACTTATTAGAATCATTTTTTATGGATCAAAGGGGGTCATAGGTTGACATATGACCCCCTTTGACCTATTAAAGTATGGCATGTCTAGATTCTAATATGTCCCTAGGGGTCCTAGGACCCTTAGGAACATATTAGAATCATTCTTGTGGTTCCAAGGGTGTCATAGGTTGACTTATGACCCCCTTCGACCCATTACATGACAACATATGTCCCAAGGGGTCCTAGTACCCCTAGGGACATATTAGAATCATTCTTATGGTTTAAAGGGGGTTATAGGTTGACTTTTGACCCCCTTTGACCGTTAAATGATGACAGATGTTCCTAGGGGTCCTAGGACCCTTAGGGACATATTAGAATAATTCTTGTGGGTCAAAGGGGGTCATAGGTTGACTTATGATCCACATCGACTCATTAAATGATGACATATGTCTGTATGGGTCCTAGGACCCCTAAGGACATATTAGAATCATTCTAATGGGTCAAAGGAGGTCATAGGTTGAGCTATGACCCCCTTCAACCCATTACATGATGACATATGTCCCTAGGGGTCCTAGGACCCCTGGGGATATATTATAATTATTTTTTTGGGTCAAAGGGGGTCATAGGTTGACCTATGACCCCGTTCAACCCATTACATGACGACATAGGTCCCTAGGGGTCCTAGGACCCCTAGAGACATATTAGACTCATTCTTATTGGTGAAATGGGGTCATAGGTTGACCTATGACCCCCTTCGAACCATTAAATGGTGACATATGTCCCTACAGGTCCTAGGACCCCTAGGGACATATTAAAATCGTTCTTGTGGGTCAAAGGGGTTCATGGTCAACCTTCGACCTATTAAATGAGGACATATGTCCCTACAGGTCCTAGGACCCCTAGGGACATATTAGAATCATTCTAATGGGTCAAAGAAGATCATAGGTTGACCTATGACCCCCTTCGACCCATTACATGATCACATATGTCCCTAGGGGTCCTAGGACCTCTAGGGACATATTAGAATCATTTTTATGGGTCAAAGGGGGTCATAGGTTGACCTATGACCCTATTCGACCCATTACATGACATATGTCCCTAGGGGTCCTAAGACCCCTAAGGACATATTAGAATTGTTCTTGTGGGTCAAAGGGGCTTATAGGTTGACCTATGACCCCCTTTGACTTATTAAATGATGACATATGTCCCTAGGAGTCCTAGGACCCATATGGACATATTAGAATCATTCTCGTGGGTCGAAAGGGGTCATAGGTCAACCTATGACCCCCATCGACCCATTAAATGATGACATATGTCTCTAGGAGTTCTAGAATCCCTAAAGACATATTAGAATCGTTCTTTTGGGTCCAAGGGAGTCATAGGTTGACCTATGACCCCCTTCTACCCATTACATGAAGACATATGTCCCTAGGGGTCCTAGGACCCCTAGGGACATATTAAAATCATTCTTTTTGGTCAAAGGGCGTCATAGGTTGACCTATGATCCCCTTCGATCCATTACATGATGACATATGTACCTAGGGTTCCTAGGATACCTAGGGACATATTAGAATCATTCTTGTGGGTCAAAAGGGTTCATAGGTTGACCTATGACCCCCTTTGACTCATTAAATAAGGACATATGTCCCTAAGGGTCCTGGGACCCCTAGGGACATATTAGAATCATTCTAATGGGTCAAAGGGGGTCATAGGTTGACCTATGGACCCCTTCGACCCATTACATGATGGCATATGTCCCTAGGGGTCTTAGGACCCCTAGGGACATATTAGAATTGTTCTTGTGGGTCAAAGGGGGTGATAGGTTGACCTATGACCCCCTTCGACCCATTATATGATGACATATGTCCCTAGGGGTCCTAGGACCCCTAGGGACATATTGAAATCATTCTTGTGGGTCAAAGGGGGTCATAGGTTGACCTATGATCCTCTTTGACCCATTAAATGACGACATATGTCTGTGAGGGTCTTATGACTCTTAGAGACATATTAGAATCATTTTTGTGGGTCAAAGGGGGTCATAGGTTGACCTATGACCCCCTTCGACCTATTAAATGATGACATATGTCCCTAGGGGTCCTAGGACCCCTAAGGACATATTAGAATCGTTCTTGTGGGTCAAAAGGGGTCATAGGTTGACCTATGACCCCCTTTGACCCATTACATGATGACATATGTCCCTAGGGGTCTTAGGACCCCTCGAGACATATTAGAATCATTCTTGTGGGGTCAAAGGGAGTCATAGGTTGACCTATGACCCCCTTCAACCCATTAAATGATGACATATGTCCCTAGGGGTCGTATAACCCCTAGGGATATATTAGAATCGTTCTTGTGGGTGAAAGGGGGTCATAGGTTGACCTATGACCCCCTTTGACCCATTAAATGATGACATATGTTCGTAGGCATCCTAGGACCCCTAGGGACATATTAGAATCATTCTTCTATGGCAAAGGGGGTCATAGGTTGACCTATGACCCCCTTCGACTCATTAAATGTTGACATATATCCCTAGGGGTCATAGGACCCCGAGGGAGATATTAAAATTGTTATTGTTGGTCAAAAGGGGTCATAGGTTGACCTATGACCCCCTTCAACGCATTGCATGATGACATATGTCCCTAAGGATCCTAGGACCCCTAGGGACATATTAGAATGCTTCATATGGGTCGAAGGGGGTCATAGGTTGACCTATGACCCCCTTCAACCTATTACATGACGACATATGTACCTTGGGGTCCTAGGACCCCTAGGGACATATTAGAATGCTTCATATGGGTCAAAGGGGGTCATAGGTTGACTTAAGACCCCCTTCGACCCATTATATGATGACATATGTCCCTAGGGGTCCTAGGACCGCTAGGGACATGTTTGAGTTGTTCTTATGGGTCAAAGGGGGTCACAAGGTGACCTATGACCCCCTTCGACCCATTACATGTCAATATTATATTTAATAATTATATTATATTGTATATTTTAATATAATAATAATATATTATTGGATTATATAACAATAATAATCATATATGTTACTAGATTATAGATTTAATAATAATAATAATAATTTATATTATTATATAGAATAATTTTGTCATATAATACTATTATATATATTTAATAATAATAATCATATATATTAGTATAATGTAATAATAATTATAATATTAATGTTCACACAGTCACGAAATATATAAATTCTTTTAAATTTGTCTAAAGTTATTGTTTTATGTTGATTTTCTTTTAAATTTGTTTTCCTTCATATTTAAAATTGAAAAAAATTTCCTTTTGAGATTTCCCACCAAATAGGCAACCTGGTATTTACCAACCCTACCTGGTCAACCCAAAAAATGTGTTTGAGGAGGGTTTTAGTGACACTCAGACTTCGGGTAGCCATCTGACAATGTTATTTTGATCAAAATTGAATGAAATGAAAAGGGTTTTTTAATATCGCTCTCGAGATTCTATCGATATTATTTTTGTCAAATTCTTAGTTTGATAAGTATTTATTAGCTAATTATCAATGAAGATTATTGAAACTTTTAAATGGTATAACATTTTTTAAATCTAAAAGTTGCGTCACATTCTATGCTTCGCCTAGTATAGGAAAAAAAAATTGGTAAAATTTTCTATTAGTTAAGGTGTCAGACACGGGATTTCTTTTTTCCAAAAATGTTCTGATAAAAAATTCATATTTAATTATTTATTTGGAATAAAAATATCAAAAAATATGTGTCACATCCGGGCATGAGTCTACTTTTTATATCTATAATTATATTTTAAAAATAATATCATTTGATTTTTATTAAGGTGGTCAGACATACACCTACTTTTTATTTTCGCCCTAAAATTTTTGTAGTACTGTATTAAAATCCAAACTTTTGACCAAACAATTATTATTTTCTCCTAATAAGGCCTAGTAGTTTAGAAACTACATTCAATTTCCTACATATTATTTTGTTACAAATTTTTGATATAAAGTCCATAACCACTTTAAAATGATGTGTCAAGTTGACATAACCCTGATTTGTTAATTTTTCACTACCACTTAAGGCCATAGTTTGGTACACCATGATCCTGCACATACCCTATATTGGAATTATTTTATATCATTATGTAGAAGTACCCTTGGGTATCATGTTAGCCTCTCTCTTATTTTTGTATTTCAATATGTACTATAAGATATATTTGCCTTGATCATTTTTAGAATGTTCTTACAAGAAAAAGAGGGAGATTGAGATTCAAAGGGAGGCTGACATTTGAGGCAACCTTAAAAGAGAGGAATCGTATAAAGAATATGATTTAGTAAACCTTTGGTGAGCTTGATAATAATTATTCAGAAGGAGTAAACCACATTGTGATGGATTCACCAATGATATAAATTTGGGAAACATAAATTACAAGATGTGCATAATATAGGTTTAAATCAAAAGATCAAACAAATACCTTTGCATGACCAAAGGAAATTTGACTTGTTAATGAAGCTTTTAAGAATTCATATGAGTTGTAGATTCATTCATGTGGCACAATCATACCCAATCAAAATATTGGCATATTGTGGACAAGTTTGAGAAAATGGAAGGACATGTTGCTTCTACTATTAAGCTAAATGAATGTTTGGACCTTCAATGGACGAAAAGAGCGAGTTGGAACTTAGAAATGAGTTGTCATATTTGGTACAAAATTGTTCAACAATATAAGAATGAGTGAAAATTTTATATTGTGGGGGGGAATAATAGTCAATATTCCATTCCCTCTTGAGCCTTATTTAGAGGGGAGATGTTCTATTCTCAAATAATCTAAAAGGATAATTTATGAATCTTCATGTGTAGATAAGTATTCTTATCTTTTACATTTATTTACTCTTTGTATTCCCTCTCTTATCTGTAATTCAATATACACTAGCTATAAGGGTTATTTTTCTTTATCTTTTCCTTTATATTTGAGGATATTCTTATAGGAAAATAAGGTTGGTACTTTGCATATGCTACCAAATATTGTGCAGACTCAATCTAATGATAGTAGCTCCAAAAACCCTGATGATCAAGATGGATAAAGTGAGGCTCTTGAAGCAAACATCTTTGATGATTGAAATTATGAGATTCTTCTATATTAAGAGGGAGTATGAAACTTCTTCTAAGGCAGTACAGGAGCTCAAAATATTGATACTCAGAGGGATTCTGGTAGTACATGTGTGTAACTGCATGATTTTGATGGGGCCAATCCTATGTATATCATGAGAAATTGATGACTTATCACCAAAAAATTAGATATCAGATTCAAAGTGAGTCTGAAAAGAATCCTTGGGGAGAGTCTCTAAGGGAGTAACTATTGGACCTGACTTCCCAGGATTATTGTTTAGAGGGAGAATGTTTTGAGGTTAAATCCTTTATGAATGATATCTTCTCTATGAGGAGAAGTTCTAAGTGAAACTCCTTGTAATGCATTCTTCTCTATAAGAGAAAATGAAGGCGAAAACCTTTGTACCACCCTCTGACTGGGTTCATGGTGGTTATTATTTCACATATGATATGTAATGAAAGGTGATGATCTTTCATTGACATATATAAATAGAAGGTAACCATTGTAAGGTGACAATATTATAAATGGTAGACCTATTATCATGACAAACTTCATTAAGTTGTTGTCCCAAAGTGCTAAAATTCATGATAATGAATGTACCAACTAGAAGGTAACCATTGTAAGGTGACAACCTTATCAATAGTTTGATCTATCTCCTAGATAAGCTACATTAACTTGTAGCACCTAAGTATGTTGGATGTCTAGGAGCAAGTGTTATCATTCTTCTTTGGGCTGAATTTTTTCAGACACCATGATAACCAATTCATCGTGATTATTTGGGCCAGATTTTGTCGAACACCATGATAACCAACTTGTTATGGTTCTTTGGGTCGGATCTTGCTAGACACCATGACATAGTTACTATTATAGACCACACTTAAGGCCATGCTTAAGATATATTAAAGTTATGGAAATTATTTCAATTGTGTGTTATGAAAGGTGGGAAATTTAGCTTCATAGTGAATTGTATATCATACTGACATGATATCTCTTCAAATACTTGAGAGCATAACATTGTTCTACAAATCCTCCCTAGCCAAGAGGGAGTGTTAAAGTTGTAGCTTCAATTGGATTGATTTGATCTGATATACATTATTGTTATTGGTAATCATCATTTCCTATATATACTTATCCATGTTAATAATATATATTATTGTATATAATAAATATGTGTGTGTGTGTGTGTGTGTGTGTATTATACATATTATATGATAATATATTATATATATGGTTATTTATATTACCAATATATTAATATGTTATCTAGTGATGATTAATCGTAGAGACATGAGACATGTCTCCTCCTCTCTTATTTATAAGCCCTCATTTGCATTTGGAACACAATCAATTCAATGACATTGTTAGTACATTTACTTCAATCCTATAAATTAACATATAATAGGTTTCCTCTTCTTTTCATGAATTCGTAATCTTCCCAAGAGTTTACAAAAAAAATTCTTGTTTATCTCTATTAGCCACCTTTGTTCTTTGTAAACCTTTCATCATCAATCCCATTATCTATGTTGATTCTTGATATAAAGGATCAAATGCATTAATACTTAGTGTGCAATTTTATTTCTTTGAAAGCCAACCATTCCGAAAATAGTGTCATGTAAAGGATCAAATGCATCAATACTCTGCACAATTTTATTTCTTTGAAAGCCAACTATTCCAACATATTTGGACACATGATTACTGGTCAAAGAACTGAATCATCTATAATGTAAACATGATAACATCATCTATCAATGAGAACATTATTTTTAAAGTGGCACATGTGTTCATGTCATCATAAAGTCAAACTCTTTTTCTATTGGATCTTTCTCTTCAATAAGCATATTGCAAAAAGATTTACTTTCTGTTATACCACCTTTGATGACACCTTAGGAGAATAATCAGCTAATATTTTCTGAGGTTGCCCATATATTTTTACAAGCTTCCACATCTGCAAATCACATTTTTTGTATGTTTTGAGAACCTTTTGAACAAATCTATTTTCTTTCGTATGCAATCAATTCATTTCCTTGTTGTGATATATCTTTGCAACAATATTTGAACATAATTCAACATCTTGTCTATGCTTTATGTTTTGTATGCACACCCAATTTAGCAATTGAATTGCTCTATTTGAGAAAACTATAGTCTCATTTTCAACACATTTCACAAACTATTGATATTATTCCTTGAGATCTCTGAGGCATTCAATCGAACAATTCAACCATGATGTTTATGATTCAACATTTTTACATTCATGTTGATACTTGGCATTCATAAATACAACATATGGCAAAATACTCTGATCTATTATTCTTTTATGGATCACAATAACTTTTTTAAAGGCTCCCATTATTATCATGTACTGCCAATTTTAGAGATTGAATATATGGTGGCTAGTTGTATTTGCGTGAAAGTTTCCTAATTACTTCTAACAAATTCATTTTTGATGTTTGAGGTTGACATGTATATCAAGAACTCTGCAAGAATAGGCCATAGATTGCCTTTGTATCTAAGTTTTCACATGGACATACAATCAGAATGGTTAACAAAATCTTCATTGTTTTTATTCTTTGGCAGATTTTATTCCTTCGTTTGTATTCCCACTTATGCATGGGCATGGATGATTCTTGAAAAGTTTGTGAAATTTACACTTCACACTTGCTTGTCTGTCTTTTCTTGATGGTCTCTAAACCCTTTTTATAAAAAATGGTTATGTGCATATCCTGCAATCATTTCTATGAGTTAACATATCTTTGACATTTTGTCACACTCATATTTCTTGAAAATTCTTCAATCAGTTCATTTGTGTTCTTTCAAGCATACCAAGCTGCATCTTATCAAAGCATTTGGATTTGTTGTTTGTGTTGACATATTTTCCATTCATAGTACCACCAATGGCAGGAGTTGTCATTATAGTATACATGAGACCACATTGATTGTATAGCATCAGTCAGATATTTTGACTGGTTAATGCTCAGTGTGTGTATATATATATCAAATAATTATTCTAGATGGTTTAATTTTTATCATTGATTTTTTCTTTTCTTTTCTATAAACAACCATGGTAAACAATATAAGAGTTGAAGATAGACTAGAAGGTGTCTCTAACTTTGTTTCATGGAAATTTTGAATCACAACAATACTTCTAGAACTTGAATTGGAATCATTTATAGAGGAAAACAAGGAATTACCTAAAGATTAATCATAATTGATAACTTGGAAAAGACGAAATAATAAGGCCAAGAAAGTTATCATTGATGGAGTTAAAGATCCATATTCTTCCATCAATATAAAAATGTACAACTACTTATGATGTGTTCAAAACTATTTAAGACACATTTGAGATAAACAATGCAAGCAAATTGCTTACATTAAAACAACAACTCCTAAACATCAAGATGGACGAAGGAGATACAATCACCTCCTACTTCTCCAAAATCTTTGAATCATGAGATAAACTCTCTACTATTGGAAACAATGTTGAAGATGTTGAATTATCTCTAATACCTCTTAGAGGATTGCCAATATCATGGGAATCATTTATTCAATGCATTAGTCGCCCATTTATACCCAAATTTGATCCACTCAAAAATGAATGTACACAAGAAGAGGCTCAATTAATATCAAGAGGTATCATCTCTAACAAAGAGGAATAGATTCAAGCATGTCATATAAATTCAAGCAATAAAAATGGAAAATTCAAAAGGAAGAGAGGAAATAAAACCTATAAGAAAAGAGATCTGTCAAAAGTTCAATGTTATAAATATGATAAATTTGGACATACTCAGATGTATTATCCAGAAAGGAAGAAAAATCCTGTCAACATGGCTGAAGTCAATGAAGTCAAAGATAAGAATGAAAAATGGTCATTGTTCTACCTTGCCCTATCTAGTGAGATAAACTCCAATAAAAATACTTGGATAGTTGATAGTGGAGCTTCCAAACATATAACTAAATTTAGAGATAAATTTGATACTATTGAAGAATATTCAACTGAAGAAGTGACAATAGGTGACAACTCCACTTACCCTGTGAAAGGAATTGGGATCGAAAATAATTGGTTAATTTCTTATTGTCTTTGATGTTACACAAAATTTCATATCTTTGCCAGTCAGTGTATGCCAAGCTCACTTGGGAGATGAAGATAGTTTCCTGTGTCAGTCGAGCATTCCAGTGTCTGCCAAGTTCAGAAGACAGTGTCAACCGAGTTCACTCGGGCCACAAAGTGAAGTCCACAGAAGATGAGTGTTAATTAAGCTCACTCAGTTAATAAAGGAAAAGTTGGATGGAACCAGTGTTAATTGAGCTCATTTTATTACTAAAGGAAATTTGTAAAGATGTAGTGTTAATTGAGTTCACTTGGTTGACATAGGAAAATCATTTATGAGTTAGTGTCTATTGAGCAAGGTCAACTAAGGAAAGATTTTCTTATTTTGGCATATTGAGTTCAATAGATTTTTTTGTTGGTTCTAGTTGACAAAGGAGATGAATATTAATTATTCTAAGTTGTATTCAAGCTAACTTGACAATGTGTATGATATGAATATAAGATCAAGTTGAGGTTTGAATGTGTGTAAGGAAATGGAAATAAAGAAGATGCTTAGAGGAAGTGAATTAGAAGGATAAATAGAATATCCTTGTGGAGCTACAAAGATGCATTTAATCAAAAAGGGTCAAGTATACAAGTTAGAATTAAGATCTGTAATTAGCAATTTAGTTGCATAAAAAATCAATTCATCTCATTGTTACTCTCTAACCATTGTAGTAGTGATCTAAATCTCTTAACAGAGTTGGCTTTGTTGCTATTTGTAAACCCTCTAACAAGGTGGCATTTATATATTAAAGTGTCTAAAGACCTCTAAAAAGACCACTCCTAATAGGGTGATTAAATCCTCTAACAGGATCACACCTAATAGTGTATTTTGTAACCTTTAATAGGGTTGGCTCCTAACAAGGCTCACTTCAGAAGAGTGAAAATCAGTAACTAGTTGCAATTGGTGGTTTTTCTCAAATTGGGTTTCCACATTAAATCTTGGTGTCACTTGTGTTCATGTTATTTCTTATATGTGTATTCAACTAAGTTAAGTAAGAAAATATCAAAAGAATTGTATGTTAAACATTTGTCGAGTTACAACATTTACTAGTGTAAACTGAGTGCCAGTGTGTTTTTCGAGCATTGGTATTTTTAGTAAAATTTATGTTATGTGTTGACATCTAAGGGATCTGAAATTTATTTTAGTGGTAATTGATTCACCTCTCCCCTCTCAGTTACTCTTCTTATGTTTCCAACAATTGGTATCAGAGCTTCTTGGTGCTTGCAGAGAAGGTTTCAAGGACATAAGATAAATATCACAATGTCTTACAGATGGGAAATCCCCAAGTTGAACAGAGATAACTTCAAGGCATGGAAAGAGCTCATAAGGTTGCACTTGGAAACCAGTGGAGATTTAGGGCTAAGGTACCTAGAAACCAAATACATAACACCTGTTGGAACCTTGACTGTTGAAGAAATTATAGAAAAGAAAATTCATAACATTATGATGATTGATATTGCTTCATCTCTCAACTGTGTCAAATTTGTTGAAGTCAAAGACTGTGGAACTGCTCATGAGATGTGGATTAAGCTAAAATCCATCTATGGAGGAGAAGATAATGTAAGAAGAGCTAAAGCTAAAAGTCTCAGAGGATAATTTGATCAAATAAAGATGAGAGAAGCTAAGAACATTGCAAAATATAGTAATAGAATCAAAGCTAGTGTTTGTACAATCAAAGCTTCAGGAGGAAAGATTGAAGATGAGACAGTGGTAAGTAAATTTCTTAGAACACTTTTTCCTATATATGGAATTAGAGTATCAACAATTCAAGAAATGAGATGTAGTCCAAATAATGATACAACATTGCATGTTGTAGTTGGAAGATTGACAGAATTTGAGCTAGATAACTATGATAATTATGTTCCTAGTTCTAGCAATCTTGAGTCTACATTTGAAGACAAGTTGTCACTCAAGAAGAAAGCTAAACATTCGAAAGACAAACAATCTGAAAGTGAAGAGGAAGATAGTTATGATAGTTATCTTGAAACTATTGAGGCATTACTTGCAAGAAGGTATCCCAAAGGCAAAGGAAAGTACAAAGGTAAAATTTCTTTGATTTGTTTCTCTTGTGAAGAAGTTAGACACATTGTTGCAAGATGTCCAAATAGAGAATACATAGATGAAAATAACCACAAGTACAAAGGAAAGAAGGATTTCAAGAACTTCAATGACTACAAGGACAAAGTTAAATAATCTTTTTTTATGAATAAAGATTCAAATAGTAGTGAAGATGATGAAATGATATATATTGTTGTAAAACATGAATCTAATGATGAAGGAAATAAAATGGAACTTATCTCTCATGTTAGCAAAAATGATACATGGCTTTTTGATAGTGGTTGTTCACATTATATGACTAGTGGCAAAACAAAGTTTGAACATATGGAACATTATGATGGTGGAAGTGTCAAATTTGGAAACAATGAACCATGTTTTGTAAAGGGAAAAGGTTGTATCTCACAAACCAATGAATTTAGATTTGATAATGCTTATTGGGTTGAAGGACTAAAGCATAATCTACTGAGTGTGGCACAGTTGAATAAAATTGGATTCAAGGTAGAATTCATGAATGGAAAGGCCAAGCTACTAGATGGAAAAGAAAATCTAGTTTAGTCTGGTAACCAAACAAAATGTAACCTATTCTACCTAGATCTCAATGAAAGTTTGTGTTTCATTGCTCAAGTAGAAGAAAGTTGGTTATGGCATACAAGGTTATGTGATGTGAACTTTGATAATTTGATCAAGATAAGCAATAACAAAAGACTAAGAGGTATTTCTAGTCTGAGGAAACCTCATATGGGCCTATGCAAAAACTGTCAAATTGGCAAGATGGGCAAGACAAGTTTCAAAAGCAAAAACTATCATTTTGAAGAAGTCTTGGAGCTAGTTCATACAGATTTATGTAGACCTATTAAAATTGAGAGCTACAATGGAGATAAGTATTTTATTCTTTTTGTTGATGATTATTCTAGAATGATGATTGTAATGTATCTAAAAGATAAGTCTGAAGTATTTTGAAAGTTTAAGTGGTATCTGGCAAGAGTAGAGAAAGAAACTTGAAATCAGTTGAAGTGTTTGAGGTCATACAGAGGTGGTGAATTCATTTCCAATGAATTCAATGAATTCTACATTAAAAATGAAATTTAAAGGCAAGCATCAACCCCTAGTACACCACAATAGAATGGTAAAGCTAAAGGAAGGAATAGATCCATTGTGGATTGTGCAAGAACTTTGATGATAGAAAAGAATGTTGTAATCAAATACTAGAAGGAAGCAATCAGTATTGCAATGCATACCTTGAACAAAGTACAGCTAAAGAAAGACTCAAATCAAACTCCTTATGAACTATGGTAAAGCTACAAACCTAATGTATGTTACTTGAAAGTATTTGGTAGCAAGTGTCACTAGAAAATTTAGGCCTAAATTTCAACGCGAAAAGGTCAAAATTTTGATGAGAGTAGGTCGAATAGGCAACTAAACTTGTTGTCAGCCTTTTTTAGTCAGTTTTTTGACACAGACATTTTGCGTCAAAATTTTGACTTCATAAAGGTGGACTTACCGACACAAATTTTGTTGATTTCCTTAGTCCAACCTAAACTGTTATTTTCCCATTTGCGGGCGTCGCTGGTCAAAATTTTGACATAAACCGCACCTAATTTGGCATCAAAATTGCAACCAATACTCCTTAATTTTCTACGTCGGTGCCATACAAGCGACGTCAAAGTGCAGACATGTGCATCAAAATTGCAACCAACACTCCTTAATTTTCTATGTTGATGCCATACAAGTGATGTCAAAGTGTAGACATGTGCATTGAAATTGAGACCAAAGCTAGGTAGAAATTTCGATGAGCTATGCCAATTATTGTAAAAGCTTTGCTCTCATAGGAGCCTTCTAAACTACACAAAATTTGATTCTAAAATGTAATTGCTCAGTGCATGAGAGTTAGGGTATCGTGCACATTTCTACCTCCACACCATTGTTTTGTTCATCACATGATTTATTTCATACAAAACAATGGGAAGGAGGAAGAAATGTGCACGGTATCCTAAGTCTCCACCGAGTAGTTATGCTTTACAACTCAAATTTTGTTCAGTTTAAAAGGCTCCTATGAGAGAAAAGCCTTTGCAATAATATTGGCACAACCCATCTAAATTTTGGTTCCTGCAGGGAAAAATAAAATTAGGAAAGAATTATTTATCAAGAATGAAAGCCAATAATTTCACTAACGAATCTCTATTTTTCAAACAGATAAACATGAAAAAAAAAACTTACAATCCCAATCACATATATAACTATAACTATAACTATGTCCAAAACCAACATAATTTACAAATATTCACAATTCAAATATTATCCCTTGATGTTTTCTTTAATGCAAAGTTTTAAGTAAACTATCTTATCGCCCTAGATGTAATACCAAATTGTCATTAGGCTAAAGATTACAGTGAGATTTACAAATGCAAGAAGAACTACCCAACCAAAGTAGAAAATGACATGAAAAGTTAACAATCTATCAATTGACGCCTCTAGATGAAATATTTCTAGCAATTGAACTGTACATTATAGAAACAAAAAATTGCCTTAAAATTGACACCTCACCAGTTGTTCATTTGCATCTGTAATGTCTTCACAAAAGTTGAAAGCTTGTGATTTGTCAAGAACACAAAAGGAACTTGTAGTTCAGCTACATCAATAAAAGTAAAGTAGTTCATTTGCACGGTAAGGGCAAGATAGGTAAGCGATAAACATAAAAAGATAGTACAAGGCACCATTTTCCATGTTCTAATATGATGAACTACCTTGGAGCTGGTTCTAAACCTTGATTGCTTAATGTTGGATTTGATCCAATGGTACCATTATCTGGAGGATGTCCCACACCCCACTTTCCTGTTGATTCTAAAGGTGCTAAAAGAGCATCATCGCTAGTTGATCTCCCTTGCAAGCTCTCAATTGAAAGAGAATTCTTGATTGAAGAATGCCGAAGATAGCCACGATGTGCCTATTAGCTAAAGATAGTCACAATGTGCCTATTGCTAATAGGCACATCATGACTATCTTTGAAATTCTCTTGTGGCTCTTGTGGTTCTAATATTATAGCATGAGGTTTCCTCTTCTTTTTTTGAGCATCAGGCTAATGCGGCCCTGTAATAAGAAATAAATGGGTTTAATTTTGGTTATGTACAACATAGAGAAAACCAAAATGTAATAGCAATTTTTAACAAAAAATGAACTATATAAACTTATAAAGCTCATAATAATAGGCCATAAACTTGGACAGATTTGTTGTAGATTTCTAGGATGATTGGGGTGTACTTATCATCATGATCTAAATTCTGTAAGAGATTAACATGTGTTATTTCAGCAAAGATAACCGCTTAAGAGAAATGAGCACATGCTGGTGATTGTTCACTTTATCTAATCTAGTATTTTCTTGCTAGGTTTCAAATTATTAATTTATATAATCTGTTAACCAATCCAAGCCTTCCTATTATCCCTATTTTGTTAAGTTAATCATGGAATAATCTTTGCTTCAAAGTTGAAGTCCAAGATTTACTCTCATTGGTATTCAGCTTCCATTGATGCTTGTGAGATTCCTATTTTTTTGAACAGCTATATTATAACTTTCCGTTCATTATATCTTGTCCTCATAGCTTTAAAAATGTCACTATTATTTTCTTCCCATTCCCTATATCTTATTCACATAGTAATGGAAATGTCATTCTTATTTTGAAATCTATGAATTAAAAAACAAAGTTCAAGGGAAAATAGCATATAATATGATGTCAAATGAGAATCTAAAAAATTGTATGAACAACAGTCTCATAAACATACCATGCTTCATCTAGAAGAGCTACAATTCCCCCTAGTTTCTACATATACAAAATACAGTTGTATTTAAGATCCTGGCCCTCAATTTCAAAAGTTTGTTCTCTAATAAACACAAATTTCTGACAAAGCACTACATGTTAAATTGAGAAAGGGATCATTCATCCTAAAATATTTAGTCCATAAGATACTCAATTCTATAGAAAAAAATTATTATTTGAAATTATGAATAAGTGTTAACTCCACTGATTTACCTATACCCAGGATGTTTATTGAGAACCTTAATTAAAATGATATATTGTGTGTATGTTTAACTATGTAGTTTGCATCTACATCTAACTAGAAAAGGAAATGGATATCAAAAAAGACCTTTTCAATCAGATCCAAAACATCTTGATTGTCAACAAATTCAATGTAGCTCTAATCAATTTCTTCTCTTGTGTATTCATCTTGTTCCATCTAAAGACATGTTGCACAAAATATACAAAAATCCATAGAAAAAAGTAAATATCATACACAAAAAATTAATATTAAAATAGTTAACCGAATATACCCTGAGCAAAGAGCAAAAAAAATGTATAAAAAAATATATTTCTTTCAAAAATTATGATAATTTAATAGATATGGAACTTTCTGACCTGATTGAAGTGTTGTTGTAGCTTCTCATTTGTAAGATTGATATAGAATAGTCGAAAACTACAATAAAGCAAAAAAATAGGTTTTCCTTAGCTCACCAAAGAGTAATATGTAAACATTACGTATTATGAAAGCTTTCAAATATAGCTCGCTAAATTGCAGTGACTATAGCTACAAGGCATTATTTAAAATATGCAATCTAAGGTTGCAATGTTTATAATGAGTATAGACAAAAATTATAAATTAAAACAAGCAATATTATCATCAATGTTTTTTAATGTAGAATGAAATGCTTGTAAGTATGCATTTCTACCACATGCAAATGATTTTGAGATATAGACCTATGCAATCCAATCTCCCAAGGAATAGAGAGCACCACTTATCACCATCTTTGCCAAAACAGGATTTGTCATAAAGAAATGTTAGAATAGTTACTAAAATGGTCATAAATTATGTTGTTATAGTAAAAGAATACTTTAACTTAAAGAAAAAAACTAGACAATATTAAAACATGACATCATGCTTTAAAAACTAAAAAGGTACCTATAACGAAGAACTTCATTTAAACTTGCTAATTGGTTGTCACTATTAACTATAAGCTTATCTTTAAAGTTTGAGCTTCACTTGGTTTCGAGAATAGTTAAATATTCTCTACTAAACAGGGCCAACCACATGAAGGTGGAAGCTCATTTGGCCCCTCCTCCCCCCCCCCCCCCAACATCACTCTAAATTCCCCATTAACATTTAATAACATTCATTCATTAATCCATTTTTGAAATATAACATTCAATCATTATAATCACATGATAACATTCATTAACACATAAAATTCATTAACACGCAACATTCATGAATAATTCATTAACACGCAACATTCAAGAGTAAGTCATTCATGAATAATTCATTAACACAATATTCATTAACACCCAACACTAATGAATAATATTCATTAACAATATTCAAAAGTAAGTCATTCATGAATAATCATTTCTTTTTGGCTTTCTTGTCGTTTCTTTTTTTCATAAAATTTCTAAGAGGAATATCAATGTCCTTGTCACCCCCCTCCTCTATTGGTTCTAACGCATGTCTCCTCCTCATCCATTCAGGAACATCATGAGACCACTGCACCAAAGGGGGGTCCACTGCAATAACAAGTACTTCATGAGTTAAATTCGCACCATTTTATATTAGTGAATTATGAGTTTTTATTTAAGTAAAAGAACTATAAATCAAAAAATTAATTTAAAAGAACAAAACATAGATTTTCTTTATCTGAATGTGCGACATGGTCTACTTGCTGATTAGTCTAAACATCCTCCGACACTCATTCAGCACGACATGATTCTATATCCTCAACACAAAAAGGTTACACCAAGTTCAATTAAAGATGTTAAATTGTATTAATAATTACATAATTAGTTTTAAATAACAAATGAGCACCTCCATTAATAGTACGATGCACATCAGGGGCTTCATGATGTTGCGTATCATCTATGTCATGATTAACAGGCTGATTTGCAATGTCATGCACATTATTATCAAATAAATTAATGCTTAAGTATTCAATTTCTAATATATTTTTTGGCATATTTACCTGTGCACATGATGCAGGAGACTTTTTGATTGGCGCAATGGAAGCTTTCCATAGGCATTTAGCCACTACTGCATAACCTTGCTTGAAGGCAATTTTTTTGTGTTTTTTTGTGGCCTCTAGATTAAAATCAGCGCCCTGCATTTTTTTATTAATTAAAAAGATTATTTGCATATTATAAATATTTTTTCTTTGCAATTCATTTTCTGCTACTTACAACGCATGCTTTGATTTTTGAATATCCCCCAGAGCCAAGTTTGTGCTGCCCAACCTTTTCCAGCCTGGCCTTTGTTGCCTTTGATGTGTCCTGCAACCTATAAAAAGTTTGAAATATGTTAGATGATATAGATATAAATATCAGTACTATTTAGTGGATTATTATATATTGGTATGAAGGTTTTAGCATAAAGTAGCATGTTCCACCAAAAATATGAAAAAAGGGAAGAAATTATAGCATCATACCTTTAATTATAAAATAGCTTCTAAAACTAAACAACATCACATATATGCCTTTTAAATTGATCTTTAATTACCCATTATTCACAATAGATTCAAAATTTTAAAATAACAAATTCAAATATTTTCCCATGTCATCATGTTGAGCTTGCAAGGAGCAATGCACATATTTCAATAAGAGAGAGCACATGACTACCAAAGTATGGTGGAAGACATTAGATGAAAAAATAATTGTTTTTCACTGACTATATGAGTTGGGATATATAATACAAGAAATGTATATTGTGGACAATTCAAGATCAAATTTATAGGGAAATCTAGGTATGTTAGTAGTTTTCAAGTTAAAGATATCAGCCACATTGATGAGCTAGTCTCAATTCTTTCAATTTTTCTGTCCTTACTCATGATATTCATTTCTAGTGACATGTGTAATCATGCTATTTATCCATGGAGTTCGCGACATATAGGGGATAATTTTTAGAACAATCTATAATATTCAAGTTAGCTTGGTTGAATTTCTTGTAGAGGCTTAATGTGTTAGTCATTGTAATAGGGATGATGAGGGAAAATAAGGTGGACTAAAATAGTCTAGGGATAATTACATGTGTACTTCTTTCAGGATAAGTATTTCTTGAATTATCATTATTTTCTTCACAAAATTCTATTGTGAATATGTTGTTTTTGGTGGAAAATATTTATGGGAGATCAAATAAGAAGTCTAAGTTGAAAAGAATGAGAAGATCAGAGTCAAAGAAGATGATTTTGTCATAATCAGTGAACTACCATAGCTTGAATTTATTGTAATTCTATTCATTAGTCAAAATAACATTGCCATGCTCTTCCCATTTTCAGAAATCTCAACAACAAAAATCTATATTTGTAGGCACACAACATCTCTAGACCACCCTTTCATGCAAGGCACTCTTAATGCCTAAATGACAAATGATAACTTATAAGGTGGCCTGGTATAATCCAAAATAGTTGGAAAGGGCTAGTAACCACAAATAAATATGAAGGATCATGAGATTTCCACTTTCAATCCATGTGAATTCATCAAAGGGTTTTTACAGTATAGTTCTATGTGTTAGAGGTTCGAGGGCCATGGGAATTCATCAAAGGGTTTTTATAGTATGGTTTATGAGAACATAAACTAAACAAAAAAAACATATAAATAGAAAATTAACAACTACCATCTGTATATCATTTCTTGTCTTGATAATGAATTTGATAGATCACAAAAAGTGAACCAAAACATTCATGTCAAAATCATATTTAGTTATTTTTTGATAGCCTTTTTTCCACCATATGGATTACAAACAATGTTAGTTCTTCTCTTGCCATCCACCTTGATGATGAATCATAGAATTTTATCCAAAACGTAGGCAAAAAAAAATATAGATGGTCTAATACAAAAGGGGAAAAAATCTTGAAATCGTAAGGACTATGGAAACTTCACAAATTTGATATTAACTCTTACCCATTATTTATCTCTGTTGCACATAACTATATGATTGGTAGACCATCAATCAGATAGTATGCATCTTAGTAGATATCAAGTACTAGTGTAGCCAGACAAAATTCATCTTAGACACCTATAGGTACAATACGAGTTTAGCATACTATAACTTAACTACATCATACTATCAAGAGAGTGCTCAGTTGTCATTAACTTGTGTTTCTGGAATTGAACGTGATGTTTATTACTTTTAGGAGAGTGACCATTAGTAAAATTCTTGCAAAGTTTTTCAAAAAAATTGTACTTGTCATTACAGTGACTGAATATCATTTATCACCTATATTGCTAACACATACAACTATGGTACATGTAGTTGAGCATTACTATATTTTCAAGACATTAATCCTAATAGCTACTATGAGTGAAAAGGGTCATAGAATAACAAAGAAATAAAATAAGATTCAAGTCAGAGAGTTGAGCCATGGAAAATGCACAAAGATTAATGGCTTAGGTTTGCTAGTAGTTTAGAATCATTTTCATGTTGTTTCCAGCCAATAGTTTCCCTACATTTCACTATTTTTAGATTAAAACTCTTTAGGCTAAACAAATACATTGCTCAGAAGATTTTTTGTATTTCTCATATCTACATCATGGTTCCCAACATGTAGATACTCAACTAGCCTCTAATATATGTGGTGCCAAATCTCTACTCCACAAAAAGGTAATGACTCCTAGATTAATAACTTTAGATAGTTAGGGCATATGTTAGGAAACTAAGAGGTAGGAGTACATAATATAGCTATATGTGAAGTTATAAGTGCACTATTTATATCTTATGTAGGATTTATGCCCAGATTGAGATATATACAGTTGTATATGGGCATTCTATGTGCAATCAACCACTACAATTTATTAGATGCCCAAATTTTAGAGAGCATTCATAATTGGGTGAAAGCAATTCTGTCAGCATATGAAATACATAGCTTTCATCAATAGATAGATTAAATTGAGCTAGTTGAAATTGTTGATACTGAAGTTGAACCCTAAATTTGCTCATTAATGTACTAGTAGTTAATACTATTGCATAACTTTTTGGATTTGTTGGTGTACTTTCTTTTGGACATTCCCCTTTCTCCTTTGCATCCAAAATGAACTCATTCCAGTCCCTCATTGAAACAAAGGGAGGATGCTTGTACTTCAGGTTTAGGATGAGACTCTTTCTATATGAGTCCCTCATAACCTTAAGATGTCTGGAAGCTTTTTGTAACAATTTCTTTAATTAGAAATATTACTACCAAACTCATGCTCTATATCTTTGATGAGCTCATCTTTTAAATTTTGATCTTGGATATGAAAAAAAATAGTGGGATAAAATTAGTTTGATGAGCTCTATATAGTGTATTAACTATTACTTATTTGTATCCCACTATTAATTAGTTTTATCCCACTATTTTTTTTCATATCTTTCTATATAGTTTATCATAACTAACTATATTACCACACAAAAAATAATACACTATGTGATGCACCCAAGATTAAACTATAAATTATCAACTCATAATTAACACAAAACCAAATATATCAAAATAAGGATTTACCAGCTTGTCATCCCCTTGTTGCTGATATTGTAGTCGGCAATCTCGTATGGGTGTCCATCAACCATGTAGGAGTCTCTTGCATTGGATGACCTGAACAATACATTGTTAGCAAAGACATTCTGAAATAATAAAAGTAAGAATTAAGTTAAGAAGTTTTGAATGTTCAAAATAAAAAATTTCTTCTAACTTATCAACTAAAAGATTATTTTACTAGTGGCAATCAGAGCTCTACTGCTATCAGCCTCACCACATTGTCCTTCAGGTTGCAGATCAGTTGCCAAAGAATTTTGTATAACAAGAATTTAGTAGTTAAAGTTTCTTACAACTCTTTTAAAAAATTGCATCAATAAAATATTTTTGCACATGTTACATATTTTACTTCACAACATAAAAGATTATAAAATATAAATATTTATTGAACTTTTGTTATAACTAAAAATTCATTACTACTTACTTCATAATGATGAGCTTGCGCTCTCAAATTTGATAGCCTCTTCATCATCTCCTCAGATTCCATATTTGCCTCATCCAAAATTTTCATTATTTCTAAATTAATTTTTTAAATTTTTCTCTTCAACATTTTTGTTACATTGGGAGTTTCAGCAATATCCTCATTAGAAGGCATAGCTAGTGGCTCGGTACTTACTACTAGTGGTTTACCGTTATCTTGAACATCAAATTGTGAGAGGAATATTAATAAAACTATCATAAAAACTCAAAAACCATAAATAAAATAATGTAATAATATAACATTTTTCAACTATCTAATTTGTACAATTTCAATAAGGTTTACCCTCGTTGAAGAAGGGGTGGGAGTAGCAGCCTGGTGGTCTCTATCATCTGTTGGATCCATATCATCATGTCACAAAGATTAAACATAAAAAATTTAGCTAACTGAAAGCAATAGACAGCAAACAAGAACTTATTAACAAAATGGTATATAGTACTTACAACCCTCATGATAGTAACTTTGTTTGTATCTATGTGATTTAAATGGTAATCTATTAGCATTTCTTCCCCCTGCAATTATTGATTTTATTGCACAAACAAAAACTTCATTCCCCTCACGCGCGTCAAATATGCAATTGGGTTGCTTACTAGTTGAGGAAGGTCATGTACTATTTATAAAACTTTCAATATTACCTGTTTCTTTTGGTCTCCCATCAATGTACATAGCCAATCTTTTACTTTGATCATTTTCTTTCTGTTGTATATAATTAGCTGATAGTGCATACCTACGCATATTTTTTTTATATCAAACAATCTGCATCCAATCATTGTAATTGTAACATGGACCGACATACTTGAACAATTTGACAACTTTTTTGTAACATACCTTCCATGGAAAATAGGCCCAAACCATGTAATGAGGATGGAGCAATGCAATATATCCTCTCATTGACACAAAAATCTATGTTAATTTGAGATAGCTCATTGGGTACCCATTCTTTCTCAATGTGTGTGTACTGAAAGGGCACCTTGATGTTGCCTTTGGTCTCATCATCATAAGAACATGACCCCCCATTAGCAAGGAAAAATTGCATGTGTTTATCAAATTTTTTTCTAATCTTTTGACCTCTAGTTGATCTCCCTATTCTAGTCGTATTACATGTAGAGCTTTCATCTACCATTTCCTCATTTCCTTTGTTCGATGTAGATAGATCTAACAAGTACCTATTTGGTGGGTCTTGCAATCCATCAAATGGAAAGTGAAAGTGACAAATATAAAATGTAGTAAGTTGAAAGTGATTATACAATTATATTTCTATATAGACCTTATTTGTCTAAATATACATTAAATGATTATATAATGTTTATTTATAACATACGTGCTCAATGATAAACAAGAAGAATATAAGAAAACTATGTTTATTTATTGACTTATACCTATTGATCCATGTCACTATGCATGATCCATGCCAAATGGGTCAAATTTCTTGCATATGTTAATCATTTATCTTAAGTTAGCTAAAAATTACATGATACACATAAAAAATAGGCAATATTAGACATGATACACATATGTTTTAATCATTAGAAATGAACACAATAAACATGTAATCAAATTTCTTGCATATGTTAATCATTTACCTTAAGTTAGCTAAAAATTACATGATACATGTATGCTACAAATAACTTAGAAGACAACATGAACAATAGGAAACATTGTAAACATGAACAAATTTCCCTTATATATGGAATACAAGATCATCAACAGAAGGGGTGACAATGTACCTATAGTCAATTGACTATTTGCAAAAAGGGTCATAATCAAACACAACATAAACATTGGTAACTATAAATCACATATGTTGTAATCATTAGAAATGAACACAATAAATATGTAATCAAATTTCCTGCATGTGTTAATCATTTATCTTAATTCAGCTAAAAATTACATGATACGTGTATGCTACAAATAACTTAGAAGACAACATGAACAATATGCAACATCGTAAATATGAACAAATTTACCTTATATATGGAATGCAAGATCGTCAATAGAAGGGGTGGCGATGCTTGTAGTCATTGATTATCTTTGTCATCATCATCATCATCATCATCATCACCATCATCATCGCCATCATCACTAGCATCATCGCCATCATCATCGCCATCATCACCATCATCATCACCATCACCATCATCGTCATCACTTTCATCTTCATCACCATCATCTTGATCTTCATCATCTGCTTCTTCATCATCTTCAATATCTTCTTCTTCCATAACATTATACTTTATCAACCTTCCTCTTGGATCATGTCTAACAACAAATAACCAACCCTATTTATGTCAAACCTCTAGGTAAAACATTTGCTTGCATTGGCTTGGAAGAACATAGGGCTCATCTCCAACTGGCTCAAATGACCTTGTATTGATCATTGTAAATCCATTATCATGTTGAATAATCATTCTATCTGGATCATTTTGATTTAGTAATAACCTGTACCATTTGACGACGAATAGAACTACTTTGAAGGTGTTAAATTCACACTCAATTATATCATCCAAGATGCCATAGTATTGATTTTGAGATTGTTGAGGATGTATGTCATTTCTAGATGATTTATTAGTGACCTCAAAAATTGTAGTTATCCCAGAATCACAAGTTTTCTTTGTGTCATCCAACCTTTTTATGCAAAATTTTTGGTCATGATAGTACATAGCTTTGTGGTGCTTGACCTGCAATTTTGAAGTGTGTAAATTATTTGCATCATGAGTTGATACGAAACATACGTCGAGTTATAATCATTAATAAATTTCTACGTACCTCTCCACCTCTTAAACCCTTTACTAGAGCAACTACCATCGGCATAACATTGGAATCTTCATTACGATGAGCTTCTATAGCCAATGAAGTAACACCTTCCCATGCTAATGAGCAACCATTTTTTTGACATCGTTCAATCTATTCCATCATCCAGTCAAGATTGTTCACAATATACAAATGTATTGCATCCCACTCTAGACCACCAGTTTCAAAAAAATACACCAATTAAAAATAACTTATATTGAAGATTTATAAGAATTAATTAACTATAATAACATCTTAGATTTACCTCTCACTTTCATTGATCTACTTTTCCCATCAAGTACTCCCCTTCAAATTTGTTAATTGAGTTGGGATCCCAAATACGATCTACATGGATCTTTGCTGCAAACTTAGGAAGATATTCACTAATGTACACCATGGTCTGGTATACCATATATCCCTCCACCATAGAACCCTCAAGATGTGCTCTCTGTTGAACCAAGCCTTTCAAAAATTTCAAGTGCCTCTCAACCATCCACATTGACCTGGTTGGTACATGTCCACACAATTCAATCTCCTTAACTTGATGTATGAGGTAGTGTTCTTGTGCATTGAAAAAACTTGGAGGTAGACACTTTTGCATTTCACACATCAAAAGAGGAATTTTTGTCTTCCAATATTTGATATCTTCTTTATTGATTTCTTTAGATGACAACCACCTCATGTATTTTCTAAGATCATATATAACTTGTTTGACATTTTTGGTGAAGTGGTGTGGGAGAGATAGAGGTACAACGTACTGCAATGTTTGTAAAATGATCTTGTCAATATTTTATAAAAGAATGCAATTAAAACTACATGTAGTATATAAATATATAGTGAATACAAAATAACATGAATTACCTTAATAAATGTATGCCAATCATGTGTTTTCAACCCTGACACAAATTCACTTTTCTTTGATATGAGATTGTTTATGTTCGCAACAAATCCTATGGGAAATCATATTTTTTTTATGACTTCTTTTATAACATTGCTCTGCTGCTCTGGCAATAACCAAGGAAGGGCACGTGTATCAATTTGGTCTCCATTTTTATTTAATTGAATGCCATTTTTCATTGCATGGTTGGATTCTTCAATGTCACTACAAGTTTTGACAATTTGATATTTTTCATGCCTTCCATCCAAGATTTTCCATAATGTCTCTATTACATTCTTTCCAATATGCATAGGATCAAAGAAATGCACAATTGGGAGTTGCTCATAGTACAGCAACCTGGAAAATTATGTAGGATAAATTTTTAGTCCTTTTAGAAGTTGTTCATTGATGCCTTGATGACCTTCACAAGAATCAATCACATCATCAGTAAACAAAACACAATATCAAAATATAAATTTGGAACAAAAACCATCAGATGGAATGACATTACCTTGATGATTTATTTTATTGTATGCCAACTTCCATAGATGAGGTTTCATTCTCTGTGGCTTTCACATAGTCTCTTCTTTCCCATTGAAAAGATATTTTTTGGTAATTTGGTACTTATGATTTTTGTGCAGAAAGTATCTATTCTCATCGAACACCTGCTTTCTTAAACTTTTTGAATGACAAGGTTTCGTCTTTGGACCACAAACTGGACATGCAAATTTTCCCTTTGTCTGAATACCGACAAGATCATGTATAATTGGATTAAATGTGTTAACTTTGACATACCAAAAAAGAGGTGTCAAGAAGAGAACATACCACAAAAATGTGTTAGCCTAGGGGCATCGTGTATTGTCCATACAAGAATTGCATGAAATTAAAATTTTCTTTGTCTTATTGGTCTGTAGATGTCATACATAGTAACCCCATTCCATAACACCATCAACTCGTCGATAAGGGGTTCAATATATATGTTGATATCTTTAACTTGGTACTTACCTAGTTGAATGAACAAAAATATTACATAATTATTATGACCATTTGATGGATTAGTAATAATAAATTAATTTAGATGAATACTAAATCAAAAAATACCTGGAACAATCAGTATCAACATTATGCGCTCTCTCTTTATGGACAATCAAGGAGGTATGTTATTGTTGATAACAAAAACAGGCCACACCGAGTAAGTAGATCTCATCTCTCCAAAAGGATTGACACCGTCTGCTTCCAGTGAAAGCTTGAGATTATGAGGTTCTTCTTTAAAGTGTGACCATTTTTCCTCTATTTCCTTAAATTTCAAACCATCTACAGGCATTTTTATAATGTCATCTTGACTTCTATTGTGTGCATGGTAATCCATAAATTGTGCCAAGCTATTGTACCTAAATAATCGTTGCAGACGTGGAATAATGGGAATATGCTGAAGAACCTTACGAGGCACCTTTTTTGTTAATTGATCTAATTGATATCTACTGATATGACAAGTAGGGAATTGTGTTGCAAATTCATGTTGTTTATGATATATAATATGATCGTTCTGACATCCATGTATTGTTTGATACTCCATTCCAATATCTTTCATGATGGAAAATAATTCTCGGTACGAGTGAGGTTGAATGTTTGATGGTGGTAACAAACACTCACCTATCAACCTACGACCAAAAATATAATTTGTTAATTTAAAGAATATTAATTGCTACATGAACCCAATGTTAATTGTAAGGGAGCTACGAGTAAAATAATGAAAGAAGATGGCATACCTTAACATATGTGTCATTGCTACGTTGGATAAACCATTCATAACCTTCAAGTTCACCAACAACAATACAATGGCAAGAAGAGTTGTTTTGGAGCCTTCATATTGGGACTGGTGTGCCTTCTCAAGTAAAGGTACATCAAGCTCTACATCTACATCACCATCATCATCATCATCATCGTGATCATCTTGATCATCATGATCATTTTGATCATCATGATCTTCATCATCCTAGTCTTCTTCCATGGTATCATTACCTTCTACTTCAATATTCACACCTCCATGTTCCCTTGTTTGGAAATCCACATTCTCTGAATTGTCATGGTCCATAACATGAAACTCAGGGACGTTGACCTATATGAAAATGGTGACCTTATATTAACCATGAGCGTGATGTCATCATCAAATCATGTCTTATGTAATTTATAAACTATTAAAATACATACCAATGGATGATATTCATTTCCCCCTTCAATGTGACCATGTTGCCTACAATTTTTCTCAGCTGTTGTGATTAGATATCTTCAAGTCGTTAAGCCCTTACACATTTTTCAAGGACAATAACATTTTCCATCACCTTTTCTTTCTAAGTTAGACCATTGTCTAACAATTGTCTCCCTATTTTTGTGTGTGTTGATATCGTCAGACATGGTCTTTCATGAATGGAATGACTCATTGGTTGAAGAAGGATGATTTGTTTGCAACCTACAGATGGAGTAGTAAGAGGAAGACACATATAGAAAGGAGTTAGGTCTATGAACCAAGTAGGAGTTTGGACATGCTAGAGTGGTATTAGCGCAAGATATTTTTGAATCTTGAAGAACCTGGTAAAGGGTATCTGGAAAGGTGAAAAATAAATAACTATTTTTATAGCTACAAAGGAGGAATCAAGAGCATTATAAATAATGAAGAAGAAACTTAAATCCATACAGCTTCACCTCTATTTACAATTTGACCTTTTTGCATGTGAAATATGACAATATACAAAATTTACAGTCACATTTTCACTTTAAAAAGAATAGCAAATATACCTTTGCTACAATATCTTCTTCAAAGTCTTCGCTATCAGATTCTTCAGAACTGCAAGCTCCTATGCAAAAAAAAGATGAGATGTACTAAGTAATTTTTGATGGGCAATATTTAAAAAAATCAACTATCAAAAAAAATATTTATGAAATTTAGTTGCTTTATTATATACTGAAGACTTGGAAAAATGTTCTCATGTCTATCTATAGAATGCCTATATGCATAGTTGTTTTCAAATAGTCTGGTATGGTGCCGCTTTTGAACTAGAAAAAATCTCATTGGGGCTAGTAATTTGGCTCAAGAATTGCACAAGCTTATTGACACCACAGAACTTTTAGTTCATATAGCACTTAGTTGTCTTCTTTAACAAAATCCAAAGAGAATACAAACAAACTAATGAGTCATGTCTATCTCCATTGAATAGCAAGTACTATAATGAGTATTAGGAAATTGACCTTGTGAATAGCATCTAGTTCATAAAGTAGAACTTGGTAAAACTATCTTTCACTTACACCATCTCTGAATAAATACCAAAGCTATCACTAAGGAGACATAAGAAATGTAGAACTAAATCTCACCACAAAAACCAATCAAAATGAAATAAATTACCTATAAAATATGATTCGCAGAGGCTTTTGTCATGTTGCTCTACGAAAAGAACTTAGTAGCTCCCTACAAAGAATCAAAGTGAAATAATCATTCAAATTTCCTAATATCATACTTTAAATTTTGAGTAGCAAGTGAATTTCCAAAAAGCATATTTTTAATTTTGAGAAGCAGTAACTTGTCTAAGAATTTTCAATTTCATTGGTTGGTTCAATGTTAATTAAATGCATAATAATCAAGGCAAAAATTGTGCTCTAGAGGGTTTTATCCTCTTTCTCATTTAGTAATTGAGAACATGTCCCTAATCCATGGTGTGTGAAGTTGTAAAAATTTTCCCCAAGTTAATTCTTTGTGACTTCAGGCCAGTCTTGAGATGCAACCACCTAACATTTGCACCAAACCCAAAATATGAAGATAAGCATTTCTCATATGAATTGTGTGAACCAGAACAACAGAAAACAATGATCTATATTGAAAACCTACTACTGCTATTGATGGACTAGAATCTTCTCCAGGGTGTGTATGTGTAACATCTGCCCCACAGGAGTCTAAAAGACACTGTGAACTTTTTAATCAAGTAATGTTTCTTACTTGTAAGAAAACCTCATAAACACAAAAGTCAATAATTTGAAAAGTTCTCCACAATTGTACATTAAATAAATAGCAACAGATCTGCAAAATAATAAAAAGAAAACTCAACACCAACTTGTATCGAGAATAATTGATCAAACTCGGATCAACTTAATGTGAAAATTCATTTAAGATATGGTGATTAAAAGTTAGGTTTTTTCTCAAAATCGCTACAACTCAGAGGACCAAATCTTTGTTGATTATTTTAGCTTAGATTGGTAAATAGAAAATTCATAATAAAAATCTATTTTTTTTCCACACTTGTTCAAACCATATAATGAATGACAAAAAATGAATTGTATACGAGTCACTCCAAATCCTTAGCTTTTAATACACTTAATAGATGAGATTGCTTTATATGGTTTGAACAAGATGTGGAAAAAAATGAAACGATAGAGTCACTCCAAATCCTTAGCTATTAATACACTTCATAGATGAAAACATTTAATCTTCAAAGCCACCCAAATGAAAACACACAATATTTTGGTCTTTTTGTTTCAATAATCCACTTATCCAATGAGTAATAATATCATTAAAAGCTTTATTATAGTATTTATAAAGGTCTTAAATTTTGTCAATTACAATCTTCCAAAGAAAGAAAAGAAGTTACCAATTGCCTAGCCTAGATAATTTTGCTGAAGGAGTTCTATGTTGTGGAACACTTCTAAGAAATGCAAGTTACACTTCAAAGCAAACAAAGAAACACAAAGTCATATGGTACTTTTTGCTTCTATAAATTCCATTTAATCCTAATATTAACATAAAATAGAACGAGTTTAAATGACCATAAACAAATTGGCTTTAGAAACTTTCATTAATTCTTGGAAATTTTTGAAACATTTAAGTTGAAACCCAAAGTAACATGAATATTTGGACTTAGTTATCAAACCTTATTTTAGTAGCATACTAAGGACTCCAAGAGCCTTACAGCAACTAGGGAGGGTGGAAGTAATCCACCATTAGTAAGAAATAAAGATTGCATGTACATATATCCTGAATTAGAGAGGATGATCTTAACAAGAACACATAAGAAATAAGATTAAATATCAGAAACAGTGATAAAAAACTTTAGACTGGCCATTATATCAATCCATCATTTGGATAAAAAAGTGAATCATCACATACACAAAATTGATGAACATCAAAAATAGTGATGAACATATTAATTTCAGATTGATTTAAAGTTCTATATTTGATTGATATAATATAGAAATAATATTCAACAATATAAAACCCTTCGCCAATCAGCAGTAAAAACTTCAAGAGATGATACCAAACCCTATTGTAGCCCTAGGCTTCTTATAATTTTTGTTGAATTTTTTTGTGTTTAGATTCAATTAGGGTTCAAATACACTTTTTCATCAACAATTGCAGTCAATGTCATGAATCTCTCTTATCAGTGACTTGAAAACCTCACTTTTCTTTTACAGATGCCTATTATGTTGTTGAAGTTTACCTAAAAATGTTGTCCTTAAAATAACAATTTTCTTGACATCTTACTTCTATTTGATCAATAATTTATTGTCTCATACATCTTTATATGCACATTTTTAGAAAATTCATGTAATATGTTTTGTGTTGTGTTTCCAAATTTGATAGTCTACACATACATGTTCAGACTATCAATGATTATATGTTTAAAAATGTATCACAAAACCACCTTAGAAGTGCATATAAATAGAATAGTTAATTAAACCTACCTAATGTACCTAAGAAGAACAAAGTCATCAATCCTTAGGCTTAAATTTGAAAGATCAAAATAAACTTTTATAATATGCAAAGTCTTGCCTCAAGAAAAGCTGTCATTATTTCCTTAGAATGATTCAACAAGAGAAATGGTTCAAACAATGAGTGGTTCATAAGATGTGTAAACTATCAACAATTGATAAATATCATGAGAAAGGACAAAAAAATTGAAAGAATAGAGACTAGCTCATCAATGTGGCTGATATCTTTAACTTGAAAACTACTAACATACCTAGATTTCCCTATAAATTTAATCTTGAATTGTCCACAATATACATTTCTTGTATTATATATACCAACTTGTATTAATGCTAAAACCTATAATATAACTCAATTGGAATTATAACTACCTACTCAGTCATTAACATTGGAGAAATCTAACAAATTCTTTAAATGCTCCATGAAAATGAAATCTGCTAGAGAATAATGATGTAGAAGCTAACCAAGTACACAAAAATAAGGTAATGTCTCCAATAAGAATAGGAAAGAAGATTCCAAGGTCACTCTAGTCCCAACAAAAGATAAGAGGGGCACAAAGAGGCCAAAAAAATTTCAAGATAACAATAGTCTTCCCCAAAAACACATCAACATAAAAAACTACGAATAAACCATGAATGTGTTGGATGTGAAGTCCAACTGTCATGTCTATTTAGTTCATATTCTTCTTATTTGTCTTTTTGTCTTTTCTTGAAGACTAATGTATAAATATAAGGGTAAAGGCCTATGTATGCAAGTTACAATGTATGAATAAATGAGTTTTTCTTCTCTCAATGTGTATATGGACACAATTGTAGTGAACTATGATCAATCTTATCTCTTGTTTCTATTTGTGTATTCTCAATTGGTGTTTTAAATTAAAAATTAATATCAAAACTATGTTGTTTAATCTAGGAAAGTAGAAAAGTTCTTACTAATGTCATACAAGCATATTCTAATTGTATTTCATTTCTTGAAAAAGGCCAACTATTGTCTTTGGAATTCTTGATCTTGAAGGGGCCTCATTTTACTGTTGTCTTTGGAATTCCTGATCTCAAAGGGGCTTCCTTTTATTTTTTAAATGAATACCATAAAAATAATGAAGAGAGAGTCACTAATGTGAAATTCAAAAAGGATAGGCTGTTCAAATGCTATGAATCCACAACAGTAGCTAGGAGTTGAGAATATCCAAGCTAGTTAGCATAGAAGCGTCCCTCTATATAGTTATTGCAATTGAGTGTTTGGCTGCCAAGGTGTCTAAATTGGAAAATGTTTGACAAAATAGAAAAATTATAGAGGAGAGCACTAAGGACATGATGAATTAGCAAAGCATAAGAGTTTTATGAAAAAATGGTGGATGCATAAATTTGTGGAAATCCTGGGAATAGTTATTACGCTAAGATCAAAATGTGTTTGACTTGAAAAAAAAAGTGTGAGTTTGTTTTGGAAGATCACAGTTTATTAATTTTTAGTGTAATGAAAATTATCAAACAAGGGGGTTAGATACATTGTTCAATGATGTGTACTTTAGTCACATATTTCAGATTGCACAAGTCTTAATAGAAGATTATAACTTTTTATTTAACTTTGTTCCTTCCTATGACTTACATGCACTAAATAGATTTCATAAATGTTAAAAAAAAAAATTTAAGATTAATAAAAAAAAATTAAGCTTTGACTCTTTTCTTAGGGAATCTTGCTTTCTTAACTATTCTAACGAGCATGGCCCTTGAGGTCGTGGTGATTTTTCCTAGTGATATGAAGAGATGGATGTAGATCATGGTGGGTTTCTTTGTTGGTCTCTTGGGTATGTCTTTTCTAAAACCTTGTATTGTTATACTTCTTTCTTTCTTTTTTTGATGGGTCCCTATCTTTATTTTCTCATGACTTATAATTTACAGTTTAGCACTAGGCTCTATAGTTGGATTTTGGTTTCCTATTATATTTGTATGGGTTGGATAGCACCATCCCCTTTCTATTTAGAGGATAAATATTTCTCTTTATTGGAATTCTTTTACTCAATATATTTTGGGGCTGACCAAATACCTATTTTGGGGTGACAAATTATGCCCTGTTCGTGTGGTTAACACTTGTGATTTCTCCAGTTGAAATGAAAGTTGTTGTCTTCATCTTAATAGGGTTTTAATTAAATGTTGCCAGGAAAATCAAAATTTGCAATTGAAACCTAGCCTTATTCATGCAATGCTTCAATGCCATGGAAAATAGCAAGGTCGTGTTCATATATTGAAGGTCTTGTTGCTTGAAATAGATAGGAAAAAGCTAACACATACAATGATGAATTTGTGTCCATAAATTAAAGCTATTTCTAACAAACATGCATATAAAATGTTAAAGTGTTTACAAAGCACATAAAAATTTGTAAGCGGACCACTTGAAGAAAAATTTCACCTATTACAATGGTCCCTACACAATGTCAAGTTTGGCCCTACACAATGTCATTTTCAGCTGACGCGAGTCCTCATGCGAAATGTTGTGCCTCCCTCAGTCGTGCCCTATTCCAGTGCTACTCTGCCAGTGGCATTCTTGGCTCTGCCACACTTGAGTGGCATGTTTCCTATTCTTGGAACTTCATCCCCAGCTAGCTTGGCTACCAAACAACCCTTCTTGAATGCTCTGGAACCCTTGACACTGACTTCTCAAATGAATGTGATATTTTCCCCTTTTTTTGGTTTTATGTTGCCTTGTGCATTGCAATTGAGACGAAAATAATTGGTCACAATTATGACCAACATGGGCATGTTAATAAAAATAAAAAAATTTTGCTTTATAAATTGACCAACCAACCCATTTAAAAGACTAGGTCAAAATTTAGGGTTAAATGCACTAGTGTGTTATATCTTGATGGAATTTAGGAAAGGTAAATTTGATGTCAAAGGTGATGAAGGTATATTTCTAGGGTAGTCCTATAGAGTTAAAGCATATAAATGTTTAAATTTATGAAATCATAAGATCGTAGAAAGTGCACATGTGATAATTGATGAGTTTGCAAAAAAGAGTGAAGAATAGAGTAGCAAAGAACCTAAGGATTACAAAAAATTTATCTACTATGAACCTAATACATTTCCAAATCAAATTGGAAGTTAGTAGAATTCACCTCCTAAGTCCCAAAAATCTTCAGAGGCTACCGAGTTGCAAACAGTGCAACTTGAGTTACAATTTGAAGGACCTGAGTTATAGTCAGAAGCTACCGAGTTGTTACCAGAGCAAACCAGGTTTAAAGGACCTAAGTCATAGGCAATGGTACCCAATCTTGATACAAAAGATCATGACGAGGCTAGTAGAACAAGTTCTAAATCTAAAGTACCTATGTTAGCAAGATATGTCAGAAGGCACCATGCACTTAATCAGGTCATTGGAGACAAATTGGATGGAAAAATGACAAGAAACAAATTAAAATGTACATGTTTGCTTACTAAATTTGAACCTAGATTAGTTAAAGATGCTTTAAATAATGAAATTTGGATTGAGGCTATGAATGAAGAGATAAAATAGATAAAAAGGAATAAGACCTGAACTCTTGTCCCTAGACCCAAGGATAAGAATGTAATTGGCACTAAGTGGGTTTTTAGAAATAAGTTGAATGAAGATGGAGAAGTTTCCAGAAGGAAAAAAAAAAAAAAAGAAGAAGAAGCAAGGATAGTATGCAGAGGCTATTCTCAAGAAGAAGATATTGATTATGGTGAAACTTGTTCTCCTGTTGAAGGATTAGAAGGTGTTAGAACTCTACTTTCTTATGCTACAGATAAAGGATTTAAAGTTTATCAAATGGATGTGAAATCTACATTCTTGAATAGAATTCTTGAAGAGAAAGTTTACATAAAACAACCTAAAGGTTTTGTAGATCCTAGAAAAAAGGACATGGTTTGTAAATTTTACAAAGCATATTATGGTCTCAAGCAAGCTCCCAGAGCTTGGTATGAAAGACTTCATAACTACTTGATAAAGATTAGTTTTTAAAGAACAAATATTAATAGTAGCATGTACATCAAAGGAGGACCAGAAAGAAGATTGTATTGGTAGAAATCTTTATGGATGACACATTATTTACTAAAAATGATGACTTGTGCAAAACCTTTTTAGAAGAGATGAGTAAAGAATTTGAGATGTCCATGTTTGGAGACATAAAAAAATTTGTTAGATTGTAGATCTAGTAGAAGAAAGATGGTATCTACATTACTTAATCCAAATATATCAAGGAGATACTAAAGAAATTTGGAATGGAAGATTCAAGACCAATTGGAACACCTATGTCTACTGGACATAAGCTTTCCAAGAATGATGATTATAAAAAGATAGATTGGACCAGATACAGATCAGTCATTGAAAAATTACAATATGTAGTGCATACAAGGCCTGATATTACATTAACAATTGGTATGGTGAAAAGATTCTCAAAAAATCCTAAAGAAAATCACATGATAGCAATCAAGAGAATCATGAGGTATCTAAAGGGTACTAAAGATTATGGATTATGGTAGTAGAAAGGAGGCAATCTAGATTTAAAAGCCTTCATGGATGTTGATTAGGCAGGAAGTGGTGATGACAGGAAGAGCACTAGTGGTGGACCATTATTTCTTGATAAAATACTAGTGTCTTGGACAAGTAAGAAGTAGTATTGCATTTCTCAATCTACAACAGAGGCAGAGTATGTGGCAATAGCAGTTAATTTCTCCAATGTTGTTTGGTTCAAGAAATTGTTGGCAAGTATGAAGGTAGAGATCAAGGATCCAGTAGTTATCTTCTATGATAAAATTAGTGCAATTAATATATCAAAGAATCATGTGATGCATACCAAGACCAAGCACATTGCAATAAAATATCATTTTTTGATAGAATTGGTGCAAGATAAAGAGGTAAGATTGGAATATGTGAATACTAAAGAACAAATTGTAGACATATTCACTAAGCCATTACGTAAGGATACATTTTTGTATCTAAGAGGTAAGTTAGGGGTCATTCCTATATCTAAAGCTCACTAAAATAAAGTTTAGTGATGCATCAACCAGAGCATGTTGAAGATCACTCAGTTGATGCAGTATTGAAAAGGGCATATTGCATATGAATCAATACATGAGGTACATTGATATTCACTAAATATTTTCTTTGGCATGAGATGTCAAAGAGGAGGAATTTTTTGTCATACCACAGAAATTTTACTTTACGATATCTTACTTTATGATATCAAAGAGGTAGATTTTGCTATCAGAAGAAGATGTTGAAGAAAGATTTTGCTGATACAGAGAGAAATTGAAGGCAGAGGGAGTTCACAGTAATAGAGGGAGTTCTCATAGATGGGAATCAGAATGAAACTAAGGATATTTTCCTTACTTCTTTTTTCCTCTAAAATTTCACTGTATTACAACATGTTGTGTTGTCGTCAATGCCAAAAATGGAGATTGTTGAAAACAATTGGTTAATAGTGTATTGTCTTTGATGTTACAGAATATGTCATATCTTTGTTATTCATTATATGAAAAGCTCACTCAGGTAATGAAGATAGTTTCTTGTGTCTATAAAGGAACTTTGTGAAGATGTAGTATTAACCAAGTTGACTTAGTTAACATGAGAAAATCATTTCTGGGTTAATGTCTACCAAGCAGGGTCGGCTAACAAAGGATTTTCTTTTTTTGGCATATTGAGTTCAATAGATTTGTTTGTTGGTTCTAGCCAACTGAGTAGATGAATATTAATTATTCTAAGTTGTATTCAAGACAACTTGAAAATGTATAAAATATAAATATAAGGTCAAGTTTAGGATTGAATATGTGTAAGGAAATGGAAATATAGAAGATGCTTAGAGGAAGTGAATTAGAAGGATAAGAAGAATATCCTTGTGGAGCTAGAAAGATACATTCAATCGAAAAGGATCAAGTATACAAGCCATAATTGAGATCTTTAATCAACAATTCAGTTGCATAAAAAATTAGGTCATCACATTGTTACTCTCTAACCATTGTAGCAGTGATCTAAATCTCCTAATATATTTGGCTAAACAGTTATTTGTAAATCCTCTAACAAGGTGGCATTTCTATATTGAAGTGTCTAAACACCTCTAACAAGGCCACTCCTAACATGGTGATTAAATCCTCTAATAGGGTCACACCTAATATTGTATTTTGTAACCTTTAATAGGGTTGGCTCCTAATAGAACTCACTTCATAAGAGTGAAAATCAGTAACTAGTTGCAATTGGTGGTTTTTCTCAAATTGGGTTTTCACGTTAAATCTCGGTGTCACTTGTGCTCATGTTATTTATTTTATGTGTATGCAACTAAGTTAAGTAATAAAATATCAAAATAATTGTACGTTAAGCATTTGTCAAGTTACAGCATTTGCTAATGTAAACTGAGTGCCAGTGTGTTTGTCGAGCATTAGTATTTTTAGTAAAGTTTATGTTATGTGTTGACATCTAAGAGATCTGGGATTTATTTTAGTGGTAACTGATTCACCTCTCCCCTCTCAATTACTCCTCTTATATTTCCAACAATTTTTTCAGTACATTCAAGTAAGAGAGTTAACTTACACCTAAAATATTTCCTATTTGTTCTTGGAATCAAAAGAAAGCTTATCTCTATATCTGATCTAGCATATCAAGGATATCAAATTGATTTTCAAGAAAATAAAGTGGTGTTCTAGATGAAGAATTCAAACATTAAAAATGTTATTTTTATTGGAGTCGAGAAGGGATTTTATACAAACTTTGTAAATCTACAATTCCAGCACTAAATCATGAAACTAGAAGACAAATGAGATTTGGCATAAGAGACTAAGGCAGTTAAACTTTAGAGCATTACCTTCTATAGAGAAAATTGTAAAATGTCTACCCAACCTTAAACCTAAACATGAAGGAATATGTAAAGGATGTGCATTAGAAAATAACCCTAAAACTCTTTTCCATTCCAATGAACATAAATATAAGAGCATTCTTGATCTCATTCACACTCACCTATGTGGACCCATGTCAGTACCCTCATTAGGAGATTTTTTATGCATATTTTTAGATGACTATTTTAGGAAAACCTGAATATATTTTCTTAAATTAAAAGATTCAAATGAAGTCCTCAAATTAAAAAAATTAAAAGATTTAGTTGAAAACCAAACTGGGAAGAAGATTAAAATTTTAAGATTTGATAATGGAGAAGAATATATCTCTGAGAACTTCAAAGATTTGTGTACATCTATTGGGATTAAGAGGGAGTATATTGTACCATATAACCCTCAATAGAATGGAGTAGCAGAAAGAAAAAATAAAACTATCATTGAAGCAACTAAAGCAATGATGCACAATCAAAATTTACATACATCATTCTAGGCTGAAGTATCTAATACAATTTTGGAAAATTTCCTCATTAATCCTTCTCCTCCAAAGATACCATAAGACCTCAATAGAAACTACAAGCCAAATTTTTTTTAAATTAGATGCAAAATTGTCAAAATGACCAACAAGAAAGTCAACCCAAGGAGGACCATCTTTTGTATTCCATTTAACATTATTTCCAAGATAATGAGACCATATAGAACAAGAAAATTTGAAATAAAAAAATAAATGCTCAAAATTATCACTACAACAAAACAACTCACAAAAGATTGGGTTGATCCCCACAGAATAAAGCACATTACCAATAGCCAAATTTTTCAATAACAACCAATGAAAACAAGCCACATTTGGTTCAAGAGGTGAGTGCCATATCAAATAGAAAATAAAGTGCCATTTGAGATTTGACTAGGTAAGTCCCCAAGTATTATTGATCCAATTAAAGATACTAGTAACATCCTTAAGCATATTATAAATTTTCTTAGTAGAAGCATCCATTAAGGTAGTACCATAATCTTGTTAAGGAGAAAAATTCTTATAGCTTTAGAGATAAGAGTATGTTTTTCTTTTGAGAACATGAAATGTTATATTTGTCTCTAAGCTCCTCCTAGAGCCCTAAACAATTGTCACTAGAATGTCTCTATTATAAGATTTATTTTTTATTCCATGTTTTAGCAGAGCAGCTTTGTGTGAAATCCAATGGCTTGTTATTAAGAGAAATCCCTCACCAATAGATATGTTAAAAACTGAGAAAGTTGGAGGACCATCAAGAGCACCTTTGCAACATTGTAGCCCCCTCACCTAAGACCATACATTCTAGAGGGTCCAGAACACCTTAGAGCCAAACGTTTTCATCTTAAAGTTCGCAAAAATGATAATGTTAGTGTGGTCATCCATCTATCTAGAAATGTTATGACCTAGATATCAACATAAAGGCCTTCTAGCATACATACATGAAACTTCATTAGATGAATCATAATCCTTTGACTACTACAATTTCTTAGTTACTAGATAAATTATTTGACATGGTATGCTCCCTCTCAACCAATATGATAAAGATCACTAACAATCAATTAAACAAAATGCTCTAGTTGTTCACTCAGTCACAAAAGGACACTTTCCTCACATAGTTCATGTTGTTTGTCATGGATCACTACAAATGTAGCATTACTACCATGTTTTGGTATGTGTGTTCCAAGTGTAGTGATCTATCTTTATATTATGGATGAGATATGAATAGACATGTCCCTTCATGGGACATGTCTATTCATCATTATTTAATTAATATAATAGTTTATTATTTAACTACACACACACACACTGTGTGTTACATAGATATATCACATATGTATAATTTCAGTTTAGTCTCATGAATTTATCTAATTGAAGCTACCGAACATTAACACTCCCTCTTCACTAGGGAGGATAAATGCAAGACATATATTACACCATTGGTAATATTAGGAATGGCAAATTTTAAGAATATATTTGATTAGAAGATATCCACTATTTTGATATCATGAGTATTGGCCTCCAAAATATTAACATATAATATTCACCAAATACTCTGTATAATGGCCTACAAAATATCAAATCATGATATTCACCATTTTGAAATCACATAAGTATTGGTCTCCAATATGTCAACATATTATATTCACCAAATACTCTAAGTAATGGCCTACATAATATCAACATATGACACCATGTGCTCAATAAGGTTTGATATCACATCTGATATCATGAATAATATCAATATATGATATTCACCAAATGCTCTTTGAGTAATAGGCTCTAGAATGTCAAGATGCAAGATATTCACCAAGTACTATGTATAATGGCCTATAAAACATCAATTCATATTACATTCACCATGTACTCAAAATATATTTCTCCAAGAGACTCTTATCATTTAACACAAGTCACATATGGTTGAAGATGATAGATCAAAGACATCCCTAGACCTATTGTCATAAGATCAAGTCCTAGACCAGACAATTATATGACCATCTTGACATTAGAACAAAAACCCCTTGCAGTTTTCTCCTTCTCAATGGGAGAGCCCTCTTGTCTTGACTTGCATAAATGCCTTGGCTTAATTTCTAATGCAACAGTTTTGTCCAAAAAAAACCATAATACTTGAGAGGATACTTATCTCACTATTCTAGAGCAACCACTCATCAACAACTTTGCTAATGCAATTTTCTTTTGCTTCTTGATCTATCCTATTATAGTCAAAAGATAATGCCCTCTAGTTAATACATATACAACAAGTAGAATTAATGGTGTTTAAGTCATGATTAAGACATTTCACCCACTGGAGAAAAATTGTGGATCTAACTTAGTCCTGTGAATCCATACACACAGTCCCTATATAAGAATATCTCATGGCAATTAAAACACAATTTGATATGGACACTAGGTCAATCTTGACCACCACTCTACCATCTATTGTAACTACTTCTTGATTGGTAGGAATATATGGTCTCATGCATTCCAATAAAAATTTTGGGCATTGAACAAACACCAAATGACCTTATTGCATTGGCTAGAGAACTTGATGCCATTATAGTTATTTCCTAATTTTCAAAAAAACTTGAATGTTGACATTTCCTAGTATTGTGTCACTTATCTCTAGGAGGGTGCACTTGAGTATTACACCATTATAGAGTTTTTGGTGTTTATACTTGGCATTAATTTTTTTGTAGATACAACCTTTCATTGGTGTTGCTACACATTAATCCATGTTATGCTTAGTCATTGACTTGGCCACTTTCCTAATAATCAGCTATGTGGTTATTACAACAAATATTTCTAAGCTTCCAAATTTTGATTGATGAATTGCCTTCCATCGATACCTATGTCATGTCAATGCCATATTCTATAAGGTGTTTGGTGGTATATTGTTTGTGGTGATTGGCTCTATAATTTGTATTTCTATCAATGCTACTTCTCATCTGTCATAGATCCATGCAACAAAGGATTCAAGTTTCCATTCACATTTGTTGATGGTAAAGATTTAGGGTTTTTAATTTTCCTTATTACTTGTAACTCTTCATAGCCAAACTTCACAATCATGACAAAAACCTTTTCTATGCAACTCCAATGGTAATGGATTCAAAGTCCAATTTGTACTTTTGTAGTAGCCACTTTTGAAAATAATTTGATGAAAGATTTAAAGATAAAGAAATGATCTTTCATCTTTTAGTGGAGAAAACAATAATGGAGGATTCTTGTGTCTTCACTCTTTGCAAATGGAGAAACCAACTCCAAAATTTTTGTGCTTCATATGCCTATAGGAAAAATCATCACTATAAACTCAAAGTACAATAGTATACCTTATTTCGATAGTCATAATAGCTAGAATTTCTTAGCACATCATAAAACAAATATCAGATCTCCATTGCCATTTTCATCATTTTTTTAATTGTATCAATGTGTAATGTTCTACTTCCTAAAAAATGGAATTTATTAATAATAAGCCTAATCATAATGCATTATACTTCATACCAAAAAAAATAGATAGGAATAAAAGATGTTGGTTGATATTCATATATTCCAAGCAGCCTTGGAGCTAGTCCACTTCCATGTGTACTCACACCAGATCGATGAGATTGTACAAAGACCACATACACATGCACTTACACCATCCGTATAAGTCAACCTCCTCTCTTCAACATCAGACTCAAACTCCTCTTCGCAAGGCCTACTATGCTTCTATTTTGAGTTACTTCTCCACAATCATGACCCACTAGTTTCACTGGTGTGGTTTCTTCCTATGTATTTGCCTGCCCTTCTTTGCTTCTTGCTTTAATGGTTTCCATTTTGTTTGTCTCAAACACAATTTTATGGTCATGTTGCCTTCTAGCCCCTATTTTTATTTTCAATCCCTTAGGCCTACTTTTGGTCTCTTATTAGACATTAATAAATTATTTTATCTTATCTTATCTTCAACATTTCTTTGTTGATTGCTTATCATTTTGTTGATTACTAAATTGAAAATTTTTTATTTTGGATCAAATCATTTGTATCATTCTATCAATCCTGTAGTATACATTCAGAATTAGACTTATTGATTTCTTACCCCCATATTCCTACATTATTTTCACAAGGGGATTTACTAATCCTAGGTGGATGTAAGTAATTCTATTTTCTATTATTAAAATCAATTCCTACCCTTTTGGTGCTAATAAAATATGATTATCAATTACAAACCCTTACCTTGTTCGTTATTGTTGATACTCAGACATAATAAAAATACATTGACTAGAGGATACTAATGTCTATGATCTATGGGATAAATTTAAGAAATCTCCTCCCTAAAAAATATATAAATTCATGGCAAATCCAACATTAGTTTAGGGGGGAAAATAATCAAATAGGTAAACATGAATGCTAACATATTTTTCATTCTCTATCTCTCAAACACACATACAAACACTAAATCAATAACTAAATAACTCCTAATATATATCTCCTACTAAGTCCTAACCTCTCTCTCTCATTTCCCCCCTCTCTTTCTCCATCATATCCCCTAATCTCTCTCTCCTATGTCCCTCTCTCTTCATCACTTCATCTCTCTCTCTCTCTCTCACTTTTTGCATCTCTCTCTCACTCTCTCATGTCTTGACCCGTATCCCTCTTTCTATACCCTATACTCTCTCTCTCAAACCTCTTTCTAACCCCTTAACCATCTCTCTATGACCCCTAATCCCTAACCCCTTGTCTCTCTATGTGAAGTTCCCACTTTAAGGATCAGAGGTTAGGGAGACAAAGAGGGGGGTTAGATATTAGGGGTCAAAGAGAGATGGATAAGGGGTTAGAAAGGTGTTTAAGAGAGAGGGGGAGAGGATAATTGTGTGTGTGTGTGTGTGTGTGTGTGTGTGTGTGTGTGTGTGTGTGTGTGTGTGTGTGTGTGTGTGTGAGAGAGAGAGAGGGGGGGGGGGGGGGGGGGGGGTAGGATGATGAGAGTGAGAGGGAACTGGACATGGAGGGGGGGGGGGCTTATGGATTTCTCAAAGAGAGACAACACTTAAGGGAAATGAGAGAGAGAGAGAGGGTAGGAGTTAGTCAAAAAATGTGAGAGGTTAAGAGTTGGTAAGAGAGATATCTTAGGTTTTATTTAGTTAGTTAGTAAGTGTGTGTGTATGTGTTTTAGAGAGAGAGGGGGATAGGATAGAGAGATAGAGTGTGTGAGAGAGAAGGAGGTAGAATAGAGAGTAAGAGAGAGAGAGAGAGAGAGAGAGAGAGAGAGAGAGAGAGAGAGAGAGAGAGAGAGAGAGAGAGAGAGAGAGAGAGAGAGATTAGGGGATAGGAGAGAGGGGGGGGATTGGACATAAACAAAGAGAGTGAGAAATATGGAGAGAATAGGATAGGATAGAGAAAGAGAGGGGATGGGAAATAAGATGGAGAGAGAGAGAGAGAGAGAGAAGGGGGGCTTAGGGATTACTCAGAGAGACAACAATTAAGAGTAACAAGTTAGAGAGAGAGAGGTTAGGAGTTAGTTAAAGAATGTGAGAGATTAGGAGTTATTAAGAGAGATATATTAGGGGTTATTTAGTTATTGAGTGAGTGTGTATTTTTGTTTTTGAGAGAGAGAAAATTAAAAATATGTTAGCATTCATGTTTGCCTATTGACTATGCATTTGGAAAATAATGACTACCTATTTTAGACTTTCCTTTATTCAAATTGATGGAAAATAAAAATTTTATGACATAGCATTGATTTATCTACATCATGTTGTAGATCTCTTCAATATTGTTTTAATTCATTTTGAATGGATTCAATTAGACTTTGGATGCAGAAGTTATGCCTTTGGAGCATAGCCTATTTTGATTTCTTCAAAACCTAATCAGGTTTTGAATAACTTGATTGGCTTTTGCATAACCGAATCAAATTTTGAATAACCCATAACCTAGTCAAGTTTTGAAGAGGTTTTTCATCCTTGAAACTCTACTGGGTTTTGTATTTTATGTATTTTGGCTAGGCTTGGTAACCAAGCCTAGCTGCTTTTTGAAATTTTAACTTTTGGTTTTTTTTTGTGTGGTGTTCACTAAATTGTACACCTTCTTTCTCCACACACCCTTCTATTGGTGAATTTTTTGTTTTGACATCAGAGAAAGTTTAATTTTAGATGCAATTTCCTCTTACCATAGTAAAATTTCATAAAATCAGGGCCATTTTTTCCCTTATGATAGAAAAAATATATAATTTAAGAGTTGATTTTTCCTTTGTGATAGAAAAAATATAGATTGTAGTAGACAATTTTTCCCATTTATTTGAAAATATATATATTGGATTAGGCAATTTTCCCAATGAATAGGAAAAATATATATTGGATTAGGTGATTCTTCCCATCTGAGGGAAAATATATATATAATATGTTGGTGAATGTGCTAGAAAATGGTGTGATTACTCAATGAATTAACGATTAGAAATTAATTGTATGTTTATCAAATCATTTGTTAGATTATTAAAATATTGCAATCTGTATTAAATCAAAGAGCAATAAGAAAGTGAAGTATCTAAATAATGACACATATGTGGAATGTCCTATTGCATTTATGGTAGATTGGAATCTGGTCAAATAAACATTATTTAAATTGTAGACATCCTAGTTAGTGCTTACCATTATAAAAAATGTAGTTGATTTCCAAAAATGGGACTGCTTATGGAAGAGGAATTGTTGAATTAAAATCCAAGCATTGTTGTCAACATAGATTTCACTCTGGAGGAGGATGAGGAGAAAAGTGATCTTACTAGCGGGATTGTTGTAGCTTCACAAGTTATCTTTGATAATCTTGGTGATGCTATCAAAGAGCTAGAAAAGGAGTAGGAAAAGGAAGACCTCTGAGCAATGTTCATTGAAATGGACCTTGACCCTGCTAGTTTTGAAGACCAAATTGCAAATGCAGTGGAACAACAAAATTGGAACTTCAACTCTTTTGAATGATTTTAAGGATATAATAAGTGTTATATGAAGACTTTCCAATTTAGTTAGGGTTTATTTTGTTAAACATATTATAGAAAAGTTTATGAAATGTAACAACTCAAAGCTTGTCACTTCCATTTTTTAGGGAAACCACAACTATATTTGGCATATATAAATGAAATGTTGACCAAATACATAGAATATAATGCAAAGTATACCCTTTTTTGTTGGTATTTGATATTTTTGATATTTCAATGGCATGGAGTTTTCCTTTTGACTTTTTTATTTTATGTTAATCAGATGATGTATTTAATTATTACTTTCCAAACTTGTGTAAATCGTAATTTAATTTTTGAGAAAGTATTTGCTATTTAGTACACAATACACATGCAAGCTTGAATTGATGTTTGAAATGATGGTTTTTTGGGAAATATTTCATATAACATCTCATATCTGCAACATGCATGTAACATTGATCTAGAGACTATTGTTCGATGATTATATATCAATAGTGGAAGGTTTATTTTGGGCCAAATTCCTTGAATGAAACCTCGACCTTGTTTAATTTTATCGAATGGTGACACGTCTTCTTCCATCCTGTACCACTTGTAATGGAAATTAAATATATGTCTTGTCACTATCCCTCTTCCATGGGCTCCATACATATTACAACTTTTTCAATACAAACTTGCATTTATGTGGAAGATTTGCAAATATTTAATCATTTAAAATAATTAAACTAAAAGCCAAAAGGATAAATTTTTAGGGATAAATTTCTAGCCACTCAACTTATTTATAGGTAATTGAGATTCTTCTTTCATCATTTCTCATCTCATTTTTGATAGTCACTAGTCTGGTAGTTGTAGTGCTCGTTAACTTCTGGTCTGGTTTACCTAGTTGGGGTGGTAGATTGGTAGTCATTTCTCTATAGAATTTAGTCATTGTTTTATGGTTAATTATTTCATAAATTATCAGTCAAGATGGACTCTTCAATTCACCTAACATGCAAATTGGAAGAGAACCAGAACTCCTTTTTAGGTGATGTCCCTAATGAAAACTTCATGTCAATTTGCAATGAGGTTGTGCCCATTGTGGATTTCATTATTCATGCCATGAAAATGGTTCTAGGGTGAGAGTTTCTAGACAATGAGAATAGGTAATGTGTCAAAATTACATTACGTCTAATTTTCTAGCCTCTTTGCTCGACCTTAAAGAAGAAAGGATTGACATTTTTTTGCTCTTGAGGAAGAATTTTGAGGCATAACACTAGGGTGATGACATTGACATGTTTCTCATGCAAAATTATGGGTGGAGATCCCTTGGATAGGTGAAATCCATAAACTTCTAGAACCTAGCTAGAATGTGACCCTACAACTTTTTCTGTTGGGCCTGACTTCTAGGTAGTTAAAGTGCTATAAGAAATGGGTACAACTTTGCCTAGATTTCTCTGAAAATGGTATAATTTGGATGAAGTAGCAGAGGACAACTGGTGGCTTCAATAATTTATAGGGTCTCATGATTTCTACACAGACTAGTACAGTAGTACTAGGGTTTTCCCTTGCTAACATTTATGTTTGGTTTCACTTTTTGTTTTGTTTTATCAATTTGCAATCATTGTAAATCTTTCTCCTTGTAGATTGTAATTTTCAAAGAGTATCAATAAAAAATTTAGGAGTTCCATCTAAAGTGGTGTTTTATTTTTATGCTTACTTTTGCAATGTTTTGGCATTTTCAAAATTTTCCATTAAAATGTTGAGAAACTGAATTAAACATTTAACATTGAATTAAAATTAATATATTGAGGTTTAACATTTAACAATTAATTTAATTAATAAATTAGTTACTTCAGTGTTCACTAGTACATAATATGTGCAAAAGAAAATTTATTTACTTTTACAATCAAATTTATTTCTCCATTAGATGGGTTTATTTTACATTCAAATTTAAGGTATTATTGAAAAACTATTTTATTTTAAAAATTAGAAATGTTCTAATATATTTAAGAAATATAATTTAAATATTACAAAGGGATGTTGATGCAAGAGCATCCTAGGTTGACATGTCATCCTGGTCATCTATGTTCATTCTACTAGTTGTTGCTAAGTTGTAGTCATTGTCAAGTGTCAGTGATTATTTAGTATCAACTAAGTTGTTCAGTGTTGGTCGATCTATCTATTGTTGGCCAAGTTGTCTAGCGATGGTCGAGTTATCTAGTGTTGACTGAGTGTTCCTTAAAGTGCTAAATGAAATTGTTATTTTTTGATGCTCGATTCCTTCTTTGATCAAGTTTTCCTATGATGGGTTCTTAGTTTGAACCAATTCTTGTATTTAATTTAGATTGTGAATCTTTCATGATAGGATCTTGTCTAGGGATGAGCATTGACCATTTTGAGGTCAACTTTTCTTTTTGTAATATTGTAGAATATTCTGTAAGCCTTTTTGGCAAGTATAAGTAGAGATATTTGGTTTGGTCTAGGGGAACAAAAAAGGATAGGGACCTAGATATTTCTGAGTAGATGTTATGAATTTGAAGTTGTATTGTAGATCTTGAAGTTATATTTTGCATCTAGTCGTAACCTAGAAGGCCTTATAGCTAAGCATGTATGATGAAAACTTGATGAATCAATTAAAGTGTTTGTTCTCTCTCTCCTTGGTGTTGTTCTCTATATGATTTCTTTCATTGTGTTTACTCAACAAGGTGTTTGGATAGTTAGGTGTGCCTTTGTCCCTACCTGCTCATTCCTTCCAACTTGTGTCAGGTGGTATCAAAGCTTGAGATTCATCCTTATGGATATTGGATCATTTAGAACCCTAAGTTGAATTTGGTTTTAAGGTGGAAGATCTGTGGATTTGACCTATAACTTGCAAAGGGTTACAATCTTGCAAGAATCTGATTATAAAGATGGCTTGAGGTAGAGATAATGTTGACAATGTTGTATTGGATACATTGAGAAAAATTATAACTAGATTAGATGTTGTGGAGATAGGACACAGGAGAGGAGTGCATCTTGATGATGTGAGTGATGATGAAGCTATAGCACCAAACCCTAATCCATAACCTACAAAAAATCATGATGATGAAATATCGTTGAGACTATTGTCTAGGGCACATTCAAAGCTTTTTGTATAAGTTGTTCCTTATGATGGAAAATTGGACACTAATGCTAAGTTGGATTGGATCTCTGATATGGAGAAGTTATTTGAGCTTGAAAACACTCCTAATAATAGGATGGTGAAAATTGCATGTACTAGGTTGAAAGGTCATGCCTCATTGTACTGGTGGGAATAGTTGCAAATCAATAGAAAAAGGATAGAAAAGGAGAAAATTAGGACTTGGCTAAAAATGGTGAACAAGGTGAAGAGGAAGTTCCTTCTTGATGATTACCAAGTTAGCTTGTTGAGGAAGATGCAAAATTTGAGACAAAGGGAAATGAATGTAAAGGAGTATACTGAGGAATTCTATAGATTGGACATCAGATTTGGACATGTGGATGATGATGTTGAAAATTTTGAAAAATACCTAAATCAATTGAGATCTGGATTTCAATATGAAATAATTTTGTAAAATTGGAAAGCATAGAAGAAGCATACCAATATACTGAAAGTTGAAGAGATCTTGACAAAGAGGAATGAACAAAGACAAAGCGGTAGAGGTCATAGATTCTAGAGAGGCAGAGGTAGATCCTATGGAGAAGGTAGAAGATCTAATAATTTTGTGCAAGATAAGGTCAAACCTAAATGGAAAAATGATGATAAAGGAAAGACCAAATGGAAAGATGGTAATTCTTACCGAGGAGGTTCCAGTTCTTACCAATGAAGAGGTAATTCTTATAGAACTTCTTGGTATACATAATTAAATTTGTTTGAACAACATACCTTCTTGAATGAAATACTCATCATACTTTCTCATGTGATATGATAGATTTGGTGCTCTGCACTCTCTCCATGCCTCAGAAAATCCAAGGTCAATATTATACAACTCTTTCATTTCATCAAACCAAGAACTTCAATCTTCATTTTGGTCAACAAAGAATGTCTTTTACTTAATGCATTAGCAACTCGGTTAGTGACTCCACTTTTATGCTTAATCACAAATGTGAAACTTTGCAAGCAGTCAACCCACTTCATATGTCTCTAATTCGACTTATGTTGACTTCCCAAATAATGTAAGTCCTTATGATCAATATGCAACACAAACTCTTTAGGAATCAAATGATTTTGCCACTTCTTCGAGGCTTGAACAATAGCATAAAACTCTAGATCATGCACATAATACTTCCTTTTAGCATCATTAAACTTTGCACTAAAGAAAGCAATAGATTTATCTTCTTGACTCAACATAGCTCCTATTGCACTTCCACTTGTATCACATTCAACTTGAAATACCTTATTAAAATTAGGCAAAGCCAATACAGGTAACTCAGCAACCATTTGTTTCAGTCTCAAAACTCTTATCATCTCCACGTGTCAACTTTAAATCCCTTTTATCTCCTCTTATTGTCTCAGTCATAGCATTACAAAAATAATTAAAATTTCTTATATTTATGTAGAAACTAGCCAAACCATGAAATGATCTTACCTCACCCACATTCTCAGGTGTAGGCCATTCCAAAATTGCTTTAACCTTCTTAGGATCCATTCTCAAATAATCAGCTAAAATCATGAATCCCAAATACCTAATCTCCTCTTGCATAAAGGAGCATTTTTTCAAGTTAATCATCAACTTCTCTTTTTTGAATCTCTATAATACTTGTTTAACATGCTCAAGATGTTCTTCCCTAGTCTTACTAAATATCTGAATATCATCCAAATGAACAATCAAAAGCTTACCCAAAAATATCTTAATAAATTCATTCATTGACCTCATGAAAGTACTAGGTGCATTTATCAAACCAAAAAGCATTACCAAGCATCCATACAAACCATCTTTTGTCTTGAAACCAATCTTTCATTCATCACCTTCTCTAATTTTGATTTGATGATAATCACTCTTCAAATCAATCTTGGTAAAATACTTTTCTCCACTCAAACAATCCATTATGTCATCCATCCTTAGTATAGGAAACCTATATTCCACTGTGATCTTGGTAATAGCTTTGGAATCAATATACATTCTATATTCTCCATTCTTCTTAGTTGCTAATATAGTAGGTACAACACATGAACTCAAACTTTCTCTAATCAAACCTTTCTACAACAACTCATGCACTTGTTTTTTAAATTCTTCATTCTCTGTAGGTGTCAATCTATATGGTGCTTTATTTGGTAAACTAGCTCTAGGAATTAGGTCCATACAATGACTTATACTTCTTACTGGTGGTAAACCATCGAGTATATCCCCTACAACAATATCTTTATACTCATTCAACAAAGTTGCAATTTCCATTGGCACTTGATCAATACTACTAGTTTCTACTGTCACTCAATTACCACTCACTTCTATCACTCAGTCACTACTAACCGGCACTCGGTTATTACTAACTAGCACTCAGTTCACACTACTTTTTGTCATTCTATTGTTACTAGCACAACTTAGTCTCCTAGGAATTATGGAAAAATAGATTTGATTCTTCTTCATTTCCTTTTCAAATTGCTTCCCATTAACTATGAAAATTCCCACATTGGTACAATTAACCTCATATGGACTTTCAATCAAAGGCAACAATACTTTCTTTCTCCCATTCACCCAAAGAGTATATTGATTCAATCTTCTATCATGTATAGCATATCTATCATATTGCCAAGGTCTACCCAACAAAATATGACAACAATCCATAGGCATAATATAATACAAAACTTCATCAAAGTAATGGCTAATCTTGAACTTCACAAAACATTATTCACTTACCAATATCTTATGCTCATCCTTGATCCATGAAACATGATAGGGTCTAGGATGCTTCACCTCTACGACTATAACTTTGTAACTAGCTCTTTTGATGCCAAATTGTTGAACTTCCATTGTCAATGACTACCTTTCAATAGTTTCCAGCCATCTTACATCTGGTCTTGAAAAGCCTTCTCCTTAGAATAGGTTCCTCATCAATTCCCTTATTACACAAAGTTTTTCTCACCATCAAATTTTTTCTAGCCTCAAGCCCACTTGGTGGATCCTCAATGTCTCCTTGAATCATAGCATTTATGTTACCTTGTTCATTCTCAGAGGATCTACACTCAAAGGATCTATGCCCTTATTTTCCACATCTAAAATCATTACCATGAAAACTATCTCTAGAATAAGAATTACCTCTTCCTTAGTAAAAACTAGTACCTCCTTGGTAAGAATTACCACCTTTCCATTTGGTTTTGCCTTTGTCATCATTTTTCCATTCAAATTTTCCCTTATCTTTCACAAAATTGTTAGATCTACCACCTTCTCCATAGGATCTATCTCTGCCTCTCTAGAATCTACCACTTCTACCTCTTTTTCTTTGTTCATGCTTCTTTGTCAAGATCTCTTCACCTTTCAAGGCATACTAGTATGCTTCTTCCACACTTCCCAATTTTACAAAACTTATTTCATCTTGAATTCTAGATCTCAATTCATTTAGATACCTTTTAAATTTCTCAACATTATCATCCACATGTCCAAATCTAATGTTCAATTTAAAGAATTTCTTAGTATACTCCTTCATAGTCATGTCCCTTTGTGTCAGATTTTGCATCTTCCTCAACAATCTAACTTGGTAATTAATAGGAAGGAACTTCTTCTTCATCTTGTTCACCATTTTCAGCCATGTCATGATCTTCTCCTTTCCTCTCCTTTGTGTATTAGATCACACTGATGCAAGAGCATCTAAGGTCTTTTCTATTCACCCTGGTAGTCTGATGTAGGGGCATCCTTTGTACTTAACTTTCCTACTCTTTTCAGTTAGTGGTTTCCAAGTGCTAGTAAAAGTCACTCTATTCAATATCAACCAAATGATCTTTTATATGTTGAGTTGTTTAGTTTTGTATGATGGTCAAGTAGAAGTCTTGATTGAGTTCAAGTATCAACCGATCTGCATTATTTCAATGTTCATCGAGCTATGACTGAGTTGCAGATGATGTCGAGTTTCTTTGTTGACTGAGTTATAATTCTTGTATCGATTGAGTTGTTGTTAATTCCAAGTTACAGTATTGATCAATTTACAATTCTAACTGAGTTCAATTTGAACTTAGTTTCCTTGATGACTGAGTTATTCATGTGCTGAGTAGGCTAGTGATTCTTCTAATGGTCGGTTATGTTTTAGTCCTCCATTGACCAAGATGTTTGTATTTGGTTTCTAGTTTGAGTTGACCTTTGCATTTAATTTTGTGATAGGTAAGAAATATTTGTTTTAAACCAACTTGTGGCTTGGTTATGCATTTAATGTAAGGTTTTATTTAGCTAGTAATTTATAACAAGCCAACTTGTGGCTGTGCAAGTATTTAAAGGGTTCATGGGTAGAGTCTTAGTCATTATTATTTTATTGTTTGATGAGGGATATGTAGTGAGGCATGGAGAAATCATTTAGTTGAGGAGTAGCTTGGAGGTAGAAGTCTTCATTTGAGTCTAGATATTTTCTCTTCTTTAGATATATTCTTCTTTGTAATGGTCGTAACCTGGAAGGCTGTACAGCCAAGCATGTTAGATGTAAATTTCTTGATTCGAATATATGAAATATTGTCTCTTAGGATCTGAATCTCTTTCCTCTTATTCATTTTTCACTATGTATTTATTTTTTGGTAGTTGGATTACCTCATTTAGGGGTATATCTAGATTTTTCTTTCATTAGATGGTATCAGAGCACAGTTGTTCCTGAGAGTGCAAACAAATTGCCGAGTGTGAGGTAGTTTGTACTAGGACCTTGGTTGGGTGAAGTTCTTTAGAGAAGAGTTTGATTCAAAAGACTTAGCTCATTGATGAATTTTTTTTAGGGTGGTAGATCTACATATTTGGCTTGCACTTGTAGAGGACTTATTGTTTGATCTTTTTTGTATGTGAAAATATGGTTCATTGAAGGAGAGATGCTAATCTAGAATTGTTTAGCATGTTGAGGAAAACTACAGCCAAAGTTGAAGCTATTGAGTTAGCACAAAATGAAGGAATATATCTTGATGATGTTGAGAGCAATGAATATGATTCTTATTGGGATGAAATTCATGAAAGGATTGATGGTTTGGAATAGTCTTATTTCAATTAGTACTTGAGGATTAGAAAGAATATTGTTTGGCTAGTTAAAGATATTATGAAGAGAAGAAGACACGTTGTGGAAATGTATGATGATTTTTTTGAAGTTGATGAGGTATCTTTTAGTTTACATGAGCGGATGGATGGATCTAACTTGGAAATTGTAAGACATCTTGTTGTGTGCAATGAGTGTTGGAAATAATCAAGACTAGCTAGGTTACTAAGAGGGGAGGGATGAATTAGTAACCTCAAAAACTTTAAATCAATTTAGCACTTAACCATATAAATCATTCACCATTCATTCATCTAATCTACTGCATGCATGAGAAAAGATAAACATTCATAACACATGAACACAGTATTTTGGTGACCCAGAAACCTTCCAAATAGAAAGTAAAACTAGGGTGGGGATGATACCCACAAAACTCTACTACTGTAGTATAAAGTTGCCCTATTAGGACTTACATTGATCACTTCTGATGATCTTCCCTATTAAGAGAAATTTGGACTACTAGGTCCACCTTGTTAGAGGTTATGCAAACATACAATGAAGTATGTACTATGTTAGGAGATTTGTAAAAAGACTGTTAAGTCTACCTTGTTAAATGATTTGGAAAACTGATTCACTTGTCAGGATGAAATAGTAGATCTGACTTACAACTTGATTGCTGAATAGATCTTGAAGTACAGATCAACTCTTGTGACAAATATGTCTTTGCTACTCCTTAATGACCTTGCTGAAAACTCTGCTCTATTGTTGATTTACATTCACTCTTCTCAAAACATTACATGTCCATTCCTTAACATACTCATGAAAATAATAAATAATACATTGCAAATGATACAATACATTACATATATACCATTCCAATAATTACAATTGCAAGGTCGGCTAAGACACAAGCAAACAAAATATTACTGAGTTGGCCAAACAGTAGAAAACTCAAGCTCTTCAAGCTGACTACGTGACCTTCTGATACTTAGTGTCCACTGCATTACTCAGCATTGCCATGCACTCGGTAGAAGTAGAAGCTTGGTCCATACTAATCACACAATGTAGCTTGGAACTCAGTAACCATTGGAGACTCGGTAGATATAGTGTCACTCGGTAGATACTGAAACCTTCATTTACCTTGTTGTCACTCGATAAACACTACACATTCATTACTCGGTAGAAACTGACTTCATATCATGCAAACTAATAACTGAGTAGATACTATGAAGCTCAGTAACCACTATCTGTTCGGTGAACACTGTAAACTCAGTATACACTGCTGAACTACCCATTCACTCAGTAGCTTCATGAATACTCAGTGAGAATTGCTTAACTGTTGAACTTACAAGGTAACAACTAAACGCTAAGTATAGACTGTGGACTGAGTGATGAGCTTCGTAAGCATTCAGAATCGAATAAGTGTTGTCACTAATGACAAATACAACATAATGCCAACAATGAGATCACTAAAAATGAGAATTTCACTTATGTTGATGAGGAATTGGAAGTTTCCATTTTCTAGGATGATGTTAATGTTGAGATGGTTGTGATTGAGGTTTTATTTGTTTCTGTCATTGCAAATCTTGAGTTACATGTTCCTCCTATTATGGATGTTATTGATCTAGATGATGCTCATGATAAGAAGATGAATTTACTTGATGTTGATACAATTGAGGGTTTTAGAGATGTTGTGGTGGATTTATTTCATTCAAGAAGGTATGTTGTTTAAAGGAATTCAATTATGTATACCAAGAAGTTCTATGAAAGTTAATTTGATTACTAGAAAAGCATTGTGTTGGAATGGCTAGACATTTTGGAATTGATAAGACATTTGAGTTTGTTGAAGGATAAATATTATTTGCCACAAAATTATAAGGATGTTCAAAATTTTGTGAGGAGTTGTGGAGTTTCTCAAGTTGCAAAAGGAGTAAGTCAAAATATTGGATTGTATACACCTATTTCTATTCCTAAGAAAATTTGGTGTGACATCAATATGGATTTTTTTCTTGGATTACCTAAGACAAAAAAAGGGTATGATTCCATATTTGCCATTGTGGATAGGTTTTCTAAGATGGATCATTTCATACCATATAAGAAGACTTCAGATGTTGAGCATGTTGTTGAGATTTTCTTCAAAGAGATTGTTAGATTGCATGGATTACCAAGAAGTATTATTTCTGATAGAGACAGTAAGTTTGTTGGTTATTTTTGGATGACTTTGTGGAAGAAGATGGGTAATGAGTTGATATTTAGTTCTAAATTCCATCCATAGAAAGATGGAAAAATAGAGGTTGTGAATAGAAGCTTTGGTAATTTGTTGAGATACTTAGTTGGAGACAATCCAAGTAATTGGGAGCTAGTATTGGCACAAGTTGAGTTTGCATATAATAATTTTGTGAATAGGAGTATAGGAAAAACACCTTTTGAGATTGTTACTAGAATGTAGCTTAGAGGAATATCAAATTTGAGGGATGTTGCTAGTAAAGAGAAGAGAAGTGCTAAAGAGGAAGAATTTTATAGTTTTATGAAGTCTTTCCATGAGGAAGTGTAGTTGAGGTTAGAACAAAGTAATTAGAAGTATAAGGAGAGTGTTGATAAGTCTAGAAGACATCATGTTTTTGAAGTTTGTTATGAGGTGATGGTTTATTTGAAGAAAGGTAGCTTTCCAATTGGAACATACAATAAGTTGAAGATGAAGAAGTTTGGACCTTGTAAGATCTTGAGGAAGTTTGATAGTGGTAGTGCTTATGAAGTTAAGTTACCTGATGACATGGATATATCTCCTATATTCAATATTGCTGATTTGTATAAGTATCATGAGTCAGATGATGAAGTTTTTGTATCAGAAGATTATCCTAAGAAGAAAATTCAAGAGGTTGAACAGATATTGGATTAGTGAATTGGTAAGAACACAAGAGGAAAAGATTACTATGAGTATTTGGTGAAGTGGGAGAATAGACCAATTGAAGATGCTACATGGATTTCTCAATGCGAGTTGGATTCATCTCAGGTTGTGACACTTGCATGAGTTGGGAGAATCATTTCTTTCTACCCTAGTTGTCTAATGTAGGAGCATCCTAGGTTGACATGTTATCTTGCTTCTTTGTGTTTATTCTGCTAGTTACTGCCAAGTTGCAGTCATTCCTAAGTTGCGGTCATTGTTGAGTTAATTATTTAGTATTAACCGAGTTGTTCAGTGTTGGTCAAGCTATCTAGTGTTGGTTGAGTTGTTTAGTGGTGGCTGATTTATTCGGTGTTGTCTGAGCATTCCTTCAAGTGCCAAGTGAACCTGTTATTTGTTGATGCTCAATTTCTTCTTTGACCAAGTTTGTCTATGATTGGTTCTTTGTTTGAGCTGACTCTTGTATTTAATTTATATTATTAATTTAATGATAAGATCTTTTCTAGGGATCAGTGTTGACCATTCTAAGGTTGACATTTCTTTCTGTAATATTCTAGAATCTTTTGTAAGCCATTTTGGCAACTATATGTAGACGTATTTGGTTTAGTCTAGGGGAACAAAAGAGGAGAGGGACTTAGAGACTTTCGAGTAGATGTTACAAATTTGAATTTGTATTGTAGATCTTGAAGTTATATTTTGTATCTATCCATAACCTAGAAGGCCTTACAGTTGGACGTGTATGTTGAAAACTTGATGAATCAATAAAAGTGTTTATTCTCTCTCTCTCTGTGGTGGTGTTTTCTATGTGTTTGCTTCCATTGTATTAACTCAACAAGATGTTTGGACAGCTAGGTGTGGCCTTGGCCCTACTTGTTCATTCCTTCCAACTTGTGTTAGATGCCTTGATAACAGTTGAATGAACAAAGACCAATGACTCTGGATGTATTTTGGGCCAAATTTAGCACCAACCAACTAGTTTTTCCAAATGCTCATAGAAAGAAAACACATATCGTGTAAAATCACTATGCTCATAATAGCATTGTTTGATCAACTTAGATCAACGATCCAAGATAATTTTTAGGAAAATCTGGGGAACACTCAACCATTTTATAGATGTCACTTGGAAAGAAGATACATGTCAACTCTAATAACTAATAAATTAACAATGATGTTTCATTATTGAATTATTCATATTGTAATAACTTTTAAATTTTAATTAAAAATTTAAGGATGCTATCTATAAATTAGAATGATTTAAGTAAACTATATTAGGTCCTTCATTATAGTCCATTTGATTGAACATACAACTAAATTTAGCCAGGGTTAAGGGAAAGTACCCATATTATCTCAATTAATCTTATTGATAAATGAAATCTACAATTATGGACAATCCAATATTAGGAGACATGGTAATTAATAACCCATCCCCTTGTCACATTTTGCAACCCCCACTAGTACATTAGGCCTTAATTTTTGACCTAAGGCCAATTTAGTTTGTTAAATTCACTTTTTTTATAATATGATCCTGATAAGGTTAAAATTTTGACCATACTTAATTTTTTTGTTGAAATTTTGACAACACTTAAGTTTATTGTCAAATATAAGAAAAATTATAAAAAAATGTGAAACACCACTTCATTCTATTTTGGGGTAGATTGTGGGTAAGAAGGTGGGTTCAGCTACACATGCATGAATTAGTAGTTTGAGGTGAGAAGTTTTCTCGTCGTCCACCCTTTTTGACTAAGATCTCTATGAGTGAGAAACACCTTTTGTAGGATTTTCAATAAAATCTTTTTCCTTGAATACAATTGACACTAAGATCTCTCCTTTGCATTTTGACACTACACATGTCCATCATGGTTGTGTTCATTTAGGGTTAACTATAAACATCGTCAATCCTATAATATCTAGGATTTTCCAAGATGGGTTGGAATATAAACAGTCATGAATGACCATACGTTGAATAATGTAGATCCTAAATGTATACAAATTGATGTGGTGTTTTGACTGTGGACTACATACTGGAAGCTTTTCTTGAGTTGGGAGAATGGAAGGGAAGCTAAAAGTCATTAAATTTTGATTGATTGTGTTATAACTTCTTCTCCCACCTAAATTTTCCATTCATTCATTCATTTAGGATTAAGTAGTGAATATATATATTTTGCTTCTTTTTGTGCCCTTGTAATCTATGTCTTTGCGGTGATCTTTTTCAATGGAAAAAGAAGAAAAGGAAAAGGAAAATGAAGGGTCTTGAATACAAAATGTAGTACAAGTGGTTTACATACAACCACATTAAGGGCTAGTGGGAGTAATGGGAGACTATGTTAGTTAGTAGTAATTGTAGTAGTAGTAGTTATAGTACTAACTATACCATACTATACTATACAAAGGCAGACTATACTATGATCATAAAAAATAACTAGGCCTAGGCATGTTCGTGCCCATTATATGATCATGTAGCATGAAATCCAAATAATCATTTATGGATATTAGTTATAGCCCCACAAAAATCCTTTTTGTCCCCCTATGACCTAATGTTGCATTCACTTACTTTCTCCCATTACTGACAATACACATATGCACACATTCTCTCTCTTAAGATTTTGAGATACATCATAAGAGGAGATTTTAATAACCCCTCCTCTTTCCCACCACAAAACCCAAACCTCCCCTGTGTAATATACCTTAATCACCTATATCATAAATTGGGGACAACTACCTTGATTTCTTCTTCAATTGTAATCAAGTGGCATGTGGTATGTTAGTACACCAATTATTAATAGAAGTCTACAAAGATGATGTGTAATTGGTAGCAATATGATGAACAACTATTTTATAATATTATTTATTTCCTCATAGTCTATGGAAGATATCATATGGATTTTGATAGTGGTTTCTACTATCTTATATAACAATTTGAGTGCTCGGATTCCAAATGCATATGTTTCTATTCAAAACTAGTAATTGGAACTATTTGTAACTAATAATACTAACTAATATATATGAACTAAGGATCTCAGATTATAATATGATTTGATGATTTTTAAGAATTGTCTTTTGTTTATTTGATTCGCTACTTTCCACATAATCTCAAACTACTATATTTGTGATTGAATGGTTGGCTTTTCCATTTTTTATTTCTTTTCCCTTTCTTCTCAGTCTTGTCTCTTTCCCAATGACTGTCCAAAAGTTCCCTTGACCTCTATTTTTTTTTTATTATTTCATGTCCCTATGCCTCCTATTCTAGTTCTTTCATATGCCTTTCACCATTTAGAGTACGGGCATATGTGAAGCACCATTATCTTTTATTCTATGAAATCCAAAACTTAGTTATTTTTTCTCAAGTTACCACTTGATTAAAAAATCCACAATGGATTATCTAGGACCAACCACTTTGGGCTTTGGCCCTTGTTATGATCAACCCTTCACACTATGCTCCTAGGAAGACCCTTCTATTCCCCAAATTAAAATCAAAAGACCGAACATATAAAATAATCCCAAATAGAGCCTCATAAAAATCCCCATAAGATACAGAGAATGTGGAGAAGCGTTGGCTGGCAGCTGGGCTAGGGTTTTTCCCCTAGCCTGTTCTTGGTGTTGGATCTTTACTATTTTTCTGTTATGTTTGGATTGCTAGCTACTGGACATAATTTGCGTCGGTGTTTTTGGAAATCTTCTGCAGTCAATTTTGGATTGGGGTTTTATTGTTTGCATGGCAGGGCCTAGGATTTCTTCTCTGTTGGTGAGAACAGATGGTTCTTCTCCAACTATGCATGCAATGTGATCAGAATCATTTTATTTAGGGGAGAGCTCCAAGCTGAAAAAAGTTAATGGTTGTTTTTTGCGTAGCCATGATCGCCTTGTTCTAGTTATTCCTCCAACGGCTGTAATGGAGGACATTGATTATTAGACCAAGCATGCTTTAATATGCAAATTTCTTGGAATTTGGATTTCCCTATCCACTCTTGAGGCATGCATCCGCCGCTCATGGCAGGTGGAAGGCGATATGGAGATTATGTTGGCGGGGAATAGTTATTTTTTTGTTGTATTCTCTTGCATCTCTGATCGGGATCATGTTTTTGAAGGAGGCCCTTATTTCTACAACCATGTGGGGTTATTTGTCAAACCTTGGCATTCAGGTTTTAATTCTGTTGAGGATCTCCCTTCAACAGTGCCAGTTTGGGTTCGCTTGCCTCGTCTTCCCTTGGAATTTTGGCATGAAAACATCCTTTGACAAATTGCTGCTTTGTTGGGGAAGCCAGCTACGATCGCACATCAATCCCTCGATAAAAAGGTTATTTCTTATGCTAGAATTCGTGTTGAAATTAATTTGAATAACCCATTACCAGATTCTTTGGAAATTTGTATGGGGGATTTTTCTTGGGTGCAGCAGTTAGATTATGAATCTCTCCCTTTCCATTGCCGGATTTGTCATGAGTATGGTCATTTACTGCGTCAGTGCCCCCATAACTCAAGTTTCAAAGGAGTGGATGGTTCTACAGCTGGCAATACTGGTGGTTTGGCAGATACTACAGAGAAAGGACAATCTCAAATGGCTAATACTACCAAGGGGATGAATCCACAAGATGCTACAGGTAAGGGTAAGGCTCAAATGTAGGATAAGGATGGATTTACCCCTGTTCGCCCTCATGCTAAGGGCTGTGGTCAAAAGAGGCTTTTGAAAGAAAGATTATCTGATTCAGGTTTTAACCGCTTTGAGGTGCTGGATAGTATGGTTCTAGAGGAGGGTATTCCTCCTCCTATCTCTTCTAATTCAGTTTTCCCAGATGAGAGATCTGTTCCTAATGATGCTTGTGGGGCATCCCAAGTTGTAGTCCATCAAAACTGTGAGGTCCCTATAGCTCCTGTGATAGAGGCTTTGGTGACTCCTGTAGTGTTGGTGGATAATGATGTTGTTTTAGCTGATTTGGTTAAGGATGTGCTACCATCAGGTAAGTGCAAGGGTTCTCCTCTCCCCTTGGGATTGATGTCTCAACCCTTTAAGCGGGCTTCTTCTACTCCTCCTCTAAAGAGTGGGTGCAAAATAGACCAAGAGAAGATTAAACTCACAGGAGATATATTGATTGAGTCTGGTTCAGTGAAACCTTTGGATTCTCATTTTCGCAATTCTACCCAATGATGATTATTCTCTCATGGAATGTAAGGGGGTTGAATAGCATCCCTAGACAAAAGGCTACTCATAACTTGGTGGTTGATCATAGCCCTGATGTTTTTTGTATCCAAGAGACTAAGCTCTCTGTGGAGTCTATGGTCCAACATGCCTCTAGTATTTGGTCTCGTGGTCAATGCTAGTGTGTTGGGGCAACAGGCAGTGCGGGTGGTTTAGCTATATTTTGGGATCCTCAAAAAACTTCTCCTCTTGGCTGGATGTCTTCTCGCTCAGCTCTCTCTATGGTAGCTTTTGCTCTAGACTCAGGAGAGGTAATCATGGTTACTAATTTGTATGCACCTGTTGATCTTTTGGGAAAGGAGGAACTTTGGGAACATATTCAATATGTTAGAAATTGTCATCCTTATCATCCTTGGGTGTTAGTAGTGGACATCAATTCAGTTTTAAGTCTGGAGGAGAAGCATGGTGGTTTGGCTAGATTGGGGCCTTCTTCTACTCTTCTTTGACAACATATATCTCTTTTGCATCTCTCTGATGTTAAGCCTTCTAATGGTCTCTATACCTGCAATAATTGCAGGACTGGTGTTGCTGCTATCTCAGAACGTCTGGATAGATATCTTGTTTCTTGCTTCTGGGTTAGTGGTACCCTTACTATCTCTTCAAAAATCCTTGATTGGAGGGGTTCATATCATTAGCCAATCAAATTTTCCACTATAGGGGCTTATGTTCTGAAGCATCCTCCTTTTAAGTTCCAGTTGATGTGGCTTCGGGACTCCTCTCTTCATGATTGTTTTTTCTGTTGGTGGAAAGAGGTTATTTGGTACTTCTCTACCCTCTTCTCTGAGGACTCTCCTCCTGCTGATAATGAAGAAAATATTATTTTTTCCTATATTCCTTCCCTTATCACTTAGGAAATGAATGATTATCTCATGCGTCCTATTTCTTTGGAAGAGCTGGAGGAGGTGGTCTTTGGCATGCCTAAGGGGAAGGCTCCTGGTCCTGATGGCTTTCCAGTTGAATTCTTTCAGGAATTTTGGGACATCATTAATCATGATTTGTTGGAGGAGGTTAAAGAATCCTATGCTAGCAAGCAGATGCTTTGAGCTTTGAACTCTACATTCTTGACTCTTATTCCTAAGAGAGAGGGTGCTAATCAATTGGAGTTTTTTAGACCAATTGCCTTATGCAATGTGGTTTAAAATTTTATTACTAAGTTGATTGCTGAGAGATTGAAAAGGTGGCTTCCCATTATTATCTCAGAAGAACAAGGTGGTTTTGTTGCTGGCAAACAAATTTTGGATGGGGTGGTTATTGCTACTGAGGCTATTCACTCTATGGCTACTTAAAGGGAGAGAGCCATGTTTGTTAAGTTGGATATGGCTAAGGCCTACAATAGAGTTAAATGGAGCTTCCTAAGGAGTATTCTTCTTTCTTTTGGATTTAGCTCTAATTGGGTGAGTTGGATTATGAGTTGTGTTACTTCTGCCTCTTTTTCTGTTCTTATTAATGGTCAACCTTCTCAACTATTTGGTGCTTCTAGAGGCCTCCGCCAGGGTGACCCTCTCTCCCCATATCTATTCATCATCATGGCTAAAGGCTTAGGCAGATTCATTAAGCATTAGGTGTCCCAGAATTCTATTCAAGGCTGGCGGTGGGGTAATGGCTTACCTTGAAGATGATTCTGCTCTTGTTGGTCTTGCTAGGATCAAGGAAGCTGAAGCCTTTCGACATGCTTTGGACGTTTCTTTGGTAGCTTCAGGCCAGAAAGTTAATGAGCACAAATCTTCCATTTACTTTTTTAACACTCTTGATTCTATTCAGCACAGGATTGTTGGTATCCTACGATTTCAGATAGGATCACTTCCTTTGACTTATCTTGGCATCCCTATTGCTGTTTCCAGGCAGCCACGTCTCTTCTAGAAAAATTTAATTACCAAGCTTAAGGATAAGGTAAATCATTGGACTCATAGATGGCTTTCTACTGCTGCCCGGGTTACTCTTCTTCAAGCTATTATCCAAGCTCTTCCTACTTATCGAAGCATGGTTCATGCTGCACCTATTTACTTTCTCAAGGAGTTTGATGCTCTTTCTCGACAATTCCTTTGGAGTGGTAATTTGTGTAGTACTAAATGGAGCTTGGTTAATTGGGCAACTATTTGTAGGCCTAAAAAGGAGGGTGGTCTCGGTCTTCGATCTGCTCTATTGAGTAGTCAAGCTTTGGCTACTAAAATTTTTTGGCGATGGTGCTCTGGACAACATCAACTTTGGGCTCGTATTATCACTCATAAATATTTTCATGGTGTTGATCCTTGCTCTATTTTTGCACTTCCTCTTGAAGTTCGTGGCTCAATGGTTTGGCATACTTTGAAGACAGGTGCGATGTTGGTAAACAGGGGTCTATTTTGGATATGTAAAGGAGGTTCTCAGGCTTTGTTTTGGTCTGATGCTTGGGATGGATTCCCTTCCATTTTATCTATATACCCTCATCTTCAGCCTCTTTGTGACTCTTTTCTTGCCACTGGATGGGATAAAGTGGCTCATTATAAGACTCCTTATCAATTGGGACTTGTTGTTGGTTACAGATGGAAGCATTCTTCTGATTGGCCTCCTAGAGGTACAGACATGGATCATCAGGAGCTTTCTCAAATTTTGGCCTCTAGAGAGTGTTCTTCTTTGCTTGGTCCAAATGTTTTGGCTTGGGGTAGTACCTTGTCTGGTAAATATCATGTCTCTACTGGGTATCAGGAGATAACTAGACAATTATTTGGGGATGCTGAGGTCCCTTGGTGGAAGCAAGTTTGTAATAAAGTTTCTTGGTCCAAGTGCAATTTTTTCATGTGGCTAGTGGCTCACAACCGTTGTCTTACCTAGGATAATCTTTGTAAACATGGATTTCAGGGCCCCTCTTATTGTGTTTTGTGTGTTAATGGAGAGGAGTTTGTCTCCCATCTTTTCTTCCATTGCTCCTATTCTACTTAGATATGGCACCTTTGGTGGCACGCTTGGGGTTGCTCTTGTCAGCATGCTTCCTCTTTGCCTGAGTTATGGGCCTGCTTGGGTACTGCTCCCTCCAAGTCTTCTTTTCTCCATGTTGCTTGGATTGCTGGCCCATCTTTCATGCTTTGGCATATGTGGTTGGAGAGGAATCATTGCATATTCCAAGATTTTTGACTTGGTGTTTTTCGTCTTTGGTGGAAAATATCACATTCTCTTCAGGAAACTATTCTTGTGAAGTGTGAGCTTGATGGGGGTATGGATCTGGTTGATCTTGCTATCTGTAATCGCCTCAATTTTCATTTGCAGGATGGGACTGCAGCTCATAGGTTTCCTTCTATGTCCAGGCAGCTTCATCATCAAAGGAAGGGTCGAGTTAACCGGGATGGGCACTTGACTTCTCCTCCCTGTGGAGTTCTGAAAATTAACACTGATGGTTCTTCCTGTGGGAATCCTGGTCCGGCTGGTATTGGCGGAGTGGCTCGTTGTAGCTCTAGGGATGTTAAATTTTTCTTCTCAGTTCATAAGGGTGATTATACTAACAATCTCATGGAATCTTAGGCTATTTTATATGCTGTGGAACAGTGTTGCTTGTGGGGATGGAGTAAGATTATCTGTGAGTCTGATTCCGAGGTAGTGGTGAACATGCTTTCTTCACAAGAGTTTGAGGATGTTATTTGATAGGTAGCTACTGTTGTTAAGAAAATTCTTTTCTTCTCTTCCTCTTTTTAGTTCATTAGGTTCACGTATATTCCTCATGAATGGAATAGAACTGCTGATTGTTTAGCCAAATGGACATCTAGTCATGATTCGAGTTGGAATATTAGGGATAGGAGGCAACTGTCCTTTGAGATGGTGCAAGAATTTGATGATCTTTTTGCTCAGGATCGAGCTCCTTGTTGAGCTCTCCTTGTTGTATTCCTTTTTGTCTTAATAAATTTTTACCCCTCTTTTTGCAAAAAATCCCCATAACCAAAGAAATGAAGAATTCAAGTTTGAGGCATGGAGGCAAAATCATCAAGATAATCCATAATACAAAAATTAAAAAGAGGACAACCACATCACCATTAGGAAGACCCTATAGGAACTCTCTAGGTTCCTTTAAACATATACATAATTCCATATACAACATGTATACATCCTCTTCAAGATCCAACCTAGTAAACTATATCCATCAAAATCATAATCTAGCTCTAGGAATATCAGTAAACCATTGGTCCCCAAATTCAATATCAAGAGAAACACACTCATCATCAAAGAAACAAAAAACTAATTCCAACATTAAGATGCCAAGAACAAAACCAAGACCTTCATGCGACCTCAATCAGACAACTAGGTTCAAATCATAATATAACCAAACTTTTTCAAGAACATAAAAAAGAAAAGGGAAATGCATTACCATGAAATCATAAAAAAAATAAAACCAAGGCATCTAGAATACCTAAGTACCCAGATAGTAAGCCCCAAGACAAAACCATAAAGACAAGGCTTACATAAATGAATAAATAAATTGGACTTAGCATAATTTTTCCATGATAATCATGTATTGATAGCGTAAATAAATTCATCCAAAGTATACAATTGGGAAAATGCAGCCATACCATAGTAGACACACACTATTCAACTTAAGAGAAGTCAAATTTCAAGAATCACATCCACGTATTCAATCATATGCACATGATCATCATAAACATGCATAATTCCATCTTCTAAATTAATTTTGTTTGAATATATATTTATTGATATAAGAAAATAATGCCAAATTATAAGAAAGACAAACATGTACTATCTGAGTAAGAAAATGAGAATAACAAAGCATACAAGAAAAACATTCATGATCAAGCATTAATTATTAGGATTCTAAACAACACTATAACTTCTTCTTAATAAAATACTAGATAAAATATGCTTAGAAACATTGCTCTTTAGAATAAAGTACTTATTTAGGTAAGACATAAATCCTAACTTGAAATATATAATCTATAATTCCTAATAACCATAGATTACTACCCTAGCATATAGATTGTACACAAATGCATACCAATTAAAGACATTATATATGTATGTGTGTGTGCGTGTGTCTATATATATATATATATATATATATATATATATATATATATATATATATATATATCAGTGCCCTTAGAACAAAGAGGACGTGCTATTATGATTTCATTTATCCTATAAGATAATTCCATAGGCATACTTCTAAAATATATCACTACATACATCATCTTAATCTATTATGATATGTATCAATAAAATTAAAGTAGAAATTGAAAATAATAATAGTTTCTATTGTTTAAAGTAAAAATTTATTAAATAAATGGTGAAATTCATCTCCTTAATATTGCAATAAATATAATTTTTATTTTAATATACATATGTATTAAACAAGATGAAATAATATTAAATGGTATTAAATCATTTAAAGAATCAACAATAATCAAATTATTCTACTAAATTTCATCTTCTTTAATTAATTAACTAATTTCTATTAACATTTTTTTTCAATATTTAATTACACGATAAATCCTACTCATTTCTTAACTAAAGGAGTCATTCCTAACTTTATATATAGATACATTAATCCTCATCCAATTCTTATAAAATTCATAAGGAATTGATTCTTTTATTCCCTAAAGACTAAACCAAAACATGACTGTGAAAATAAGGGATTCAATACATGCAAGGATAAGTAAAAGTATTCTTAATTTGAACAGAATACCCTTTAAAATTGAAACCTCATATATGTGATATTATGCCACTAATAATGGTAAATATTAGGGCACAAAGACTAGATGACATGCCAATAATACTATACTATTGTTGCTAAGAGATGGAGAAAGAGATACATATGAAGACACCATAGGTGTAAGAAAATTTAATAATAATAATATGGAGCTAATGAAATATTCCATTACTGCTGGAGATTTTCTTTGAGAGGTTGAATGCTTTAGAAACTGTCTTTTTAATGTGAAAGCGAACCACTTAAACATCATATGAAGGTTTAATTGCTTGCCTACAAATGTATTTTTTAAGGATGAAAGTAGACTAAACACTATATAATATATTAATAGAAAAACCAAATTCAAATGTTCATTCTAGAAAGAATATGCATTAGATGATGTCTGGTGTCAACCATCTCTAAATAAACGCCCCTCCATTGGTGTGCACTATAATTTCCCCACTATTAGGGTTAGTTAATTGGGATAAGTATTTTTTGCAAAATAATGGTTAGAATCACAAAAATAACAAAACTAACTATATTATTCTACCCTCTAAGTTAACCTTAATCTTAAGGACATCTCTAAGTTAGGCTTCCTAGCTCATAGCTACCTCATTGTCTTCCCAAGAGTGCACCCCTTAAGATTCTTCTTAAACGGGCATCATCTATATAAGGCTACTCATGTATGCATATGTTGACAACATCAGAATATTTTGGCACATTGATTATCAGCTATGTGGACAATTGAAATCTTAATATCTCCATGCTCCATGCTTTGATATCAATTCTTGACCATGGAAAACAATGGAAATCTTAATATCTCACATGCTCCATGCTTTGAGTTCACATTGATTCTCAACCATGGTAGATAATGGAAATTTTAATATCTCACATGCTCTATGCTTCGAGTTTCATTAATATCCATGGTGCTAACCCCATAAGTTAACACAATATTATCCACAAGTATGATTCATTAATATAAATACATAATGAAATAAATATAATCCATAAACATACATTTCTTACCTTCTTCTTTTCTCGGTCCATGTGGCTCTATCCTTAGTCAAACCTTCAATAAATTATTCCTTCTAGATTATCTCAACTCTATATTTACTTTCCAAAATTCTTCATTTTATAATTATAAGGAAAGGAAAAATTTTACTTTTTCATTTCTTCTTTTCCAAGAGTCACAACCTTTCATAATACAAATCCTTTGAAAAGTCACAACATTTCATAGTTATAATCCTTTCGAAAAATCACAACACTTCATAACTAAAATCCTTTGGAAAAGTTCCAATATTTTATAATCAAAATATTTTTTAAGAGTCACAACTATTCATAATTATGACCCTTCAAAAGGTTCGCATCCTTTCAATATCATTGATACCTTTCCAGAAAGTCACTTCCTTATTTTCTTCATATTGCTTTCCTCTTCCTGTCTTCCTTTTGTACTCCTATCCTCTTTTCTTCCTTTTTTCTACTCTCTAAAATAAACTCTCCTCCCTTTTATATCTTAATTTTAAGGAGTCATGTCTATTTGTTAAACATCTCTTGAATTTTCATTAGATTTAGTTAATTTATATTATTCTATGTTACATTATTTATATACTTACTTATTTGTGTTTATTTTATTTATTATTGAATTCTATTTAGAAAGTTAATATACTTTCTAGAATATTGTCGCTTGTATTTAATTTCATCTCTTTCTTTACTCATTAAAATTTTCTTATTTTTTAATTATTTAAATATCATACTAAATATTAATTTATTAATAATATAGATTAAATAATTATTATTTCCTCGTTTTATATTTTACTATTAGTTTTATTATAACTTTATTATTTATTTAATAATAGTTTATTGTCTAATTATTATTAAAATTTTATCTTAAAATGGGGATATGACGAAGAAAGTCACATGCTTAGCTTTCTTTCCTGACATATATTTTGTAGAATATTTTTTCTATGCACCCTTTCCCAAAAAAAAAGATGTCACTTTTTAAACTTCTTCCTTTCAAACAAGGAATGTTTTTGGATTAAGGTTGATGGAGCCCAAATTTCCCCAAAATTTAGGGCCTCCATTTTAGAAATAATATTAGAAACTTGAAGAAATACTACCATTGAGGTGAAAAGGGGTTCACAAGGAAGGAAATGGGGGCATTCAAATAATCAATGTCCAAAGTGCACCATTGACTAAAGAAAACATAAGAGATTTTATGATATTGTTGGCTTTCATTTATGTGTAATCAGTTATTCTTAACATTTCATCATTGTGTAGTAGTTGTATGGAACTTTCAACAAGAGTTGGTTACATCAGTTGGAGACTATTTTTTGTACATTATAACACAAATAACATACATGTTACTAGTGATCAAGATATGTTTATTTTTACTACACGACACACCCTCATTCTTTAGATGAAAGTGTGGGTTCCATAAACATAAACAACATATTAATGAAGGAGTATCTTGTAAAGAGGACTTTGAGTTTGCAGCATAAGTTTTAACCAAGCATTCATGGAGGCATGGTTTTTGAATTTGAAAGAAAACTTATTGACATGTCTATGAAAATAAGGGTAAATAAGATGGAGAAAATAATTTGATATGTTTAGTGAGATGCCACACTCTTGGTTTGTTATTTGCACGAAAAAAATGAAAAGGAATATTAGATTGTCTGGAAGAATCAACAAAAGCAAATAAGGAACATTGAATAAGATTGCTAAACCTAACGTGATACATTAGATTTTTTAAAAAATCATGCAAAAAAAATCATAATTGATATGCAATAAAGTTCAAAGCAACAGTTGTTAGAAGTAATGACAATTTTTAAAGTTTGGTGATTCATTTAATAAATAAAAAATGATGCGGTTTGAATAAAAAATCAAATGTAACAATAACAATACAAAGGAAAAAAATGTGTTGAATATTCAATAGCCTACACATGTTCCAAAGCTTGGATACTAGACTAAAGACCATATTTCTTGCACCATTATTTTTAACAATGACCATACTGGTAAAGGTACAAGAGGGAAAATGATCGATCCTAATGATCCTAGAGAAAATACAATTGCATAAGTACAAAGTACTGAAATAAAGGAAACGCATCAGAGAATTTTCTAAGGAAAAAATCAGAATATGAGGATGGAAGTGTCCTAGGAATGTAGGGTGAAATAATGTAGTTTCCAGATGTGTACAAACAAAGAATCAAGGTATGGGGAAGGCCTTTCTGATCAAGACCAATTCTATGTACAATATCAATGGCGACTTGGTAAAAAAATTGGAGAAGTTTATTATGCATTGGATAGGAGGGGTCTAGTATATGGGGGAGTTGTGATTGTGCCAACAACACCAAGGTGAAAGTCACATAGATTAAGTGTAAGAACTAATGAAACTCTTGATCGAGGTGGGCCTCTACCCAAACTTGGTGCTTGGAATGAAATGGTGTCTCTATGATTTGACTCTAAGAGGACCTCATAAACCACCTTATTAATAGTATTTTATACAATAATATATTTTTTCATTATTATAATAATAATTTAGATTATTATTAGTTCACCTCCTCAACTTTTATGCTCATTCATAACTAGCTATATGCTCAAAACCAAGTGCAGCTCAACATTAACTAGGTTCCACCTTCACGTGGTTGACCTTGATTAATATAGGATATTAAAATATTCTTGAAACCAAGTGAAGCTCAACATTAACCTATGGTTGCATGACACATTTGTATCTCCACCTAGGAATCTAACTATTTTAGGCCATACATCTAGGATTGTCCTCTTGTCTAAAACACCTAACCTTGCATCAAAATACTTGTTTGTTCACACCTTAACACCTTAATTTTGGGCATCACAACTTTATAACTCCACCTATATTTTCATGCATGTGCACCTCCAATGTATATATATTTGCTAGCATGTGCATATACTGGTGAATGTATTTTCAACAAATTAATTTTGTCAATATCCCACACACATGGCTTGCCAAGAGACCACATTTCTTTGAGGCATTCTATAAAATAGTTCACATGTCTTTCCTGTGTGATTTCAATAGGAATGTAGTAGTAAATAAATTGGCAACATTAAATTTTTAATGGTAAATATTTGGAGTAGGGTAATTTGAATGTCTTTTTTTACTTGTATTTCAATAGGAATGCAGTAGTAAATATGGTGCTAGTTTTAGATGTTAACTGTGTCAATCTCTTTTTTTTAGGCAATGCATAAGGATGCCCTATTCAATATGCAATCTCAATTGATATGCATAGGACATCAAGTGGAGCTGAAAAATGTAACAGGTTTGCATTTTTATTATAGGTCATTAATTAGGTATTTTAAGTTATAAAACATCATGAACATTGTAATTTTGACTCTCATAGGCGAGGATAATGTCCTCAACATGCAAGAAAATCAAGGATTTTATTTTCTTCCTTGCTGAGGACATTCTCTTGGTCATAGAGTACAGAGTGCTAACATTCATGATGGACTATACTTTTTATTTTTTTAACTTATAGACCTATTAAAATAATGTAAACATAGTGCACTTTTTCAGCTCCACCTGATGTCCATGCATATGGAAGGCAGTTGCACATGCATTCTTGATTCAAAGTGGTTGAATCTTATTTTGGATGGGAAGGACAGAAGCCAAAGACATAAAGGACATGCACCAGAAGATGGGAAAATAATGTCACTTTGCAGTTCTAGAACCTTTTTTTGTTATATTTAGTCACATGTTTCCACATGTTTTCAATTTCCTTAAAAAACATATTTGAAGTACTAATTTTTTCTTTGCGGGAAGATGAAAGTAACATAGATTAGTGTAGACAATATAATACACAATGGGACAAGTTTTTCCTAATTTGAGAGGAGATTTACAAGGATCTTCTCCCTAAACAACCAACTTGAGGAAAGGCCAATGTTTTGAAAGAGCATGATGCTGGAAGGAATAGAGTAAGTGCAAACACAATCATCACAGAGCCAAATGCACTTATAATAGAAAAACTTTTTAATAATTTAATATTTTAAAAAATTCATCTAGACCAGAGGTAAAATAGATGGAACACATCCCATCAACTAGATATTTGTATAATGAAAGAAGTAACCAAAAATGTGAGCATAGATAGGAATCGTATAATGTGTGGGTGTAAGACGTATAGAATATAAGAAAGACAAAGGTAGACAAAGATATACAATGATGTAGTTGCAAATAATAAGGACAAGATGGATGTATAGACTTGATCTTGATAATATCAATATACAAGAGTTCTATTTATTATGTTATGTCTATTGAATGTTCCATGCTTTCATATTTTGTAAACTATAAGTGTTTTGTCCAGATTAACTTCTTACTCACTTAGTATAACTGGGTATAAATAGAGAAGACACAAATTACTTGAACTCACAAAATTTGATCCTTTTTCCCCATATTTCTTGCTAACAACATGCACACTAACAAATAAGAACCATGTCTAAGAAAGGTGTGTATGTAGATCATGTGAAATTTGAAAAAGTGGGATGAAAATAGCAACCATGATAATGTGCAATTTGGTAAGATTATCAAGGATGTTATGATTTTAAAAATTGAGTTATAGACAAAAGTGTTGGAAAGGGTCTTGCGTTAGTGAGTGCATCAAAGGAGCCCAACCTGAAGCCATCAACACAAGTGATGTAAAGAAAAAAAGGAAAAGCGTAGCTATATTAATTTTTCTCTTCCATACATCAAAATCACTAGATTATCCCAATTGCCATATAATAAGATCTCACATATCATCAATTTCCAATATAAATCAATGTCATTTCTTTCGATAGACATTAAGAAACTTGTTAAAATATTACTTCCAGCTTTTGAGTAAATCTTCCAAATATGGATCTCTAACAAAGTTGTAGGTTATTAGTCAAGTGTTGAGCTTCTAGCCAAAGCATAATGGAGCACCCTAAAAAAGATGGAAAAATCATCTCATAACTAATCAACCATAGAATGTAAAAGGTACTTTTAATCATCTCTATTGTCTATATTTTATTTTTATTTCTAATGGCTTGAAGTGAGTTTGAAGTTTGTAATTTATTTCTTGAACATGATAAATGTAGCACAATCCAAATGCTAATTTATTGAACAGGCATGTCAAATGCAAAAATATTTGCGATACTAAATTTGATGCTACTCTTCCCATGAGAAAAATTGACTTTAAGTTATTGTTTCTCCCTTCTTTCTATAAAAGGAATTCAGGATCATTTGCTAAATCTAAGGGTTATAACTTATGATTATGAACTTGGATATTCATACTTAAGTTTTACAAAATGAATCCACTAAATTATATCAATCATTATGTGTAAATAAATTAATAAGAATCAATATGAATTGCTATATTACCAAAAATTTAATAAAAATCTTCAAGAATTATATCATAACAATGTATCCTATGAGCTTAATAATGTAAATAAATATTGAAAACTAAAACTGGAACAATTGTTATATTGTCATTAATGTCAAACCTTACTGGTAAGACATTTTCTAACAATGTAGAGTGCCATATCAGTTGATTTATGAAGAGAATTTGAAAATAGAAGATATCAAGGTGAACTAGTGAAGTTGTTGAGTAAAGAGTAGTAAGTATGATGGAATTACAATGGGAACTTAATCATTTAGTCTTTGACAAGATAATTTGTTGTTTGATCATTGTATGAAGTGAAGAAGTCAATTGAGGTGAAGTATAGAAGATGTAATTGAGAGAAGCCAAGAAGTTGAATAAAACACTAAGCTTGACCGAGTAATAGTTTACTAGGTCAATGAAGAAGTTGAAGCAGAAGATTTAGAAACTTAAGAGATAATCGAGCAAGTAGTATTAGCTAAGTGAAGGTAACAGTTGAGCAAGTTGTAGTAAAGACTAAGTGCAAAGAAGGTTGAGTGAGCTAGTGTAAGTCAAGTGAGACACAAAGGTAGAGATTGAGCTATCCAGTGATCAGCGAGTTGAAGAACATAGTGATGACCAAGTGTCAACATTTTAATAGTTTGTGAAAGAATCAAGATTTGAAGTCGACATAGTTGAACTTAGAAATTGATCAAAAGATGTAAATGATAAGGATTGATGAGCTGATGTATTTAATGTAAAAAATTATTTTATTAAGTGATCTATGGTGAGGATTTAATGTGAAGTTTCCATAAGTTTCAAGAAAAGAGAAGAAGGAAAAAATGATGAGCATATTCAATGAATCTGATCAAACAAAATCTACGGTGATGTTTTTAAGTGGAGAAATATCAAAGCTACATATTTAAGGAGGCACAAGAGATGTTTTATGGTTTTTGATTGGCGAATTTATGTAGAGCCTGTGAAGAACAAAGTAGCAAACAAAAAGTGAGAAGTTGGTATAGATTTATTTCTTGAAGGGTTGCCAAGAAGAACATAGATGAAGTGTATATGATGAAGTTCAATCAATGAACTAGGAATGAGCTAAATGGAGATATGAATTTGCAGAGTAGTTGTATTTTAATATTAAACCTAGTTGTTACTTACTAATCATTGTGGTAGTAGAATCCTTTAATCAAGGTGGTATTCTAATGGAATGATCTAAATACCTCTAATCATGCCACTCCTAATAGGATGATTAAATCATTTAACAGGGTCACACCTAATAGTGTGTTTTGAAAATTTTAATAAGTTTGGCTCTCAATCATTTTCACTTCAAAAGAGGGAAAAGCAATAGCATATTACTTGGTGATTTTTCCCAAATTGGGTTTCCATGTTAAATCTTGTATCATACATGTGTCAATGTTTTTTAATGATGAATGTTATTTACTATTTATTTTTATTTTTTTCGGCATATACTAAATAGAGAGCTATTGATGAGATGAATAAGTTGAATTACTGATGATTTACTATATTTGCTGAGTCAATTTGTGAGGTTGTTTAAGTTTTTTGAAGTTTTTAAAAGTTGAATTACTACATCTAGACCTAGGGATAACTGATTCACAACCAATCCCCCCCCCCCCCCCCCCACACCCAACGTTATTCTATCATTCTAACAATAAAAATAAATATTAATGGTAAGATTTGAATAATTGGTGGCATCATCAACCACATACATATTTTTCTGACATTAGAATATGTTATAACTTATTACATGCATGATAGAAGATGAGATACATAGAATAGTGTCCAAAATCAAGAAAACTTACTATAGTAATAAGTTAAATAAATACCTAGGGTCTTGGACCTATTGCTTCTACAATTGTTAGATTTTTCACATCATCTCATCATTTGAATCTTCAGATTCCTTACTGTCAAGTTCAAATTGTCCTTCATTATTCACTATGTTTTATTTAGTTTGTGTACCTTTGCTTAACTGCATCTCAAGATTCTCAACTTCAAATTCAATGCTACTAGTATGAATACCATTGTTTGAGTTAAAAATAGTAATATCATTGTTTCTTGAACTCCTAATTTGTCTTGGAATGTATCCGAACCCTCTTCTTTGACATTGTTTCCTCCATCCATTTTGCACACTTTCATAAGAAAAATTAATAGACTTCATATATATATATATATATATATATATATATATATATATATATATATATATATATATATATATATATATATATATATATATATATAAACTTGATAAACTTTCCAAATTCTTATCTATTTTGATTCTTATCTTTGACTTTAGGGACCCCAAATCACTAAAAACTCTCTCATCCTCCACTGACCCCAATATCATAGTCAAACATAAATTAGCAAGATTGAAAAATTATGGTATTGAATCCATCAGCATTTCTCTCTAAACTGTATTCTCTGAATCTTGGTTATCGATCCTTCTTCACCAACATCTTCATAAGTTCATATTGCTCATTCATTGTATGAAAAATGACATGATTTCTCTCTCAAACGATATCCATTTAAAATTCAATTTATAATGTCCCCATTGATTAGTTTGGTTTTATAAAATTTATATATCAAACTCAGTAGCTTATCTTTAAAATATTTAGGATTTCTAAGACTCCAATAATGGCTAAACACAAAGACATGGAATCAAGTAGACTTACTAAAGGGAATCATTTTCTAATCTATGAGGAAAGATCATAGACAATTTTTTTCACAAAAACTAGTTATAAACTAAGCAATCTTGGCAAAGACTTCCTTTGTAACACTTAATTTTTGCTTCTTGGTTTTCTTTCCTAGTTCCCAAAACTTGACCATATCATAGTAGTGCATTCATATCTCAACACCACATATATTGGCACATGACTCCCTATTTGAACCAATATATAAAAATTTATCAGGATTATCCAAATCTGTGAATCTCATTCACTCAAAAAAATTTGCATCAAAATAAAATAATGGTAGATGATAATAGAGATTATTGAGGTCCATGCATGTCATTCTATGCATTGTATTACATTTTTCAATATGTATAGTTCTTTGTTGGGCCTTTTTCATTATATTCCTCATTTCTCCTAGCATGGGGAGACGAGTTGCTAATGTTAAGAATGTATCTACATTACTTAACTTTTGAAGTAGCTCAAGGTATATCAATATGTTATCTTTATCATGATATGAGTCCATTACATCAAGAAATGATGGATATTTAGAAAAAAATTGATGCATTGGTCCCTTCAAAGAGAATCATCTGGTATCATTATCCTTAAGAAGCTTGTTCCTGTTAGTTAGTGCTTCAACAAAGTGTTGAAAATTCTTGAAGCAATTTGGACTTTGACAGAAGTGTTGGTAAATCTCTTTGATTAAAAATTCAACTTTGTTTTACTTGAGATAGTTTCTGACAATTCTAAAAGCTAGATTCATTTTTTGGGTATGCAATGAATTTCAATAACATAAGGTGCACACAAAGTTTCTTTGTGACGAGACCAATATTGTGGCCTTGCATTATTGAAGCTCCATCTACTCCGACACACACCAACTTTTTGGTAATTTTCATGTCATATATACCTCCATATTTAATTAGAGAGCTCCTTATTAGTTCAAATATATTTTCCACTATTGTAGTATCCTTCATTTTAACAATTGTTAATAGATAAGGTTGGTGAACAAAATTGTTTATAGTATAAACATGCATGCATACCCAAAAAGTATTATCTATTGTTGTAACCTCATCTAAAGATAATGCAAAAAAAATTGAATTTTTATTTTTATCCTTATATCTTCTTTTCCAACCCTAGCAAGATAACTTTCCCATTCCCATCCACTTGTTATTGATTAGTGATTCTTCAAATAGTTGCAAACTTTTAGAAAGTGTAATAAAGCACTCAACAATGGGTAGTTTGTCATAGAATTCCCTTTTTTCAGAGTATAAAAGACAACACTTTCTTGAAGAGAATTCCCCATTTGTTCTACTTCCATTGCTTTTCCAAGAAAAACTTCAATTAAGCCTTTTACTTTAGTAGGCTTTATTTGTAATTTCTCTTGAAATTTAATTTTTTTTTGCATTCCTAACATGTTGACATTCCTCCTTGGTTTTCCATCATATCATTGATTATTCCACTCTATTTATGGTTTTCTTCTTATTAACTTTACCCATATGTTTCTCTATGTTGTCATTTTTTAACTGCAACCTCTTTTTCTTTTTCCGTAGCCTTGTGCATACCTTACATCTATATTCTACTGGAGGCTCACCTTCAATTAGATTTTCCATAGGCTCAATCAATTGATTCTTTGAGGCTCATTTTATTTGAAATTTCCTGATCAATAGATCCTACTTCTATTATTTTTTATTTCATATCATTTTTTTATTTGTATTTTATTTTTCCCTCCCTAGTCATGTATCACCATCATCTCTAGCATTCTCATCCAAGTCAATTATATCATTCTAGCTACTCTAGGTATTTAACTAGAAATATTCTTCTAGTTCATCATGATTAGAGGTATTAGGTTCACCAACTTCTTCAATATGTGGTAGTGGTTGGGAATCTTGTAAATGTACTTGTGATGATCTTGTAAAACTTTTTTGCAACTAAAATATGATGATAAGGTTCTACATTTTGTTGGCCTTTCTTGGATTTCCCCACATGCATGAATCTTACCCTTCTTCATGTTTGACATCTCCAACAAAATATAAGCTACCAAAAAAATCAACTTGTTGAAGAAGTGACAATATACTATTACACACACACACATGATTCATTGGTCCTATGACCTACAATATGAAATATAGATGTCATCATGTTTAATGTTCATGTCTAAGGTCTCCCACTTGACCATTGACCACTAAATAAGAATGAACTCAAAATTGTAGATATATAGATATTTGAGTTACTCATCTTTGTGTCAATTGGTGTCTTCACTTGCCAATTCTCCCAGTAGTTTGAGACTTCTTTTATCAATCAGAATTGAGAGAACCAACTAACCTATTAATAACATTGATTTATGAATGCATTTGTACCAATCTTACTTGGAGAATTTGGCAAGAAGCTTATAGGGTATACAAATACTTGGTAAATCATGTGTAATAATGACACATCTTATGTCATATTTTAGGTGATAATGGTTAATCTAATATATTACCGTGAATAATAGACTTAGAAAAAATGACATTAGTTTGTGATTTGTGTCCACAAAATGAAAACCAAATTTCACCCTCCTCTAAATAAAACCTTATAAAACCATGGGTGAATTTAGGTCATCAAAAAATTGCCCTTTGAAAACTATAGCAAATGTTTTGAATTTGTCGTGTAAAAAAATTTGATCCATTGTATCGCATCAAAAATGGAATTGATTGCATAAATCGTTGGGTGATGGGCTCAGGCATGTGACCCAATCTTTATAAAGTTTGAGTGACACACCCTACCTCATATATTGAATTTATTTTCCAAAACTCATTATGCCAACATGTGAAATTAACCCATTGGTGAATATTTTCCACCACACTCATCCCTGGTGCCTAAAATATCATTTGTGGTAAGGCTAGCATAACCAAGGCTAGGATTTGTATGCCCAAAATGTGCATTTGTGCTTGTGATAAACCTCATTATGATAGCAGACATTGAGTGGGCATGTCTTGTGTAGTTGCAAATAGTTTGATGGTAGTGTTGGATGGGGTTCCAAGTGACTAGATAATGGATCCAATTTGGGGAATCCTCTTCATATATAGTAGAATTTTTGTGAAACATGATGAGATTATGTCATTGTGCCACTTATAAGTATTGTGTATGAGGTATATGCTTGTAGTTACATGGCAACATTCTAGAAAAGTGCTTGAGTGACTGACACCTAGGATGGATAGAGGGGTCAATGTGGATACTTATGGTTGCATGATGGTAGTTGTGGTGATGGGAGTGTTGACTAGTGTTGCTTGTTGGCCATGGCTTGGTGTGGCATAGCATAGACCAAAGGTTAGTTGATGAAAGGTTCTGTGTTTTGGGGGATGAAGGAGTGACTTAAGTGGGTCCTATAGTAGGGTCCATATCCTATTGTATCATTAGTTGGTAGATTTACCTTAGGATGTATAAAGGATGTGTGGGGTCTATAGGACCATGGGGTTGAGGGAATACCATATGATCTAGTGGGCCAATGCTTTCCCTTTGTAAATATGTCATAATGAAGTCACAATTTTGTCCAATGATTGTGTTGGCTAGTTGGGTATTGCTAGGATTATTCATAATGCAGCTATAGAACTTCTAGTTGATCTTATGTTCACATTTTTTTTGTCAGTTGGTGTGGGTCAAGCATGACCATAGTGCTTTTTGGATTAGGGTATGAATTAGATGGCCTGCCTGTTTGAGTGTGATCCATATCATTTCTCTTCTTTTGTAATGTTTGTGCTAGAAAGAAATGCAAAGACCCATAGATGTGAGATGATTATTGTCTTGGATGGTCAATACAATTGTGAGGATGAGGATGGTGATGCAAAATGCAAAAAGAAACCTACGAATCTCTAAGTTTTGGGTATTTTTTAATACTCGAATGTGATAATTTCCCAAGATAAAAGGGCGGGTAATACAAAAGGGACAAGATGAAAGATGATTATGATATTAAGGAGGTTAAAGGATTATATATGGAATTTGTAAGGATGATGTGTCTTAAGGATCTAAGGGTTTACTCTGTATCAAAAAGATGTGAGTTGTGTCCTAATTTAGGCTTTGGATGGGGTGGATTGTCAACATAGGATAGACTTGTGATCTTTGAAAAACTAGTCAAATATAGCCAAATACATAGAACAAGGTGATAATAATTATAAGAGATGGGGTTATTGTCCTAGACATTGTTAGTCTAAGGAAAAATCTATAAATAGGTGAATGTGTAAAATGTAGGATGGAAAACTCAAATTATGCTGACACCAAGTGTGGGATCGAGATTGGGATTAGGTTTGATTAGATTAAAGTTAGATTCCTATAATATTTATCTATTTGATTATATTAAAGTTAGATTCCTACAATATTTATCTATCTAAGGATGTAAAACTAAAAATTGCTAAAGGATTACTTCTAAATGATGGTCCTAAGGAGAGACCCTAAAATACAATGGTGATCATTCATGTGTGTAGAAGAGAATAGTTAGACCTAGTCTTCAAACTAGTATGATGTGAATGAAATGAAATTTTGGTTCACACCACCTCTAGCTTCCATGTCTTTTACTTTGATTTTGCACTCACTGGTCAGCAGTTTGGAATGCTTAATTTTCTACCAAGCTAGTTTTCAATGATACTTTTTTGGAGTTCAACTATTTCTCCACCGCTTTCTACTCTCTGTATGGAATGGAAGGTTTGAGCTTGACTTTCTTGAACTTAGGCTTAGGTTGGTCTGACATAATTCTTGGTTAATGATAACTTCAACAATTTTGGGTTCACTTTCCAAATTCTCATATTTAGGTAGTGACTATGCTAATTATGCCCTAATTTTGGTTTGGAGACATCAATATTTCTGAAACCAAGTAAAAAAGTAGTCCTCCAAGGGACAAAGCAACTATGGGGGAGACGATTAGTAGATCACTTTTGGAAAAAGGGTTTTATTACTAAAATTTAAAATTTGAATATTTGACAAATGTTTTTATGAGGTCAAATCACAAAAAAAACACTTCAAGCATGCTTTAGCCTATGGAAAAAAAATTTCAATATATTATTCATGAGCCCATAGGGAGGAGCCCAGTCTTGATGTTCCTTGATTCGCATGTGTTGTGTCCCTCTCACTCTAAGATGTAATTTGATGTAGATATGAATTATAATAAATACATGTGATGGAATCTTCAAGGTAGTGGAAAATAGAAGCACCCTTTCTATGGTTTTGATGACTCTTAGAGATGAAGCCCAAGTAGCCTTACGGCTACAACTAGAAGAAACATTAATATTCAATAACTATAGAGGAACATTATATTCTCTTACACTATGAATATTATACAAATGTAAAAAATGGAGGCTACTAAGTTGGTTCATAATAAAACCCTTGGAGTCCTCACAATCAATTTGTACGTGTGTCACTCATTTAAAGGCCTAGTTGACTGTGTCATAATTATAGGGATATTCACCTACCTCAAACTACCATCAACATGCATTTCCAAAACTTGAGGGGATGAGGTTATATTTTACTTAGCACCTCATTTATATATTGATTGAGGAACTACTAGTTTAAGGGCATCCTCTAATGAGGAAGCACATTCCCAACAGATAGACCTCTCTAGAAGTGAAGAAAAATGCTTGGCCCTTCTCATGACCCAAGTTCCATGAATGGAGAGGGGAGAGGATACATTTAAAAACAACTTGTTTCATGTCACATATTTAATTGGATCTTAATGCAAAGAGAAATAGGTTAAGGTAGTGTTGGAAAAAACTCTTTCCAACATGCCAAAAAGTGTTCATTTCCAAATTAAAGTCTAATTAATCTAATTGTTTTCTATCTAGGAAATCAAACACTTGTGATTAACATGTATGGTCTTTATTGGAAATACAATGCACATGTTGTGAAAGGAAAAAAAAATTTTGAAAGAATGAATGTTCTGCTTCCTTACATTCAAGATTTGATTCATTCATTTTTTAACCCAAATCATAAGGTTTCATCGCATTTGTTCATTAACTTTACGCATTCAATAGTAGATTTTGATTGATTTTAAATACCCCAATTTGAAGTGTAAATTTTTCCTTGTTCAGTCTTAACCTTGTTTGGTTTTGGAGCCCAAACTAAAAAATAAGGCGATGTATGGAAAACAAAAATCTTTTTAAGCCCTAAACTTCAAGTGTGAATTCATTTTAAATTTATAAATTAACAAGGTAAAAAAAGTGTTAGCATTCCTATGAACTTGTATACTACACAAAAATTGTTTAAATGATATAAAATAGTGATCTCGCAGGTTTAAACTTGTGATAATGTTGACTATCATTGTGAGGCCTCACCCTGGCACATCATAGCATAGCAGTTTATTTTCATTTCAAATACCTCATGTTTTGATACCTTGTTATACTTTAGACTTATTTGGGATAGTTATTCATACTATTTGATACTTTGTGATGTTTTATTTCATGATGATTAGGACTTATTTATGATGTTTGATGATTATTTATATTCATGCACCCAATTGCTTATTTTAGGGATGAGCATGGAATCATGTTTGAATGCAAATGTTCTATGGATTATATTTGAAAATTATCAAATGGTACTTATATCATGTTCATTTTGATAATGCTAGTACTATGTATGCACATTGGTTTAGAAATGGAAAAATGTTAATTGAAAGTTGATTTAGTAATGGTTTATGTTTTGATTCAATTATAAATGTAGAGTTGATGTAGGATATATATATTTATGTAATTTATTTATCTTGGACTACTCATGTATGGTTTGAGTGTGCAAGAAATAACCATGGTAAATGGAGAACCAAGATTATACCTTTGAATCAACTAGTAATGATGAGGTTGGATCTAATGAAGAGATCTTAGCCTTTTTTTAAATATTTTATTTTGTGAACATAATGTGAATGAGTGTTTTGAACTAGATTTATTTTTGTGAAAGTTGATTTGTCACTTGTACCATAAAGTATATTTTATAGTGTCATTTGATACTTGTTTTGTTATGTGTATAGCAGCAAGTCAAATTGAGATATTGGAAAAAGACACCCAACTTTAATTAAACCAATTAGAAATGTTTATGTTTAATTCAGTTGCATATTATTGTCATATGAGGGCTTTAATTATATTAAATTAGGATTTCAAGTTTAGGGTGACTTTAGAGGGGTTTATAAGAGTCCTAGAGTTTTTTTCAATAAAATTAACTTACCTACATGTTAGTACTATAAGTCAGTGTTCTAATTTTGACCTTATTAATGTAATATTCACTTTTATGACCCTTTCAAAATCTCATTTATCAAGTGTTACAAAAATTGGAGTTTTCTCAACTAACTTCCCATCTCCTCTATACGGTTGGAGTTTCATTTAAGAAGGATTTATAAGTGGAGTAAATGTAGGAGTTTAGATACTTATTAGAGTGAAATTTGAAATTAGAGTGATTGTTCACCCCCTATAGTTTTAGAGATCTTGTGGAATTGGGAGTTTGTCAAGCAAGGAAAAGGGATAGCTCTTCTCAAGTTGTTCATTTGGCATAGCTTTGGATCAAGGTTGGTGGATTTTTCCATGGAATAAATTTCATGTATATGGTTTTTTTCATCTTGTGATTGTAGTAAGAAATTTATGTGAATACATATGTGTATTGTAATATTTGTTCATGTTCAGTGGTATTGGGTGTGCTTGATTTGCTTTGATTCTTTTCTATTAAGATTTTTACAAGCAAGATGTTCATAGGTGTGGAAGGACATCACTCACCCTAGGAAGGGAAGTAGTGGCCTTTAGGTGAAGGGGTTAGTTGGGCCTTTCTATTGATCTTAGATTGGTTTTGACAATTGAGTGTCAACACACTTAAGACATTTACTTAGTTTATGTCGAACTAGTAATGCATGCCAAGTATAATATGTAAATACGAGACTGTGTCGACTTGCAATGAGTGTCGAGTCACTCATGTGTTGAGTCACTCAATTGTCGAGCAAATAGACCATGCCAATTGATTCAAGTGCTGAGTAAATAGTAGATGTTGAGCAGTTCAGTTGCCGAGTTAGAAACAAAATTATAGTATGTGTCGAGCATCAGTAACTTCAAGTGTCAAGTAACATAGATTGCACATATATGTTTGTGATTGCACAAACAACTATGTAAATCATTTTCAAGCTAACCTAAGGTTAGATTTTGATTCTTTGGAGATAAGGACGAATCTATTTGCAAAATCTCTATATATTTGCATTTAGCCAATCAAAAAATAGGAAGGATTAAGTGGCAAAAATAATGAATGTTGACCATAGATTCATACCTAACCCTAAGCCACCAAAGTCTTTATAAGGAAGACAAAGCCCCAGAGGTTTTAGCGTGAGATATCAAGTTACAGGAAGGTAACAAGGGGTGAATGATTGAAGGTGCGAACAAGATAGTTTGTAGAGCATTCAAGGTGACTTAGTAGTGAGAGTGAATTGTTGAATCAGTTAGAAGAGAACAAAGGATAGATAAAGATACAACATTGATACATCTGATCATAAAGGATCAAGAAGGATATTGTACAAATTTGATCTTTAATCAAGCAATCTAGAGTCAATCACAAGATCTATGCTAGAACATTTTGATAGGTGATTTCAGTTAAATCTCCTAAGTGGAGTGGTCCTAATAGGCCTTATCAAATACTTTAATAGGGTGACATTCCAAGTGAGTGATCAGAAGTCCTTCAACTAGGCACACTTCTAACAGGGTGTTAAAATCCTCTAACAAGGTGGAACTTAATAGTCTTTGTAAGCCTTTAATAGGATAGGCCTTTCACAAAGCAGATCATGTTTCATGGTCAAACCATTGTAACCTTAATTGGCTACACTTTACAACTACAATAGTGAAGATTTGTGGGTGTCAATGATGTAGGGCCATACCACCCATACCAACTCACAACCAATATCACAACAAGATGGAGACAAAGAGATGACAAAATGCTTCATAAAGCATCCATTAATACTTGAAATTCATTACAATATTCTCCAACTGAAAGGACTCCAAATTCTTACAATATAAGAGAGCTTCCTCACTAATAGCTTCCAACTAGAAGAGCTTACAACAAAAGAGAGCTTGTTCTTGAAGACTTCTACTTCTCAAGCTTCTACTTCCTAAACTTCTACTTCTTCAGCTTCCTTACAAGAGATTACATTCGAAGAGCTTCATTACAAATGAACATAAGCCTTCCTTAAATAGGCACTTACCACCCAATGCATGATTTATCCACAATATTCTAGAATTCCACCTACACAATATCCACAACCTTCTACAATATCCACAACTTTCTAGAATACAACTAAGCACCACCATGTGGCCCAATTAGAAAATTACATTTCTTTTGTAGATCACAACAAATACTAAATGCATGATTTAAGGAACTTTCCACAAACTTCTTAAGATGCCACCTACACACCTCGATTAATGGAATAACAACTATTTTTATTATTTTTCTATTATGTCACCTATGCACCTTAAAAATAGAAATTCCTCTTTCCTCCTTTTTCCTATTTTCTAGTTTTTTTGTTATTTTCTTTTCTTTCTATTTTTGTCACTTTCTCTCTCCTCCAATTTTATTTTATTTTTAATATAAATTTTCCCATGCAAGATTGCAAGATGCTTCTGCATCAGACTCCCCTGGTTGATAGAAAAGTGTGTCCCATACTTTGATGCCAAAAGAAAGATATACAACCATTTTCATCCTTACCAAAGTCTTCCACCTCAACAGGGACAAGAAAATCAACATGCAAATCTTCCACATTTTTTATTTTATTTTCTGATGCATGATGCTCCTATATCCAACTCCCATGGTAGGAAAAACTTTGTGAATATGGATTCACAAAATGAAATAGTCATTGCTAACAATTTTTTTTAAATTTTTTTTTTTTTGCTCGTCCAACACTTAGTTGGAACAAGTATCTGGTGCCAATATATTTCCTTCTTTCTTCTTTTCCAACACCTAGCTGGAACAAGTGTCTGTTGCTGAAATTTCTCCTCTACAATGAACTCTGTCCAAGTATAAATCTTATCCTCATCCAATCTTGTTGAATTAATCACACCTGTAATAAACCCAGCAGCACCATACTAATCTTCCTTTGCATACCATAAATGCAAACCATCATCAGTATCTTTCAAACTCATCTCAAAGACAACATCCCATGATTTGTAAGAATTTACCTCTTTGACATATTCATCTTTAATTTCTTCTTCCATGTCTTCAACAAGGCATCTAACTGCTTCACTTATTTGACTTCCAATCAAGGAATTGTATGCATCCTCTACTGTTGCAGTCTTCAAATCATCTTGATCTACTTTGGGCTCATGAATCTTGTCATCTTGATGCTCTTCCTCTTTTCTTTCATCTTCTTTAACTTTTGGTTCACAAATATTTTCCTCTTTCTCTTCTTTTGTACCACATGTCTGATACTCTACTGGATCCTCTTTCTTTTTTGCATCCAAGGAATTATCAACATCTCTTTTTTCGTGACGTACTCTTCATTTCTGCAACTCAGCTTCCAATTTATTCACTTGCTTCTACAAATCAACTAGCAATAACTATTGATTTCCTGCTATAAATTTCTCAAGTCGAGGAATCCTTAGAATCCATCCAATCACAAAAGTCATCTTCTTCTTTCTCTTCTCCATAATCAAATCTTTAGAAGACAAATCTAGTGCAACACAAGAACCTTGTGCAAATTGCCTCACAATCGGCGATCTGTCTACACAATCAAGAACTTCTTGACAAACTTCACCCAACCCAAGGTCCTAGTGCAAACTGCCTCACATTCGGCGATTTGTCTGCACGCTCAAGAACTCCCGCTCTAATACCATTGATGAAGGTATGCTCTGATACCACTGATGAAGGACCACACCACCTGTACCAACTCACAACCAAGATCACCACAAGATGGAGGAAAAGAGATGAAAAAATGGTTCATAAAGCATCCATTAATACTTGAAATTCATTACAATATTCTCCAAATGAAAGGACTCCAAATTCTTACAATATAAGAGAGCTTCCTCACTAAGAGCTTCCAACTAGAAGAGCTTACAACAAAAGAGATTTTTCTTGAAGACTTCTACATCCCGAGCTTCTACTTCCCAAACTTCTATTTCTCCAGCTTCCTTACAAGAGATTACATTTGAAGAGCTTGATTACAAATTAACATAAGCCTTCCTTAAATAGGGACTTACCACCCAATGCATGATTTATCCACAACATTCTAGAATTCCACCTACACAATATCCACAACCTTCTACAATATCCACAACTTTCTAGAATTCCACCTATATACAACTAAGCGCCACCATGTGGCGCAATTAGAAAATTACATTTCCTTTGTGGATCACAACAAATATTAAATGCATGATTTAAGGAACCTTCCTCAAACTTCTAAGTTGCCACCTACACACCTCGATTAATGGAATGACAACTATTTTTCTTTTTTTTCTATTTATGCCACCTTTGCACCTTGAAAATAAAAATTCCTCTTTCCCCCTTTTTTCCTATTTTTTATTATTTTTTTCTATTTTCGTCACTTTCTCTCTCCTCCTTTTTTTATTTATTTATTTTATTTTTTAAATAATTTTTTGCAAGAAGCTCCTGCATCAAACTCCCCTAGAGAAAAGTGTGTCCCACACTTTGACACCAAAAGAAAGATATACAACCATCTTCATCTTCACCAAAGGCTTCCACCTCAACAAGACAAGAAAACCAACATGCAAATCTTCCACTTCTTTTTTTTTTTCTTGATGCATGATGCTCCTGCATCTGACTCCCATGGTAGGAAAAATTTTTTGAATATGGATTCACAAAATGAAGTAGCCATTGCTAACAAAAAAAAATTTCTTTTTTTTTGTTCTTCCAACACCTAGCTGGAACAAATGTTTGCTGCTGAAAATACTCCTTTGCAATGAACTCTATCCAAGTATAACTCTCATCCTCATCCAATCTTGTTGAATTAATCACACTTGTAGTAAACCTAGAAACACCATACCAATCTTCTTTTGCATGCCACACATGACTAAAAAGATCCTCATGCAAACCATCATCAACATCTTTCAAACTCATCTCAAAGACAACATCCCATGATTCATAAGAATTTACCTATTTGACATCTTCATCCTCACTTGCCTCTTTCATGTTGTCAACAATGCATGTAACTACTCCACTTGCTTGATCTCCAACTAAGGCACTATATTTTTCCTCCATTGCTGCAATCTTCAAATCATCTTGATCTATTTCAAGTTTGTAAATCTTGTCATCTTCATGATCTTCCTCTTCTCTTTCATCTTCTTCAACTTTAGGTTCACAAATAATTTTCTCTTCATCCTTTTTCTCTTCTTTTGTACCACATGTCTGATACTCCACTGGATCTTCTTTCTTTTCTGAATCCAAAGAATTATCAACATCTCTTTTTTGGTGATGTGCTCTTTGTTTCCACAACTCAGCTTCTAATTCATTCACTTGCTTCTACAAATCAACTAGCAATGACTATTGATTTCTTTCTCTAAATTTCTCAAGTTGAGGAATCCTTAGAATCCATCCAATCACAAAAGTCATCTTCTTCTTTCTCTTCTCTATAATCAAGTCTTTAGAAGACAAATCTAGTGCAACACAAGAACCTTGTGCAAACTACCTCGCAGTTGGCGATCTGTCTACACAATCAATAACTTCTTCACAAACTTCACCCAACTCAAGGTCCTAGTGCAAATTGCCTCACGTTTAGCGATCTGTCTGCATGCTCAGGAACTCCCACTCTAATACCACTGATGTAGGGCCATACCACCCATACCAACTCACAACTAATATCACAACAAGATGGAGACAAAGAGATGAAAAAATGCTTCATAAAGCATCCATTAATACTTGAAATTCATTACAATATTCTCCAAATGAAAGGACTCCAAATTCTTACAATATAGGAGAGATTGGTCACTAAGAGATTCTACAAGAAGAGCCTATCCTTCAAGAGGTTATACTCGAAGAGCTTCTACTTCCCAAACTTCTACTTCTTGAGCTTCCTTACAAGATATTAAATTTGAAGAGCTTCATTACAAATGAACATAAGCCTTCCTCAAATAGGCACTTACCACCCAATGCATGATTTATCCACAACATTCTAGAACTTCACCTACACAATATCCACAACCTTCTACAATATCCACAACTTTCTAGAATACAACTAAGCACCACCATGTGGCCCAATTAGAAAATTACATTTCTTTTGTAGATCACAAAAAATATTAAATGCATGATTTAAGGAACTTTCCACAAACTTCTTAAGATGCCACCTACACACCTCGATTAATGGAATAACATCTATTTTTATTATTTTTTATTACACCGCCTATGCACCTTAAAAATAGAAATTCCGCTTTCCTCTCTTTTCCTATTTTCTAGTTTTTTTGTTATTTTCTTTTTTTTCTATTTTCGTCACTTTCTCTCTCCTCCAATTTTTTTTTTTTTTTTTTTAATTTATTTATAAATTTTCTCATGCAAGATTGCAAGATGCTCCTGCATCAGTCAACCGCACCCCAATTTTACCTTCTCATTTGGAGGGTTTCTGGGTAATCATATCTAGTGTCAAAGTGTGTGTGTTTAATTGCTTACATGTTTTAGATGCATTTACTTTTTGTGTTATTTTAGTTTATCTATTGAACGCATAAGGTGAATGTAAGATGAAAAGTTTTGTGGGTTCATGTTTTGACTTTTGATTCACCACACCCCCCCCCCCCCCCAAAGCTTACATTTCCCACTTATAATTCCAACAATTGGTATCAGAGCTAAGTTCTCAAAAGAAGAAGCTTTTTAGCTTAGAGGAAAGATCTTGAAATGGAAATCTACAAATTGGGAAAAACCATCGAGACCCAGGAGATTGAAATATATCTCATACTACATCAACTAAATGAAGCTAGAGATGCTTTGAAGAGTTCCCTAAAAAGAAGAAAAGAGAATGCCATAGCAGAAAATGACACACAATACAAAGAGATTGACACCAGAAAGCTATTTGCAGATGGTAACTCTAGTGAATTTGATGTAGCAATTGCAGATCTAATGGAGAAGAACATGGCACAAGCTAAAGAAATCAGAAATCTCAAGTTGGAGAAAGAATCGCAATCTATACTACTATGTGAGGTGGTTGAACAAAAGAAGAAAGCTATAGAAGACAAGGCCATGATTGAAGAAGACAAAAGAATTTTGGCAAACAAATTGAAAGAAAAGTCAATAGTGCTATCCAGAATCTCAAACATGCAATTGGATACATTGAGCCAAATGGTGAATGCTCATAATGAGTTGAATGTCAAGGACATTGAGATAACTACATTGAAGTTGCCAAATGAACAACTACATAATGACCTAAAAAGAGAAAAGGAATTTGTTGAAATTTTCAACAAGCTAAATGAAGCCATCAAGTACTTTGAGCAATTACTAAAATCTCCTAGATCCAATAGAGATACATTAGGACTGGGCTACACAAGCACTGAAGAAGGAGAATCATCCAAAGCTAATGAGGAAAGGAACAACAAAGGTAAGAATTCCAAACCTACTTGTCATAATTATGGAAAGAAAGGGCATACCACTAATGTGTGCAGGAGCAAGAATACAAATCAGAATGCCAAGTCTAAGAACATGGTCCACTATCATAAGTGCAATAAACAAGGTCATCAGTCACATGAATGCAGAACTAGAACCATGCATGCACCAAAATTTGAAGGATATTGCTACAACTATGAAAAGTATGGACATAGAGTCTTTGAATGCAGATCCAAGTCTACATGGTCATCAAGCAAACCAACAAAGGTAAGAAGCTATGGAAATTCTTATAGTTGGGATTACAATACAAGATATAGCTGTCAATATTGTTAGGAATATGGACATGTACCTAAAAAATACATTAGGACTCAATTTAGTGGTAATTACAAGAGGTGGTTGAGTCAAACTACATGTTTTAGCTATTTGAAGACTAGTCACATCAGTAAACATTGTCCAACTAGGTTGAAGGCACCAAGTTGTGAATTTGATAAAGGCAAAGGCAAGGTAGATGTTGAACACATCAAGAATAAGATGAATAAGTCATGGAAAAAGAAAGATGGTTGTAGTATATCAAATGGAGAAGGGATCACTTCACCCAATGGGTCAAGTGGTCACACCTCATCAAACTAAGAAAACAAGAGTTATGTGGGACTGATGCTTAAAGTATTATATCAAACATTAGTTCTAAAAGAAAATAGCACTGAAAAGTATAGATCAACATGAATAAAGATGAAAGGTGTTGTGAAAATTCAAGTTAAATCTTCAAAGCTTTCATGTTTTTGCCGAGCATGAAAAGTTCTCTGTGTATGCCCAGTGAAACACTAGTTAGTTTTGAGCTATGAAACTAAGTCTGTTGATGCTAAGCCTATAGTAGCTATCAAGTGATGGTCATTTCATTAGATGCCGAGTGAAATAGAAATCATATTGATGTCAATTTTATAGCTGTACAAGAACTAAACATTAATTGCAAGGTTCTTGTAGGCTGTATGGCCATTTTTTGCCCTTTTTTTTGTCAGTTCAAACTTGAAGTGAGAACAAAAAGTGCAAAAGGTGATTCAAAAGTATGTTTAAAGTGACTACAAAGATCACAGTGATGATCTCACTCACATTCTTTGAATCTCAAAGGTGTTTTTTCACAAGCCGAGCTACACAATTTTAAATTTATATAAACCCTAGTTTGTCAAATGGTATCCAGCTCAAGGAACATAGAGGGACAAGAAATTTTCAATTTTCAATTAGTTAGCAATGAAGTGAAGTAGATGTTGCTTATAAACAAGACCCATCAGGTGTGCTATCCATGATTCCCTCAAAAGTTATTATGGTTTAGGATGTTAGAAAATGTTATAACTACAAGATAGGTGGAATTAGTGATATGGAGATAAGGGAAGCATATGACAAATTGTGCAAAAATAGTATTTTAAAAGAAGAGTTCAAAATTGTAGAAAGGAAGGGTTTGACCCGTGCCCTAGATTTCCCCACGATGTTCAAAATAGAATGGATAAAGATCATATTAAGTAGAATACACGATGGATCCCTATGGTTAGAAGATGGACCAATCAAAATTTAAAAGAGAATAATTCATAGGGTGACTGGTTTTCCAACCCTAGATCGGCCAAAGACTCTGTGAAGTGACTCAAAAGAGGTTATAGAAAAAAACACAAGAGCCAAATGGAACAAATATGGAATGACAATTAATACTATCATAGATCCTCTATTAGACTTTTCCTTAAGGTTAATTTCTCATAAGTAATATCAATCAAGAAAATTGAATAGTGTACCCTATATTGCAGTAGATGTGGGCTAAAAAATTGTAAAGAGGGATCATACCTATGATCTAGCTAAACTATAATTGCAACAAATAATGGAGAACCTAGGTGCCATTAGAAAAACCAAGAGTACACAGTGAAAATTTGGAATAATCCTAATTTGCATATTTTTCTATGTATAGAATACATTTCCATCTTTTGGCAAGGTGAGTTGGAAGATGAACAAGTCAATAGTTGTGCAAATCAATGAATACATTGAGAAAATGGGTGAAAACTTTGAAACTATCATGACAAGTTATTTTGAAGACTTTAAGAAGTCTATGAAGAAGAGGATGAGAATACCTATTTCACTAGTTGAATAGTATTACAATGACATATGCTTTCTTGTTGATATTGATTATATATGTACAAGCTACCATACCTAGGGTAAGATGGCTAAGACCCTTAGGATATGATATTAATGTTGATGAAGCCTCAGCTACCATCACTACACTTCTTATTGAAGAAGTTGATAAAATAGCCAAAATATTTGTAAATTATGATGTGATGAAGTGCAAAGTAGAAATGGAGTTGAAGATAGCCTCCACACTAAAGAAAAAAGACAAATTGGTGAAGATGTTGAGGAAGAAGAAGAAGGAGATGAAGAGGATGAAGAGGAAGAACAAGATAAAACTAAAGAACCTCTTTCATTAACCCAAGGCATGGGTGAGGATAAAGAAGAAGAAGAGGGTATCAAGGAAGAGGAAGTAAAGGAAACACCAGTACATTTTGAGCCTAAGAAAAGAAAGGCTAAGGCATAGCCTGTGGCAAAGACAAAGGAAAATAAAATTGCTAAGCCAAGCTCAGAAAAGCCAACAACAACAACAATTAGAGCAAGCACATGGACCACCACACAAAAGGCCAAGGAGAAAGACAAAGAAAAATCCAAGGCTACAGAACAAGGAGGTTAGAAGCAAAAGAAACAAAGAAGGAAATACATTGCACAACCAGATACTGATGATGAGAGAATATAATGTGAGGATACAAACCAATTTAAAGTGGTAAGTCATACGCCTCAATCTGATCTTGAAAAATATCTCTGAGAATGTCAGAAATAATGCAAATTTGTCTGGTTTGAAAAATATTGATTTTGAAAAACTTTAAAAAGAAGAAAAGACTTTAGTTGAAGAATCAATATATGCAATGATGTCCAAATTCAAGAATACTCCACTTGAGTTTGACAATACTCTACCAAAATGTCTATATGACATTGTTGAACAGAAGTGGCATTATTGTTTAAACTTGGAGAAACAAATCAGAGAATCTATATTAGCACAAGTTATGCTAGAATTGACAAAAGGACATATTACCAAGGCAAACAAGAAATATGGTGGAAGGTTTTCACCTAAATATAGAGCCTTCAAAATTCTTCAAAAAAACATTGAAAATATTATGAAGAAATCCACCCAAATGTGGAAATTGATTTATGGGTTAACAACAGTCTAACAAGGAGAAGAAGATCCCTTTGAGGGAAGAAATAATGGTTATGATAATAATGATGAGGATGAAAAGGAAAAAGAAAATATTGTTGAAAATCAAACACAAAAGAAAGATGAAGACATGACAATAGCTAAAGAGCGGCAAGATAAACAAAGTATGCAAGACACACAAATGTCAAGTGTCAGTCCTCCACATGACACCAATTTAACTGTAGAAACTGTAATTGTCAAGGATGTTCCTAACATTTCAACTCAGAACATCAATCCTTTAACTACAGAAGATCTAAAAAAGATACTAGACTAGTCTACGCTTTAGGCAAGATTATGTGAAAAGCCAATATTGGTTAGTGTGGATGAACTTCAAAAGGAAGTAGCTAACATCACAAGGGATAAGGTGAATACACAAGAACCACCTTCTACCATCCCTTCAGCTACTAGTGATCAACCTTTGATTTGAAAATTAGTAAACGCATCCACAAAGGTTGACACAACTGTTAAAATTGATTTGATTGAACAAAGACAGACTACAACAGAAGAGAAAGAAACAACCAATGATCAACGTGATGCATAACCACAAGCTACAAGTCATCATTGTGATTGACCAAAGTAGATCTAAAGAAAGTAAGGATGCACCAAGGGAAAAGGAGAAAGAATCCATACACACATTGGTAACCTTACCAACATTCGGCACTCCTAAAAATTCCTTCAGAAGCCAAGCACAAAAGCTATACCCCTGCAAATTTTAGCACTAGGCTGAAGCTCCTCTAAGATTGAAAAGTTAATTCACTATGGAGATGTAACTTTAGATGAAGAAATAGTAATACCTCAATTTGATTATGCAACAATGACACTAGAACAAATAAGTATTTTGCAACAAGCATTAGAGAAGAAGAAACACCAAGAAATGCTTAGAAAGGAGTAAAGACAAAAGCAAGCATTACAAGAAATTAAAGACATCTTTTTAGATGTGTTTAGCTTGCCTACTCTAGAAGAAACCAAGCCACCAATGGAAAAGTTTTCAAATATTGTGGAAAAGGTTAATAATGAAGATCTAGATACAAATACCAAACTTTTGGAATGGTCTGAAAGAAAGTTTCAAGGAAAAGTGAATGAAAAGATATCTGGTGATATATCACTATCACAACTTGCTTTGGAAAATAAGGTTGAGGATGTGAAGAATGTACTTGAGAATATTTTCTCATTATACATCAAACTGTTTGATCCCACACTCTTCACCCAAGACACCAGACATAGAATTCTGAGTCTGGAGCGGAATCTAAATATTTTAGGTATGCAACTACCTCAGAACCTAGCTCAAAATGAGAAGCATTTCCACACATTGCTTCAGTCACAGAGTTAACAGTAGAAGAGGCTAATATAAAAGCCAAATTGACACAGATTTAGGCCTCTCTTACCCCACATATGGAGATACTTCATAAAGAATTGGCTATGCATAAACCTTGTTGAAGAAAGATCCCAATCTTTCTACAACAGATGGCCTAGTACACTGTGCAGGAAAGCTAGCCATCCAAATAAAGTCATTGGATGTTGCATGTCACAAATGGCATATTGCTGTGAAAATAATCATGGAAGTCCATAAATCATTTTTGGACAAATACACCCTAAGTGTATAAACCCTTTGACATAAGTGTCAAAAGGGGGGAGATAAATAAGCAAGGGGGAGATAAAGAAGCAAGGGAAATAAATCACAGGAATAAATATGCAAGGAGAAAGGGGAGAATAATGAAAGGGAGAGAGATACAATTGAATCAAATAGAGAGCTGGATAGAGAAAAAGAGGAAGCATGAACAAAGGGGGAGGTAATCATATTTTAACCCCCAGTGACATATTTTGAGGAATACAATGCAGAAAAGACACAGAGCAGAGAAGATATCAGCTAAAGGTAGAGCATAAAGAGTATAAGTGCATTGAAGACAAAGAGTATCAGTTAGTAGAGACAAATCTACTCAAAATGGAGAATAGATTTTGGATACAGAACATACACATTAACTCGGAGGGAGTTACACATTTTGAGGTACATAAGTTATTGCAAAATTTTGAGAATTTTGAAATTTTGTATATAAGTCGAGTCATGGTTATGTTATTCTTGAGAAGAATAGATTATTTGTATATATTCAAGTGTTTTTGACACTCATGTCGAAGGGGGAGATTGTTGATCTCAGAATGGTTTTGACAATTGGGTGTCAACACACGTAAGATATTTACTTAGTTTATGCCGAACTAGTAATGCATGTTGAGTATAATATGTAAATACAAGACTATGTCAAATTACAATGAGTGTCAAGTCACTCATGTGTTGAGTCACTCAAGTGCCAAGAAAATAGACCATCATGAGTGATTCAAGTGCCGAGTGAATAGTAGATGTCAATCAGTTCAAGTGCCGAGTTAGAAATAGAATTATAGTATTTGTCAAGCATCAGTAACTTCAAGTGTTGAGTAACATAGATTGGACATATTTGTTTGTGATTGCACAAAAAACTATGTAAACCATTTTCAAGCCAGCCTAAGGTTAAATTTTGATTCTATGGAGAAAAGGATGAATCTATTTGCAGAATCCCTATGTATTTGCATTTAGCCAATAAGAAAATAGGAAGGATTAAGTGGCAAAAAGAATGAATCTCATCCATGGATTCATACCTAACCCTAAGCCACCAAAGTCTTTATAAGGAAGATGAAATCCCAAAGGTATTAGTGTGAGAGATCAATTTACAGGAAGGTAACAAGGGGTGAATGATCAAAGGTGTGAACAAGACAATTTGTAGAGCATTCAAGGTGACTTAGCAGTGAGAGTGAATTACAGAATTAGTTAGAAGAGAACAAAGGATAGATAAAGATATAGCATTGATACATCTGATCATAAAGGATCAAGAAGGATATTGTGCAAATTTGATCTTTAATCAGGAAATCTAGAGCCAATCACAAGATCTATGTTGAGACATTTTGACGGTGATTTCAGTTAAATCTCTTAAGCGGAGTGGTCCTAACAAGCCTTATCAAATCCTTTAACAGGGTGACATTCCAAGTGAGTGATCAGAAGTCCTTCAACTAGGCACACTTCTAATAGGATGTTAAAATCCTCTAACAAGGTGGGTCTTAACAATCTTTGTAAGCCTTTAACAGGGTAGGCCTTTCATAGAGCAGATCATGTTTCATGGTCAAACCATTGTAACCTTAATTGGCTACACATTAAAACTTCAATAGTGAAGATTTGTGGGTGTCATCCCCACCCTAGTTTTACCTTCTCATTTGAAGGGTTTATGGGTAATCATATCTGGTTTTAAAGTGTGTGTGTTTAATTGCTTACATGTTTTAGATGCATTTACTTTTGATGTTATTTCAGTTTATGTATTGAACGCATAAGGTGGATGTAAGGTGAAAAGTTTTATGGGTTCATGTTTTAACTTTTGATTCATCCCCCCCCCCCCCTCTCAGAAGCTTACATTTCCCACTTGTAATTCCAACACTTTCCCTGAGTATAAAGTCTCTTCCCTAGAAAGAAGAGGGACAAGCATGAAAGTATGGGCTTCATGTGCCAATACAATGTTTTTCACTTTGGGAGAGATAAGGGGAGAATTAATATGAGATGTGATTTATTTTTTGTAAACCTTGTGAAGGAAATTTTGATTTTGTATTTGTCTTATCCTCACAGTTTAGGCAAACCTTCATCCATCTTATTGGTTGCTATGGTAACCTATTGTGTAAGATCAAAATGGGAGTCAAATGTTGTACCATGTAATTGTTGTATTGTGTGTTTGTACTTGATTGGTCTTTATTCTCCAAGCTCGGTGGGTGCTCTCACAAAGACCTAGGTTGGGAGGTGAGTTCTCCATAGTTTCATTTGTTGTTTCTATAGGTTTCAAGTGGATTTATGTTCAAGAAAGAAAGCTTGGATGGTTTCATTCTACGTTGGAGTTTTCAAGATGAAATATAATGAGTCCTTGTAAAGTTATTATATTATAAAAGATCATATGTTGATCCTCATTCTTGTTTTGTGATTTGATGATATGTTCCAAAATAAATTGCAATATTGAAAGTAAAATTTAATGTTGTGTATGCATTTCCCCTTAAAGATTTCTTGAAAAATGGCTTAAAGGTTATTTAAATTTTCCTTCCTTTTTATTCAAATGTCTCTTTGTTTTACCTCTTTATTCATGCCTATGTTTGAGGCATAGTGATTGTGATATTAAATTATAAAAAATTAGGAAAACTATTTTAAAAGCTAACTACACAATAATAGAACTAAACATATTTTTCTATAAAATATATATTTACTTGGGGGGGATACCCAAGCTGGCCCCACCACCCCCCTCAGATGATTTTGTAACTTCTTCTGACCATTCTAATAGTTTAACATTAGTATCCAGGTCTGTGTCACTTACTCTTTCCATTATATTGGTCAATTGTTCAATGATTGGCTTTGTTTCATCTAGAGTAGGTAGACTAAGTGCATCTAAGAAAATTTATTTGATCTCAATCAAAGCTTTCTTCTGCCTATGCTCCCTTCTAAGTAGTTCTTGATGTTTCTTCCTTGCTAGGGCCTCTTGTAGTATACACATCTGCTCAATTGTTATTGCTACATAATCAAACTTGGGCAATACAATTTCTTCATCTAGGCTAACATATGCATAAGTAATTACCTCTTCTGTGTTAGATGAGCTAGGACTAGACATTGAGAATTTCAAAGGTCTTGCATCTATGCTCGGCCTTTGAAGAGTTTGACTGGAAGGACTTCCAAATTTTGGTAATGTCACTAGTGCTTGAATTGCTACTAGCTCCTTCAGCTTGGGTGTCAAATTTGTCTCTTAAGACTTGTCCTTTTCTACCTCTTTCATTTCAATTGCACCTTGATCTTGTGTTGGAGGTGCAGGTGCATCTACCTAACCTGTTTGGCTTTGTGTCCCATCATTTACTGGTGTTTCCACCTTGTCTTCTCCAACTGTCTCAACCTTGTCTTTTTCAGGTTCTTGTGCATTTTCTAAGACTGGAGTGCCTTCCATGAGTGTATTGACAGTGCGATCTAATGTCTCCTTCCTTTGATATAAAACTAAGAGTTGTGAAGGTTATACACTTGTGACTTGAGGAGTGATTGTAGGTGTTTCTTGTGTTTTCACTTCCTCCCTTGTAGTTATAGTCTCTAACTTTTGAATTTCATCCACACTTACCAATACAAGGTTATCACATAATTTGGCCTATAGTGTAGATTAGATGAGTATGCTTTTAAAATCCTCCTTTCTTAGGGGATTGATGTTCTGATCAATAGTATCAGAAACATCCTTTATTGTGACAGTTGCAGTCTTTGCACTTATCACCTATGGAGGGCTGGCACTCGGTATTTGTGTATGTTGTACACTCTATTATGGTTGATGCTCTTCCTCAGCTATTGCTAGATCATCAACATCCATATCATTGCCTCCCTTAACTATGTCTTAATCATTGTTATCTTCTTCATCTTCTCCTACCTGAATAGGTGTCGGATCACCTTCTTTTGATGTTGTCAGTCCATATGTCAATTTCCACATTTGTTTGGTCTTCTTTACAACATCCTCTATATTGTTCTGTAATATGCTAAATGCCCTATACTTAGATACAAATCTCATAGCATATTTCTTTATGGCTTTAGACATTTCAATCGTACTAAGTTCTGGCATAACTTGAGCAAGTGATGTCTCCCTAATTTGTCTTTCCGTGTTCAAACAATAATGCCATTGTTTCTCAACCCTTTCATATAAACTCTAAGGTATTAATATTTCCAAGATAATCAAATTCAATGTGAGAGAAACCTAATAAATTAGCATTGTTTCTAACATTCTCACATAAATTGTCTAGGTCTAAGGAGAGATTGTGACTCACCATTTGGAATAGGTTGTTGTCATCAGATTTGGTCCTCTCCTCATCAAATTCAGCCTAAGCAACATACTTTCTTCTTGGTATTTTTTGTGCTCCACCTTCCTTCTCTTTAGACTTGGCTACCTCTTTAGCCTTTTGTGCAGTGGCTCTTGTACTAACCCTTGTGGTAGGTGTTTTTGGCTTGTGCTGACTAGGTTTTGCAACCTTCTTTAGTTTTTTCACTACTTGTGTCTTTTCCTTTCTTTTCTTTTTGCTAGTAGTAATAGGTGCTTCCTTGGATTCTTCTCCCCAGGTACCTTTTGTAGTATCTACTTCCTCCTCTTGTTGATCCTCTCCCTAACCTTTTGTTAGTGTCAATGGTGCTTGTGCCTATGTATCCTCTTCTTCTTCATCATCTTCCTCTTCTTCTTCTTCCTCAGCACCTTCGCCTAATTTTTCTTTTAATTTCTTCACCAATTTGTTCTTCTTTCTCATCATTGAAGCAGTCTTCAAATCCATAGTGATCTTTGATTTGGCCAATTCATAATTACCAAAAGCTTTGGCTTCCTTGTCCACTTCTTCTACAAGTAATGTTGTGATTACTATAAAGGCATCATCAACATTAATCTCATATCCTAATGGCCTTAGCCATCTCACTCTAGGAATTTTTGCTTGAACATATGTGTGATCAGTATCAACTAGGAAGCAAACATCATCATAATGTTTCTCCACTAGTGAGACTAGTGTCCTTAATCTTTTCTTCATAGATTATTTAAAATCTTCAAAATAACTAGTCATCACTAACTCAAAATTATCACCTAATTGTTCAATTAATTCTCCTATTTGAACTACAATTAATCTATTCATCTTCCATGCAATCTTACCAAATGTAGGAAATGTATTTTGCACATAGAAGAAAATGCATACTAGAATATATCCAAATTTACATTGAGCACTCTTTGTTTTCCTTATAGCTCTTAGATTTTCAATCAATTTTTGCAACTGCAACTTGGTAAGATCATAAGTATGATTTTTCTTCACAAAATTTTGTAGCCCATATCCACTGCAATGCAAGGTACACTATTTAATCTACTTGACTGATAAAACTTGTGTGCTATTACCCTCACTAAAAAAGCTATCAGGGGATATGTCATTGTGTCAATGGTCATTCCCCTTTTATTCCATACAGCCCTTGTGTTCTTTTCAATGACTTCCTTTGACTCACTTCTCATAGTCTTTGGTTGATCTAGGGTTGGATACCCTGTTACCCTATGAACAATTTTCTTTGTGATTTTAACTATCCCATTCTCTAACCATACTGAGCTATCATGAATTTTTCTTAAGATAATCTTAATCCACTCAGTTTTGAAGACATTTGGAAACTTTAGGGCACGAGTTAACCCTTTCTTCTCGACAATATTGTATTCTTCCTTCAACACTCCATTTTCACATAATATCCCATATTCTTCTCTGATGTCCATGTCACCTATGCTTCCAATCTTGCAAGTGTAACAATTCCTGACATATTGAATCATCAAGACTTGCGGTGGTATCATAGACAATGCATCAAAGGGATCATGCTTGTAAGCTGTCTGGAATAGCCTTGAAAATAGGTTGTTTGATCTCATTGCTAACTAAACATTTAAAACCTCATTTTCCTCTACACATTTCACTTTAGAAGAACTAGACCCCATTACATATATCTAGAGTTTGCAAAATTTGAAATTGCGTAGCTCGACACATGGTAAAAACATTATGAATCTTAATGAAATGGTGTCGAACAGCCATTCAAATCTCCTGCAAATGCTCAAATCAAATTCTCTAGATTGCCTTTATCTCTTCATGTTCTTTCTCGAATTCAAATGACGTTAAATGAGTAGAAATTGATCAAATAGCCCTTAAAAAATTATAATTAATGCTAAGTACTCACACAGTTGTAAGCTCGGCATCAATAGATTTCTGGCTAACTTGGCATCCACATGTATTTCCATTCACTCGATAACCATTACGAGCTTGCCCTCAACTAACCAATTTCATTAGCTTGGCATCCACTAACATTTTACTTGGCAACCATAATAAACTTTTTCATGCTTGGTAGTAACATGAAAAACTGACAAAACTTAAAGATTTTTCCTTGATTTCTAATAACACTTTGTATATTTATTCATGCATATGTAATCTTTTTAAAACTAAATCCTTAGAACTAATCTATAGTTTATATTTTAAATATCAATCCCACATACCTCTTGATTGCTTAGTTTGATGAGGTGTGATCAACTGACCCATTGGGTGAAGTGATCCCATCTGTACTTGATGTGTTGCAATCCTCCTTTCTCTTCCATGTCTTGATCATCTCATCTCTGACATTTTCAATATCTACCTTGCCTTTTCCTCTGTTGAACTCACAACTTGGTACCTTTGACCTTGTTGGACAATATCAGCTGATGTGACCAATCTTCAAACAGCTAAAACATGTGGTTTGACTCAACCACCTTTCGTAATCACTTCTAAAGTGTGTTCTAATACAGTCTTAGGAATATGTTCATACTCTTGATAGTAGTGACAACTATACCTTGTATTATAATTCCAATTATAAGAGTTTCCATTGTTCTTTACCTTTTTTTGCTTGTTTGATGACCACTTGGGTTTGGATCTGCACTCAAAATCTCTATGTCCATACTTTTGATAGTTATAATTGTATCCTTCAAATATTTCAATGTCTTGGTTATGCATTCATGTGTCTGATGACCTTTTTTGTTGCACTTATGGAAATGACCCATGCTCTTTTGCTTAACATTCTTAGTAGTATGTCCTTTCTAACCACAATTATGACAAGTAGGTTTTGAGTTCTTACCTTTGTTACTTCTTTCTTCAACACTTTTGGATGATTCTCCTTCTTCAGTACTAGTGTATCCCAGTCCAAATGTATCACTGTTAGATCTAGGAGATCTCATCAATTATTCAAAGTACTTGGTGGCTTCATTTGGTTTATTGAAAATTTAAACAAACTTATTTTCCCTTTTCAAATCATTGCTCAACTATTCATTTTGCAACTTCAATTTTGTTATCTCAATGCCTTTACTATTTATTCCATGATTAGCAATCATGACTTGATTCATTTTTTCCAACTGCATGTGAGTAATCATGTTTACTTCTTATGATTTCTCTTCTAGTCTATTGGTCAAAACTCTTTTGTCATCTTCTATCATGACTTTTTCTTCCATAGCTTTTTTTTTCTATTTGGTCACCTCACATAGTAATATGGCTTGTGATTCTTGCTCTATCTTAAGATTTTTGATCTCTTCAGCTAGGGTTCTATTCTTTTCCATTAGATCTGCAACTACTACATCAAATTCATTAGATTTTCCATTTGCAAATAGATTAGTAGTGTCCATCTCTTGGTATTGTGTGTCATTCTCCTCAATAGCAATTTCCTTCCTTCTTCTCAATAATTTCTTTAGATCTTCTCTTGCTTCATTCAACTGATGTAGAATGAGTTGTATTTCAATTTTTTGGTTCTCAATAACTTTTCCCAACTTGTAGATTTCCATTTCCAAAATATTTTCTCAAAGTTGTTAGGCTTCACTTTTAGAGAACAACGCTCTAATACTAATTGTTGGAATTACAACAGGAAAGGTAAACTCTGAGAGGGGGGGTGAATCAATGCTTTAAACTTTTACCCATAAAACATTCACCACACATCCATCTAACATATTCAATAAGTAAACTGAAATAACATGTAAAGCATACTCATCTAAAGTATGTAAACAAGTAAGCATTCACACATATATGACACAAGATATGATTACCCAAAAACCCTCCAATGAGAAGGTAAAACTGGGGTGGTGATGACACCCACAAATCTTCACAACTACAATAATAAAGTGTATCCGATGAAGGTTACAATGTTTGATCATGAAAAATGATCTACCCTATGAAAGGTCTACCCTGTTAAAAGATTACAAAGACTATTAGGTCTTACCTTGTTAAAGGATTTCAACACCCTATTAGAAGTGTGCCTAGTTAAAGGAATTCAACTCACAATTAAGTTAGCACCTTGTTAGAGGTTTCAATATAGCCTGTTAGGACTACTTTATTACGAGATTTAACTGACTTGTCTATTAGAATGTCTTAGCAATGATCCTATGATTAGCACTCTGATGCTTGATGACAGATCACCTCTATATTGTTGTGCACTTGATCCTTCTTGATGAGATGTCTCGCTGTTGTTCACAGTTTCCTTCCTATGTTCTCCTTTAACTGATTATGCAATGCAGTTCATATCATAATACCTTGTTCACCATGAATGTCCTAGTTTGCACATGCAAAACTCTCATTGATCATTCATTCATTCCCTTTTCACTCATAAGAAGTTTAGGATTTTTCCTCCTTGAGAAGACCTAGGTGACTTAGGGTTAGGTATGAATCAACGGCTTTGATTCATCCATATTATCGCTTAAACCTTCCCTTTAATTGATTGGATGCATGTAATACATAGGGATTCCCACTTAAGATTCATCCTTATCAACAAAATATCATAATTCAATCCTTAAGTCGACATAAAAAAAGTTTACATAATAGTTTGTGCCAATACAACAACCATGGCAAAATTGTGTTACTCGACATCTAAAGTCCCTGGTGCTCAGCACATACTATGACTTCAATATTGTCACTCGGCATCTGAATGACTCAACATGCACTACTTGCTCAACTCTTGAACCACTCAACACATACTGTCTACTCGGCACTCACTGTGTACTGGGCATGCTCTAATTTACATGTTGTGCTCGGCATATGTTACTTGTTCGGCATAAACTAAGTAAATGACTTAAGTGTATAGACACTCACTTGTCAAAACCAATCTAAGATTAACAAAATGTGCCTTTATGTTGTCTACTTGGGATGTTGCAAAATGGTAGCACCTAATTTTTTGGTCTCCATGATGTCAACCCAAAAAGACTCTTCTTTATATGTATTGCAGTTCTGCTTCTTTGGGGAATGATGATATATTACTATGACATAATATTACATATATTTTCATATGATCATATTGATCCCAGCATTGGTAGATCCCTCTTGTGCTCTCTTTTGTCATGTGCTAATTTCCCTTGATTAATCATTTCTTAGGGAGCATGTTATAGTGAAAATGTTTCTAGTGGATGCATGCATGCTTTGTTAAAGTCATTGCTCCTATTAAGGCATTTGCAATAGATTTAATGTGTGGGAATACACTCTACTCATATTTCACACAAATGAACTATTTTTTTATGTTTCTTTACTCTTGGATCCCTTACAAACATACAATATTTAAGAGAGGATCCCTCTTTTTCTTGTAATCTTTATGGACATGCAATTCTTAAGGACAAATTGCCCTTGCTAGATCACTTTTGGATATACAATCCTTAAGAACATATCTTAGATGGATTGATACACAAAACCTTCTAAAACTTTCAATTTCATCTCTTTTGTGTTACTTTCTTTGTGTGATCTATAGAAAAAGAAGACATCTTACTGGGACTAGGCAATCTCTCTCTCTCTCTCTCTCTCTCTCTCTCTCTCTCTCTCTCTCTCTCTCTCTCTCTCTCTCTCTCTTCTCTCTCTCTCTCTCTCTCTCTCTCTCTCTCACACACACACACACACACACACACATTAGCTTTGATGAGATTGTCTTATGCATTTGATCCACTTTATCATGAGCAAGAACTTGTCTCATAATCCCACTAAAGTGGGGGCTAAATGTATAGTCATAAAAAGTTATCACCCATTAATTTGGAAGCTTTAGGACATTTTGGGCCCTATTTTAGTGATCTCCTTAATTTTGGATCCATTTATGCTCATTTTTCCAACTCATCTTTTCATTTTCCTCTGAAATTCTAAATGCTTCCCGAATCCTATAATTTCCACCTTGAAATTTTCCCCTTTAGGTATAGTTTGACTTGGTGTGACCTATACTACTATAGATCACACCTACTCGGCCTATACTTTAGGGATTAAATTTTGGCAAGTTTTAGGTCCAATACAAAATGTTTTCATTTTCATGCCTCCTAAGGTTAGCCTTTCATGATTTTGACCTTGAAATGTAGACTTCTTACCTCATTCTCACATCCATCAAATGCAAGACATTCCATTACAAAAATTCACAAGAGTTCAAGGTGTTCTCTCAAGCATTCAAGTCCAAGATGTAAAGAAGGCAAGAAAACAAAGTATTTCACTCCAAGATTTGAAGACTTCAATTCCATTCAAGATCTTTCTAATAGGGAAAGAACCAATTCCATAAATAATTGAACTTTCTAATAGTGATAGCAAGCTTTTAATAGAAGCATGAGTTATATTTTACAATACATAAAGCATTGACAAAATTTACTTGATATGTGTTTATTCCTCGATAGCATGTGCAGAAGATTTTTAGGATCTATGGATGTCTATATTCTCAAGGGAGCTTCTACTGCTAATTTCTTTAGTTTGTTTGTAACATGTGTACACAAAATGATGGAACTATTAATATTTAATGAATTACATTAGAAAATATTCCCTGGTTGAATTTCAACCTATGTCATTGTGAAAACATGGTCAACCTTAAAGGAAAGATACTCCTGCTAAAACTAATAAATTTATCTCAAACCTAAATCCCATGCCACCCCCGCCCCCCCCCCCCCCCCCCCCCACCCCACCCTTCCAGTGTTTGCCAACTCTTCCCGTATGCAAAAAGACTCGAACTTCATTAGGCACACTGTTTTTCCTCGATTTTGCATGCAAAAATGTGCAAACATTCATAACACGCTTGGCATGTATTGCACTTTTCTACAATGCATAATTTACATCATTTTTATTTATTCAACCATATTTAATTAATTTGTGTAATGTCATGGAAAAGATGTAGAAGTCAAATTTACTTCTAGAATGGTATTTGGGAGCCTTGTTTGGGCCCATGTTAACGCATTATTCACCATGCCAGATGTATCTTTCCTATATTAGATGTTATCTATAGTAAGTTTGTCATTTTGACAAGTGGATGTATTGGTTGTTTGGCTTGCTTGTCATTTGGTCTTTTTGCTTCCTAATTCATTATTTTTTTCTTATGGGCTTCTCATTTTATATTAGTCTTTGAAGTTTGATCTTTTGATCTTAATCTTTAACCCTTGATGCTTTTATTTTTTTATCTTGATTCTTCTTTTACTTTCACCTATTCTGGTGAATTTCATGGATGCATTGATCATTATATTATGATGGGGAGTGAGTATAGGGCATATCAAAGAATCCTTGATCTTGATGTTGTGAAGAAGAGCAAGGAAAATCTCATGGTGTTTGTTTAAAAATTTATAATGTATTTTTTTCTTGATCTTTGCCATTGTTTATTTTTTTTGTTATTTGCCTCAAACCACTCGATGATAATACAAAGCATAACAAATAACAAAAGGTGTATTTAGCATACCATTGTGTAAGGGTGAAATTGAATCAAACACCCTAACCATAAATAAAGGGGGGGAACCAAGATTCAGCTCCTAAAGTAGACCTAATTAACACAAAAGGAAGTGTCAAATTGTGACCTCAATGTAAAAGGCGAAATTGCTTAGATTTACTTCCCTCTCACCTCCACCTTAAGAGGGTTTTAGGTAAGTAGATATGCAATGTAAAGATGAAATAGGAAAGTGTGTATGGAAATATGTATTGAAATGGGGAAGGACGTATGGTATTCCTTGCAAAATACAAACTTGTAAGTGGTTCGTCGAACGATCTCCTAAATGGTTGAAACCCTCTATATGGACTGAAAATGGCAAGATGTACAAGATCCACAAATTGTTTAGTTGTTTGGAAGAGTCAAATTTTCTTAGTAGGGATGACTTTAGGCAATAGGGAAGAAATATGGCCCTAATCAACAATCGTCAATCTCAAAAATAAATTTCAGATCTCTGAAGATTGATAAAAGGGTATCTAAATCCCCAACCTTCTCTTCCTTCCAAGATCCACAAATAAAGAATTTTTATTATTATTGGTAGGTTTTCCTTAGTCAAATTCCAATTTATGAATTAGCCTTGAATTGAGATAGAAGATAGAGAATGCTAGCAAGTAGTAGATCTAACATGAAGTAATGTAAACCTATGAATATGTTGTTGAATTTAGAATGTAATCATGTATGTAGATGCAATAACCTTGACTCAACTTCAAAAACCATAAGAAAGGAAATCAAAGCGAAACCAAAATCAGTATGAATGAATTTGCTTGAAATTCCCCTTAGGAATGAATGGAAGGATGAATGTAGAAGATGCAACAAGGAATCATGAATGTATGAAATGAGATCTTGAATGTTGGAAATGCTAGATCTTGCATAAACTCCTCCAATTTCTTGAATACTTGAATCCTTGATTTTCAATGGAAAACTTGTTTGAATGCTTGAAAAGTTCTTGATAACTTGAATGCTTGGATGGATCTCTTTTGCATGTAAATGATGGATGCAAATTGGAGAAAATGGATGGGTTTATAAATGGCTCAAAATTAGCTTTCTCCTGCAAGTCAACTATACCTTGAATTTAACACCTCGGGTCTATTTGAACTCGGGACCCAAGAGCAAGACCCAAAATAGGTCCTAAGTTGGGATGCATTACATCTCTGATTGGGAAAGTAGAGTTACATTGCATTCCTATCAAGCAAGCATACACTATGTCCCTTCTAACTAGGGTCTAGAACCCCTAGGATTCCCTCGAGGTCTTGAAATATGTCCCAAATCCCAAAAACCAAGTGCAATTTTTTAGAAAAGTTTGTTACGATGCAAAAAATAGATTCTAAGCAATTAAAGGAAGGCAAGGGAGGACTCAAGTGGTTATATCCTACCTTGATCATTGTTCCATGGAATATGAACACTAAGGAGGATCTATGAGGTCCTACCTCAATTCTCCCTAAGAGAAATGAGAAAAAAATGGGAAAAATGCAAATAAATGATGACCTCGCATTAAATGGGAGTTAAATCATCATTAAATTGAGGTGCTTCCAATTTAAGATAGTACATTCATCCCCCACTTTAGTGAGAGTGTGGGTCAACTCACACTTATAGTAAAGTAGACAAGAGAGAGAGAGAGGAGACGGATGAGAAGGGTCTGGTGAATCACAATTAGATAGAACATCAATTAGTCAAAGGGATCATGAGTCCCCAAGACAAAGGGTTATAACTCCACATTCATGCATGAGTGCAAAACCAAAGCAAAAGGAATAAATCCAACAAGACAAAAACACATAAAGAGTTAGTGCTAAAAACAAACCCAAATCAACTAGTTAAGAGACCTTAGCTAAAGAAATGCTTCACCCACTAATATCATGTTTTTAAGGTCAATAAAAAAGCATAAATGATGACATAAAAAATGCAAGAGCAACATCATTAATAGCATAGCTTCAAAATCTATTTCTGCTAACATGAAAGCAAAAGAGAGAAGGGAGAGAAAAGTGATTACCTCACCTAGTAGAGTGAACACCCTATTGTGAATTAATAGGAAGAGTTGCTTGTAAAATATGGCATTTGATTGTCTAAAGTGATGGTAATTTGTTAGTCTACCCACCAAAGTTCCACCCACAAATCAACATCATTTGTATCACCATGGCATGGTCCTGTAAAAATGTTTTACCCATGTATGGGACTTAGCATGTTGTACTTGAATGTGTTACGATTTAGTATTTTTTTATGCATTACCCATATATAAGATTTAGCATGTATGTCTAGAATATGTTGCCCATATATAAGATTGACCAAGTTCTTATGTGTTACCCATATACAAGATTTAGCATATATCTGGATGTGTTACCAATATGAGATTTCACTTTTTTTTATGCATTACCCATATATGAGAGTTAGCATATGTGCTTTTTACCAATGTATGAGATTAAGAAAAATTGTATGAGTTACCCATATATACAATTTAGCATATATGTAGATGTGTTACCCATATATGAGATTTAGCATGTGTGTGTGTGTGTGTGTGTGTGTGTGTGATTAAAAGAGATGAAGCAACAATGGATAGATTTATGTATAACTCGGAAAGCATACCAAGCCCCCAAGGTTAAAGTACTCTAAGCCATACTTAGAATCTATAAGCTACCTCATGATTGTGAGCAGAAACTATGTGCAAGGAGGGAGTATATATGCCCTCCTCCTTATCAAGTCTATATAATAGACATGAGAAGAAAAATGAAAGAGGATGGCCACTTCATGCAACAAGGAGATATCCTTAAAGTAGCAATGCGGACTATATTCATAGTGAAGGGTATTAACCCTTACAATCTAAGAACATAATAAATCATGAAAAGGCTATATCACTTATGGACATAGTATCCTCAAAAAGGGAGAAATCTTAATGACAAGACATATACCAATTGATCAAGATAATGTCTCCAAGAAGAGGGAAAGAGGAACAAGAATGTGTCTATTCAACCCCCTATATGTAGGTAGAATAGGGATTCTTCGATGAAGGATGAAAAACTTTAACCCAAAGCAAGGAAAAGTGTATATAATGGGCATAGCTTTACTTGATAAGGAAGAGGTGGTGACCTAGAAGATACAAATCTTGCAAAAGAGAGAATCCATAATCAAGACACAATAATTTATAAAGAAAGAACAATGACACATAATAAACAAGTTCCACCATAGCCGAAGGACAATAGATCCTTAGAAAAAGAGAGAAAGAATTTACAAAGACTCTTGCCTCCCAAGCATGAGGCAAGAAACAGAAGTCTATAGTGGGTTATATAACAAAATCTTGGAAGATATAAGGATGAGTCATAAGCAAAAACCGATAGTCATGCACAAAATGCAAACACCTCATCCAACAAGAAGTATTATAGGATAATGCAACTCCCTAGAGAAAATTAAAGGTAGAAAACATCATAGGATAGTCAATTCCAAACAACATAAGGTGTGATAAAATATATCACATATGAAGTAAACTATAGATGATCATTAAATGAGAAACATTAATATCTAAGGCATGAAAAGACATTTTCTAGGCAGAGACACACGATCTTGCATGTAACAAAGAAATGCATACCCATAGATAAGAATGTACCATAGAATAATACCAATCTATAGAGAAATGAAATAGAGAGATGAAAGGATACCATGTTATGCCTACTTAGTAATCATGAAAGAAATAACAAAGGGTTGATGGATCCTTGAGAGAAGAGAGAAAGATTATCTAATATATGCCCTAAATGATAGATTACCTATAATAAGGATGCACTTACAAGCTAAAGATTGCACTCATGATACTAATCGTTGTGTAACACAATAAATGCATGCAAGAGAGAGTATCAATTTGAAAGAAAATGAAAATTCACAAAGGATATTGGATGCATTGTATAAGGGAAGGACACATTATGCCTCCCTTAGTGGTTCTAATTTATACTAGACATATAATTTCAAGCAAACATAAGATTGCACTTGTGATGTTGATCTACAAATAATCACAATGAATGAATGCAAGAAAAGATGTCATCGTATAAAAGGAAAACAAGGCAATGAAGGGAGATAATGGATCCAATGATATAGATAGAAAGAGGAAATAAGGCCCTTGCCCCCCAATTGAAGAGACAAGGGAAATGACTATTATGTTGCTCACAAAGCATAGGACAATGAACCTACAAAGAATAGGCATACAATGTCACATAGCTACCAGCAACATAATAGGGATGTAGATGTATCAAATGAAATGATCATGAAAAAGATATCATTCATCATTACAAGTCATATGAAAGATAACATAAGAAAGAATAGAAAAGGAATATATCTTAGGTGTAATTAGATGGAAATATAAAGAGAAGCAATCAATATGCATACACTCATCAAAGAAAGGAGTTTGATTCACAAAGTCAAGAATGTATGATGTTGGTGTGAAATTGAAAGCTTTCCAATCTTGAAGATTTGGGAAGCCACTTATAGGGTCAATGTGAGTAGGATTCTTATGATCTAAGGTTGGATTGGTGAAAATAAGGTCATAATGATTATCTTTTTCAACAAGACCTAATGTAAATTGAAAGGTGTCTTGGGAGGAATAAGAATCAATATCAAGGGTGTGGTCTTCTATTTCTAGGGAGCTTGTAAGAGACAGATAGACAAAACTCATAAATGCCTCATGTATAAAAGGAATATCAATGAAATGCATAGAAAGTGGTTGATCAATAGGAGCACTAATAAAGCTATCATCTAAAGGTGCCTCATGAGGAAGGGAGTAATCAATGTCCTTATCTAAGGTTTCATCCCAAATAATAGGAGTATCAAGGTTAGGAACATCATGAATCACTATGGGTTGATCAACACTGTCTTTGAAAAGATTACCCTTTGAAGGGGGAGAAGGATCAATGCAAGGAAAAACCAAATTTTCATCATATGCATGAAATCATATGTCTTGAAGATCATGAATGAAACTTGAAAATAAAGATAATAACCCAATGGAAATGAAATGCAATTACTATGAAAGAAACTAGATGCAATTTTTTTAAATTTTCACAATGCAAATATATGAAACAATATAAAAGGAGATCTAAATTTTACTAATGCAAACAATAGCATACAAAGTAGATCTAGATATACAAAGAAGCAATCTAAATCCAAAATTAAGAAGAGGAGACTTGTTGAGTTCCCCAAGATGTGTAATGAAGGTGAACACACAATAGAACACAAGGAGGAATCTAACACCACAAAAGAAAGAGTTAACACAAACAGGTTCACCAAAATATGTAGGGGGCAAATGGAATCAACCACCCTAACCATGAATAAATGGGGAAAATCAAAATTCACCTCCTAAAGTAGGTCTGATTAACACAAAAGGAAGTGTCAATTCATGACCTAAATGTAAAATGTGAATTGCTTGGATTTACTTCCCTTTCACCTCCAACTTTAAAGGGTTTTAGGCAGGTAGATATGCAATGTAAAGCTGAAATAGAAAAATGTATATGGAAATATGTTTTGAAATGGAGAAGGAAGGATGATATACCTTGCAAAATACAAACCTGTAAACAAGTCATCAAATGATCTCCAAAATGATTGAATCCTTTCAAGTGACCTAAAAATGGTGAGATCTACAAAACCCAAAAATCATTCGTTGTTTGGCATACTCGACTTTTCTTAGCAAGGATGACTTTAGGCAGCAGGGAAAAAATACGACCGTGATCAACAATATCCAATCATGAAATAAATTTCACATCTCTGAAGATTGACAAAAAGGGTATTCTATCTACAACCTATTTTTCCTTCCAAGATCTGCAATTTACAAAATAAAAGATTTTTGTTTTGTTGTTGTTGGGGAGGGTTGCCTTAATCAAACCTCAATTTAGGAATTAACCTTGAATTGAGATAGAAAATAGAGAATGTTAGCAAGTAGTAGAAGTAGATCTAACATGAAGCAATGTAAAACTATGGATATGCTCTTGAATTTAGAATGTAATCAAGTATGTAGATGCAATACCCTTGACTCAACTTCAAAAACCATAAGAAAGGAAATCAAAGTGAAATTGAAACCTTTGTGAATCAATGTGCTTGAAATTTTCCTTAGGAATGAATACAAGGATGAATGTAGAAGATGCAACAAAGGATCTTGAATGTATTAAGGGAGATCTTGAATGTTGAAAACGCTAGATCTTGCATAAACTCTAATTGCTTGAATACTTGAATCATTGATCTTCAATGGAGAACTTTCTTGAATGCCATGAATGCTTGAAGAGTGCTTGAGAGCTTGAGTACTTGGATGGATCGATTTCACATGTGAATTGTAATGACCCTACCAATAGGCCACTAAAAACCTCTAATGCTAAACTGAGAAATTTTGTCAAACACTTCACATACAAGGGTCATATGACTAATATAGTATTTCAGTTTGCTTTAATGACTCTTTCTTCAATGAAATTTTTTTGCAAGAAGTCTCAAAATTGTTAAACAATGACTTAACATGAATGTGCAACTTATTTTAACAATATTCAATGCAAATATGTAACTAAAACTACTTGCAATATGTTGCTACAGCAAATAGTAATTAATGAAAAACACTTTGGATGCAACCTGTAATGGCATTAATGCACTTATAGCCAAGTGGCATTAATACAAACACTTGGTATGCAAAATTATAACATTATTTATGCCAAAAAGAGAAACTACAGCTAATTGACATTTTGTCAAACAATTGGCATGCAAACTAACAAGTTGATCATGACTGATAAATACATATTCAATTACAACTATATCAGACCAACAACTTATGTCTCCTTTATTGCACATATAATGTCAACTACAATGCTAGTATGAAATGGCCAAGACTCTTGGCTTACATCTGCAAGAATAATACTTAAATCTGATACAAACTTTCACCTATAGCCTTACCTTCTAATATGCATCTAAATGATAAGAAAAATGCATGAAATATCCAAAGGAACCTAATTGTAGATGGCTGTAATAATTTTTACTAATGCTACCTTTTCGCTTTGCTTTTTCGGATCTACTTTTTCGCTTTGGTTTTTCGAATCTACTTTTTCGCTTTGCTTTTTTGGATCTATTTTTTACACTGTTTTTTCGGATTTGCTTTTTCGAACTTCTTTTTTGAATCTGTTTTTTCGGACTACTTTTTTGGATCTACTTTTTTGGACTACTTTTTTCGAATCTTTTTTTTTTTTTTTTCTCTTACAACCAAAAACTCAAACCCTCAAGTAAGTCTAAGTATACAAATTAAGCTCAACTTGAAATGGCTGAGTGCCACTTCTAAAGGGCAACCCTTCAGAGGGTCTTTCACTTCCTCAGTTATGCAATCACTTGAGAGGTATCGTTCCCAATGATTAAGCTGAATACTTGTAGACCTTCAAGCTCCACAAATGCTCAAGTAGACACAATAGAGAAAATAAACTTAGATGATAGACAATGAGCCCTCCATGCCTATATATTATTTTTCTTCACTTTCTCCAGAAACTTCTAGAACATTATTTTATTTTATCTATTAAGTGACTTTATAAAATATTTTATAATTCAAGTCACTTTATTAAATTAATAAAATATAAAGTTATCTTTTAATATTTATTTATTTGATAACTTTATAAATAATTAACTTAATACCACTTATTTATTTAATTAAAATAATTAATTAGTCATCCTCATAAAATATTCATTATTTTGGACAACTTAATTAATCAAATTACCTCCAAAATGGAGACATGACAATCTACCCTTTCTAAAATTGCTTGTCCCCAAGCAATGGCTAAACAATAAACCAATCAATCCACCTGGATCCCAAATGTAGTCATGAATTATACTGTTGTCAATCAATGCAAGCTCCTGCAATATCCTATGCAATATAGCCAAGAAGAATCCATGAATGAAGGGTGAATCACTACTCAACTGAACTTCAAATCCACTACTGCCATAGTCAGGAACCCACGAGACACAAACTCCCAAAATATCAGAACCCAAGTAGAGTGGACATCCCAAATTGCCAACATAGTAAATACCATCAACGCATCCCACTGACCTATGTGGGGTGTACAATCCAACTCTATCACAATGGTGAACACTCTCGAATGAAACTGCACCAAGTACGAAGAATCCACATACTGTACACCTACTGCAATCAGCACAACTCACTGGCCACTATCTCATAACCATAACTCCCATTCACCGCTGATGGTGAGTATACATCACAAGATAAACGGCAAGAAATAGAACCCAAACCAAGTCGGTCTGCCATCAACTCCTCAACACATGGATCAAATGCAAACTGATGAACATACCTGCAGTATAATGCTAATTAAAAGAACCAGCCTCATGCGACAGCTCACCATGCATAGGTGATGCAACCCACTGCAACTGATCACCAGCTAAGTTAGGAGATGACATAGCCAAAGGAGTAGAAACAATAACAACCGCTGAAGCATCACTCCCAAACTCCTGCTCTAAGTTATGTACTATCAAGTTGTCAACCGCAGAACCTATCACCATGTCATGCCCATCGCAACTTTCATCCCGTGGCATCAAACCATCCCATAACTGATGAAAAGCACTAGGAACCAAAGTACATCTCTATATCATCATCTCATCAACATGGTCATCAAAGGTAAATTGATGAGCATACCTCACAGTGTAATGCTGATAGAATGTGCCAATTCCAATCAGTGGCTCAGACTGCAATCCAGATGAAACTAGCTGCAACCGATCACTAACCAAGCCTAAACTGACTACTACCTCTGAAGACACCGCCAAAGGAGTAGTATCACTAGCAGGAACCATGCCAATTGCCAACTCACCAACATCACACATGATCTCTGATACAACATCACTAATCTCCATGCCATCAGTAGTAGAGACCACCACCATGTCAGGCATACCACAACAATCTGCTGCAACACCCAATTCAATTGAACCTAAATGTTGTGGAAGAGAACCCAAAATGCCAATGCTAGTATTAAGGATGGGAGCATCCCCATCTCCACTGTCTCTGAAAATATCAAACATAAACATCCTCAAATTGCCAAACATCACAACTTGTGACTGTACGAAATCTGGTAAAGACTACAGTCGCTCTAACTCCGTGGTCACCTCAGCCAAATGAAACTGTGACTCCTCGAGAGCCAACTGTGTACTCTCAAGAATCTCAGAAGTCACCACAAGCTGCTGAGTAAGCTCACTCACCTCATCTTCCTTGACCAACAATGCATCATATGTTGTACTACCCCACTCCATAAGATAATCTTTGTCAGCTACCAACTGCATATAATTTTGTCTCAGAATCCGGATAGCCTCCCATAAAGAGTGGATCTCTGTCAAGGAAAGATAACTACCTCCCTACTCATCACTAGTAGGAGAACCCCATCCATAAACTACTAACAATTAACGAATAGCATCGAAATGTTGGCAAGCGATAGCAATGTCTCGCTCACTAACTCTCAGCTGATTAGACACATGATTGCGCTGGCTAGACTGTCTCCTACAATCCTCCTCTAACGCACTGTCCAAAGGAGTATCCTCAAAGTTACTGGTCTCTAGAGTATTACCATTCATATCCTACGAATCAACTCTAAAGCTCATATCAAAATACGGAGTATCAAAAACTGTAGCACTGCTGTCCAACTCCTCTGTACCAAAAAAAATTACCGAGGAAACTAAGTCCTCAAAACTGCCCACTGCATCCTCCTGGATGTCATCAATGCTAGTATAATCCTGGGACTCATTTGTACATACTACCAAATATGAAAGATCATCAACACATTCTAGCAAGAATGGTCGAATGGAAATATGAACAAAGCCCAACACTAGTGTATAAAAACTAATACCAACATCGGACAAGCTGTTGGCACAAGAAAAAACAACACCTTGCAATCTGCTAATCAAATCCATGATAGCACCCAAACAATCACTGCTACCAAAAAGTGATAAAGATCTCCAGTCAACTGAATCCCAAATGCCAATATAACAATCTCGAGTCCATATCCGTAAACTAGAATCAACCAGTAACTCAAGAAAACTCCTCACTTGAGTAATATGACTAATACCAACTAACTCCACATGCTTGTCTGACACTATCCTTGTGTCCTAGATGTGAGTGCAAGACAAACTCACAACATTATCAACGACAACATAAGATCCGCCTGCCGTAGAAAGCTGAGTATCAGGTGTGCAAGATGAAACTAAACTCAACTCCACACCATGTTCATCTCCATGTCTCTCCAAGTCCTCTAATGCCAATGGAGTATTCACCAAAGAAGCTCAAGTGTCCTCAAGCTCGCGAGAAAGCCTGTCAACTTCCTCCTCCTTCCTCCTCAATGCATCTGAATAGTCTCTGGCAAGGCTAAGAAGATGGTCATGATCTGATAGAAGATGTAAATAACTCAACTTCATCGTTACCATTCCTTCCCTAATCGCCTATAAGTCAACACAAGAAGACTCTACTTGAACTCCCTTATGTCTTCCCTGTAACTGAATCACCTGGATGTAATCCTCTATCATATCCCACATCTTGTCATGATGAGATAATGAAGTCACAATAGTCTCTTTGCTCACCTTCAGCTGGCTGGAAAAATCATGTGAAGTACTACCAGCCTCAACCTCACATGACGAAGCATCCAAATGTGCCTAGTACTCTCTCTTAGCAAAGTCATGAATACTCAATGTCTGCTCATCTCTACCAGGTATCTCACCATCGTGCACAACAACATCCTCAAAATCATCATCTGAACCCTCTACACTATAGTCACTGCCTGTCATAACCAAACCATCGTGAGTACCTATGACATCACCCTCTAGCGACCTGTATACAACTGTCTCTACTTGAGTATCAAGCTGATAGTTATTATCAATCTACGTAATATCCTTCACCACTTCCTCCTGTGGTGGAGTAGAATCTGAGACCTCAGCCTGGCTATAAGCTAAATGCTCGAACTCCTCATGCAAGTTCTTGGTAATTATGTCATCTACCTTGTGAGAAGATCTGCCAAATAGAAATCCGATCAACTTGTTGGTGACCTATTGCAACTCATTGTGTTTATCTTCCTGATTCTGCATGGCAGCTTGTAGTTCAGGTACCTTTCAAATCTACATCTATCATGTACATATGTTGGTAATGAATTCCACTCATTCCTCACTTGTCGAAGTTCATCTGTAATATATGTTACCATAGCATCAGGTGTGAGTGTTGGAGTTTCTTCCCTTAATGTAGGACGTGTGGGTCTGTCAGTTGTCCCAGACCGTGTCATTTTCCCATGTTGTGATCCTGCTATGCTCTTGTCATCCTAGTCATTATTATGATTATTTCTCATGTTTTCTCCAATCAAATGTTGCATCATAGCCATCATTGCCTGTGTACTTGCCTCTATTGACTATAGAAGCCTATCCTGATGTTGTAAAGCCTTATCATCTCTCATAATTTTGGGTGGTCTTTGAGAATGTCTTTCAGCCATGTTCTCAGCTGTGCTAGTTCCCTGTGTAAATAGAGCCCTTTTATTTTTGCTCTTATTAACTAAATTGAATTGTGGCTACATAAACCCTGTCAGGCTAGCAAGAAACCGCTATGATACCACTGTAATGCTAAACTGGGAAATTTTGTCAAACACTTCACATACAAGGCTCATCAGTTTTCTTTAATGACTCTTTCTTCAATGAAATTTTTTTGCAAGAAGACTCAAAATTGATTAAACAATGACCTAACATGAATGTGCAACTTATTTTAACAATATTCAATGCAAATATGTAACTAAAACTACTTGCAAATGCTGCTATAGCAAATAGTAATTATGACAAACACTTTGGATGCAACCTATGATGGCGTTAATGCACTTATAGCCAAGTGGCATTAATACAAACACTTGGTATGCAAAATTATAACATTATTTATGCCAAAAAGAGAACCTACAGCCAATTGACATTTTGTCAAACAATTGGCATGCAAACTAGTAAGCTGATCATGAATGATAAATACATATTCAATTACACCTATATCAGACCAACAACTTATGTCTCCTTCATTGCACATATAATGTCAACTACAATGCTAGTATGAAATGGCCAAGACTCTTGGCTTACATCCACAAGAATAATGCTTAAATCTGATACAAACTTTCACCTACAACCTTACCTTCTAATATGCATCTAAATGATAAGAAAAATGCATGAAATATCTAAAGGAACCTGATTGTAGATGGCTGTAATAATTTTTACTAATGCTACCTTTTTGCTTTGCTTTTTCAGATCTGCTTTTTCTCTTTGCTTTTTCGGATCTGGTTTTTTGAAATGCTTTTTCGGATCTGTTTTTACATACTGCTTTTTCAGATCTGCTTTTTCAGACTACTTTTTTGGATCTGCTTTTTTTTTCCCTCTTGCAACCAAAAACTCAAACCCTCAAATAAGTCTCAGTATGCTGAGTGCCACTTCCAAAGGGCAACCCTTCAGAGGATCTTTCACCTCCTCAGTTATGCAATCACTTGGGAGGTATTGTTCCCAATGATTAAGCTGAATACTTGCAAGCCTTCAAGCTCCACAAATGCTCAAGTAGACACGATAGAGAAAACAAACTTGGGTGATAGACAATGAGCCCTCCATGCCTATATATTCTTTTTCTCCACTTTCTCCAGAAACTTCTAAAACATTATTTTATTTTATCTATTAAGTGACTTTATAAAATATTTCATAATTCAAGTCACTTTATTAAATTGATTAAATATAAATTTATCTTTTAATATTTATTTATTTGATAACTTTATAAATAATTAACTTAATACCACTTATTTATTTAATTAAAATAATTAATTAGTCATCCTCATAAAATATTCATTATTTTGGACAACTTAATTAATTAAATTAATTAAATAAAATTACCTCCAAAATGGGGACATGACATGAATGATAGATGCAAAATGGAGCAAATGGATGGGTTTATAAAGGGCTTGGAATTAACTTTCTCCCATAGAAGACTATACCTTGAATTTAACACTTCAGATCAATCTGGACTTGGGACCTGAGAAGTAGACCCAAAATAGGTCCTGAGCAGAGACGCATTGCATCCCCGATTGGGTAAGCAAGGATGCATTGTGTCCCTGATTGAGTAGGGATGCACTATCCCTGCTAACCAAGGTCCAAAACCCTTGAGATTCGCTCGAGGTCCTAAAACGAATCTTGATCCTAGAAATCAGATGCAATTTTTGAGAAAAGATTGTTACGATACAGAAAATAGATTCTGAGTGATTGAAATAAGGCAAGGGAAGACCCAAGTGGTTAGATCCTACCTCAAGCTTTGAACTGTGAAATAGGAACACTAAGGAGGATCTATAAGGTCCTACCCCAATTCTACCTAAGAGAAATGAGTAGAAAATGGGAGAAATACAAATAAATGATGACCTCGCATTAAATGGGTGTTAAATCATCATTAAATTGGGGTGCTTTCAATTTAAGACGGTACAATCATATGTTATCTATCCTATATATCCTTTTATAACTTTCCATCTTATCAATCATATCCTTTCCATCTTGAATATCATTTCAGAGCTTTTCATTCATCCTATGATATCCTTCCCATCTTGCAATTTCCTATCCATTTATATATTTCACTTTGCATTTGATTAATAGGCTAACTTGCATATAGTTCTATCTACTTGCATTTACACATCCCTTACACATCTTTTTTCTATTCTATTGTTGGAAAATATCATCAATATTCACGCTGCCATTTCTACTTAGGTAGCATTATTAGCAAGAGCGCATCTAGCACATTGGAGTACCTACATTATCTTCAAGTATCAAGCTATCATCCATTATTAGTATCAAGAGCTATCATCCATTGTATAGCATTGAACCTTCATTTTATCATGTTAAAATCAAAGTTATGTAACAAGATCTCAGAGTAAATATATCAAGGTATTCAAGAAAGTATCTAGTAACAATAAAGTCTCTTAAGATCTTTGTGATGGTATCATTGTTTATCATTTGATTTCTGCATAAATCTTAGACTCCATTTGTGTTTATGCGGATTCTTAATTTACATCATGCATTGAATTATTTATGTTCTTTTAATTCGCATTCACATATTTTACGCTACAAAATATTATGGACTTATATCAAATATTGCTTTACTCTCTCTTTTTTAATACTGAGCCTTTTGGTATGTTACCCATATGTTGGGGTCATTGTTATCATTACACCTTATTGAAGTGCAAATGCAAGTTATGTTACAACTATTAAATGGGAAAGGATCTTGAACCCAATACAAAAGAACATCAAAATGCAAACAAAAGCCTCAAGGCGAGGAAACACGGGCCAATCACCCAAAAAGAATTGCTACCATCGAAACTATTTCGTCATCTATGCTGGAATCCTCGTATGATATACATATGTGCTGCTCTTCTGATTTACATTTGTAATTTCTTCATCTGGTTTGGAATAAAAACTGTCTGGTCTATAAGTTAACGGGATTTATCAGCATTCCAAGGGATTAAGAAAATGACAGAGACTACATATGTAGGTAAGTGGTAGCCAGTTATGTTGGCCCCGCAGCGGCTCTGAAGTTTCTCTATCATTGCGCTCGGACCATTCTCTGCCAGTTGCTTAACAACTTGCTCTACAAGCTGGCTAACAAGATTACAAAGGCCCTTCTCAATAGTCATTACTTGTACAGCCTATTAATCGAAATTGAAATGCAGAAAGCTTCATGCTCAAAAGTCCAAAACAACCACATTCACTCAAGCAGACTGATCATTGAATAGAATCATGTAACTCAGAAAGCTTCCGAGATCTTGACCTGAGAAAATGACCTACGAATGAATGGTTCCAGAAGTATAATGTAGTGCTGGCGACATAGCACCGCTTCGATTGCAAACAAATATTTTTTTCATGTACATTTTCCTAAGAAGCACCAAGCGTGGAATGATCTGTCATTTGGTTTTGGGGGTTCTTTCCGAATTTTACATTTTTGGGAAATCTTTTACGTTTGAAAACAGCGAGATGTCTCTTATCAAGATCAATCACTGTGGTAGTACTCAGGGTGTCTAGTAACAAGTTGGTAATCATAAGTAGAATTGTAGCTTCAGGATGTGAGAGCCATGGAAAATCACAAGGAAAAAGCAGTGTTTTATTCGGGCCACAACTATCGATTGTGATGCCTTGTTTAGAGGCATCACACTTCACGTTCAAATTGAACCTCTCCTACTCATGACAACATGGCTTTCAAATATGAGCTCCGATGCACAAGAGAACGTATGAATTTTCCTGAAATCGTAACAGGCCGGCCTCTTAGGAAAACTTTATAAAATGAAGTATACAATCATTGTACACAGCACCTAATTACACGAAAAGGCTTCTATTCAGAGAAAGGAGGTCATGAAGTCTAGTTCGATCTAGTTTAATTGGAAAGAGTTTCCTGTGGTAAAGCAGAGGTCAGGAGATCTAGTCTCCTCCCAGCTCCTGTAAAATCAGAGTCCTACAATTTATAGAGGTCCTGTACTCAATTTTTACAGTCTGTCAATGGCTCTTGGTCTACTGGTGAAGTTGAACAGTCCTCAATGAGCCCATCAGAGATCAAGTCTAAATGAGTGCAAGGCTCCGACATCATAAAGGATGCGGCCCGGATCGTGCCTAGGTGATTTTGGCAGTGTGGATACCCCTCAATCCTTGGCCCTAAGCCGAAGAGGTTTCAGGTCGATTTTGGCGGTGTGATACTCCTCAGTCCTTAGCTCTAAGCCAAAGAGGTTTCAGGTACGAGTGCACCCCTATCGGATTGCTAAAAAGTCTTTGTAGTGACCTTCACTGAATTACCTCACAATTCTGAACCCTCCATTAGAAAAAAAAACTACGGTCTAAAATACTAAAGTACCTGACCCTGTATCTAAAAGAACATAAATGTGAACACCTGCGAAATGAGTAATCCTACTTTAGCTCCAAGTGCATGATCTGTTAGCATCCTGGCATGTGTTTTCTTTTACTAAAAGAAATTATTTGGCCACCAAGTTCTTTCTGAATCTTGGAAACAGAGTGGACACAGCCAAGAGAATAACAACTGATAGAAAACTGCCATTCTCGTATCTTTTATGTATACTAATTTACGTCCTTGACAAACTGATATAAATTTATAATCATACCATGTCCTGCTACTGTAGTCTCCAACAAATAGTACAATAGCTCAGTGGAATTGATATTATCTTGCTCTAGATTCATTCTCCATATATTGGAGTAAATTTTTGCAGAAAATGTAATAAATGCTGTGAGATGTCCAATTTTGCATATCTAGGCAAATAAGTAGAGTGGCTACTTACAGGATCAAGTTCAATCCTGTAAAATCACTGCCCATATTCTGGGTTGAGAATTTGTAAAAAATTAAACAAGTTACAGCAAGATGTCCAATGATCGATTCTTAATATGTAAATGCAAATCGTTAAGGTTTCAAAAATTGACTCTAATCATATTTATCACCAATTGAAGTCTGAAACAGCAAATTCTGACTGTTTCCAAGCGGATAGACAAGAAAACTGAACTTGAAGAGAAAAGTTTTGTTAGAAGTGAATTTTACAAAAAGGACATCAAAACATGATATAGCTATTTAACATGTACCCTTATGATGGTCGTTTCTGACTCATGGGCAAGAGAAAATAAGATTCTCTGCTGTATCGATAGTTCATGTATGTAAACCTTATCAGAACGCTCCACACATTGCTTAGTGAAACAGGATTATTCAATCCTAGACCAATTACAGCTTTAGTATTGTGTAAAAAGCAGAAAATAGTCCACTTTATATATTCTTCACATCAAATTTCACCATAAGACACATTATGATTTATATTAACGCAATTACAAACCTATTTTTGCATTCACAATCAAGAAGACAAGAAATACCCATGAAAACCTCAAATGATTCTATTACAAAATTTATTATGTACACAGATGACAAGGAAAAGAATCAAAAGACGTAGCTCCACTTCTTGACTGATACAATTGAATGAAATTCATGGATCTAGAACGTACCAAAAGAAGGAAGAAGTTTTGAAACAAATCCTCTCATCAGCCCCCGTGTGACAAAATTTATCACGCTCCTTACCAACTGCATAACATTGTTTAACTCTAAAATTAGCTGCTCACTAGCAAAAGAGAAAAGAAGGAGAAAGGAAGTTCTGTAATTCTATCCTTTGGAGCATCTCGCACTATGGCGTAGGGAACCAATAAACATGAACCTTCCAGCTTAGCTCTTGTTGGGAAAGACTGTGATCTTCTGAAGCAAAAATGTAACTTAAACAACCTCAATCTCCATTGTATCAAATGAACCGAGGGCATACTTGCTCTAATCCTCTTACCCGCTTTCTCTACATAGACAACAAAACTAGCCTAAGTCCCTCGCGAGCTACGCACGGATCTTCTAAGCCTAGACATAAATTGTGACTCTACTGCTTCTGCTTGATGTCGATCGTCCTTGTTTTGATTGTACACTGGAATTTGAGTAATACCCTGTTCTGGAAAATTATTTCCTTGCAAATCAGACTTTGAATCGGCCTCTATCAGAAGTTTTTCACAGTGCCATTGCTTGGCATCTCCATTTATGCATCTATGCTTATAAGCACTCTTAGCTCTCCTGATAACTTTCTTCTTATGCAAACCAGCATCAGCGAAAGCCAGCCCTACCTTACACTGCTTATGGACTGGAATAATCTCGTTTCCCCAACTTTCCAGCAGACAGATGGCCTCAACAAGTAAATCCAATCCTTCCGATGAGGTTTTGGGTTTGGCGATTCTGCTGCCATGTGGCCTCAGATTTCTTAAAAATCCCCTCGTGGGCATTCTAGAAATCAAGCTCTGATCCATCTTCAAGTCGAGACTCTCTATCTTTGGTGATTCTAACAAGGAGCCCATCTGTTCTAGGCTTAGAGTATTGTTATTACAACTGGATGGTGAGCTGAAATCCATTGATTGTAAATGCGTCCCATCTTCTGCAGCTTCATCGTGCACAATGGATGCAGAGGACGAAGAATCTGCAGATGTCTGTCCACAGACAGAAGAAGAAAAACATGGAGAAATAAAGCTATGAGGTTTCGACAGCTCAAGCTTCCCAATCTTCCTAACAGGATCATCCAGATCTGGTGTTGTGGGCTGCTCTACTGGATCAACCAAGCACTGCCTATCGGAAAACTTGGTAGATTCACCAATAGATTCATAATAGGAGAAAGATATAGGATCATGAGATGAAAATACAGAGTACCTTTCAGTCTTCTTCTTCTGATACTTCATTTCTTCTTGCTCTTTCAGCAGGTTCACTTTCGTACTGAATACATCATACCCAACTGCCGCTGCTGATGGTGATCTCTGGTGGCACATTTTCTTCCTGGCATTGCACCATTGCCATATGTTGTCTGAATCGGCCATCGCATTTACTAGCATTTTCTGAAAAAACTCAAAAACTGGCCCAGAAATCAAATCAAGGGGTCACAATTGAGCCCAAATGAACAGATATTAATTGAAAACACACAGATCAAACCCCATAAAACCTCACAGGTTAAGCCCAGATGTATGGCTACTCAATCAAACAAGCTGCATTCCTACAAATATCAATAGCCCAAAACGGCATCTCATCAACTCAAGAGAAAATGAAAAAGAGATTGACAATCAGCGTCAGCACAAGCACCCAGAATACAAATTCACGGCGTGCCCATCAAATACTGGAAGAATTAAGAAAGCAGGATTTTAGCAAAAGCCGGAAGTAGCAGAATTGAAGTGGGCACTGATAGATCTATGAATCAAACACTCCCTAATCGATCCGATGCTGCAATGCTTGGAAAACCAGTGCGCCGGAAAAATCATTTCATCAATCCAAACACACGAATTTTTGAGAGAAAACTGCAAATTTCATGCAGGAAACAGCTCAATTGTGGAGAAGGAAAATGCAAAGCAAATTGCAGTAATGCCGAGAAGAGGAGATGTGGAATGAATCGGGTATATCATGCAAAGGACTGGAATGCAGATTAGAGTTCTAGCACGGGGAGTAATTTGGCTGGACCGAATGAGAACGGAAGCGGGACTACAAAGGCCTCTGAGCAGGTAGATGTAGATGAGGCGAAATACGCATCAAATATATTGAAATGAAATTACAATGTTTATATTTTCTTAATGCAGATCCTTAATTTTATTTTTATTTGTTAATTAAATCCGTGCCCTACATACAAGTTTGTCACACGGATCCTCTTTCCAAAACCTCAATGGGAAAAGTACACCCTTTGTATATCGTGGTTTTTTGGTTTGCCAAATTTTTAGTTTAATAGAGTGCTAGAAGTGATCTTAATATAGTGCTAATGAATATGCTTCAAAGAAAGAAATAATTGATTCATATAACTTCTAGAATCCCAATGTCTTATATGATTAAAAAGTTGTCATTCATTTAATTTATATATATTCTAATATTATGGTTTTTTAAATTATAGGATTGGCTTTACAATGGAATTGGATCTTTTATAAAAATAATAGTTGATAAATAGCACAATGAATCTATTTTCTTAAATTTACCTCTCCTTGTTAAATATTCATTAAAAAAAATTCATTGTATCTTAATAATATTGAGGACTATTTTCTAGTTGTGAGTTATTCTAAGTATGTATTTGTGTTGCGGTATTATTGTTGAGGGTAGATCTATCTCCATCCTTACATGTAAAGGATATCGAACATTTGAACAAGGTTATGAATGGTGATGATTTATTTGTGAATGGAGGGCCTATAATTTTGATAGTGAGTTATTTTTGGAGAGGATCCAAGATTTAGATGAATCTTAGTAATTTAATTGGATTTTGTTGTAGATGTTAATTACCTAAGCAATCATGTGTTGATTTGCAAGTTTATGGGGATTCAAGTTTCTCTTTTGTATTTGGAATCATGAGCTCGTTAGGCCTAGAACCCCAAGGGAGATATAGAGATGATGGTAGTAGTTAATAGTTATTGTATGGTAGTATTTACTTGCCTAGTGGATAGGAACAAGCCCTTTGAGGTAGGACCTTAATTTTACAACCAAACTGACATTGTCATTAAACCATGGCATGTAGACTTTAACTCTATATATAAGCTTCCTTCAAGGATTAATCTTGAGGTTTCCATTACTTTTAGTGGAACAATATTTTACATATAATTACCCTTTTTCATGGGAACTAGTAGGCCTACGCCACAAATATTGGATAAGAAGGTAAACTTTTGTGGTCAAATTTGCATTGAAATTGATAAATGAATTTCTCATGGTCAAATTCTGTGGACATTGGTCTTGGGCCCTCTTCTTGTACTCAGCAACTTGATTATGAAGCTCTACCTTTACAATGTCAAATTTTTCCATAAGTATGGATATTTGTAGTGGAAATGCCCTAGAGTCAACAATGTGGTTGGTTTAACTAATGTGCCTTCTCATTCTCTACCTAAGGTTGATAAAGAGAAATCCCCTTTGTCAGAGATAAAGTTGGTTTATTAATGCCAAACCTTGTAATAACTGAAAATAATAAGATATAACTCTCAATGATAGATAAGGTGATGCAATCTTTAATCAATTTGATCCCTTAGATGATTTGGCTCACGAAGAGAGGGAATTCCATAGAGTTTCACTCTAGATTTAGATCCTTGGGACGAGTTACTTGGTTCTTAAGAGGTTGTCAACCATAATTTTTCGCAAGTTGGATTCCAAAATTCTTAGATGGGTATAGATCAACCTCCTTTAGTTTCTACAGAGTTAGAGATAAGTGGGATTGAATAGCTAAAAGAAAAATATACTCTTCTACAAAAAGAAGTTTAAACTTCAAAAAAGGGAGCTGAGGCCCACCTACTTTGGGTTCTGATGGAATCCTCTTAAGATGGAATCCATAAAATCCCCTACAACAAGACATAAGAAAGATCAAGAGAAAGTAAAAATAATTGGTGAGGTATTTGCAGAATTAGGGTCAATTAAAACCATTAATCCTCATTTCTCTCCCTCCTAAACATGGTCATTATTTAATGGAATATAGAGGGTCTAAATAACATCCCTAGAGAAAAGGTTTTTTGGGAGTTGATTCATATCCATTCTCTCAAGATTATTTTCATTGATGGGAAAAAATTTCCATATAAGTTATAATATTTATGGCATCCAAAATTGGGATAAGATGTCAATATCAATGTAGTGAGGCTCAAGGTGAAGCTATTATTTTCACCATTTTTTATGTCATGGTTGATCTTCTAGGAAAATCCTTGATACAATCTCTTGTCAAGTATGTTTGGTCTCTTTCCCCATTTTATCCTTGGATTCTTACTAGAGACTTTAATGTTGTTTCAATTTTGGAGAAGAGGTGAGGCACAAATAGATTGGAGCCGCCTTCTTCCAAGATTTTGAGACAAAATATTTATTACTTGAACTTGGTGGACTTAAATCCCATCAAAGGCCTCTTTACACAAAATAACAAGAGACAAAGGAAGAATATTATTTGTAACAGGTTAGATAGTTTTTTTGTGTCTATAATATTTGGCTACTAGTTTAAAGATATTAGATTGGAGCAAATCTAAGCATTGACTAATCAAATTATCTACTAATTTTTTTAGAGCACCAAAGTTGGGTTTAAATTCTAAATTATGTGCCTTTAAGATCCTTCTCTTCAATGTTTTGTGTTTGTATAGTGGCACAAAGAAAATCTTTCTTAAGCTACAATAATGTACTTCTTTTTTAAGAGATAACAATTTATTTAGTATAATTTTAATGGAAATATATTTTCTACTAATGTGGTCATCCAATCTTGTTTGGATGTTATTACTCATCAAATTTGAGACCATCGTCTAACTCAAGAAACTTGTAGAGATGAGTCATTAGGGGTGAAAGATCTTGAGGAATGGGAAGTATGCAAGGATCACTTTTGGAATCAAAAGTTGTATGTTGATTATCTTCAAGAAGATGATATAAATAATGATTTCTTTTAAAATTAAATAAAAAATAAAAGGCATGTGATTGCTTCCCTTTGGTTCTTTGAGAGAACAATCTTACTTCATTATATGATATTTCAAGGGAGATTTCTTCATTCTGTTCCTTTATTTTCTCAAAGGACACTCCTCCTACAAAGGATAAAGAAAATATCATTTTGGATTATATTCCTTCTCTAGTATCTTTTGAAATAAATGAGTGACTTATTAGACCTATCTCTTCAGATGACTTGGAGGAGATTAATTTTTAGATGAATAATGGGAAGTCCTTTAGTCCTAATGTTTTATAATAGAATTATATTAAAATTTCTAAGAGTATAATTTTCAAATTTAATTTAATGGTGGTTGTGTAGGAGGCACAAAGGAACCAACAAATATTTAGCATTATGAATGCTATGTTCCTTTCTCTTAATCCCAAAAAAAGGGGACAATTCCCTAGATCTCTTTGAACTATGTACACTATGAAATGGAAATCACACAAAAGGGTTGATTTCCCTAGTTCATATGGCACATTGGAATACAAAACCACCTCAAGACAGATATGATTAACACCACTTGATAAGAAATATGTCAATACAACATATGTGCTTGAAGAGTACACAATTATATTAGTTGGTGGGTGAATCAATATAATAACAATATTTGACTTTTTTAAACTTTAATCCACACAATAGAATCAATAACTAAAATAGATTATTATGCACATGAACACAATGACACAGTGATTTATGTGGAAACTCAATGCGAGAGAAAACCATGACGTAAGAGTGGCTTTAAATAAACTTGTTCTTTTATAATGATTTCTAGGCACCGACCTACTCAAGGCACTAACCCCTATTTTTATGAGCACCAACTCCCACACTTTGCAGGTATTGACCTATTGGAAGCACAAACTCCCACTTCTATCTTCATGAGCACCAACCCACTACACACCAACTTCTTTTCCACCTTGACAATGTTGTTTTCGCAACTGATGATGAATACTTCAATTTTATAATTACACTACTTTAATATGATACTTATATCTGCATGACTTCTTTAATCTCAGCCCACATGATTTGTTTTTTTATACCTCAAGCTAGCCTCTAAACAAAATTATATTTTTTAAATATATATTAGTCTTTTAATCTGATTATATCTTACCTTTTTCTTTTCACTCTTATTCTATATAAATGAGTATATTCTTAAATTAGAAGCACTTCATTTATGATATTTTAGCTCCTCTTTAGTGTGTTTGCATTGTACACTTGCACTTGGAGCACACACTTTCCCCTTTATTTTTCTCTCTCCTAATAAATATTGAGGTAGAACCCAATAAATCCTCCTTGATTTCCCTTTTTCTCACTCAAAGGTTGAGGTAGGATCTAATTTGATGCATCATCCTCTTTCTAAGCCCTACTTCTCTACTCTAATCATGATTTATCGATCCCAATGCACATTACACCTAGACCTTTCGTAGTCCTAGAATCCTAGGTTACAAATCCAACACTCTAGCCTCCTTGGGAATAGGTCGATCCAGGTCCACCTATTCTAATGGCTAAGAAGTTTGGGCCTTGGTCCTATTTCAAATTTCATATTGATTCCTACTCACTTTAGTCGACTCCTTTAAGAGTAATCACATAAATTCACTATAAAAGGCATCATTTGCTCATGATGGAAGCAAAATGTGTGGATACTCCAACATGACATAGAGAAATTACAAGGTGGAAGCTAAGGATTGAATCTAATTCTTTATTGCAAACTGAAATCTTAGTCAACGTCTTTCAATTCAAGCATTCAATTACTATATGATAACATGGAGATGCAAGGGGATCATGAAGATGGATAAAGTACTTTAGCCTTTGGGGCTTGGTATGCTTTCTATGCTATGTTCACTTCTAATTTTTGTCTCTTCATATTTTGCACACATTTACACTTACATGCTACAGTTTCAGTCATATAGTAGATTCTTAGCATTTTGTTAGAAATGGGGAATATTGAGAGGGGGGATGTGAATCAGCATTCCACAAATTTTTTCCCAACTATGAATATCATTAACAATCTTTAAACTTGCATATATGATCAAACAAAAAAGTAAACATAACCATAACACAATGCAACTCATAACACCATTATTTGCTAACTAGGGAAAACCTTGGTGGGGATGATACCCACAAAATGATTCACTAATCAAATGTATCTTGTGAAAGATATTGACCCTATTAGGACTCCATTACATTCATATAGTGTATTTGTCCTTCTTAGAGGACTATGCCTTGTTAGAAGCTTCCTGTTAGGAGTTGTTATTGTAATACATAAGTTTTAAGTTGAACCACTACCCAAACATGCATAAACAATAGTACAATCTATATACAAAAGGTATAGATACAAAAACCTTTTACATGGTGTTAATATCTTCAATATATGATTTGTCGTTATAGCTCTATATCCAAAACTGACCATACATTCATACTATATTTTATTGTCATCAATTTTGCATGAATATTGACCATAGAAAGTGTGCATCAAAACTTTATACCATTAGAATACAACGACATACTTATTATAAATAAAAAGTGTCTTATTTTATACCAAACTTCTTAACTAGTCAACCCTCAATACCTTACATGTTTCCCAAAACTTGAAATAATTCTTTTTATAAATGTGGCTTAACATCTAGCATATCTCCCAACCTTGTCAAGTCATTTTTTTGGTAATCCAAAACAATCCCTTGACCAAAATGCCTTTACTCTATCATCTACTTTGTTATGCCTGCTATGACATATACCTGGAAAACTATCCACAACTTTTTCTATACAACAAATATTTCTAAGCACATTTATGTTGGAAATGAAAAAGAGTGACTGAGAGGGGAGGGGTGAATCAATTACTACAAAAATAAATCCTAGTCCCTTAAGATGTCAACACAACTTTAAACCAAATCCTTGCTACAACTAGGTTAACACTTAATATCATATTGTTTTTTATTAGATAAACAAGTTTTACAAGGATCCTGAAACCCAAGTTTGAAACAGAACAAAAGGCTAAAAATAAGTAGATAAAGCCCAGCCAAAGGACAAAGGCCAAACAAAAGGCCAGTACAACAGATCACCAAACAAAAGGTGACCAAATTGGTAGAACAACAGCCACCAAAACATGTTTTGACTAGGCTCCTGAAACCCAAAGATAAGAGGGGAAGAAATCCCCAACCATTATGCACTACAAAGAAATGACATTCCAAAATCCAGGGGGCAAAAAAGAACAGTAGACCAAAATCATGCCTTGCCTTGAGATCCCTTCTTGTGAGAACGTAATGCCATGTCAAAAGAGGCTATGGATGGCTTGATTTTTTTACCTTTTACTACAGTCCATCCATCCTCCACCAAACCCGCAGCCTTCTGCCACTGAAAATCAGCAACATCAGAGCCACCAAAAATCCCTGAGACCAGGGAAGAGGCTACAACAGGAAATTCTGCATCTAGGGAAGAGGACACAGGAAGGGTCGATCCAGATGAAACAGAAATGGAGGGCACATTAATATCATGTTGTTACTCAGTTAACATAGAGATAATTAGATCTTAAGATATTTAATGTGATTAGCCTGAATTAACTTAGTTGCAGAAACATAAAGGAAATAACATGAACACAAGAGACACCAAGATTTAACGTGGAAACCCAATTTGGGAAGACCACCAATTGCAACTAGTTACTGTTTTTCACTCTTCTGAAGTGAGCCATGTTAGGAGCCAACCATGTTAAAGGTTACAAAACATATTTTTAGATGTGACTCTGTTAGAGGATTGAATTCACCCTGTTAGGAGTGGCCTTGTTAGAGGTCTTTAGACATTTCAATCTAGAAATGCCACCTTGTTAGAGGATTTGCTAAATAGTTGTTAGGATAACTTTGTTAGGAGATTTGATCCATTGCTACAATTATTAGAGAGTAACAATGACTTCACCTAATTGTTGATGCAACTAACTTTTCTGATTCAAGTCTCTATTTTGGCTTGGTTACTTGATCCTCCTTGATCATATTGTTCTTTGCAGTTCGATCAATACTCTGCTCTTTTATAGATATCCTTCCAAATTCGCTTCCTTAATTCACCTTCTTCAATTCCACATTTCAAACCTCAACTTGACCTTTAATTTATATGATTCACCTTTTCAAGTCGGCTTGAATACTCTTTTAATCAAACAATTATCACCCATTAAGTCGGCTTGTATTAACCAATAAATTTATCAGACTTAATATGCTAACAGTCAACTAATACAAAACTAAGTACTCAGTTAACACAAAGGATCCCTTCATTCGTCGATCAACTTGGCTAGAATGGGAGATTTGATGTTAACCGACCCAACTCAGTTAGCACGGACTTCATGCTGACTTCCTTTGATAACTAACTAAACTCAGTCAATACAGACTTAGCTTCATTAACCGACTAAGCTCGATCAATATTGTCTCTAAACTTTGTTATAACTAAACACTCAGCACATATAAGAAATTTCCTTTGATGCTCAAGTAAGCTCAGTTATCATTGAATGCTCAATCAAGGCTTGACATTTTGTGTAACATCAAAGATAACATATAATTGAATAATTATTTTCAACAATCTCCCTCTTTGGCATTGATAGCAACACAACATGTCATAGTACAAATAATTTTTTAGAGAAAAAAATAGAAGAATAATATCCTTAGTTTCATTCTAATTCTCATCCATGAGAACTCCCTCTATCAGTGAGAACTCCCTCTGAGATCAATCTCTCCCTCTGGAATGGTTTTCTGACTTCTCTGATTTCTTTGACTGTGATCTCTCTCTTTGACTTACTGATACAAAATTTCTTTGATATGACAACAAACTTTCCCTCTTTGACATCTCATTCCAAAGACAACATTCAGTGGATTTTCCATGTACCTGATGTATTGATTCATATGCAATTTTTTCTAACAATATTGCATCAACTTGACTGATCTTCAAATGCTCGTTTGATGCATCACTAATTTTATTTAGTGATCTTCAAATAGGGGAATGATCCCTAGCTTACCTCATAGATACAAAAATAGATCCTTAGGTAATGGCTTGGTGAATATATTTGCAATGTGTTCTTTTGTATTCACATATTCCAATCTCACCTCTTTTTCTTGCACTAATTCTCCTAGAAAATGATTTTTTTTGCAATTGCTTTGTCTTGGTATGCATCATTGAATTCTTGTATATGTTAACTACATTGGTGTTATCACAGAAGATAACTACTAGATCCTTGATTTCTTCCTTCATACTTGACAACAGTTGTTTGAACCAAATGATGTTGGAATAATTGACTACTCCTACAACATATTCTACTTCTGCTATACATTGAGAGATGCAATTATGTTTCTTGCTTGTCTAAGACACTAGCCTCTTTCCAAGAAAGAATGCTCCACTACTAGTTCTTTTCATGTCATCAATACTTCCTACCCAATCAGCATCAATAAAGGCTTTTAATTTAAAGTTGCCTCCCTTCTTATACCACAAACCATAATCTTCAATACCTTTTAGATACCTCAGAATTATTTTTATTGCCATCATATGATTTTCCTTTGGATTAGTAGAAAATATTGCCACTATACCAATTGCTAATTCAATGTTAGGTCTTGTGTGTACTACATACTGAAGTCTTCCAATCATTGATCTATATGTAGTCTAATCTACCTCTTTGGAATCATCATTTTTGGAAAGCATATATCCATTAGACATAGGTGTTCCAACTGGTCTAGAATCCTCCATTCCAAATATCTTTAATATCTCCTTAATGTACTTTGATTGAGTAATGTAGATGTCATCCTTCTTATGTTGAATTTTCAGGCCAGTAAAGAATTTAATCTCTCCAAACATTGACATTTCAAATTCTTTACTCATTTCCTAAGAAAAAAAATTGCATAAGTAATCATGTCCAATGAATAATATATCATCTACAAAAATTTATGCGAGCAATATCTTGTTTTCTGGTCCTTCCTTGATGTGTAGACTATTGTTGTCATTTGTCCTTTGAAAACCTATGCAATATTTCATTCCAGGCTCTAGGGGCTTGTTTGAGACCATACAAAGCTTTGTGTAATCTGCAAACCATGTCCCTTTTGTTAGGATCTATGAAACCTTTAGGTTGCTCAATGTAGACTTCTTCTTCGCCTTCTTTGTTTGGACACCTTACAACAATGTGCCAACTTCTTCGCAAGAAAAATAGATTAGGGGCATTTTGCCTTGTACTTTCCTTTTCCTTTAGGGAATCTTTTTGCAAGCAGGGCTTCAATGGTTTTAGGTAATCATCATAATCATCTTCATCTTCATTGTCAAACTGTCTACCTTTAGATTTTCCACCTTTCTTTTTGAGTGATTGTTTAGCTTGAAATGCAGAATCAATGCTACTAGAGTTAAGAACATAGTTATCAAAGTTGTCTAACTCAATGGTTGTCAACCTTCTCACTAGTGCATCCAAAGTTATATAATTTTTGGGATCACATCTCATTTCTTGAATAGCTGAAACTTTGATTGTATAAATAGGAAGAAGAGTTCTAAGTACATTGCTTACCACTGTCACATCTTCTATTTTCTCTCCTGAGTCCCTGATTACACTCACACTTGCTTTGATTCTTTCACTATATCGTGCAATATTTTCATCTTCTCTCATCTTCATTTGATCAAACTGACCTCTTAGACTTTTTGTCTTAGCTCTCCTCACATTGTCATCTCCTCCATAGATATCTTTCATCTTAATCAACATTTCATGACCAGTAGGAAAATCTTTGACTTCATCAAATTTAACATAATTGAGAGTAGAAGCAATGTCAATCATCATTATGTTATGATTCTTCTTTTCCATAATTTGGTCCACAGTCAAAGGTCTAGCAGGTGTCACATACTTGCTCTTAAGGTATTTTAGGCTTGTGTCTCCAATGGTTGCCAAATGCAGCTTCATTAGTTCCTGCCATGCTTGGAAGTTATCTTGGTTCAACTTAGAAATTTCCCTTCTGTAAGACATCTTAATCTTTAGCTTAGGTCCTTGAAACCTTATCTACAAGGACCAATAGCTCTAATACCAATTTTTGGAAATGAAAAGGAGTGATTGAGAGTGGAGGGGTGAGTCAGTTACTGCAAAAACAAATCCTAGTCCCTTAAGATGTCAACACAACTTTAAACCATATCATTTTTGAAACTTGGTTAACACTGAATATTTTGTTGTTAGACGATTAACATAGAGATAATTAGCTCTTAAGATATTTAATATGATTAGCCTTAATTAACTTATTTGCATAAGCATAAAGGAAATAAAATGAACACAAGAGACACCAAGATTTAACGTGGAAACCCAATTTGGGAAAACCATCAATTGCAACTAGTTATAGCTTTTCACTCTTCTAAAGTGAGAGTTGTTAGGAGTCAACCCTATTATAGATTACAAAACACATTGTTAGGTGTGACCCTGTATGAGGAATTAATTCACCCTATTAGGAGTGGCCTTCTTAGAGGTCTTCAGACACTTCAATCTAGAAATACCACCTTGTTAGAGTATTTGCTAAATAATTGTTAGGCTAACTCTATTAGTATATTTGATTCACTAGTACAATTATTGGAGAGTAACAATGACTTGACCTGATTGCTAATGTAATTGACTTTGTTGATTCAAATCTTTGTTTTGGCTTGATTACTTGATCCTCCTTGATCATAATGTTCTTTGTAGCTCAGTCAACTCGGATACTCTACTCTCTTACATATATCCCTCCAAATTCACTTCCTTAATTTGTCTTCTTCAATTCCACATTTCAATCCTCATCTTGACCTTTCATTTATAAAATTCACCTTTTCAAGTTGGCTTGAATACTCTTTTAATCAAACAATTATCATCCCTTAAGTTATCTTGTATTAACCAATAAATTTATCATACTTAATATGTTGATAGTCAGCTAATACAAAATTGAGTACTTGGTTAACACAGAGGATCCCTTCGTTCATTGACCAACTTGGCTAGAACAGGAGTTCTGATGTTAACTAACCCAACTCGGTTAGAACAAACTTCATGTTGACTTCCTTTGATAATTGACTGAACTTGGTCAATACAGACTTAGCTTCATTAACTGACTGAGCTTGGTCACTACTATCTCTAAACTTGGTTATAACTGAATGCTCGAAACATACAGGAAATTGCTTTCAATGCCCAAGTGAGCTCAGCTATCACTGAGTGCTCGATAAAGGCTTGACATTTTGTGTAACATCAAAGACAACATACAATTGAATAATTATTTTCAACAATTTATCCATGTTCTCTATACATCATGTACTAGCTTTCCTTAATCGTGCATAGCCTCAGGTGCTTCCAGTAAACAACGCTAAAGAAAATACCTTGACTGTTCACTATTTTCCTGAATATCACTTAGACAATTTTCTAAGTCCAAGTATCCAAAACTTAATATCATGTTTTTCTTTCTTCATAGTAGGTATATGTTTCCATAAATGAAAACTCTATATCATCCTTATGTGTCCTTCTAGCCAAATTTTTAACAATATCCCCCTTTGGCATTGATAGCAATGCGTAGGAAAACTGGCTAAATTACAAGAAACTTCAAACTTGTGTCCTTGTTAAAAATTGTGGGTCATCTTCATAAATTTATACTATCTTATATTCATATTGTATCCTACTTATAACTCCTTATACATAACAATTTTCCTATCCAGTATCTTCCCCAGTCAAAACTTTATACATGTCAAACATTTGTTACCTACTCTTCTTCAACCTTATTGATTATTAATGAGTGCCATGCACTCGCCACATTTTTTTCTTCAAGATGGTGAACTCCTTCTGGCATATATCGTTCATTACCTCAAATATAATGATCAATGCACATAAGCCATATGATCCTAACTCAATTTTATTAAGATTAGAATATATTAGTCTTCCATAAGACTCTTTTGTATCTATGCATTCTTTTAGTTTCCTCTGTACATGATCAATTTTTAATGTAAGGTGTTACCTTCACAATGAAAACTTCTTTATGCTTCTCTCTATATGTAACTCCAATAGCCTCAACTCATCATGAACATTGTTGATCCTTAATTCCAAGTCTGTGATCTTTATATTTTGATCTTTTAGTTTATATCTACGATGCTTCTCAATTTTGTCTCCTTCTCCTTTATCTCCTTTTGAATATCTTTAGTGTATGCAATTGATAGTGCACATTTTTCATATAAATCCTTTCCTTCTTACATGCATCTCCTTACCTCCTTGATACAAGTATCAAGAACTGATAGGTCACTGGTGATATTGTTGTAGAATATGTTGAATATATTTGCATCATTTGTAGTTTGGGCCTTTACTGCTACAATCTCAACTAATGTAGAGAACTTCTTATCAAATTCGTTCATTATCTTTTCTTCTCTCTTTTATATGTCAGTGTCATTGATCTGAATTTGAATTGTATTTTGTATTTTCTCAATCATTTTCTCAAGTGTTCTCAATGCACTCTTACTCATTTTTCCAGTTTCCTCAGTTATTTTTCCAATAGGAAATGTTGTCAACTTAATGTATTTTTGCATATCCATGTTATATTTTGGTAATATCTTGAGGCATTCCTATGAAAAGTGCTTCAAGAGGTGATCTTAAAGTACTTGATTGTGGTGTATCTATTGCCTTAGCAGGTGTTTGTGCAATTTCTATCTACCTTACCTCAACTGTAGGCCTTTGTTCTTCTAGTGGCTATGATGGTTGGGTATCCATCTGATTATTCTTTTCTTTCTTTGTTTATGTCTTTTCTTCTTCTTTCTTCTCTTCTTCTCTTTTTTCCTTCTTTAATTGAATAGTACAGGATGCGACTTTATCCACTATGATTGACCAAATAGTTGTGAAGTCAAACTCTTCACTTATAATACTAGGTGTTAAGGATAGTTCAATCAGTAATTATTGTCTGCATAAAACAATAGATTCCTATTGACTTACTTTATTGTCTTCTTCATTAGAACTAGGATAATCTATTGTATTATCCATAACTAAATTTCTAGCTTTGTACTCTTGCTAACTTGCAAAGGGGTCTTCTATATTGCTAGAAAAGGGATCTTCACTAGTATCTATAGTGCTTGTAGCTCTCCCTATCATCATGTTGTCATCTTGCACATTTGGTGCATCCTCTATATACATCAAAATATTGTCTTGAGGCTTTTCTTCTTTTATTGTTGTTGTTTCTAGAGTAGTGCTTTTCAATGTCATAGCCTGAATTTAGTTACCAACTCATACTCTCCTCCCATTATCGATATAGATCTATTCTTATTTATCAATATTGGTTCACTCCTCTTCAAGATTGATTTTGTTTCATCATCACTTTGAATGTCGCAAAGCTTTTGTACTGCTTTCTCTCTTATTTTGTTATCCTCTTCTTTGGTTCTAGCTTTCTTCTTGACCAATTTTTTGTATAGTTCCTCAGGTATGTTTCCATGAATATGTACACAAAGTTGTTTGAAATCTATCATATATCTAATGACCACATTTTATAATTGTCTCCTTTGAATGGGATCATACAAGTCATAATACTTGTTCAACTACTACAATTGATTTCAACTTCTTCTCAGATGTCATTTGTCTTCTCAACCCATACTTGTGTGCTTATAGGAGTCTTTTCTTTAACAAATGTTTCATTGAAGTTTTCTTCTTTTACTTTCACCTTTTCTTTCTTCCTTTCATCATTTTTTTCATTCCTTCTTACATTTTTGTTTACATTCATTCTAAAGTTCATATTTTGTGATCTCATATTTGGTGTTCTCGTATTGTTAAATCTACAAAATCTTGTTGTATATCCCAAATTATTACAAATTTGACATGCTATCATATTGTTTCCATATCTAGGTCCAAATTTATTAGTTTGTAATCCATAATCCCTAGCAATATGTCAAAAATTATTGCACTTATAATGCATAACTCCATTTCTTATGACATTTGTTGGTCTTAATGATCTACAAGTTGCAAGTTTAGTCCTTTCATACATATTCTTAGTATTACATCTAGGTTTCCTACATTCATTAGTTCTATGTCCATAGGCAAAGAAATTATAAGAATAACCAAAAAAGGTTTTAGTATACTTACCTATACAATCCTTCATTTGTCCAAACTAATTACATGCAAAGCATATTCCATTAAATTATTTCCTCACTTCTTTAGGTTGCTCATGCGGTTGAGGTGCTTCTTTGTTCAAATCTTCTTGTTGACCAAGTTGATGGCTTAATAAATCTTATTCCTTAGTAACTTCATATCCTCTAGATGATTCTCCTTTAGCATATCCAATCCTTGTCTTGTCATAAACATGTATTTGTGTCATAATCTTCTCATCAAGCTTCTTAGTGTTAGAATATAACTTCTCAAGATGTTACTTTGTTTGCATAACTTCGCCTTTAACAATAGTGTTGTACTTCTAAAGTTTTGTATACTATAACTTTGTATTCTTAAGCTTAGATCTCACCTTGGTAAGTTGAGATTCCTGCATTCTCATATCTCAAATCTGATTGAATTTTCTTTCAATCTTCCATCATACTCATCTCAAGATAGGTGATCTCAAGTTCGTGATTCATAATTTCATTCTCCTTTTTATGCTTAGAAGTTTCATTACTATCCTTGGTATGACCATGTGATTCTTTCTTCTTGGATTTAGTTAATTCAATCTTCTCCTTAAACTTTTATATGAAATCTTGTGCATCTATAAGCTTAATCTTCATTGTGTTTCTTTCCTTTGTAACTACATCAAGTTCTTCAAGCGCTTCCTCTAGGTTCTTCTATGGTTGATCCATATCCATAGAGATCCTACTCAAGTTGTTAGGCCTCCTCTAAGAAAATGTTCTCTAATACCATTTGTTAGAAATAGGGAATACTAAGAGGGGGGTGGGGGTGAATCAGTGTTCCAAAAAAACTCGCCCAACTATGGATATCATTAACAATATTTAAACTTCCATATATAATCAACCTAAAAAGTAAACATAACCATAGTGTGATACAACTCACAACACCATTATTTGTTACTTAAGGAAACCCTAGATGAGGGAAAACCTTGGTGGGGATGGTACCCACAAAATGATCCACTAATCAAAAGTATCTTGTGAAATATTTTGACCCTGCTAGGATTCTATTATATTTGTATAGTGCATTTTTCCTTGTTAGAGGACTAGGCCTTGTTAGAAGCCTCAAACCTATTAGGATTTGTTATTACAATACAAAAGTTTCAAGTTGAGCCCATTATCCAAACATGCATATACAATGGTACAATATGTATACAAAAGGTAAAGATACAAAAATCTTGTACACAGTCCTGATATCTTCAATATATGTTCTACCCTTGTAGCTCTATCTCCAAAACTAACCATACATATGTACTATACCATCTTAAAATGGATTCACTTGCCTTTTGAGACCGTTAAGTTCCCTCCTCTTCATGATTCCTTCTTCAGATTATTGATATGCATGTGTTCTTTCCTCTTTTCCTCTCCTCTCTTCAATCTTTCCACCCTATCTTTATGGCATCTTCCCTAGCTATCTACAGCATGCAAGACATGTCCCCCTAGACTAGGTCGACTTAGGTTGACCTATTTTGGACTAGGTCAACCTAGGTCAACCTAGTCCTCCCAAGTAAACATAGTCCTATACTAGGTCAAGCCAAGTCGACCTAGTCCCTAATAGTCTTGAATCTCGAGGCAAGAAATTCCTCGGGGGTTTAATTAGTTTATGACAGTTATCCAACCATCCTGTATTTTTTTCTCACCCAAAAAATCATATATAAGGAGACTTGGAGGCTTCATTTTTATATATCATCTCATCTCATCTCAATCATTATTCATGCACTCAAGTTGTTGCTCTCTAGTGAAGATTTATGCCTTTTGCATTCAAGGAGTTCAAGCATTCAAGCCTTTTTTAAGCATTCAAGCAATGGGATTTGTATCTAGCATTGAAGAATCCTTTGTGGGCATGTCCTCTTCAACATCTATCATATTTTTGGTCGTCAAGGAAGGAGATTTGCATTGAAGTATTGATCTTCTTCTTCACTAATGCATATTCATATCCATGTCATTGTGATGGAATTATAGTAGATCTGTTGCAAAGAGTGAATGTCCCCTACATTCCTAATTCAAGATCTATAATACAACTACATTACATATACATGTGCAAGGTGAATCCTAACATTTATCTTGTTCTTCATAGTCATTTACATTTACATTTCTCATTAATGGTTAATTACTTAACCTAGGGCTTGACCAAGGTAAGCCCTCATCAAACCCCAACCCCCAAACCTTTCCTTTTTATGTTGATTTGCAAGTTTGGAGTGAAAAGGATTACGGATCTAGAACCTATATAGTTCATAATATTTTTGGAGTCATCAGTTTCAAAGTCACAGATTATGTCAACTTGGTTGTAGGACATCTTTCCAAGTCAACCTAGTCCTTCATTCTCAAATTTTGGGGAGATTTTTGAGTTTTTTTCCTTTCATCATTTTAATCTGAGATCTGCGGTCAAAAGTTTAGAAATGATTCAGATCTAGAAGTTCTTAATCTTAAATACATCTTCATCTACGCATTTCAAGGTGAGTCTTTCATATTTCATTTCCTTTCATATCTTTACCCTAGATTTGTATCTTAATTGGGTTGATTGTAATCACATAGCATCTAGATTACATTTCCTAAGAAATTAGTTCAATTTCACATTAACATTATCCTATCAAAGGGCCAAATAGTACATTTTCTTATATTGTATTCCTCTATAGTATAGATTTAGTATTAGCACCCTTCCTCTTTTGGGTCCTAGCTAATCTAATTTGGGTTAGAAGTGGAATCATATTTTGAAATTCCTCCCTTCCCCTTTCGTATTTCAATTGAATGGCTTAGTGTCCCTGTAAAGTGGAAGTCTATAGTCCTATTAAAGCACTTCCATTTTACCACTAAACATTTTGGTGAACCCAACCTTCTTACCCTTTTTCTTGGAGTTGGATATTCCTCTTTTGGAAATCTCTCTTCTTTAACCTCGACACTACCAAATAAATATTTTGGTGAACCTAACTCCACCAACTCTTTCCTTTTTGGTGTTAGATCACTTATTTTCATTAGTTGTTTACCTTATTTTGGTGAACTTGTCCTCCTTACCCTATTTCATAGAGTTATATTTGGCTATCTTGTGTGTGGTTGGATCTCTCTTTTATGTTCTTTAATACATTTGCATGGTTAGATCTAATTAGGGTTTTCTTTTGTGATCCCTCCTTTTATGAGCTTAATCACACAAAGTCTAACCTATAGCAGTATCATTAGGAGAATCCATAGACTCATGGGCTCCTTTGATCATGATTTTTATTTTCTTCCTTGGACTCATGACAACACTCACATATTTTCTCATGATTTTAATCCTATCATAGAGAAAAGCTCTTCTCACTCATCCCATGACAATGATGATGATGCTTTAAGAATTTCTCCTTCACAAGTTGATAATCTTTCTAATGGATTTGATAAATTGGAAACTTGTCTTGCTCAAGAATATCAAAATCTTGATAATCTTGGTACTATTGAAGCTCTTAAAAAGCTTGTTAATAATGATGATAATAACCTTTCTATCTTGCATGGTATATCTCACCTTATTAATACTCGTGCTAAGTCTTTGACAAAATGTGCTCGAGAGTTAGGATACCCTCCTCCTTCCACAACCGTTGAACCTTCTATCTCGATTTGTACCATTCTTTCAAGCATACCTACCTATTCTCCGCCTCTTATGACTACTTCTACACAAGTATCCACTCCTTTAAGTGTTGGTTTTCCTATTCTTTCACTTCCCATGAGTGTTCCTCCTACTTTTATTCCTTCCTCATTACCTAAATATAATGTAGTTGCTTTTACCTATTCAAACCCTTTACTCATTCCTTCTCATCCTCCATTGGCATCTTTACATATTCCTTATGCTTCTTATACCTCTCCTAATCCATCTAGCATACCTATGGTTAATAGTGTTGCTCCTAATCCTACTATTAGTACCTTGATTCAAACCATCTATGCTTTACATCAACAACTTGCTCATTTAACTTAATCTAAGTACAACATTCCTACATGTGATGTTTCTAATTCCCTCTCCTTAGATATCCTTCGTGTTGTTATTCTGCAAGTCTTGAGACTTATAATGGTAAGGGAGATCCTGTGATTCATTTTAAAACTTTCTAAACTATATGTAATGATTTTTCTCATGACTATAGGCTTATGGCTAAGTTTTTTCCACACACCTTTAGGGATAGAGACTTGCAATGGTATTTCTCTCTACCTCCTTATTCTATTAATTCTTTTCAAACTCTTGCTAATGCTTGCATTCAATAGTTTCAGAATAATATTGGTCCACAAATTTCTTTAACATATTTAATGCATTATAAGAAGAATGTTAAATATATGGCTACTGCAGTTCTTCACCATTACCAGTTACAAGTGAGTCAACTTGATAGCTCTACTCCGGTGGCTCCTGTTTCTAGTGATAAGACAGATGCTGCTAGAATTTTCAACAAGTTTTATAAACCTAATAATTTCATCAAAATCAAGTCTAAAAATATAGTTGATGATCAAGTGGCTACTACATCCTGAGGTATGACTAATTTTTCCTTTGTATTTCATCCTAATCGTTAGTATACTCAACTATATGAGCCTTTGTCTAAGGTGATGACTAAGTTGATTCATGCTCGTGTCCTTCTTCCTCCTATTCATCCTATTGATCCTAGTAAACCTTTGCCTAAGTATTTTGATTCTAATGATTTTTGTAAATATCAATATTAACTAGGTCATGATACTCAAAAGTGTTATTATTTGAAGAATGTTATTCAAGACCTTATTGATTATAAGGTTATTTTTGTTGATGTTCAAGTAAATAACATGAATAATTCTATTGCGTCGCCCAATCAAAATTTGCAGATTTATAATAATCATTTACCTTCACACTCAATGAATGTTATTAATCAACCTTCTTCTTCTAGCCACCATATTGATTATGATGTGAAGATAGAAGAAGTGAATCATGTGGTTAATCATGTCAAGTTAGACTCTCAACCTCTAATTTCTTCTCCACCTGATCATTAACAAACACCTCCTATCATTAGCTTTAGTTAGTATGATATATTTAAAGCACCTAATGGTCCTCTTCAGTTCACTGCTAGAGTTGCTCATATTCCTTCTCATGGTACTTTGGTTGATCCTTCTTTTGTTGTGAATGTTATCACTAAAGAACACTTTTTTAACAAATGATTGCACATAGATACTTATGATTCAACTCTTGTGTGGATTCAAACTTGTAATAGTTTTCTCTATTAACCTTAAGGATCTATCACTTTATCTATTATTATTTTAGAGAAATTTGTTCTTACTACGTCCTTCATTATTATTCCTACTTTTGGTCAATTTAAAATTAAGCTAGGTATTCCATAGCTTTCTATCATGTAAGATATAGCTTCTCCTATTCATAAATGCCTTAAATTTCCTCGTGATGGAGACATTTTTACTAATAATAATTCTCTTTATAAACCATTATGTCCTAGATATTGTACTAAGATTTATTTTTATTGGCCTTCTCATCCTAAAAAAACTACTTGCTTGTCCTGATCATCTCTATCAAAACTATTGACGATATAAAATAGACAAGATTATGGAACTTAGTTTTCCTAATGGTTGCTCACCTCTACTTGCCTTGCCTACTCCATCTATTCCTTCTACTTCTACCTCTATTCCTTTAGCTACTACATTTCAACCTATTGATGTTCCTTCTTCAAAACCTATGGTTATTGATCCTAGTCCTCCTATTATCCCTCGTAAGACTATTCATAACCAACATGCATGTGAATGTCACAAGAATTGTCAAGCTAAAGCTCATTCTCTTACTTCTCAACCTACATCTTCGTCTCAACCTTTACCTTCCTTTGGTTAGACCATGTGTAGGAGGCTACACAAGGTAATGCTTTGCATGATGATTTTGTTCGTATTTTAGATTCTATTAATCTAGATATGGAAGATACTTTATATGATAGTAGTGATGAAGATATAATTAGTATGAATAGTAATTTTCCTAACACATTTTCTATGTAACTTACAATCACTCCTAATAATGAGCATAGTGACTCTCCAAGTTCTTGCTTAGAACTTTTTATGATACCTACTATTATGGATGTGGTTCCTCTCGTGGGTCACCATCCTTCCCCTACCATTTCAGACCGAGATGGGGGGGCGGGGGGGGGGGGGGGGGGGGGGGGGGCACATGAAATGCTTGATACCTAAACTTCATCCATCATGGTAGTTTTTAGTGTTCATTTTCTTCTATATGTTATTCCATGTTGTGTTTCACATGTGCTATTATTCGTACCAATGATCTTGTATAGTCTTCTTGATCACTTATGATGTGGTAGCACTGATTATTTTTGGTCTCCATGTTATTGGCCCAAAAAGACTCTTCTTCATATTTCTTTTGTGTCTTTTCCTCCATTGTGTCATAACTCTATATTATTTGGGGAATGGTGATATTTTCATACTTGACATAACATTGCATGTTATCATATGATCTTACTAAACCCTTAGTTAGTAGATCCCTTTTGTGCTCTATCTTTTTGTTGTTTTCATTTCCCTTGATATCTTTCTCCTATTGGGGGCATCTCATCGTGGAAACATTCTTTCATGGATGCATGTACACTTTTTTTAAAGCCATTTCTCCCATTAAGGCATTTGTAATCACTTTAACATGGGGGCATACACTCTGCTTGTCTTTTTCCCATGGAATACAAACACAGATTTTGTGTATAGTTTGGAGTACTTCATCCTTTAGTGCTTGGTATGATTTCTAAGGTATACCCAAATCTATGCATTTTTATTTCATGCTTTATTTCTCTCTTTTTCTTTTTCCTTTTAGTTTCTAGGAACTATGCATAGTTCCTAGGGGCTTGGTCTCTTTTTGGATCTCTCTCTAAACTATTAACAATTTAGGAGACCCAATACTTGTTTTCAACCCTTCTTTTGACTTCTAACACTTTAGGAAACTCAATCTTGTTTTGATCCCATAAGGACACACAAATCCTTATGCTTGGATCACTTTTTTATTCTTATTTTTTGGGACATTGAGTTCCTGTGAAGTTCAATCCCTTGATGGACTGACTAGCATGCCACACACACTTGCTAGACTATTAAATGCTATCCCCTTTTGTAGAGACCTTTCCCCATGATTCTTTTCATTTCCTTGTGTGGTTTACAATAAGGAACACAAACCTTATTAGGCAAGCAACTACACCCTTTTTTTGTTTATTTTGTAGCACTTATCTCTCTTATTATGATTCTAGATGCGACAAAGACTCAAGTCTATTGAGGGCTTGATTATTTACTTTCCTCCTTAGTCATGATAAGATTTTCTCTTTTTCTCTTGATCTAATTTATCGTAAGTTTGAGGAAACTCTTATTCTCGCTAAAGTGGGAGGTTAATAAACTATCTTAAAATGGACACACTTGCCTTTTAAGATCATTGAGATACCTCCTCATGATTCCTTCTCTGGACCATGGATATATCTATGCTCATTCCTCTTTTTCTCCTCTCTCTTCCATCTTTCCACCCTATCTTTCTGGCACTGCCCTAGCTTTTTGTGGCATCCAAGACCTGTCCTCCTAGACCATTTCAACTCAGGTTGACGTAGTTTGGAATAGGTAGACCTAGGTTGACCCAGTCCTCCCAGGTCAACATAGTCCTGGACTAGGTTGACCTAGTCCCCAATAGTTTCAAAGTTTGGGGCCCGAAAGTCCTTGAGTGTTTTATTGGTTTATGACCATTATCAGTTGCCTTGTATTATTTTCCCACCCAAAAAATCATATATAAGGAGCCTTGGAGGCTTCATTTTCATATATCATCTCATCTCATCTCAATCATTGTTCATGTACTCAATCTCTTGCTCTCTACTGGAGACTTTTGCCTTTTGCATTCAAGGAATTCAAGCATTCAAGCATTCAAGCAAGGAGATTTCTATCTAGCATTGAAGAATCCTTTATGAGCATTTCCTCTTCAAGATCTAGCATATTCTTGGACATCAAGGGAGGAGATCTACATTTAACTACTCATCTTCTTCTTCATTGATGCATATTCATATCCATGACACCATGGTATAATTATGGTAGATTCATTGTAAAGAGTGGAGATACCCTACATTATTAATTGAAGATCTATAATACAACTACATTACATACACATGGGCAAGGTGAATCCTAACATTTATCTTGTTCTTTACAATCATTTACATTTACATTTCTCATTTATGATTAATTCCTTAACTTAAGGTTTGACCAAGGTAAGCCCTCATCAAACCCCAACCCCCAAACCTTTCTTTTATGTGTTGATTTGCAGGTTGGGAGTGAAAAAGATTATAGATCTGGAACCTACACTTAGCAAGATTTTTGGAGTCGTCAATTTTATATTTGCAGACTACATTAACTTGGTTACAGGAAGTCTTTCCAAGTCAACCTAGTCCTTTAGTCTCAGATTCCAAGGAGATTATGGGTTTTGTTCCTTTCATCATTTTATTCTAAGATTTATAGTCTAAAGTTCAAAAAAGATTCAAATCCAAACGATCTTGATCTTAAATGCATCTTCCTTTATGTATTTCAAGGCGAGTCTTTCATATTTCATTTCCTTCCATATCTTTACCCTAGATTTGCATCTTAATTGGGCTGATTGTATTCATGTAGCATCTTGAGTTACATTTATGAAGCAATTAGTTCAATTTCACATTCACATTATCTTATCAAAGGGCCAAAGAGTACCTTTCACTGTATTGTATTCCTCTATAATCCTGATTTAGTATTAACACCCTTCATCTTTTGGGTCCTAGCTAATCTAATTTGGGTTAGAAGTGAAACCATATTTGGAAATTCTCCTCTTTCTCTTGCACATTGCAATTGAATGACTTAGTGTCCCCATAAAGTGGATGCCTTAGTCCTATTAAAGCACTTCCATTTTACCATTAAACACATATTATACTATATTTTTTTTTAATTTCACAATACTAATCATACAAGTTGTGCATCAAAATATTATAATATTACATTGCAATGTCACACTTATTATAAACAAACAAGTGTCTTCTTTTATACCAAACTACTTAACTAGTTAGCCTTCAATACCTTGCACATTTCCCAAAACCTTTTTCTAAGTGAGGTTTAACATCTAGGATATTGTTCCAACCTTGTTAAGTCATTATTTTGGTAAACCAAAAAAATCCCTTCACCAAAATGCCTTTACTTTGTCATTTTTATTCATTCTGCCTTTTAAGACCTGTACCTAGAAAATTATCTATAACTTTGTGTGGACAACAAATATTCTTAATCACATTTATCCATGTGTTCTATACATCACGTATTAGCTTCCCTTAATCGTGCATAGCCTCAAGTGCTTCCAATAAGCTACGCTAAGGAAAATACCATGACTGTTCATTGTTTTCTTGAATATCACTTAGACAATTTTCTAAGTCCAAGTATCCAAAACTTAATATCATGTTTTTACTTCTTCGTAGTAGGTATATGTTTCCATAAATGACAACTCTATATCATCCTTATATGTCATCTTAGCCAAATTTCCAATATTTCACTCGTACAGTAGATTATTAACATTTTATAGCTCTTTATATTCTAGATCTATAATTTAGGAATCACGAGAACAACATACACACCATTTGTGGCCCCTATTGTAGGTGAAAAAGGGATTTGTGATGAGGATAACACACTAGAATCCTCCATGTAAAGTTACTTATTTAGGATATACATGCACTTTTCTAGAAAGGAAAAGATTGTAACTCAATATGTAAATATCCTAAAAAAGAGAAGATCCTTGTGTAAATAAATAACTCCTTTCCAAAAACTATATCATGTGATAAAAAGACCACATAACCCATATAAATTGAATCCTTAGAAAGAAATAAGATATTGAGAAATGAAACATTTCCTCACAAGAGTAAAGGTAAGGGAAAATGTGACCCATTATACACCCTATGTGAGATTTTTTTATAATAGACACACACTTTAATAAGATTGCAACTTTGGATGTAAATCTTCTAAAAAAGAGAAGACACTTGTGTAGAGCCAAAAAATTATGCAAGAAGGGATGACATATTATAAAATAAGAAATCCCACAAAGGGTATTGGACCTTATTGGAAAAGATGAGAAAGAAGAAGAAGAATGATCAAGGATACACACCTTCCCAGTTGCTAGGTAAGTGATTACTTAACAAACAATGATACACTATGCTCCCCAAGTGGATGTTTATTTATAATATAGATGCACTTTCAAGAGAACATAAGGTTGCAACTCGAGATACCTAGAAAGTTTGCTTTGGCCATTAAAAAAATTTAGAAAAAAAAAATTATGGACTGGTATGGAAAAGAAGTAAAGAATGACTTTGATTACATGGGATAAGGTTTGTATGCCCATAAAAAAAGGAGGGTTGGGATTAAGAAAGATAAAGAACATGAATGGTTTTTTACTTGCTAAGCTTGTTTGGAGATTATACAATGAAGTTGGAGAATGGAAAGACATATGGAATGATAAATATAATAGGGAGAAACAAAGCTTCAATCTTTTCCTTAGTAGTGAGGATACTAAAGGGGGTTATGTGATTTGGAAGAAGGCTTAGAAAAATAAGAAGATTATCAATAAAGGGGTGAGATGGAAGGTTGGAAATGGTAGGACTATTCAATCCTGGGATGACATATAGATTCTTGATCATACTTTGAGTTCTGACCATTAGTAGAATGGGTACATGGTTCAATGCAAGACAAATTTTGGGACATATCTTGTTGAGTATTAGGAAGAAGATAAATGGGTGGATCTTACCAAAGTGAATGAGGCTCTTAATGACCTTAACAAAATGTTGAATGTTGTCTTTTTAGTTCACAAGAAGGATTCTCTAATATGGAAATTTAATCCTAATGGACTATTTTCTGTCTCATCTATCTATGGTAATACTTTTGAAGACTGTCATGAGCCCTGCTGGGCTAAAGCCCAGTTTAAAGGCCTACTTGACACATAAAGTTAACATATTTTTTTGGATCTTATTGCAAGATAAAATGCTTACTACTGACAATTTAATGAAAAAAGTATGTCTTGTTAGCAGATGTTATCTTTGCAAGGAAGAGGAAGAGCCGGTTAATCATTTGACCATTCATTGCTCTTACACTAGAAGGTTATGGGAGAGGATTTGTACACTTCTAGATATGGAGCGGGTTTCCCCCCTAGTATTCAAGATTTGTTCTTAGCTTGGAAGTCTCATTCTCGTAATACTTTGATTATCAATATATGGAATTTCATTCTTCCATATATATGTTGGGGTGTTTGGAAGGAAAGGAATGATAGGGTTTTCAGGGGTAAGGAGACAAACTCCAATTAGATATTTCATAAGATAAAGCATACGATGATTGAGAATATTAGGATAAGTGGGAGGGTTCAAGAGCCTCATGATGAGTGGGAAGCCAAAGTGATTAAGATTTGGACCTTGGAAGGGATTAGCTACTCTCAGAGTGAAAGAGGTCTTAGAAGTTTGGCTAGGTGGGATAATCCACCAAAGGGATGGTATAAGATTAATTTTGATGGGGCCTAAAAAGGAAACCCAGGGATAGCAAGATGTGGTATTATTATTAGAAATGAAAATGGATATATTTTGGGTGTTATGGCAATTCCTATTGGAGAGTAAACCAATCATGTTGCAAAAGCTAGTGTGGCTCTCTGTGGATTATTATATGCCAAGAGCATGAATATGGAGAAAATTTGACTTGAAGGGGACTCCCTAAATATTATTAATTGTCTTAACAAAGCTAATAACACCTCATGAACCATCCATAATATTATTTGCAAGGCTATTAATTTGATTAATTCCTTTATGGAATGTGTTATTACCCATAATTATAGAGAAATAAACAAAGTGGTTGACTAGACAGTGAACACGGCATGCAAAAGCCATATAAAGATGACATGAAATTATGGTAACAAAATCCCTACTGACGGGCTATCTTTGATAGAGTACGACAAAATTGGAAGTAGGAAAAAGTGTTTTAATAATGATGGAAATGACAATTAGAAACAATTATGATATGTACTGGAATGGGGAGTTGTCGGTTATAATTATGTTTGATGAGACAACTCACTTATTACCACATGGATTGTGGGCATTTATGCAAAAGAGAAAAGTTTGTTGTTATTTAGACACATAGATTTCCATTTCGCCTGAGCTTGTAGGGAAGGTTAGGAATTGTTGTAGTTTGAAGAATATGGGTGGTAAGAGAAAGTGGGTTAAGCCTGCAAATAGCAAGGAATGGAAGCAAAAGCCATAAATTTGGGATATTTTAGAATAGGGTTAATTTACAGGTTTCATGGAGAAATTAAAGGGTAGCAATCCGTCCATAACCTACTAGTTTATCAAGACATGGAAGAATGGAAGCATCTTGGTGGGAAGACAGAGAATGACCGTTACGAATTATATTATAGATGAAGCCACTGGTCTCGATATGGATGGGACCAACTTCTATAGGGATAGGAAGGTGTTTGATCATATTGTTGATGAATTTGTAGAGTCAACCAAGGAGAGAAACAGGTTGGTCAAAATTGGAAACTCTTATTTTAGCCCTCATTTTATTTCCAGACCTTGAAGGTTTATATGTTTTCATGATTGAATACTTAACCCTTGATGGTTGTTTTACAAAGATTTTTGGACACCACTTCATGCTAGTAAATCACTTTAGGCATAGGGTTAGAATAAATTTCCCTTTCTACCTTAGGCAATCACTCAATAATACCACTTTAGCCATCCAGAATGACCCTGATGGGGATCATGCTTGCCATGAGGGTTTGATGGTGCTGATTATGAATCTTCTAAAGTCTAAAAAAGTGGATAGACCTCGAATCAACAAAAAAAAAAACTTTGGAATGTGATACAAAGGGGAGTGATCAAGATGATGTTTATGAAGAGGATATGAAGGAAGGAAAAACCTTTCACCCGGGAGCTCGAGATGAGATCTGATGAGGATTTTAAGGAGGATAAAGGGAAGAAAACCAAGGGAAAAATTGGTAGGACTATTACCAAAACCAATGCGAAGAAGATTGATAGAGTTATGAACATTCACTTTGATGATGAACCTCTGATACAAAAGAAGGATCTGAAAGTTAAGAAGGTGATATCTCAAGGGAAGGCTAAGGACAAAGGCATCAAGGGTGTGAATGCTAAAAAAGATACTCTAGATATGGATGAGGAAAACCTGAATCAAAGCAATGCCCAAGATGAATAGAGATATATGAAGGGTATCTTTGGAAACTTGGGCATGATCAGAAGGGACATCAGTAGTATGAAGGAATAGATGCAAGATATCATAAGGGATTTTGATTAGCTAAGTAGGACTACTAGAGGTGAAAGGACTTTAGGTCAACATTTGGATAGGCTTTCAGATGTTATTGGGAATGCAGAAGAAGTCAAGAATTTAATGAAGAGAGTCCTGCCTCTAGGAGAAAAGAATAGAGCTATGGAGAAAATGATGAAGGAGATATAGAAAAAGATGGATGTGATGGGAAACAAAGTTGACAGTACTAAGAATGCGATAAAGGAACTTGTAGACCAGAGTCATTCCATCTTGAAGACTATTACGGATAACATTAAGAATCTGTTGGACAAACTAGAATAGGGGAGAATTTAGGGTTCTAAGAATATGAAAGAGGATCAAGGCCCCAATAAATGCACAAGGGAAAATTCAAAGAAGACAGAAGTTATGGGTGACAAAGATATTGATGAGTTGAGGGCCTCTACTGTGAACATGAATATCCTTATAGATTAGGCTATTGATTTACTGATGACCTTATAGTTGTTTTGATGTTGTCTTTTTGTTGTCTTTTTTTCGTGTTTGATGTTTTAAGGTTACTTATCATAGTTTGTATTTTTTTTGGTGCTAATGCATAGTTCCTTGACGGCTTAGCTTTTCTATTTGGTACTCTATAAAAGGCTTTGGGTCCTATCAAAACCTATTTTTACTTATTCAAAACAAATTTATGAAATAAAGGATATCATGTCGTAAAAGAAATGAGTTAACTAAGGAAGAAAATGGGTCCTTGGCATAAATAGGAGAATGAACTAGTATCCTTGCCCCACAAGTGAGGAGACAAGGAATAACGACTATGTTGCTCACAAAGTATAATTTTACCTAAAATTACAAAACCATAAATGACAACAAGCCATCAAAGAATAAGCTAGCAATGTCAAACAACGAGGAGAAACATAATAGGAACATAGATATTTACAATGGTCATGACAAAACTATTGCATGTAAATGAATCATTCCAAAATCAATAATACCTTGAATTTTACACTTCAAATCATAACATTAATTACTCTTACGACCATGAATTTAATGACACAAACAAATGAAAGAATTATGGTACTTGTGTTTTCCAATATTTTGTTATTTTCAAAGGAAGAGTAATTAAATTGTCTTTAAGAAGATCAAACAAAAAAATTATCTTGTTGCAATGATAAATTAGGAAAATAATGTATAAATCAATTTGACAAATGAGAAGGTTGAAAACCTAGACTTTTGTTTGAGAAATGTCAAGTAGATTTCTCGTGAGTTTCAATGCCTCGATGTACACATCATATATCATGTCCATCGTGAAGGTTTAATATTAAAAAAATATTTGGGTCACCTTTAAGTAGAATTCGGTTGAAACTTAAAGAGTCACAATTAAAATATATACATATTTGATGCTCCCCCTTTTCCAAATGACTATTTTTAGAACAAAATAACTAATAAAGTTAGTACCATTCAAGGTACCTTTCAAAGAAAATCATTGATTGTTGTAAAAAGTCATATGCAACCCAATTATCATGTAATACCATACACATAGAAACAATCCTCAACATGGTAATATCCTTAACGTCTCCCCTTTCATATAATTGACCTTAGAATGTAAGGGTTCTTATCAAGTCAACACTATTCAATCTTCATTCCCTTTATTTATTCTTCCTCCAATACAAATAGGGAAACCATAAAATCCTCAATGCGACAATTAAGGAACTTTAGACTTCGTGCACCAACATTGTATAGTAAAATTAAAATACTCAAATTCTAGAACCAAACATCTTATTATAATACAAAAATTAAATTCAAAGATCTCCCAAAAGATGGAGTTATGATAGTAAAGGTGTATGAGATCTCCTATGGCTAAACACACACATTCAACAAGGAGGAGAACCAATTGTTTTTACAAGGGTTGTTGAAATTTGTCAAAAGATAAAATGAGAAAGATTCAACTCAAGATAATAATCGAGGACATGGAAAGAGAGTCAAAATAACACCCAATGTCACAATAGATATCAACAAGGGCAAGTTTGAAGGAAACATCCATAAGAAATGGTCTATAATTATAGATAATTTGTATAGTTGTATTTTGTATCTAAATGTATATGAGTTGGAAATACTCTCAGAATCTTGTATTCAATTTATATTTTTGGTTCTTATTAGTGACTAATGGTTTGATATGGTCTAAACTACTTCATTTATTTTATTAATGGTTTTTAAAAAACTTTCATTTATTTTAAAAATGATACACTTATCCAACAATTTATTAATTTATCTTTTAAAGAATATTTCAATTTTTTTAGTGAAAATATCTTTATTCATGTCATTTTTTATTGGTAAAAGGTCTAGGCCCAAATTTTAGTAATTAAATGAAAGAAATTTTACAAATACAACCTCATTTAGTATAGACATTGGTAAGGAAGAGCATGTTGGAAGCATGAATGTTGATGATATTGATATGGGGGAGTATTGTAGATACATGGCTAGATCATTATAATGATGATATGTTACATTCATGACTATGTTTGTCATTGATGTCCACATAGAGTTTTCTATGGTATCTGATAGAAGAACAACAGAAAGATCAAGTTCGTATGGACGACTAGTTAAGTATTCTCACTATCTGAGGTTATGGGAGATACTTTTGAGTATCTAGTTTATGAAATTAACATCAAGTGAAGAATGTTAAGTTTGGAAGAAGTTGAGTAAGTTTTGGTGATGTCTGTTCTGAGATAGATTTTATAGAGGCATGTTCTGGTAAACTTGTTATATCTCTTAGCAGAATTGTTATTCTAAGAGTCGAGGTTGAGGATATGAAGAAGACATGTTGATGATGATGCAATTAAGCTCCCTTGTCATGATATTGCATGTACATAAACATATTCAAGTTGCAAGGTGGAAGATTAATGTTATCTCTAAGGCCCCGTTTGGTTGCAAGAATTGAAGCAGAATAGGAAAAGTTATATACTGGAATTTTCCAATTTAACGTTTGTGTGCAAAAAATAAAATTGGAATTAGAATCCTCCTCTCCTCATTTTACCCTAAAATAGGCATAGCAGATAGTTGAATTCCTAAAAAAATTTGGAATAAGAATAACCTATTCTTATTCCACTTTTTAGTAAAGCAAATTTAATTTGTTGTTGGGTCCATGAGTTTGACTCCCATTTCATTTTGCCGCTCGATACAATGATTTTCCATCTATTTTAGTCGAGCATTTGAGAGAGCCAGGAAAGAATTTTTACATTGGTTATATTTCTCTAGCTTTTCCTTATATGCCCTTGGGTTTGCATAGCAGGTACCAATCTCTACTTGATGTGAAGCGAAGCCCTTTCACAATTTCTTAGATTTTATACTTTTTGCATCTAATAGATTTTGGGTTTTGTATTTTTTGGTAGGACTTTTCTTGTGTTGCCAAACACACTGCATTTTTATAGGTATCTTTACTACCTTTTTTGTTGTGCCCTAGCATTGTTAATACACTATTGTTTTATGTTAGTTTTAGCTTTTTCTATCGATGTTCTTTGCAGGTATGTCCTCACTGCTTTCGTCACACATTTTGTATGATTTCTTGTCTGCTGAAAATTTTTCCACATTCGGTACGTAACTTTCCATTTCGACTAATATGACCCCTTAGGTTATGAAAATGAGGGTTTTTGATAGAAGATTGTTGAAACTAGTTTTTTGACATTCTCATTTAAGAAGCCCCCAAAGAAAATTTGATAATTTGTCTATTTGTGATGTTTTTCATTTTTTCAAATTGAAAACATAGATTGAGGTTGTTATTTTAACAGATGTGAATGCAAAGACAAAGCATTTAGTAAAAACCCATCTTCTCAATCTAGGGTTTCCACTCGTGGCAAGGGAAAATTACATTTCAATTGATGACAAAGGATACATTGCATTAGAACAAAAGCTCTTCTATGTAGTTACAAACTCAAAAATAAGTTTCAAGTCTAGTTCAAAGGCATAAGAGCATGGTACATAATTGATTTAATGGATTTTTAATTGTGCGGATGATTGCCTAAAATGTCCTGAATTTGAAAATATGTTGATGATACATCCTTCCAAATACAAGATGTTTATTTTAATTTCACCCAAGACTTTTGGAGGATGAGTTGTGAAAATGGAAATGACTTGCAGATTAAAATGTTGGAAATATTAGCATTTTGTCGCAATTTGGAAATATTAGAACATCATTTGGGTTTTTAATTGGAATGACAAGCCTAAAATCTCAAGGATTTGTTACCTCATGCTCTGGTTGTATTTTGTATAAAAAGCAAACCTACATATTTCTAATGTGTGCTTTTTCTAATGCATTTTTATGGGTTTACAAGTGGTCATTGATTGAGAGTATTTTGCAGGTTGTTAACTGTTCAAAGTGGTTGAGAATAGTAATTTCAAACTTTATTATTGTGCACTTTAAATATCTAAGCAAATTCTTATACGATTTAATGTTGTATAATATATGGGTTTAATTTCAGAGTTAGAGATTCTCTATTCTGTGGATGGCATTGAGATGATTTGTATTCCAAAATTATGCTGATGACAAATCCTCATAAATATGAGATTTTTAGTTTATTCCATCCAAGACTTGTGGATGATAAGATTGGTTATGCAAACATAAAGATGTGCATATAAATGTTGGATATGCTAGCACACTATCTTAATTATCTTGTGGAATATCACTGGGTTTTCAATTTGAGGGAGAAATGATAGAAACCTGTTATTCCACTAGATAGAAACCTATTATTTTTATTAGAAGATAGAAGGCCAACTTTGATGATATAGAAACTTCAAAATATCATCTGCTATTAGAATTCTTGTCGGATGTAGGTCCTATTGTTTCTCCTTTTTTTATGCTTAGTCACATCTTGACCTTTGGCTTACATATATAACTCAATTGATTGGATGAGATTAGTGGACATTTATCTTATGTGGTTGATTATTGGATTATTACATGTGTGCACATTGTTACTTGATGTGATTACTTAAAAATAATGGTCTTAGATTATGACAGAATAATTGTACACCAATTGACAAGTGAATCCATGAATTCCACTTCCCAACATTATGTGTTGTGTTGGGTGATCCATGCAGTGGAACAAAATGATCACATTATTAAGACATACTATATTAAACAATCAAAATCTCAATCAATATGTTAAATGTTAAAACTACCATGAACATATCTAGCTTAAAATGGTTGGATACTAGAGCTAGGTTCCATAGTCCTCACAAGTGCTCCCATCACAAAACAAGGGTCAAACTAGTCTCAAGACCTTCCAAATTGCCTTATAATCAAATCTTATGTCAAACACTCAAACTATGACCTAGCTACCCAATCCTATGGGACCATGGTTATAGGCACCCTAGCCCCTCTCTTTTCTTGCTCGTATTTCTCTTTTCTTGTACTCTTATGTCTCTGAACTAGACCTAAAACTTTTTTTTTGAGTTTATAACTACACGTAATAGAGCATTTAATCCATCTTGTTTGGCAAGAATCAGTTTCTTGGAATAGAGGTAGGGAGTAATAAATTCTAACCTATATTAACAAAGGCAAAAGAAAAGGCTAGTCAACCTCTGTAATAAATTTAATAAGAAAGCACATTATAATCTATATACCACAATGGATAATGCAAACACTAGTTGAACATAGAAATCAAGAAACTAAACCAAAAAAACTAGCCCGTGTCATCTAAATTCCATATGTGGAAATACCATTACCAACTTAAGGTAAGCAAGTGGTGAATGATTAATCTATAAGTATCGATACTTAATGGTAATTGAATATGTTTAATGAATTGTGTAATTGAATATGTTAATGAATTGTGTTTGCATTAGGAGTTGAGGTCCCAAAATGCGACTGATGGGTATGTCATTATTTATTGTACTTCGAACCACAAATTTATATCTAGTCTACCTTTGTAATAATATGCATGTTTTATTGCATAGCCTATATATAGTATATACTATTAGCATTTCATTACTATCATTTGTGGCTACATATAATTGAGTCACTCACTCTTAATATAGATGTAGATTATTGTTGCAGCCTAGAGTATTTCACCAGCTTGACATTGTGAAATTAATAGCATTTTAGACCTACTTTAATTGTCATTGCTTCATAGACTATTTTCTTGAAACTCACTATTTGACATGACACTTGTAGTTGGTAAGACTAGGACACTCATTCTAAAAAAAGTCAAATGAGTGATTTTGACACTCATTTTTGCTTAACTAATTTTTGTTTCAGATTCTATTGTCATTAGCTTTGTTTCTGATCTATATATTGGTCATTGATGGATCTTGCTAATGATCCAAGGATTCATGGTCTCATTGCTAGGAGGAATAGAATCATGCTTTCTCTTGTAGTTGCTCTTGTCACCCTTGCAATATCCATTGCAACATCTGCACAAGAAGCTAGAAGAGAGAGTCATAAGTGCCGAAGAGATGAAATCCCATTTTATAAGAGTATTATTCATTCAAATGAGACTGATTGTCATGACCAACTTCGCATGACTAGAACAACCTTATTTCATCTATCCACATTTCTTAGACATAAAGGAAGCATTGGAGATTCTTGCAACATCACATTAGAAGAGCAACGAGTAATGTTCCTCCATACCCTTGGGCACAATTTGAGGAATCATAAGATTGCTCATAATTTTGGTCACTCAAGAGAGATAGTTAGTAGATACTTCCATAAGGTCTTGAGGGTTATTTTGGTGCTCCATGCTGACAATATGTTGCCCACTACCCCAAATACTCCCCCTGAAATTCTTGGGAAGGATCATTTTGATCCTTACTTCAAGGTAACTCTCTTATTGGCACAATTATTATGTTGATTATAAATTATAGTAATAGAAATTTGACTATAAAACTATAATGTATAGGATTGCATTAGAGCTATATATGGAACCCATATACCAATTATTGTTGATGTGGACATACAAGCTAAATATCATGATAGAAAAGGAAACTTGTTTCAAAATGTTATGGTGTGTGTTCCTTTGATTACAAGTTCCAATGCATTCTTGCTGGTTGGGAAGGGTTTGCAACAGATAGTTGTGTTCTTGTTTTTTCTTTGTCGAGATCAGATCCATTGGTTGTTCCTCCCAGTATGTGGAATCATCTTTCAAAGTTATAAGATACATGTCAAGGTTATAACAATATGTTCCTCCCGGTATGTGGAATCATCTTGTCAAGGTTATAACAATATAGTTTTTGTGCATTTCTGTAGGTAAATTTTCTTTGGTTGATGGGGGATATCCAAATGTCCCTAGATTTCTTACGCTTTACTGGTGTATACGCTACCATCTAAAGGAGTTTTGTAGAGAAAATTTGATTAACTCTCACGAGAGTTATTTAATCACCAACACTTCTCTATTTGAAATACAATAGAGCATACATTTGGCATTCTAAAGCAACATTTTCCTATCTTGAGGCATGCAATATCTTATCAAATCATGACACAAACTAAGATTGTCTTAGCGTGTTGTATCTTACACAACTTCATTACAATAGCAGATGGCATTCCTTCTGAAGTTGAAATTGAAGAGGACGAGCGTGATGGGATAAATGTACCAATACTTGAGACATATGGGATGACTCAGCGAGATAGAGATGATTGGAGAAACTTTTGAGATGAAATAGCTCGAAGAATGTGGGAAGACTATAAATCTCGAGCTTAGTTCTAGTTGAAACATTACATTTTGTTGTAGAATATATATTGGCAAATAATTTTGATCATTGTTATTTGAATCAATAGAAGATGTGTGACTTTTTAATCATTGTTACGGTTGCTAAAGATGTATGAATGCATGAGTTTATTTTGTCAGCATGTTTGGAGAGTTATTGTACATTTTTAGAGTTGTTGGTACATTTGTAGAGTTGTTGATATGTTGTACATTTTTTATTACACAAGTACCCCCCCTTACTCTATTAGGAACCTATGATTGTGATCATTACTTGACAAGGAACAAATTTCCTACTCATTGCTATTTCTCTAGTCTACAACCTTGTTTGTGCATAATAAATTGATCCCTATATATCCAAGTGTTATTGCTCTCATTTTGTTGCATTGCAGTTTTCTTGAAAGTTCCACATTTTTTTGTAATTCAACCATTGTCTAGCATTGTAGTTCTACTACAAGTGCTAATTGTTTTATAGAAATACTAATAAAATCTTAAAAATTAATTCAAATTGTTTTTCTTTCAATCTATGGATAACTGTTACCTATTTTGCCTCCTGTCAAAATTTGAATTCAAACACTTGAGCCCTCCCAACGATCATCTTGCATATTTTAGTATTATTTAAATGGCCTGGAAATATCAAAAAAATAAAAATGATAAAATCTTATGGTATTTTCTTATTTCCTAAATATGTTTCCATTGGCCTACACTGTCTGCACCGTCAGATCTCGCACAGATCTACAGTGGGCGCTTTCCTACATTTTGAAAATGCATTACTTTTACGTAATACGGAGAAGCCCCTTTGCGACACATGGATCAGTGGGTCCTTTCATTTTGTGTGGGCCGCAGAAGGGAAGAGGGTTAGTCCAACTGGCGATTCTATTGGCACCCACTTTCCCGCATTCTAAGCTTCGTCAGACTTTTTGACAATGCCGACAAGTGCCCTGGTGACACATGTCTGGATGATGTCACAGTGGATATTCACAGAGGTTTAGAAGGTATAGGTTATATATCACCGTCAGATCCCCCGAGATCAATGGTTGGCGCATTCTCGCAATAAGGAGTTGCGAGGAAATTAAACAATGCGGGTATGTGCCCTTGCGACGCATGGCATGGTGTGATGTCATGGGCCCACTCTTCTTAGGAGAAATAATAAATTCTATCATGGCACTTGTTAGAACACGTGGGTTTGAAAAGACAATATTCTATTGAGCATCAGGATCCACCGTTCGATCTGCCAGGATCAAGGGCTGGCGCTTCCCCGCATTATGAAGTTGCGAGGAAATTAAACAATGTGGGCAAGCACCTCGCTACTGCGTGTCTTTGTGGGACCTATTTCTTGTGTGGGTCACCAAGGTGGTGCCAGTTAGATGCCAGGTTGTGTTGAGTGGTCCATGGGCCTAGGAATTTTGAGGGGCAAGCGCAATATGATAAGATCTTTCACGATTGTTGATCTCATGGAAATCAACGATCGACACTTTCCTGCAATATGAAGATGTGAGGAAGTTAAACATTGTGGGGAAGCACTTGAAGGAAACCTGTACTTGTGGGCCTAGGGAGATAACACTATAGTTAGCGTTGGCAGTGAAGACTGGCAGTTATGTGATATCGTGGTCAAGGAGTTGCAAGGTGGCTCAGTTAGTTGGTCAACCGCATGGAGACTCTGCAAAGTGGCAAAACAAAGGAAAATCATTGGCCCACGTGGCTCATCCTAGTGACAGAGTTAGGTTGACCTACTGACTTCGCTGATTCACTAGCTAGAAATAGGGGAAATCGAGTTTTGTTGCATGATCTGATCCTTGTGATCAATGCCAACCACTCTTGGATGAATGTTGAACTCAGTGAACATGAGAAAACACCCCATTTCCCCAATTGATCCAACTAGCCAGCTGGGGCAGTTTAATGGCGTCATTTTTGTCTTCTTAAAGCCCTGTTTCAACAAAAGATTAGATATCATTACATCTGGATCTGTGCTCAAGTCAGATTTTCCCTAGATCTGCATGATTGTTCTCTATAAGACTTAATGGCAATGGTTGTGGAGTAACTTTAGTAAGAGGACATCTCAGTTATGCCTAAACTATAAAGGCAATTTTTGTAAATTTTGTACTGGTCAACTCTTCTCTGACTTCTTTGATATTGCTCTACAATTTCATGTGTAAATTCCCTTTGCCTCTAAACTGTATGACATTTTGCCTTATCTCCTTCAGCATTGGTGTGAAGTGCAAGAACTATTTGCCTCCCATTGGTGTATTGTGGATATCTGTAATCTTACATGACTGTATCTTTTTTGGCCTATGAATGATATATAAGTGAATCCTCTCTTTCCTTGTGTCATTCATTTGGGTTTTCTGATCTGCATGTGATTGTTAGATTAAAGCAAGTCTGAATGTGTATATTTTTGGTGTCATGATGGTTCAATAGTGCATGTATGGGTAGAGATTGGTTTGAACACTCTATTTTGGTGCATCACCCCCTTAGATTAGAACAGGTAGATTTTCTTTCGTGCATTCCTTCTCCCTTTTCCTCTCCAAGAGTAGTTAGGCGCACCTTGATAGTAAAGGAAGTCGACCTTCTTCGGAGACTCAACCTCATAGTTCAAGTACCACAACTTGGAGGTTGTTTCCATGTTTCACAAGGTTGTCCTTAGGTAAAAACATTGGACGTGGGTGCAAACTTTTGTGACAACAATAACCAGTTCAACTCCCACCAAGAAGCTGAGACCATAAGTGGCAAAGAGGACAAAATTAATAACTCCAAAGCTAGTGCCCTCAATGATAGCCAGTTGAGTTGCACATCTCATTGTTGAGCATGTATTCAAAGAACATGATCCTCTACACAGAATGAAGCTATTGTTCATCTATTTCTCAGTGTATCTATTGCCACATGCATTGGTTCACCCTCTGCTATATGCATCAGTTAAGCCCAAGAGTAAGCCTAATAATATTGGTATTATATTAGATAGTTTAACTAGATTGATTGGTTGAGGAGTCTCACTTTAACCTTGGTGGCTTATATCTCCCAATGAGCTTCTCCCACAAGAAAATGAATATAGCTCATATATACTCAATGGGGCCAATTGAGTTGGGTTGGGTCCCATGCTTGGTTTGGCTCGTTCAACTAGAGAGCCCATCTTTTCATTAACTTGCATTCAAATTCATTACAAAAATTTGGTATTATATTAAAAGCATCCTCATCTATCCTCAAATTCCATAATGCCAGGCACAATATCCATTATAAGGCAATGCTTTAAGAAGATGTGCTTTACTGCAGAAGAATTTCAAGTTTGAAATTTGGAAGGAGGGAGACTAAAAGAAAGAAGAGAGTGAAATTGAAGGCTTAACCATGGGTTATCTTATCTTATCTTTCTTTGTTGAGAAAGTATTAAATTGTTTTTGCTTTAGAATAGATTATGATTTGGGGGATGAACATGGGGAATTTTTTAAGAACAAATCCCAACCGTGATGTTTTGACCAAACGATATATTATTGGAATCCTGTCCATGGTTTCTAATCTCAGAATTTTTGGAACAACTTTTAAAATATGAATGACTTGTGATATTGCTATCAGGATTTAACTATGTGATTTTCAGTCACATAGTTAAATCCTAATAGTAATATCACAATTTGACTTGTTGTGGAAATTACTTATCAATGAATGACTTGTCAAGGTTTTTAGTATATTTGTTCATTGGCTAAATTAGCACATGTTTTGGTTATAATCTGATTTGTTCTAAAAAGTTGAATCTGACCTCCATTCTTTGGTATGTAGTTAAGCCCTTCTGTATTGGTTTATATTTTCCATCTTTGAGCCTCGAAATGCAGCCTTTTTAAACCTCAATGCAACCCAAAAATGTACCCTTTCTAAATCTCAATGGAGGGCCTTTCTGAAGTGTTAATCATGCATATTCCAATATTCTACTTTCTTGCATACCATCCAACCTTCTCGTTAATTTTATCCACAAGCCAACCGTCCTATTCATGAAACTATAGGGCACCCTACATTCAAAAGTTTTGTAGATTAACCAATATGAAATTTTTATTTATCTATGTGGAACAATACTATTGAATATAAAAGCAATCAAGCTATTTAACTAATGAAGTCAGCAATATATGCTTGTAACTAATTAAGTCAACAATATATGCTTGTAACTAATGGGGTCCTCTAGGAATGTAGGCTTGTTAGTAATGAATTCAATACTATATGCTTGATATTTTTTATCCATTTTTGTTATGTTCATTAGCATGGCTCAGGAAATACAAGTAAGCAATACACCATCTACAAATAGAGTACTATGGACTAGAGATATGGAGCACAAATTCCTTGAGTTGCTTCAAGAGCAAGTCCATCTTGGACGAAAAGGTGAAGGTGGTTTCAAAAAAGAAGCTTGGACCTACATTGAAAGGTGGTTCAACGATGAAATAAAGAAAAATCTGACCAAGGATAATTTGAAGAATAAATTGAAAACTTGGAAGCAGGGATTTAGAGCAATGAAAGATTTAAGAAATACAAGTGGTTTTGCTTGGAATGAAGGTACACAATGCGTGGATGCAAAAGATAGTGTTTGGAATGAGCTTTTGAAGGTAAAATGGTATTTAACATTCATTTGATTTAAATATAACTTTATATTGTAAATTTAGTATTGAAAGACAAATAACCATTTTATTGATTGCCAAATTATAGAGGAAAGAATTCAAAAATCCAAAAGTGTATAAAAGGCAGCCATTCTAATACTATACTGAGTTAGCCTTCATTGTGGGAAATGACATGGCAGAAGGTACTATAGCTACATAGCTCAAGAGACTGAAGAAGGGCACATTATGGATGAGGCCCTCGATCTTGATGATGAAGGAGATTTCAATATACTAGCTAATCTTAATGGTAATTTGGATGATGACTTCGTTCAATCCAACCAATAAAGTGCAACTACGACACAAAGAATATCACCATCCTCATCAAAGAAGGCAAAGAGGAAGAAGGCAAGCATGGTCAGTTCGATGGATACCATTTATGAAGCCATGAATAAGATCCATGAAGGCATGTTAAAACCTTACATTATCAAAGTGGATGAAGAGGATTCTAAATTTGTTCAAGAGAAAATGTATGATGCCCTCAAAGCCATTCCTGGGATTACTAAAGATTCAATTATAAAGGCCTATGATACATTTTTGGTTGAAACTAAAAGAGTAAAAGGCTTTTTGAGAATGACTAAGGGGGAGAGAGTGGAATACATACAACTTAAGTATGGAGGGCTCTAGAGTGTTTGTTAAAACTATTTCGATTTATAGTCACATTTATATTTAGCTGCTTCATATATAGCATGCCTTAGACATGCCCACATGATTTTTATCAGCTAAAAACTTATTTTCCTTTCTTAATATGCGACTATATAAATTTTAATCATCTTTAAATATGAATGCATTTTATTTTTCTTTTTATATGGTATTGTCACTTGTGTACTATTCTTTATTTGTTCTTATGTAATAGAGATGTGTATGGCTAAGTTTTCCATTTCTACAATATGAACATGTTTACTCACAAAGCCACATTTTGATAAACTAAACAAAATGAGGAAAATGTCATCAACTTATTATCAATTTGTACCATCCAGTTCATTCAACTACACCTGCTACATCATACAATGGCACTTCATGATCATTTCCATATCTGGGTTCATTTACTTGTTTGTGGTCATCAACATCATCATTTACTTGTTGTCATTGATAAGTAGTGCTTTACTATTATTTTCTGTATTACTCATGGTTTTGCAGTAGTTAATATAAATTTAAATTTGGAGTGAGGAATTCCATGAGAATTTTGTTGCATCATACTGTTTGTGTATATTATATATGATACAAACTCATAGATGACCAAAAATGTGTTGTATCAACAACAAAAGATTAACAGTATTAGATGAGTTTATTATTCTTATGCCACATGACTTATTAAAAATTGTAGTGTAATTTATTGTTATCTTCTAATCAACCATTTATGAGAGTAGTTTATTAGGACTGTTTATATCAAACAAGTAGAGGCAAAAATTAGTGTTTTTCCCTATCCTTCTCCACAATAACCTTCTGATTTCCACATTTACAAAAAAAATTTGAAGTCTTTAGCAATTTATTTACATCTCTATTTAATGTTTCCTTTCCTTCACAATATCAATGTAGTTTAAAATATTTAAACATAATCAACTTTTTTTACAAGATCATTCTTTTTACTAAGTATTTTACTATCATTCCTTTTATGAGGATAATTTTTATTATGCCCTCACACACACACACACACACACACACACACAATATGCAAATCATGATAGTTAAAAAAATTCTCCAAACATAAAATGGAGCATAGTTTACAAGAGACTATTTTGGATAAAAAAGTAGACTACAAATGAAAATTTGGTTTCAAATATTGGGATGTTTTAATGTTTGTTATTATCTTGCAGGGTTGATGGCTTTAGTGAATGTGTCAACATGTCGATGTGGTGGTGGCCCATGTTTGCTGAAGACCTCTAAGACACCTAAAAATCTTGGGCACAAATTTTGGTGTTGCCTAGATAGGAAATGGGTAGTTAATAAAATTAAATTTCTCATTATTGAGCGTTATGAATAATTAATTATTATCGCAAGAAGTAATGAAGTTTTGTTATTGTAGGGACATGATGGGTGTGAATTCTTTGATTAGGCTATCGATGCAAAAATAACAAGCACAGAATATGATGAAAGAACAAAGTGCAAGTGTTGCAAGGCCCAAAAGGCTGAATTTTTTTTTTAACAATGTCTTCTTTACCTTATAATTGCATTTATTTTTCTAGGACCATATGCAAAAAAGTGCATAGCTATAAATTGTATAAGGATTTTCATAAAATGACAAAAAAGACTAATATTAGATTTGATATATTTGATCAACTTTCATAAAATTGTCTTTAAAATCAATCTTGTGTTTAGTTAATGGATATATTATTTTGAAAAATCATTGAAATATCATATTAATAACCTTGACTTGTTAGTATTTTTTATTAGTAATATGATTTTTAGTTATGATCTTGATTTCAAATGTATACATAATTATAATATTGTTTACAGTCACATAATTAAAATATAATCAAACTTTTACAAAATGCTATCAATAAATTTAATTTAAAATTTAAACTTTTAATTTTTTATATAATAAACAATAATATATTTAAAAGGTCACACTTCGAATTTAAATATGATTTTCAAATAATTTGATTTAATCTAAAGAATCTAAAAGGAATTGTATACCTTTTTTATAAAGTCATTTTAAAAAACAAACAAGGATAGTTCAAATAATCTATTTTTATAAAGTAAAAAGTATTTTTATTTAAAATTTTATTAGAGTTCAACAAAAAAATTTATTTTATTTAAAAAAAAAAATTCCTATTCCTATTTTAATTGTGGCAACCAAATAGAGAATATGTATCTCCAAACTCCTATTCTAGGACAACCAAATAGGTCTAAATGATATTCCAAATTTTATTTTAAGAATGTGTGAATTCCAAAAGAGAGCTTATTCCAGTACTGATGAATGCAACATTGGACAATTCTTGCAACCAAATGGGGACTAAGTGTAATGTGTTCTTAATGTGGTCCTATAATAATTAATTGAGAAGGTCTAATAGCCGACTTAGGGAATTTTTTTATGGATTTGATATAAAGGAAGGATATTTTCCTTTATCACGATGCATGTAATAGTATTGAAGATAAGTGATTGTAAGAAACAGAGAGAACATAATGCAAAGTTGAGCAGAGCTTGGATACTTGGATCCGAGGTTTGTGACCTAGTCTACAAGGTGTGACAGTGATTGGTTTGTTTGACAAAATAGAGGAAAGATGAATATAATAGTAGATTACTTGTTTGGGCAGTGAGCTCTTCTTATAATTGAAATTACATTTTTGGGTAGTGGGCTCCTCTTGCATACATTGTACTACAACTCCTAACAGGGTTGGCACAACTCCTTAAATTGTTGGAATCTCCTAACAGGGATTCAAAGTCTCCTAACAAGGACTCTTTGTACTAAATGTTGTAATAGAATCCTAACAGGGTCCATCCTCTAACAAGGAATATTTATATTAGTACATCATCTTGTGGGCATCATTCTCGCTGGGGATTTCCACTAGTACATTTGGACCCAATTTTTTACCAAGGTTTGTCGCTATTTTTCTTGTTGAAATTTTGACCAACTTGCAATTTATTTGTCAAAATTTTGATGAGAAAAAAAACGAAAAACCTTGGATGAAATTTGACCAAAATTGGTCAAAATTTGGGTCCAAATTTACTAGTGTTCCCTTTGATCAAGGGTTTCCCTAGTTAACATATATGGCGTAATTGTCTATGTGCATCTTGTTATGGTTGTTGTTTACTTTGGTTGAATGGATAAGATTGTTTAAGGTTGATAAATGTTTTAATTGTTGAATAACTGATTCACCCCCGCTCCCCCCCAGTTATCTTGGTGGACTATTATTTCTAACAATCGGTATCAAAGCATCAGGTCCTTGAAGATAAAGTCTAACAACTTTGGGAGATCCATGGAAAGCATGTTCAAGGAAGATAGTCTGAAGTTCGATGGAACAAATTATGACAGCTGGAAGGAAAAGATGAAGACACATATGTTGTGTATGGGTCCAGGATATTGGATCTTGACAAAAACATTAAAGAGAATCATTGCTGAAAAAGATTTGGAAACTTGTACCGAGGAAGAAAGAGATCTTTTTTATGTGTGACATGAGAGCTAGAGAAGCCCTATTGACTGCACTTCTTGAAATTGAATACAATCAAGTAAAGTTACTTGTTACTTCACGTTTGATTTGGAAAGCTTTGAAAACTAGTTTTGAAGGTGATGATAATTCTAAGAAATTGAGGCTACAAAATTGGATTTGTGCATTTCAAGATGCTAAAATGAAGGAAGATGAATCTATAAGATCATATGGAGGCAGAATATTAGAAATCACTGCAAGTATTAAATTTCAAGGAGGAACTAAAGAAGATGATGAGGTCATATGCAAGATATTGAAGACTTTAACACCATTGTTTAAGTCAATAGTTCAAATGATACAGTTGTTGATATCTTGTACCAAAGATTTTACAAAGGAGACATTGCTTGGAAGACTTGAAATAGTTAAGAATGAGCTTAGACAATTTGGAGAATTGACCAGAATAGAAACAACTTTCAGTGCCTTGAATATTTGACCTAGTTTAACAAGGAGCACAAATGCTAGAGGAGACTTTTCTAGCAACAATAGATCTGATGAGGATAGAAAGATTAAAGGAGTAGCCCTTTTGGTAAGGAGAGAAAAATATGGTAAGAAAATCATTAAATGTTGGACTTGCAATGAATTTGGTCATCATGCATCTAAGTGTCCTAAAAGAGAGAAAAAATATAAAGAAAATTACAAACCTAGAAGAAATAGAGAGTGCCTATATGCAACGAAGAAGATGAATCTGATGAACAACCAGTAAGTGCTAGTGATGATGAAAAAAGATTTGTAGCAATTAAAGAAGAAATACTAGAGAAAGTAGCTTTGGTATCACATGTTGAAAAGAAATATGATTGGATAATTGATAGTGATTGTTCACATCATATGACTAGTGATATGAATAAGTTTGTAAACTTCAAAATTTAGGATGGAGGCATTGTCAAAGTTGGAAACAATGCAACATGCCAAGTTAAAGGTATTGGATCTATAACTCTTGATGGTAAAACTGACACTGAGGATGTATATTTTTTTGATGGTTTGAAGCACAACCTTCTAAGTGTTGGATAACTAGTGGATAAAGGTTATCAGTTGCAATTCACAGAAAAGAGATGCATGATCATAGACAAAGATGGAAAGATAATTGGAATAGGAACTAGATCTAGAGGTAATGTATTTTAGTTGAATCCTACTGAAGTGACATGTTTGGTTGCAAAGATAGATGATAGTTGGTTATGGCATAATAGATTTTGTCATATAAAAATTGACAACATTGTGAAGACTAGTAGTATGTTTGCAGTTAGAGATTTGTCTAAGATTGTAAAACCGTCTAACACAATTTGTAAGGAGTGTGTTTTGGAAAAGCATAATAGAACTTCTTTTCCCTCTAAGAAGTTTAATACTACAACAAAATTGGAGATTGTACACACATATCTCAGTGGTCCTAAAGGATTCTATGGTGAAAGGTATTTTATGATTTTAGTTGATGACTTTTCTAGAATGATGTGGGTTGCATTTCTTAAAGAAAAATCTGAGACATTTGATAAGTTCAAGATATTAAAGAATAGAGTTGAGAATGAATCATGCATGAAGATCAAATGTTTAAGATTAGATAGAGGAGGAGAGTTTACTTCAAATGAGTTTAACATGTTTTGTGAAGAAAATGGAATCAAAAGACAGTTATCAGCTCCAAGAACCCCTGAAGAGAATGATATAACAAAGAGAAGAAACACATCAATAATAGAAGTTGCAAGAGCTATGTTAGCTGAGAATGAAGTATCCAAGATGTTTTGGAGAGAAGCTATGAACACAAAAGTCTACACTCTGAATAGAGTGCAGGTTAGGAAAGACACAAACAAGACCCTTTATGAACTGTGGTTTGGTCACTCAGCTACAATTAAGTATTTCATAATTTTTGGTAGTAGGTGTTATATCAAAAGAGATGATGATATTGGTAAGTTTGATAGTAGAAGTGATGAAGATATGTTTCTTGGTTATTCATTGAAAATCAAGGCTTATAGATGTTATAATAAGAGAACTAAGACTATTATGGAAAGTGCAAATGTGAGAGTTGATGAGAAATTCAGGATAGAAGAAAAAATAGTTTATTACAATTCAGATGATGATGTTGTTACTAAACCATAGAATGATGAAGTAATTCTTAAGACTAATAATGATTTGTAGAATGAAGGAGAGCCAAGGCAGGAAGAAAGCTCAGAACCTTTAGTAGAGCCAAGAGTTGAGATAACAACTCCTACTTCGGGCAAGAACATGAAAAAGAATCATCCACCCAAGTAGATCATTAGAAGTAGAGATAAAGGTGTGATGACAAGAAGTAGAGTCAATGAAGAACTATGTTTGATATCTCAAGTTGAACATAAGAATGTAGATGAAGGATGTAATTATGACTATTGGAACAAGCTATGAAAGAGGAATTGGATCAAATAGTAATGAATGAGACATGGGAATTGGTCCCCAGACCTGCAAACAAGAATGTGATAGGAACTAAATGGGTATTTAGGAACAAGATGAATGAACAAGGAGAAGTTTTAAGAACAAGGCAAGATTGGTATGTAAAGGTTACTCACAGCAAGAAGGAATAGACTGTGATGAGACCTATGCTCCTATGGCTAGAATTGAAGCAGTAAGATTATTCTTAACATATGCAGCATACAAGAAATTCAAAGTATATCAGATGGATGTAAAGTCAACATTTCTAAATGGAGAACTTGAAGAAGAGGTATACATTGAATAGCCTAAAGGTTGTCCTTTGATAGATGACAAGGACATAGTATGCAAATTGAAGATAACATTATATGGCTTGAAGCAAGCACCCAAAACCTGGTATACAAGGTTGGACAAGCATTTGAAAAAGCTTGGATATAGCAAAGGTATGGCTGATATCAACCTCTATTGGAAAGAAATTGATGATGGATTAATGATTTTGGTAATATTTGTTGATGATATCATATTTGGAGGAAATGATGAAGAAAGTGACAAGTTTGTAGAAGAAATGAATAAGGAATTTGAAATGAGTATGATAGGAGAAATGAAATATTTTCTAGAATTGCATATTGTACAAGATAAAGAAGGAATATTTATTTCTCAAACTAAGTACTTGAAGGATTTATTAAAAAGGCTTGGTTTGGAAACATGTAAACTTGTTGGAACATCTATGGTAACTGGACACAAGTTATGTACAGAGGATGAGACAACTGCTATTGAGCAGAAGAAGTACAGATCTATGATTAGAGGTTTGCAATATCTGACTCACACAAGGCTAGATATAGCAAATGTAGTTGGAATTGTTGCAAGATTCCAAGATGATCCCAGAGAAGCACATTATGTAGTAGTCAAAAGGATATTTAGATACCTAAAAGGAACATTAGAGTTCAAATTGTGGTATGATAAGTCTAATGATTTCACTCTATGTACTTATATTGATGCTGATTGGGAAGGCAATATGGATGACAAATAAAGCACCAGTGGTGGAGCCTTTTTTCTTGGAGGAAGATTAGTTTCTTGGTTAAGCAAGAAGCAAGATTGTATGCCACAAGGTATAGAAGAAGTAGAATATGTTGCAGCAACAAATAATTGCAATCAAGTTGTTTGGATGAAGCCAATGCTGAAGGATATAAGGATAGAAATTAGTGAACCTGTTGTAATACATTGTTACAATACAAGCACAATAAATATGTCTAAGAATCCAGTGTTGCATTCTAAGATCAAACACATTTCTATCAAGTATCACATGTTGAGAGAGAAAGTTGCAGAAAAAGAAATAAGATTGGAGTATGTGAGCACCAAAGAGAAAAATATAGATATATTCACTAAGCCTCTTTCCAAAGAGATTTATGAGTATTTGCGAGGTATGTTATGGGTTATGCCCCTTCTTTAGAGTAGAAAATGCAAGGATGCATCAATCCAGTGTAATAGAGCACCATTATTTGTCTAGATTGAATGTTGATGCTTCATGTATGGGGGAGTATATGTGATGGACAGAGTCATCTAGGACTCTTGTTGGATGTTGTTTTTGAACAGCGTCTTTGGACAGTTGAGCTAGTAAGAATCAGTTGTTGCAGAGTTTGATGGTTGCTAAAACCTTTGACATTGATGTCAATGGGGGAGAAGTATTGCATAAAAAACATCATGAGGAAAAACATAATGGGGGAGAAACAAAAACAACCAAGAACAACTACAACATGTTCAGGAGAAGAACATTATGGAAAAATAGAAAGCACATTGAGGTATATCAATGAGAGAGAATGATTGATGAAGAGGATTTGAAAAGAAAGGTTAATAGTCTTTTGCAGTTGGTATTCTTGGAACTAGATGTTTTTCATCTATGTTGCCATCAATGCCAAAGGGGGAGATCATTGAAAGCATGAATGCTGATGATATTCCTATGGGGGAGTATTGTAGATACATGACTAGATCATTATCATGATGATATGTTACATTCATGACTGTGTTTGTCATTGATGTCAACATAGTAGTTTTCTATGGTATATGACAGAAGAACAACAAAAAGATCAAGTTGGTACAGATGATTAGTTGAGTATTCTCACTATATGAGGTTATGGGAGATACTTCTGAGTATCTAGTATATGCAGTTAATGTTGGGTGAAGAAATCTTAAGTTTAGAAGAAGTTATATAAGTTTTGGTGATGTCTGTTCTGAGATAGAGTTTATAGAGGCATGCTCTGGTAAACTAGTTATATCTCTTACCAAAATAGTTATTCTGAGAATCAAGGTTGAGAATATGAAGAAGATATGTTGATGATGATGTACTTAAGTTCACTCATCATGATATTGTGTGTACAAAAAGATATTCAAGTTGCAAGGCAGAAGATTAATGTTATCGCTAAGTGTAACGTGTTCTTAATGCGGTCCTATAGTAATTAATTGAGAGGGTCTAAAAACCAACTTAGGGAATTGTTTTATTGATTCGATATAAAGGAAGGAAATTTTCCTTTATCATGAGGCATGGAATAGTATTGAAGAGAAGTGATTATAAGCACTAGAGAGAACAAAATGCAAAGTTGAGCAGAGCAGAGTGGAAGTGAAGGAAACTTCATTGCAGAGGTTTTATTGTGTGATCCGAAGTTAGATACTTGGATCCAAGGTTCATGACCTAGTCTACAAGGTCTGATAGTAATTGGTTCGATTGAAAAAATAGAGGAAAGATGAACTTAATAGTAGATTACCTGTTTGGGCAGTCGGCTCTTCTTGTAATTGAAATTGCATGTTTGGGTAGTGGGCTCTTCTTGCATACATTGTACTACAACTCTTAACAAGGTTGGCACAACTCCTAACAGGGTTGGAATCTCCTAACAGGGACTCTATGTACTAAATGTTGTAATAGACTCCTAACGAGGTCCATCCTCTAACAAGGAATATTTATATTAGTACATCATCTTGTGGGCATCATTCCCATCGGGGTTTTCCCTCTGATCAAGGGTTTCCCTAGTTAAAATATCCGGTGTAATTGTCTAGGTGCATCTTTTTATGGTTGTTGTTTACTTTGGTTGGATAGATAAGATTGTTTAAGGTTGATAAATGTTTTAATTATTGGATAACTGATTCACCCCCCCTCTTGGTTATCTTGGTGGACTATTGTTTCTAATAGAGTAGGGTAAAGAAAACCTTTGAGACTTATTGAGTCCAAAAAATACAATACATAAAAATATTTCCATGTTGTACCTGCAGTCAAAAGTAATAATCTTTCAATTGTTAATACATGTCTAGTTTCATAATTTGAGGGAATTCCCTTTAATTGATAATCCATCAATTATTTTTACATATGTTATGAAAATTTATAAAAATTACATAACTGAGAGAGTCAACAAGACAATAATGATTATATCGAAATCTTAAGGATCCACCCTTCAACTTTGCATTCATCCTATTAAGCCAAGTAGATCACTAAGGACTGCAAACATAAAACACTTAACTACCATATCATGGATTGGTGGTGGAGAGAAAAATCTTCACAAGAAGCATTAGCTTTATCATCTAACTAAAGTACCTTCTATGTTAACAGAGGAAACTATTCCACAACACCATATAATGAGAAAAGTAAGCTACTTCTCCAATCTCAATAACTTTCTTACAGCAAGTAGGAAAATGAAAGAAACACTAGCCAAAGGAGGGATGCCACTAATTGACCCAAATTTGGAAGAGAACTACAAGACCTCATTCCTAGATAAACACATTAACCATTGACGAGTCCCCCAAAAGGGCACCTTTTAATTGAAGTATGTCATGCTTGGGTGTTTAAACCCATATTTTTTTGGTAACTAGAAAAAATGTTCCTCTTAATATGCTTCTATAGAAAAAAAATTTCATGACAATTATAAGATTTTTATTTTTAAAGTTTTAGGAAGGAACATTCTTAAGCAAATTAATTGGGATTATATCAAACTTTAAGATCCATCGCGACCTAGAACCTCACAATTAAATAGAATTATCTAGTAGAGAATTGAGATACTGTAAACCATGATCCAGATGATAGAAGAAAGATTCTATAATAGAGTTTCAAGAATAGCTTTTATTGGAAGCCCGCAAATCCAAAAAATCATAAGAAATGGAGCTTAAATTTTAATGATGGTACATGTAGCCCACACATACTAAAATGGGGCAAATGAGCAACTAATGAAAGATGCTTAATTTTTATGATGCTACTAGGTATATATAGCCCCTAATTGAGTAGGAGTACGAATCTAGTTCATGCTCATGGTAAACTAGAAGAAAGAAAGAGAGAGATGAAGATCTTGGGCAAACTTTGAGAAAATAAAATATCGCTAAATTTGAAAACACTAGCTCCCAAACAAATGATCTTAAGTTGTACATCCATGTGAGGAACTTCAGACCTCCTTTAAAAGGACCAATCAAAAAATAGAAATGAATTTACCTATAAATAATTAGTCCATAAGCCTTTAAAACCCTTGTACTTTATGCTTGGACAATTTGTCTCATGTTGTGAAACTACTTTAAAAGCCACAAAACAACCATTAGAAACCTGTAAAACCATTTTGCAGCAGTCAAAAAATTTGTTCACATTACAAAAATTATGTCCAACATTATATATTTTTAATTTTATTTGAAAAAACTCTTCTTATCTATTTTTTAATAGTAAAAAAAGTATTACTAATTATCTTTTTTATTAATTAATTTGAAAATTAAAATAAACAATAACATTGTATAAAATAATAGCAAAATGGATAAATTTAATTGTATAAAACCTAAAAATCATGTTTTTAGGTGAAATATATATATTATCAACTATTGTATAACAAATTATTCTTTTGGCAATAAAAGCAAAAGAATAATTAATTAAAACAATTTTTATTAATTAAAAATAATAATATTCTTGAGTGAATAAATGAGAAAAAAATCTAAATATAATGATTACATATATATATATCTTCAAAATTTTAAATAATAAATTTAAGATTACTTTTTATATTAAGAATTAAATAAATACTTTCTCTAATTTTTTATTCTCATAAAAAACTATCATCTTTTTAATTAATTTAAACAAACTTAGTATATTACAGTTAAAATTATTTTTTAGCAAAAATCAAATAAATATCTTTTCAATACTTTTATTATCATAAAATATAAATATCGTGTATTTAATTAATTAAAATATCTTCCATAAAAATTTCATTAATAGAAAAGGTATATTATTGTATTTAAATTTAAAATTTTAATTAATCATTTTGAAAATTAGAATAAATATTAATATTGTAGCAAAATAGATAAAATTGATTGTTAAACTTAAAACTTATATTTTTTTGGTAAAAAAAAATGTATTAATCAAATAAGTGTTAAAATTGTAAAATATTATAGTTACAAAAAATAATATCTCATTTTAATTAAAATAATATCCTTGAATGAATAAAATTAAAAAAATTTAAATGTAATGATAATAGCTTTACATTTAAAAACAAATTATAGTAATATTTGAAAAACTTTATATACTAAATTTAAGATTACTTTTTATATGAACAATTATATAAATAGTTTCTCAATAATTTATTTCATAAAAAATAACTAGAATTTATTTAATTAATTTAAACAATCTTAAATTTTTTATTTCTTTATATAAAAAATCAGATTTTTTTTCCTTAGTATACTTTTTTTAATTTTATAGGTAACAAGTTTTAAATTAAGTAAAGATAATGCTTACAAAGATATATGCCATAGTATTAAACACACAAGCCCGCCTAACCTCCCTTCCCCATTGATATTAGATAGTCAATATCTACAAAGGGCATAAACACCCATAAAAAAGCCAAACCCATACATAGTAATTTTCAATTGCCATGGAGGACATAAAGAACCTGACAAAATAGGACCCCAAAACTGTTAGAATTTGAAAAGATTAATAACCCAGAAAACTAGTGCAAAGAGTAAATATCTAAACTATGAATGCAAATGATACAAAATCAAAATAGCATCATAGAGTTAGTCTCCAAGAGAGTAATGCAAATGCTGGAAGCAAAATAGCATTAAGAGGATGCAAAAACAAGAGATGTAAATACAAGCCAGGTAGCATGCTTATATAGGCTAGGAAGAGAGAGGAGGTGGCAACACCAACCAATGAGGAGCAACCATCTATCGGACTAAAGATAGCAAAGTATCTTCCCAAGATAGCTAATGGATGCTCACATGTAGGAAGGTGATACCTCACAACCATTCACCTAATAAGACATGCTTGACTAACCTAAGCGAGATTATTAAAAGTGTAGGAAAAACTTAGCAAAATAGAAAAAATAAAAAACTACACTAACACCCCCCCATAAGCGAAGCTTAGGTGGATGTAGAAATGGGTCCCGGCAACGAGGCCATGTTAGGTACCCAAGTACAATGCAAGAAGATGCAACCTCTGAAAGTGAGGAAAGAGAGAAAACCACATGGGAAAAACCCTCCCCCAAAAAGAGGTAAGAACCTAGTGAAAAACTGAAGAAGTCTCCCGCTAGGCAAATTGTCCCCTAAAACAGGAACAAGGAGTGATCATGAAGAAGCAGCATCACTGAAGCATGAAGAACAGCAAAACTCTGTCAAAATGCTGATCTATAGAACCTCCATGGAAATAGAAGGCACGAACCATCAACCAAAGGAACCTCCATGGAAATAGAAGGCACGAACCATCAACCAAAGAAGCATAGAACAACAATATAACCTCCCCTTAAGGTAGGTGAGGTGACAGGCAGCTGAAAAGATGGGCCAAAAATCTCCTACAACACAGGACCCAAACTCATCGAGAGTGAGGTACAAACACAAATAAAGGCATGTGTCGTCGACACTGCATGAGGAATTAGAGAAAGAGGGCCTATAAGCGGCAAACAACTATCCCCCCCCATGGCACTTTATATAATAGTGTGAGTACAACGAATCACAATGATGAAAAGGATCCCGAATCGCAAGAGTGGCACTTTATCTCAGTGCGTTGCATAAAGATGCTTACAATGAATATCAACAATGATCAGAAAAAACATAAGGCTGAAACAATAGAAGGTAAAGCCCAAAACGAAGTAACTGAAGCAACAAAATCGATCTCCGGACCTGAAACAAACAGAATATCCACCAGAATGCTAAAATGCAAAAGATTGAATAGGATGTGTCTAGAATAGAATCTGGAACAACAAATAGCATCACTAGAAAGAGCACAGAAAGAGATTTCCAGTGATATAAAGAAGTCCAAAATCGGAGATCGGAAGCTCAAGATACGCCTCCCGGAGTGCAAAATAGAACATCTGGCTTTGACTGCCATAATAGGCAACCAAACTACATCAAAACTCAAAAAAACCTATACCAGCATCTCTGTCTCGAAACCAACTTTCCGGCGCATTTTTCGGATTGAAAAAAATACCTCTGTATGCAAAAGTTATGGCCAAAAAACCAAAGGTAGGTCCAAAAGAGAACTTGAAGGAGAGGGCAAGCAAGGATGGTGATGCAGCGTTGACGTCAGCAAGTCAGCCGGTTAAATTTGACGGCCTGCGGCACATCGCAGCAAAAAAAGAGCCACGTGGCAATGTGCCACGTGTCAGGCACGGACTGGGCTGCTCACTGGGCAGAAAAGGCCACGTTGTCGCTGACTTGTCAAAATGCTGCAGATGTGACCGCTGCTAATTGTGCAGACGTGAACTGGCGGAGCGGAGCGCTGCAGATCCTGGCGGTGGCGGAGATTTCGGGCGGAGCGGAGTGGCGGGGGCCGCGGAAAACCAAGAGGCGTGGCCAGTACAGAGCCGCCTGAAGAGCGGCGCGCGGGCGGCCCCGGGGTGGCTGTTGGGCGGTGCCGCGGCGGCGCGCTCTGCGCAAATTTTTATTATTATTATTTTTTTAAAATGTCGAATCGTTCGTACATCCGTACGGAACCCCTGCAACCAAAAATTTATTTTGCCTCCCGGAGCTCTGTCTCCAAAATCGACAAGTTTTATATGAATCCTGACTGCAAACGGCCTTTCGGATCCAATGGTGATGTCCGTTTGGGCTCTGAAAATTTGCTGATCCCCTGATTTGAAGAAAAATTGCATTCAAATATGCAACTGCCAACGGAGAGGGGTATCGCTGTAGCTTTTCATGCTCGATTCTGAAAAATATACAGCTTGCATGCAAAATCTAAAAGATACCCAGATGGTTTTTCGGGGCTGCGAACAAAATTCAAAAAGCGTTTTTCTTGCTGATGTACAAAAGATGTTGCTATAGTGTAAATCAGATGCCTTTAACAATAAAAAATGGCTCCAAAAATCAAAAACTGACCCCAGCAACCAAAATATGACATGTAAATGCTGGATCAGCTTCTCAAGTCCATCAATGGCATGCTGGAACCTGCAAAATTGATTGAAAACTCCAAATATGCAAGTTGGTTGTCAGATTTGAGATTGAAACCCCAGAGAAAAACTGTTTTTGTCAAAACTTTTCTGATTCTCAAGATCATCCAAAGATGCAAGAGAAGAGCATACTTCGTTTTTCAAAAAACTACAATAAATTTTATTTTCTCCCCCCCGAATCTCTCAAATAAGGAAACTAAAATCTACTCTTGTACATAGAAAAGCTCTGATACCATGTTAGAATCTGAAAAGATTAATAACCCAGAAAACTAGTGCAAAGAGTAAATATCTAAACTATGAATGCAAATGATACAAAATCAAAATAGCATCATAGAGTTAGTCTCCAAGAGAGTAATGCAAATGTTGGAAGCAAAATAGCATTAAGAGGATGCAAAAACAAGAGAGGTAAATACAAGCCAGGTAGCATGCTTATATAGGCTAGGAAGAGGGAGGAGGTGGCAACACCAACCAATGAGGAGCAACCATCTATCGGACTAAAGATAGCAAAGTATCTTCCCAAGATAGCTAATGGATGCTCACATGTAGGAAGTGACACCTCACAACCATTCACCTAATAAGACATGCTTTATTAACCTAAGCGAGATTATTAAAAGTGTAGGGAAAACCTAGCAAAATAGAAAAAATAAAAAACTACACTAACAAAAACAAATCACCAAACGCTCAAGATTGCTTGAACCATTTAGTTACATCCTCCTTGGTGAAATTTGGAATTGCTTGGTCATCCTCTACTGACTGCGGAATGCCCTTGCGCTCTAGTCCTTAAGGGTGCTTCTAGCCAGTTGAAGTTGTGTCTGCCTCAGCTTCCAACGACACATAAATCCATGCTCCAACCACCAAAGTCTCCCCTGAAGCTCCCCTTCCTTCCCTTGCCATCTGATATCTCAATGGGTCACCTAGCATCCTCATGCTCTTCCGAGGAGTTGACTTCATGAAACCCCTCCTCTCCTCATCCTTGACTCAGATCATTTCCTCCAAAAAAGTTACTACCTTCCTCCATCCTTCAACAACTTTTGAAAAATTCACCCCTTGTGGAGATGCAAAAGACCAAATAACCAAAGGTTAAATTAAAGAATCTCCCCCCAATCAACCTCCATAATTTTTGCTCCATTTCCAAGCCAGCACCCAATAGGACTTTGTCAATTACATCATCAATCCCTAGTAGCCATTGTGGGTCCATGAAAGTTGCCACAACCTTGTGGACTTCTTCCTTTGTTTCACCAACTAGCAGAGCTAGAGCCACAAGGAGAGATGCAATGTCTAAATTGGACCTTCTCCTCTAATAAGTGTCAAGATATTCTAGCCCAAAAATCTCATGGATGCCACTATAAATTCCTTGTCATCAAACAAGAAAATGTTCTTCAATCTCCTTGTTGTGATCTGCCCTTCATACGACTGGGTTTGTTTTTCTGACTAATGTGTTTATCGAGGTGCCATGAATCCATCTTCTTTTTCTTGATTCCATTAATAATAATCTCTAAATCTCCTTCCAAATGCACTCTACAGATACCGAGCTTTACTCCTAAAACTAAAGCCTCCTTGGCTGCTTTACATGCTACCACATTGTTTGTGTCATCCCTTAATCATTTTGACACAAATGCTAAGGAATTTACCTTGAGGTCTTGTGCTATCCATCCACATTTAGATTTACCTAGGTTTCCTTGAGCAGCCCCATCAAAATTTATTTCGACCCATCCCTCCTCTAGTGGTTGCTAACTATACTTTTCTCATCTTTGATTAGGATCAACCCTTGCAAGCACATTAACATGCCAATATTTAATTGCCAGGAAATTTATTTGTAGCCTGGAATCTTTCCTTGTAAACGAAGTTTCTTAAGAGCTCCTAGAAGAGACTGCACATGATATAACTTCTGCAATGGATCGCTCTAGTCTCTACCCAAAATGGACCTTTCCTCCTCCTTATCTTGGAACATTCTCCTATTCCTTTCCTTCTAGAGCTCCCAAAGTGTTGTCATTAGTATTACATTCCACGTTGCTCCAACATGTCCTTTTTATTCTTTTCCGGCCAAGCTTCCAGCCATCGCTTCAGAGTTTCTATCAATGGCCTTGCCCACTCTAGCTTTGATCTTACCATCGCCCATGCCTCTTGGGAGAAGTTGCAATGTAACATGAAGTGATCAATTGTTTCTTTTGCTTTCCTATATAGAGGACATATTAAAGGTCCCTGAAGACCCATCCTCTTAAGTCTTTCTCTAGTTATAATTTTTCCCTTGCTTGCTAGCCATGTGAAAGGCCTTGCCTTGGGTAAGCATGCTCTATCCCAACACATGTTCTATTCCCAAGCCACTTTATTATGACTTCCTTCCAACAATTGATATCCAATTCTAACTGTATAACAACCACTTTTGGGTCCACACCAAATTAGCTGATCCCTTACATTGGAAGAAATTAACGCTCATTCCTTTAGGATCTGTATCATCTGCTCCTAATCCTCATTATTGAGAGTAAGGGAGGAAACCTCCTTCCATTTCCCAGGTAAACCCTTTATTGAATTTTTCACATCAATATAATCTCACACTTTGGATCCCCATTGTTGTTGTGTAGCTTCAATTAGACTTTGAGACACCCTAGTGTTATCTAGTTTTTGATCTCCATCCCAAGAATCCCTCCAAAAATTTGCCTTAGCACCATCCCCAATCTTTTGTGTTAGATGATTAGTAACTACCTCCCTACAACTCATCATGAAATTCCATATTGCAGAGCCGCGTAGAGGGTCTGCAATAGTTAGTATGCGCTCATCCTCCATAGTATCCAAATACTTTTCTCTCAGTATCTTGACCCAACACTGGTTTCTAGTAGTGTACATCTACCAAACTAATTTGGTGCCAAAGACTAAGTTTAGCAACAACAAGTCCTGAACACTAGCCCCACCTCCTCCTCTTGTATGACACACTTGTAACCATGCCATCAATAGTATCTTATCTCCCTCCTGTGATCCATTTCACGAATTTTTTTTGCATGTTGTGCCAAATCAAAAGGATCTCTTTCTTTGGAATTTTGAAACAAGCCATAGAATAGATCGACAAGGACAATATGACCGACCAAAGAATAGTAATACTTCAAGCCAACATTAGCCATTATCTTTCTAGCTATCCATCCTCTTTGTGTAATCATCCACCAAGTTTTTCCATAATGTGTGCCAAGGAATCTACTAGGGAGTTTCCCAATTCCCACACCAAAAAATATGGCAACAATCCTCTGCAGCCCCAGTTTTGTATTGAAGAAATAGATTTCAGATTTATCCCAATTAATTGTCTAACCTTATGCCAAGCTATATTCATCTAAGAACTACTTCATAACATTAGCCTTCACCATTGAAGCTATGCCAAAGAAACATTTGTCATCCAAAAATTAGGAGTGAGTGGTAGCTTCTATCCCATTTGCAATTAGGATTCCCTTCCATGACCCCAATTCTCTCTTCTTTGAGATTAATCTTCCCAAAACCTCTGCCAAGAGAATAAACAAGGAGTGAGAGATTGGATCCCCTTGCTCGATTCCCCGACTTGTACAAAAAAAGCCTTGGGGAATGCCATTTACTAAAACTAAAGCTCTGAAGTCTAAAATCATGCTCTTGATCCACTTCAACCATCCATCCCCAAATCCAAATTTTCTTAATACCTCCAAAAGAAAATCCCTATCAACTCTATCATATGCTTTACGAATATCCAATTTAAACATCACTTTCTGGTTCTTTCTTTTACTAGCTGAATGTATTGCCTCATGAGCAACAATGATGCCATCTACTATGCTTCGATTGGGCATGAAGCCACTCTATTCCAGAGAGATAATGGATGCTAATAACAGTTTCAACCTATTTGAAGCTATCTTTGTAATAATTTAATACATTGTATTGCAAAGAGAGATAGGCCTAAAATCATCATGCCTTGATGGTTCTCCTTTCTTTAGAATGAGTGCTATCAGTGTATTGTTGAAATCTTTCAGGATGAAACCTTCCCTCCTCAATTCCTCGACCACTTTAAGCAATTCCTCCTTTAGAAGCTTCCAAATATTTTGATAAAAAAAATCCTAGAAACCACCAGGCCTTAGTACCTTGTCTCCTCCCAAGAAAAACACAACAGCCTTAAGTTCACTCATCTTAATTGTCCCCATCAACATCCTATTGTCCTCTTCTGAAACAATGCAGGGAATAAATCCCAAGAACTTATCATGAGCATCTCTCCTATCTACCTGTTCCCCCCTCCATAACTCTGAGAAAGATTCCACTGCTTCTCTATTCATATTGTCCATATCTTCCATGAGTACCCTATTTTTATCCTCAATAGATAGAATACGATTTACATTGCGCCTAAGTTTCAAAGAGCTATGGAAAAACTTTGTGTTCCTATCCCCAACCCTCAGCCAATTCTCTCTTGATTTCTGTTTGAAGAAAACCTCCTCCCTCTTCAAAATTTTTGTGTACTTGCCCATCAAATCTTGTTCAGTTTGAAAGTCCACATCATCCGTCCCATGCTCCAAAAATTTGTTGATCAAAGCATCCAAATCCACCTCTATACCTGCTTTAATAGTGAAATATTCCCAAAATGAAATTTGTTCCACTCCTTACATTTTTGCTTAAGATGTCTCGATTTTGAGAAAAATTGAAAGACAATATTGTCATCCATTATAGGTGCATTGTTCCACCAATCCACCACCTTTTCCTAAAACTCTTCCTCCTTGAACCACATCATTTCAAATTTCAAAGGACACCTGACGGGAATACCATCCTGTTGAACCACTAGAGACATTAGGAAGTGGTCAAAGCTTGATAAACCTAGTACTCATCCTTCAAAATGACTAGTAATGATTGTCATTCTCTTGCCAAAAATATCCTATCTAGCTTCTCAACAATAGGTGAGAATCCCTTTCTCCTATTCGTCCATGTGAAAGGGACCCCATTGGTAGGGACTTCCTATAATTGGTTGTTCTACATAAGGTGTTGAAAGTAAGACTGTACTGTACCAAAAGACTGAGCACCCCCACATTCACCTGTCAAACTAAGAGTGGCGTTAAAGTCTCCTACTACCAATGTTAATTCATTTCCCAAAGTAGCTAAAAAAGAGCAATCTCCTCCCAAACTACTTTTTTCTCCTTTGATTTTTTGGGTCCATACACATTTATCAAAACCCTCAAGAAATTTACAATATATGAAGAGAAGTGTAAAGCTTGCCAATTCCTCTTTTTAATTAGAGGATCACCTTTAAGAAATATTGGATTTCACAAAATACCCAAACCTCCTAAGGCCCCCACAACCTCCACAAAGAAACCTGGCCACCTTTCTCTAGCTCCTAAAACCCTAACTACTTCCTCTACTTCCATCTTTGTATCTTGAATGCATACAACTGTTGCTTTTGCTTGATCAAGAGCTCTCTTCATCAAACATCATTTGCTCTGGGCATTGCAATCTAACATTCCATGTTAGGAAATTTATGATTGCCCAGGAGAGACAATGTCCCTCCTAGATCTTAATTGGGTCTATCCCTTCATGTTTCCAACATCCTCCAGTAGTCTCTGGGTTAATTTACTACCTCTTGATTTATGGGGCCCGCCTTGAGACTTGACTTCCTTTGTCTTTGACTGTGAGATTGTACGATGATTTGTAAGCCCAATCTTGTCCTGTTATGTTATTATGTCTTCTTTAAGAAGTTCTTCAATTTTTGGAATACCTCCCAAATAAGGTACTAACAACCTTGAGGGAGAAGCAAAAAGGTCTAATCTCCCTTCCTCTTCTTTAGGTTTCTTATGGCAATTTGATTCCATTAGCTCCATATGAATTTCCTTTTCCAAATCCCTCTTCTAAGAGTCATCCTCTACTTCCTTGTCTTCTACTACCCTACCCTCCAATGCCCTTATGAGATCTTTTTTAGCTGCTATAACTATAGTCCCCAAGTTGGAATCTTGGTGTTCGCCACAAGTGGGGTTCCTTTCTGGAGGCACGATGTCTTGGGTTCCATACCTACTGTCATCTTCCTTTTCTTGAGGCTTCTTAGCTGCATTTGCCATATCAAGGTCCACGCTGATCTCATCATTTTATACATCAGACATGAAGTCCTCCATTGCGAGGGATTTTGATGGGCCCAGATCCCTGGAAACCAATGTTTCTTTCGGTCCTTCCACTGCCTTTTCCTTGCCCTTATTCTTCACTGAATAGTCTTCAGCCACATGGACCCATTCTTTATAGCTTTTACAATGGCTTATTGCTTCCTCAACCTTTATTTCTTTCCACTAGTAGCATTTATTCATTTGAAGTTCTATTGCATGTGGGAGCAATGGATGTGGCTTCCACATTATGAAAATCCTTGCATAGTGGTTGAAATCTTTATGTTCTATTGCTTCGTCTGCCTTGAAAAACTTACCAAGCTTGTCTCCTATCATCTTAAAAATTCCCATATTCCAGTATTCATGAGAGAGATTATACAATCTGATCCATATTGGAACTTCTTCCAGCTTGGCCTATTTAGGGTTAAAGTTTGGGACCAATCTTTAATAAAGAAGCCAAGTTTGTCCATCAAAAAGGGCTCATTATACATTACCCTTCCTTTATCCTGCTTTGAGTCCAAAATGATCAGGAAGAAACCATTTGTCAAGGTTTTGATGGAGACATTTGACCCCCAGTTGCCATTTACCCATTTCTCATTTTGGGTAATGATGGCCATCCTCCTCCCCACTTCATGAAGAAAGCCCTATCCTTCAACATTTTAACCGTCAACTTCCATTTTTTCATGTCGATCCGAATATCAATCGCCTTAGACTCCATTATGGTCAGGGTGTCCTTCGTAAGAGATACAAGCTCAGAGGATGATCATCTTGCCTTCTCATCTAGTCCCAATTGTTACTTATCAAGTTCCCTTGAGTATTCCCCTGGTCGTCCTTCTGAAACTACAAATCCTCCACATTTCTGCGATTCGCTCCTCTCCTATTCTAGTCCAAAAAACCACCCCATTTTCTCATCTAGTTTCGCAGGAGTTTCCATGGCTACCACAACCCATTTCGAGCTCCCCTCCCAACCTGCCATCGCTGCCTACATCATTCTCATGAAACCCTAGTCTTCTCCTTCGCTCCACCATTACCCTCTTTTGACTCTCAGTATACAATTTTTATTAATAAATAAAATATTCAAAATAATTTTTTTTTTTATTAAATAGAAATATCAAAATAAAAATAAATAATAATAAGATATCTAAATCTCTAGAATACCAAATAAAATAGATTTGCATGAAATAAAACATATTTGTATTAATTGAAAAAATATATTTTTAATTTTAATTTTGGCAATGAAACTAATTTTTTTAATCTTAATTTTTTAAGAACAAGCAATACAAATCGACTATTTTATTAAATAAAAATTCCAAAATTAGAATAAATAATATAAGACTTGAAAATATCTAAAATAATAAATAAAACAAAAAATAATATTTTTTATTATTATTTTAATTTTTCTTAAAACTATGCATAAATCTTGCTATGTGTTGAACTTCTGCCTATAAATATAGGGTTAGAGTATTTCAAATAATCAGAAATTTGAGAAGACTCGCATACTGAAAGGTATTTGACATGTTCATATGAATTAAGTTCAAATTAAAATTTTAATTGTCATTATTTTTTAGTTGTCTATTTTGTGTAGTGTTAAGTATTAATCGTCCATTCAATATACTAATTATTGTTAAAATAGAACAATTGCTACAAGCACTGCTATTCAAGATTTGTGAGTTTGTGTTTCAAGGCCCTTTGAATAGACCCAAGATATTATGTCAGAGACAACTTGTCACCTGGTAATATATACGTGTGTTTTAGATTGTAATAATTTTTTGGTTTACTATGTGGTATGCTTTTAGGTTCAAATTAGTTGTTTGAAGAATCTTGAAATTGTATTGACTTTAGTTTTAGAAAGTAATTATTACATGGATGGTTTCTTCTTTTTGGTTTACTAACCTTTACTTTCGTTGCTTTTCGAACCTTTTGACCAGGATTTAATGGCTCTGTATGCAAAATGTTTCATCAGCATCTTTATGATTGATATCAAAAGTAGACTGTGATAGACACTTGGTTTATTTGAGCTAAGTTTGATAAGAATTATTTTCTTGCAAATGAGATCCTTGGAGCAGTGTTACTATGATTTTCTCTTATTACTATGTATGCAAGTTTGCAATTATGTGGAGAGACTTTGGCAGTTGGTCATCAAAATATTTTTTAAACCTCCTTTGGGATGAAGAGGAATTCTATGTCCAAGATTGGATAGCAACATGTGGGAAGGGTTCACTCGATTATTCTCAAAATATTAAACCATCAAGCAGGTAACTACATAACATGAAAGGACACTTGGGGCTATGCTCTAAATCATTTTTTTTAACCCGAGAGTTTATCACTTCCAATCATTAGGTTTCCTATGAACAAAGTAAAGAGTGTTGAAGCTTTAAAAGGAAAATCACTCTTGCCTCAATACAACCATGACAAATGACAAGGGAGACAAGAAGGTTTTGGCTTAGAGATCTCCTTCATGCTCCCTATAAACTTGAGAAGCAAGATAGTGCATGGTGGTTTTCTCTAGAATTTTCAGCCGTCGAGAAGGTTGAGATACTTTTCCTTTTCTTGTTTCTTGAGTTATTGGGTCCATCTACCATGACGAGAATTTGTGGCAAAGTAACCTATTTATTGGGCAACTCTATCTTTTATGCCATGACTACAAGAGCCAAGAAAGCTCTTTGATTGGGGTAAATGATGCACGAAGTAGGAATTACTTGGATAATTTGTTCAATTTTAAACAATTGGGCATATAGGTAGTTAAGTTAAAACATGCACAAAATTGCCTATCGGTTATTCCCTTGCACCTCCTATGGCACAAGTGCTATATACATATTTCATTAGATCAAGTTTATGAGTGCATAATTAGGAAGAAAACTTCTCATTGTAGTTCTTATAGACTTGATGTATAATCAATTTTGCATAGAAAACTATAGCGAACCATACCTAAATATAATTTCTTAATAATTTGCTCAACCAAACCCCAAATTATAAGACCAATTTGAGACCAATAATAGCTAAATATGTGTCAAAAATTTAAAATAGACAACATCATGCTACATTTTACCAAAAAGAAGAGGAAGAGGCACCATCTTCCATATCCTACCTAAAGAAGAAGTAAGAATTTGATCATTTGAAGGATGTGATGGTTGATGATTTGGAAATGTTGTATCATGAGATAAGACAACAACCATTAATGGTGGAATGGGAAGGATTTCACCACCCAAGCATCTTTTACAATATATCAAGATGTCTCCTCTTCCTTTAGATTTATAAATTAGGTGCAAAATAATTGCAAATGGTCATTAATTTTTTTACTTAACTATCATTGATATTATCAAAATAAAAAAATATATACATACATATACACACATATATACATATACATACATATACATACATGCATATATATATATATGTATACATATATGTGTGTGTATATATACATATATGTGTGTATGTATATATGTATATATACATATATGTGTGTGTGTGTGTGTGTATATATATATGTATGTATGTATGTATGTATGTACATATACATACACACACAAGTATAAACATATACATACGTACATATAACAAAAAAATTAAAATATAAATTATTACGCCGAGAGGCGTTCTATACAATCACAACACAAATACCTAGCACAAGAATATGCCAAAAAAGATTCTCCGTCAATAAAAAAGATTTGGGAGCAGTTACACAGTAATTTATTAAAAATGATTTTGTAAATGCATTTTATTTTGCTATGGCCATGTGGCACCTTATAAAATAATAAAACAATAGGACCCGAAATAATAGGGTGACATATGGCCATCCCAAAATAATAGTGTGACACGGAGTCATCCCAAAATAATAGGCCCCAAAATAAAAAATAAAAAATATTTTCTAAATCTATAAGAAAATAAAATAAAATTTAACCTATATTCATTTAATCTTTTATAAATAAATAAATTTAAACTACATTATTACTTCACTTTAACATTTATATATTAATTAATTTTAAAAATAAAAATAAAAAATATATATAAATTAAAAATTAAAAAAATTAAAAATTAAAAATTTAAAATTTTTTTAAAAAAAACAAAATTAAAAAATTAAAAAATATTTTTAAAAATTAAAAAAATAAATAACTAAAAACGATATAAACAAAATTCAATATAATTTTTTTTTTTAAATATAACAAAACCAACCGGTGGGGGTTTACCCTCCACGCGACGGTCGGTGGCATACTGTCACTGTCAACAGCGACAGTCACGCCGACGTGACAATGCGCCCATGGGTGGCATTTCTTTTACCAAATTTCAAACGCATTTTTTTCCCATTGCCATGCAAACATGCGTGCATTTTTTTAATGTGTTTTTGCATTTTCAAACGCGTTTCTTTGTTATTCGCCACCAAACATGCAATTTTTTAAACGCATTTTTTGTTTTCATCGTTTTCAAGATGATCGAATTAAACAATTCGAATATAAATCATGTAACGGCAGGAAGCCATAAGGACAATTCGAAATCCTTATATATGTTGCCCTTCTCCTATTTTGTCCTACTGATATCCATCTCTGCTCTATTCTACAAAACTCTTTTGCCTTGCTCAATTATGGTGCCTTTAGCATCTGCATTTTTGCAATACCTTTCTCAATTGTTCTTGAGGAGATCCGAAGGAGGCATTTCAACCAAGATAAATTGATTATCGACTGTAGAAGTTGTGAGTCAAGTAAGGTTGCGATATAAATTTCTTCATCCATATTTCATTTGTAAATACTGGTCTTTTAGAGTTGGCTTTTACTAAATTTTTTCCATTTATGTTATAGCAAGTGATATACACCAGTTAGTATATTAAAATCTCTTTCTTTTTCTTTTTTTATATGTTTAAATTTGCTAGACAAATCATAAATAATTAACATGATAAGAATAATGTTTTGGGCTATTTTCTCATACCACCGCAATAGAAAAGGAGAAATTTGGAATTAATAAAAAATTATTTTCATTATAGTATGAATTGATCTTAGATTTAGTTAGTATATGTATAAATGAAAGATATATTTTTACTTCTTTATTACTTTGTACATTTACCACATTATTTTATTCAAAAATTATATTTCATAAGCTATTTGAAATTTCATTACTGGTACTAATATATTGTTGTTTATTGTTTGATTTTATGTATAGATCTAAAATTTATTTATTCATTGTATAAATTTTAAGAATATATGATGTACATAATAAATCTTAGATATAGTTAGTATATGTATAAATGATAAATAATTCTTTACTTCTATATTCATTAATACATTTACAACATTAACCTTTATTTTATTAAAAAATTAAATCACGAATTTCAATATTGAATAACTATCCCAATTGAAAACTTTTTATAGACCCAGATAACAACACATTTGTTTATACTGCTTTAAATATGATTTGCCTTTTACGGAAAAGATGTCTTTAAAATAACATAGTGGCTTAATACCTGTTGTAATTACATATTACATATAATTATAATTTTATATGTAAATTCAATTGTAATTTTATTATAAGTATTAAATACATTATTTTCTAATAGTTATTCTTATTTTATAATAATATATATCTTATTGTTGTTTATAATAAAAAAATTATAATAAAAAATCAAATGAGTGAGTTAGTTATAATAAAAATTGTATTCATTTATAATAGTCTTTTAGTTTGGAGTGCTATTTAGATTTCCAATAATATTTAGATTTACATGAATACTATTTTGATTTAGATTACTATTTACATATTAATTCTATTTAACTCTTAAGCAATTATGTTTCAAAAGTGGAAGGCAATGCCGCCATTTTTCTTATATTATATTGCTGACTCTTTTATTGTAATATATTTTATGCATAAATTAGTTTAATGTTTGAAATGTGGAAGGCAATGCCGCCATTTTCAAACATTACAATGTAATTTATTTTTTTAATATCAGAATGTAATTTTTTGGTAGAATATTAGAATGTAATTTTAATCCATAAATAATGTTTCAAAAGTCGGAGGCAATGCTGCCATTTTTTCCTATTAAATTGTTAACTCTTTTATTCAAATATATTTTATGCATAAACTAGTTTAATGTTTCAAATGTGGAAGGCAATACCGCCATTTTCAAACATTACAATGTAATTTTTTCGTAGAATATTAGAATGTAATTTTTTCCTAGAATATTAAAATGTAATTTTTATCCATATAAATAGATTTAATGCTTCAAATGTGGAAGGCAATGTTGTCATTTTCCAAAATTACAATGTAATTTTTATGCATAGATAAATTTTATAATGTATTTTTTTCTAACACATATTTCAATACTAACTATTCCTTTATACTCTTATTTTGAACTAAATGCATGTAATTGAAAAGATTTTATTTACTCTTTTTCTGTTAAATGTGCACATCATGAATTTTAACTATGGAATGAAAGTCGAAGCGTCTTCTAACGATGATGGCTTCGAGGGAGCATGGTTCCTTGGCACTGTAATTGGTCGAGTGCAAAATGCTAAAATGCCAATCTTTGTTATTGAATATGATCACTTTATTATAGATGAACTGACTCGAGAACCTCTTATCGAGGAGATTGTTGCTGATCATATTAGACCTACACCACCGATTATTCCACTACCAGGATACATTCCTTTAGATTTGCCTATAGATGTCTTTGAGAATGATTGTTGGTGGTTTGGCGTGGTTGTCGACAAGTTTTAGTCCCCGCTAAGTCAACAACAGTTTTTTGAAATCTACTTTCCACATACCCAAACTCTTGAACCCTATTCTTGAGCTCGCTTGCGTCGATCTCAGGATTGGGTTAACAAAAGGTGGATATTAAGGCAATGGTGGTGAATATGTTCTTCATTCTTTTTTGTGTGGAGACCCACATATGTTTTGGCAACTATTCTACTCTATTAGAAAGCGAACGTTTACTATCTTCTAGAGTGGACTTCCTATTATTTTTTGTATTGGTATTTTGTATTGTAAAATAAAACATCACGTGCTTATCTATTTTGTAATAAAATGATGTAATAAATAAGGTTATTGATTTCCATGATGTAATAATCTTTTCTGACTATTTATCTTGATGTTGTATATTTCATAATAAAAGTATACACTTCCACAAATCTTTTAATTTAATTTTGAAAAAAAAAAATTCTTCATGCTCTTTTTTTTCATTTATTAATATATTTTTTAACAATATAATAAACTATCTCCAATGTTTCTCTCCATTTATGGATACTGTATGCATACATTTTGATGCTTATATTATCTCATCGATCTACTTGCACAATAACTTTCTACATTGTAATAGTAAGGTTCATTGGTTGTGTATTTCTCATTTATATACAAACATATGTTACTTTTCTAAGGTTATTTATCTTTATTCAAGCGTACATTATTTGCAAAATTTAATTCACATTTAATATATAAATAAATGTTACTTCATTAATGTTTTTTTTCCTACTAGCTATGGTGAGACCTAGGTTGAATTTTGAGACCGAGGAGGAAAGGAGAGAATACCAAAGACAATATCAAAGAGAGTATCGTAGATGTCAACAACAACAACAAACAGAACTTGAAAGAGAACAACACAGAGTAACAGAAAATCAAGGGTGTAGGCGAAGATATGCCAGAAGAAGTGCAGAAATAATGGTTGAACAACTAGAAATTGAAAATCAAGATCTACAAAATGCACCGACAAACCATCGTCGATGTACTTCTGAGAGGGTGCTTCCTAAAAATTCACAAAGATGTCAAGTTCAACATCCTCAAGTTGAACCAAGCCACATATATGACCATCCTCCAAATATAAATAATCAACTAAATATTGAGAATGTACGCTCACCATCCATAGAACGTGTACCAGAAACACCACAACATGGAAGTGACATACATGTTGATTTAGAATTGCAAAATGATAGAGAAAACACACCCAACCCAAATGATATGCTTCAAAATGATACAAAATACATGCCCAACCCAAATGGTATACTTCAATCTGAATTTAGAAGATTCCAAATGCAATTTAGATATTAGATAGATAGTTTGAAAACACCAAATATGTGTTATGTTTTTCAGGAGTCATATGCAGGAATGAAAGTATATCGCACCACTGAGGGTCCAATATGCAATAGGTGTCATCAAGAGACAAGAATTCATAGGTTTTCATCTGCAAATAATATGGATTCGGGATGTCAACCACCAGAGCTTGCAAATTTAACTCAGGTTGAAGAGATGTTGATTGCACGTGTAAACCCTATATTACAAGTTACACATGCAACTGGCGTTCAGTATAAGTATAAAGGACATACCATTAGTTTTCCCCAGCATGTTGGACAACTATCAAAAATCTTGCCACACACAATTGATCATTTACCAATCATTATTGTTCGAAGAAGGGATCAACGTGGTACACAATATAACTTTACTATGAATAGGGATCGTGTTTATAGAGCATTGAAATACAAAGTTGAAAATGATAAATTCTATGCAGATGTCAGGATAGATGAAAGTGCTCTTAATGACCTGCCTACAAATACGGATGACAATATTTTTCATAGATTAAAGACAGTGCACATGGAGTTTGATTCTGATGCAAATGAAGTTGTATTCCTAGGTCCTCTCGTGGAGACAGATGATGGTAATATAATTGACCATACAAACTCTATGGCTTCAAGGCCACCTAATGCTCAAAGGGAAATGGAATTAATTCATGCTTGGGTTAATAATCTTGATGCAGTTCTGTCTGCTTTAATTGAGTGGCCATCTATAGGTGCATCACCTATCAATGAGTATGTCACATCTGGGTTGTTGGATATGGCTTTCCCAACATTATTTCCAGATGGAAGTTGTGATTGGTTAGAGCCTAGGATGAAACAAGTATACTTGCATGAATTTGTAAAGCATTTGATCAAATATAGGGATCACCGCTTTGGAAAACATCCACGGTTTAGGTATTTTGTGCAGAACATGGTAATGAGACATCGCGCACAAAGTTCAACATCTATTTTTGCAAAAAGGAGCTTTAATGAAATGCCAATTACTATTAATGAATTGCGTGAACATATGGAGAATGTGCCACGTAATAATCTCGCAGATAGGCTAATGCAGTTCGGAACAAGTCTAAGAGGAACAAGATCATATTGGGCAAAAAATAAAGCAGAATTAATTGACTTCCTTGACCAGCTTGGCTCACCTACAATTTTCTTCACATTAAGTGCAGCTGATATGCAATGGCCTGATTTACATGCACTAATGCCTGGTACACCACCTGCTAATCCGCGAGAGGCTAAAAAATGGAGAAGGCAGAATATCATCGACTATCCACATATAGTCACTTATTACATGCACTTAAGGAATACAATGTTCAGGAAAGAAATACTTGAAAAAGGTATGAAAGTAAAGGAATTTTGGTGTAGATATGACTGGCAACATTGTGGTTCACCTCATGTTCACAGCTTCTTATGGCTTGAAGGGGCACCAAATATGGATACTATTAATTGGTCAAATGAGGATGAACGGAAAAGTGCAGAGAGATATTTTGACTCCATTATTCATGCATGGAATCCTAGACATGATCCACATCAAAGAAATATACATGTAAGTTTCATATTATAAATGAGTTAAATATTAATATATGTTTCTCACCTCAATCCAATAGAATAATATATAAATTATCATTTTTAGGTCTTCCACAATTTTGGTCAGCCTCCATGCCTCAAGAATACAACACAACTCACTAACATGGATATAGATCAAGATTATGAACAGATACTCAATTGTGTTGAAAGACACACAGTCTATAAGGAGGGAGCATGCCTTCGTAAAAAAAGAGGATGCATGATTTGCAGGTTGGTGAAATTCAAATAAACTTATATCTAAATTATCTATTTCAACTTTTTCAACAAGTTTGATTGACAAGATATGTATTCACCAATGTTTTAGGTATAATGCTCCTTGGAAATTAAATTTGTATGGGTCAAAGTTATACACAGATGCAGATTCGGGTGAGAGAAAGTTTGAACTAGCAAGAAATGATGATAGAGTTAATACACACAATCGGTACATACTACAATTGTGGAGGGCCAATGTTGATTGGCAACCTGTCCTTTCAAGACATGCAATTATCAAATATATTGCAAAGTATGCAGAAAAAGCAGAAAAAAGCTCTAAAACATATCAACAAATGTTGATGCATCTTTCAAATCTTGAAAATCCTGATGATTTAGCTTCGCGGGCATATAGAAAGCTTTTAACTGAGACAGTTATAGAAAGAGATATTGGAGCTCAAGAAACATGTCATATGTTATTACAACTTCCGCTGGTGGAGTGTAGCAAAAAGTTTGTTAATCTAAATGTCTCACGTGAAGTTTTCAAATGCGTGGTAATCAATGATGATGGAAATGAGGAAGAACTCGCAAAATCTTTTGTTTATGGTTATAAAATAAGACCACTTTGTATGGAAGGTATCAGTTTGATTGATGCAGCAAGGTCTTGGATATATAATCCCAAAAGAAGAGGAGATAATAAATGGAGCCCAAGAAACAAAGCAACTATTGTTAGAGTTTTTCCTAGGTATTTTACTATTCCTCCACGAGATTCTGATAAATGGGTGGACTTTTGTTTGTCTGAGTTGATACTATACAAACCTTTTCGAAATGTTGAGAGAGACATTGGTCGTGATGATGATACTATAGTAGCAAATTGGGACTCATTTAACTACAATCCTTGGCATGTCCAAAGGCAACAACATGCACAAAATGATGAACCCTCAAGTGATTCAGAGATGGAAGATAACAGAGCCATTTAGGAAAATACTGCAGAACATGAGTGGGAAATAATATCTGGGTTACATCGCGGTCAACATATGCTAGTTTCTGAAATTGCCATGTTGGGAAGGAGAGATATTGATAGAAATACAAATTGGTGTAGTGAATATCAAACTGAAGAGGAGACAATCTGAGCAATAAAATTCATACCTGAAATGAAAAAGCATGGATGTCTTATGTATGATGATATTCCATAGTGCGTCAACTTTACAACTCTCAGTCACAAGCAACAAAAGGCAGTTGACATTATTCTAACACGCTACCATAGAAATCAAGTGGAGAATCCTTTATTTATGATAATTCAAGGAATAGTGGGAACAAGAAAGTCTTATCTAATTGGTGCCATCAATCAATCTCTTTAGATGGCATTGATGACAAATTCTTCTCCACTTCTATTGCTTGCACCAACTGGAGTTGTAGCTTTCAATATAGGAGCATCTACCATTCATTCAAAGTTGTGGATTCCAATTACAGATTTTGCCCAATTATAAGGGACAAGACTTGCAAGCTTTCAACAAGAGATGCAAAATATCAAATATATTTTGATTGATGAAATGAGCTTCGCTGGCTAGAATATGCTAGAAAATATAGATAGTCGACTTAGACAAGCCTTCCCGCATAAAGCAGACATAAGCTTTGGAGGTCTCCCTTTCCTTACAACACATGGTGTTATTAATGTCTCTTAATTCTTATTAACATTGGTCATATATAATGTATATCTTTCAATTTTACTTTATGTACATAACTTAAAGTTTTGCAACTATCCTTCAGGTGTATCTATTATTTTAGTTGGTGATTTGGGGCAATTACCTCCTGTTAATGATAGACCAGCATATTATAGCAACAGGCGGGCAAAGTTATTATGGCAGGAATTCAAGACAGTGGTTACACTAGATAAAGTATTTAGGCAAGATGGATAAAATCTCCAACAACAAAGATTTCGTCAGCTTCTCACAAATGTCAGAGATGCCAATCCACAAATAGATGACTGGAACTTGCTCATGACAAGAATACCTATTAGATTAGATGTTGCAACCAATGATGAGTTTGATAAGATAGTGCATTTATTCTCTACAAATGACAATGTTCATAACCATAACATGAGGATCTTGTATTCTTTAAGACATCCAATTGCACGTAGCCTTGCAACCAAGTCAACGAATGGTAATGGAAATGAAGATTTATTAGGCGAGGAACTTGATACAAAGTTATTGATTAGTAACAATGCAAGAGTAATGTTGACTACAAATCTATGGATAGAAGTTGGTCTTGTGAATGGATCATTGGGACATATCAGAAATATTGTCTACAAACCAGGAACTGCTCCACCTGAGCCACCATCATATGTTACAGTTGAATTTGACAATTACTCTAGAGTACCATTTGATGATCACCATCCACACATAATACCAATAGCACCATTGTAGAGGGGTAGGACCTTCCAACTACCATTAAGGTTGGCATGGGCGTTGACTATTCACAAATCTCAAGGGCTAACTCTTTCAAAAGCCACAATTGACATAGGTCCAAGAGAAAGAGCAGGATTGACATTTGCGGGCATATCTCATGTTAAGTCACTGGAAGGTTTGAGAATAATGCCACCCTTTACATACGACCGTTATGAGAAAATGAAAAGTGGAAAACAACTTTCAAAGAGAAAAGTAGAAGAATGTAGACTAAGAAGTCTTGAAAATCATTGATGTTTTGAAACATATTATTTAATAATAAAGATTTATTTGTTCTACTACATTATGTGATCATCATCATCAACTATTATGTTGTTATTCTTATTATGCACATTGATAGTTCATATTCCACAGTTAATGAAAACTATAATTCGATATGCTCAATCTGACATGATAACCTTATTATTTGCACATTTTAATGTTTGCAAGTACCATTAGGCTGAAATTTTATTATACTAATTCTCTAATTTGCAAATTTAACTATGATCATCAATTGGGTACACAAATTAAGAATATAATATTAATTCAAATTATAAAGGCATTCTTCAATTGAAATAAATCATAATGTTTTTGCTTCATTACTTTCAACCAATACATTGCTACTCAATATTTGAAATCTATGTTTGTCTATTCTTCACTATCCGTGAATGGTCATAATATTACCATGTTTCAACACCCAAAGTTTCATTACAAATTTTAATACAATTTGGTTTTATATTCATTTTCTCCACAATTGATTGTACTAAGTGACCCGTTCTATTTTTTCAAGACCATTATTGATATTAAATATTTATCCCTCTCATTAAGTATACATTTGTTCTATTTTTAAAAATTGGTGATAATGCTTTCTAAATTGTTTTCCATGATTTTTTTAGGCATGGAAGCCTTTGATAGACAGTCAAGCATTGTCGACATGAGCCTGACTTCTTCAGTAGAGTCAAATCATTTTTATGAGACAAAGTTTCAGAAGTGTGCACGAATAATTAAACAATGTTGTACAACTATGGTAAAAGCTCTTGAGAATGCAACTTTATCTATTGATCATGTACAATAGATAGAGATAATGGAGATGGAAGATGTTGCCAAATATGTATGCAACACATCTGTAAAAGTAGATGCATTTCCATCCATGATGAAAGAGGTCTATGATGATCATATTACGAACAAAGGTCATAATACAATTTTAATCTCTGAAGAATATGTGATGTACTTACATCATTATGGAGAACTATACACATGGTCCATATGATGATTTCACAATTTTTAGTATTTCACTTATTAATTTATCTAGAGAATTGTACTAGGAGATGTTGTTCTCCTTCCATCTATGTATCGAAAGAATAAATAAACGATTTAACTTCTTAGCTCAAATTCTTCTCAACTATACTTGCAAATATTTCAAATCTTTTTCCTTGACCTTTGTGTTTGTATTATTAAAGCTTTAACATGAGATATATCATTGATATGTTGATCATTAAATTATGTATAAAATTGATGTTTTATTTCTAACTATTAATCCACTCTAAAGCATAATATTCATTTTATACTCATTTTAAGTGCAATCATTACCTCAATAACATTTAGTAGTCCTTCATTGTACACTATTCATGCTAAGCATAATTAACATTAATCAATTGTCTATTTATAAATGCAACTAATCAAGTTATAAAACTACATAAGGAACATTGTAATCCTTATATTGCTTTTATTGTGGTAAGAGGTATGTGTAAGGAGAACAAGCTGCCCTCTTAAATGTAACTTTAAACATAACAACAACTTAATTCTAACTGTGGTCCTACTTTTCCCCTAACCCTAATCCTAACCATAATTCTAATGCTTTGTCTACCCCTAACTCAAACTATAAGCCTAATTGTAACTTAGAATTTAACCCTAACTCATATTTTAACCCTAACCCTGACCCTAACCCTTTCTCTACCCATATCTTTAACTCTAACCCTAACCCTACCCCTACCCCTACCCCTACCTCTAACACTAACATTAATTGTACCTTTAACCATTGTCCTACTTTTCGCCTAACCTAATCCTAACTCTAATTTTGACTCTAATGCTAACTCATATTCTAACCATAAACTTAAACCTAACCTTAACCTTGACCTTATCTCTAACCCTAACCCTAACCCTAAACCTAACCCTAACCCTAACTCTAATACTAACCCTAACCCTAACCCTACCCCTACCCCTAACTCTAACTCTAAATATAACTCTATCATAATTATAATATAACCCTAACCCTAACCCTAACTTTATGCTGAATAAAATTGTAACCCTAACTCCAAACTTAACCTTGACTCAAACCCATACCTTAACCTTAACCTTGATTTAACTCTATATATATCATTAACTCAATATATAAACCTAACCCTAACCATAACCCATAATCTAACCCTTTGTCTAACTCCACCCATAATCATAACCGTAACCCTATCGTACCCCTAACTCCAACTATGAATCTAACTCTACCATAATTTTACTTTAATATTAACCCTACCTCTAACCCTAAATCTATCCTTAAACTTGACTCAAAACTCTAACCTTAACCCTAACTCTAACATTAACCCTAATTCAAACCTTACTCGTAATATTAAATCTATTTGTAACTCTAACCCTAACCCTAATTGTAATTCTAACCCAAACTCTAACTGTAACTCTATCTCTAACTATAACCCTAACTCAAACTATAACCCTAACTCTAACCCTAAGTGAAACCCATGCTCTAACCCCTAACTTGACCCTATCTTTGACCATAACCCTAACCCTAATACTAACCCTTTCTCTACCCCTATCTATAATCCTAACCCTAACCCTAACTCTAATCCTAACCTTAACCCTAACTCTAATCCTATCACTAACCTTAACCCTACTCCTACCCCTACCTCTAACTGTAAATCTAACTCTACCATATTTAGACTTTAACCCTAATCCTAACCCTAACTCTAACCTTGACCCTAACTCAAACCCTTACGCTAACCTTGACCCTGATGCTACCTCTATATATAACACTATCTCTATATAAACATAACCCTAACAATAACCTTATGCCTAACCCTTTCTCTATCTCTAACCCTAACCCTAACCCTGACTGTAACCTTGCCCCTACCTCTAATTGTAGCCCTACATCTAACTCTACCCTAATTGGACTTTAGCCCTAACAATTATTTTAACTCCAACCCTAACCCTAACCATGACTCTAACCCTACCCCTACCTCTAATTGTAGGCCTAAATCTAACTCTACCATAATTGGACTTTAACTCTAACCCTAACAATTATTTTAACCCTAAAGCTAACCCTAACCCCAACCCTTTCTATACACCTATCTCTAACCCTAACCCTAAATCTAATTCTAACCCTAACACTAACCCTAAACCTTACCCCAACCATACCCATAACTCTAACCCTAACTCTAACTCTAACTATAAATCTAACTCTACCATAATTATACTCTAATCCTAACTATATCCCTTAGTTTAATCTTGACTAAAACCCTAACCCTAACTCTATCCTTAACCCCAACTCAAAACTCTAACCCTAACCTTAACCCTTACTTTAATCTTCACTAAAACCCTAACCCTAACTCTAACCTTAACCCCAATTCAAAACTCTAACCCAAACCTTAACCCTTACTTTAATCTTCACTAAAACCCTAAACCTAACCCTAACTCTAACCCTAAGAATAGTCGTAATCCTAAAAATAGCCCTTTCCTTAGCCCTAACCCTAACCCTAACTCTAATTGTAACTCTAATCCTAATCCTAACTCTACATCTAATTATAACCCTAACCCTAACCCTAACTCTAATTAAAATCCTAACCCTAACCCTAACAATAACCCTAACCCTAACTCTACTCTTCAATATAACAATTTACCTAACAATATCCTTAAAATAAAACTGAATTAAATTGATAAGAATTAAAAAATAAAATGTTGAATAACTTTATACTAAATTTACGCCAATAGTGGCATGTTGTGATGGTTAAGTTGTTGTGTTGTTATCCTTGCCATCAAGGTTCAAATTTCATGGGGATGAGGTCCCTCGTTTGTGGCCTCACTGGTTCATAGCTCCAGGTCAAAGCGTTTACCCCTCTTTAAAAAAAAAAAAAACTCTATACTAAATTTATACTACTACTATTTTATAGTAAGTTTATACAACTATAGTTAAAAAAAATAATTAAAAAAATCAATACTAACCTTATCAAAAATAGAAAAACTAAAAAATTCTTTTCCTTTTGCGCCATGACTGCCACTAGCTTATATATACCTATATATATATTATGCCGAGAGTAATCGTTCTCGAGGCGCCTATTTTCATTTTCATAAATCCCAACTGTGATTAAAATAACCCTGGGATTAAATGAAAATAGGTGCCTCGAGAACGATTACTCTCGACGTAATATATATATATATATATATATATATATATATATATATATATATATATATATATATATATATATATATATATATATATATATATATATATATATATATAAAGCTAGTTTTATATATTTTATTATATACTCTACATCTATAACGAACAAAGTGGATACATCACGTTGCTTACTCATCTAAATTACTACACCACTAAAGGTTGCTATAGAGGCCAATGGACAAGTGGCTTACAGAGAAAACATGAGAAATAAATTTTGGACCAAAAAACATAGTTGCATCATGACCTTAAGAGTTATAATTAAAGGTAATGATGCGCGTGTGTGAGGCGGGGGGAGTTGTATAGGAATGGAGAGAGACAAATAAATAATGAAATGAAAAAAAAAGGGATATATAGAAGAATAAAGGAGGGAAAATTTGGGAGAGATCCTAGATGGATGGATCAAAATTGAATATCATAGTAGAGGATAGTTATGAAGGGAAAGCCAAAGAGCAAGAAGTAAGATGAAAAGAAAAAGAAAGAGGAGAGAGGAGAGAGGAGAGATCAAGAGATAGAATGAACAAAATATATGAGGCGTACATAGATAATAGCTATATATATTATATATATACACACATAAAGAAGAAAGATGGATATATCACACACACACATAAGAGAGAAAATATAATATATTATAGATATAATATCGATAGATATAAAGAAGATAGATAGATATATCACATAGACACAGAGGAAATGTAATATATATATATATATATATATATATATATATATATATATATATATATAGATAGATAGATAGATAGATAGATAGATAGATAGATAGATAGATAGATAGATAGATAGATAGATAGATAGATAGAGTGTTTATATGTGTGAGAAATATATAGGTAGGGATAGGGAGATAGATAGGGGTAGCAAGAATATTGACATGTGTAAAATAAAGAGACAACGATTGGCATTTACATTTGTGTCTAGACTAAAATCTCTAGATGTTTTCTATGTTCAACCCATGTTTACCTCCAAAATGAAAAATAATCCATATGCAATTATACATAAAAGAACAAAATCTCACCTAAATCAAATGACACTCGTAACAAAATGTAATTATCTTGTATGTGTAGATCAAAAAGATGAAGTTATCTCATCAAATATTTTAGTGTATAACAAAAAGATATTACGAACAAACTTTCTACATCATCAATAAAGAGAGATCATTTTATATATATAACACTATTGACATGCATCCTTCAAAAGTGTAATTTAAAAAAAATATTAGAAATTTTAGTTAATGATACATTGTTACATTGTTACATTCTAATTTGTTCAACCCATGTTTACCTCCAAAATGAAAAATAATCCATATACAATTATACAGAATAGAACAAAATCTCACCTAAATCAAATGACACTCGTAACAAAATGTAATTATCTTGTATGTATAGATCAAAAAGATGAAGTTATCCCATCAAATATTTTAGTGTATAACAAAAAAATATTATGAACAAACTTTCTACATCATCAATAGAGAGAGGTCAATTTATATATATAACACTATTGACGTGCATCCTTCAAAGGTGTAATTTAAAAAAAATATTAGAAATTTTAGTTAATGATACATTGTTACATTCTAATTTGTCCAAATAAACTAAGCTTGATATATAAGGGACCGATTAGTAACTATCGATTGAATGAATTATTTTAATCCAAAATAAATGCGCTCAAATGTAAATGGGTCCCATCCACGCAAGTTATAAATAAATCAATGCAACCTTCTTAGTTTATGATAGGATTTTAGCGTTCAAGGTGATTCGAGCTATCTTAGGAGGTCTTGGGAAACGAGGGCGCGGAAGGTTCTTCATTTGAAGAGCACATAAAACAATTAGAATCATCCCATATTCTAGTGAGTTGGTCATGGCCGCTACTGTTTTAGCTTGTTGGGCGCATCTGTTTAACTGCTACTCGCAAGATGGAACTCCTCACAAGCAAGTAAAATTGCTGCCCAGAGTTTGCTGCCACAGAAAAGTTACAATCGCCCTGTCTTGCAATTCTGAATGTTCTGGTAAGTCTCATTTTGCAATTTTCAACTGAGATGCATATTTTCTATCATTTGAACTTGACGCATACACAATGAAACACCAGCTTTTGAATGACAGTGTTTTTTCTTATGCAAACACACAACCAAGTGTTTTGTTCCTGTATTGTGCTTCTTCTAGGAATTTGGCTTGTACAGACTAGTTTTGAGTTGTTCATGGGCACTGCTGCACTTGTGGTATATCATTAGAGTGAATGTGTTGTTCGGATCACTTGTTTGGGGTTTTTGCTTATTCTCGGTAATCTTTGGTTGAGGATCTGGACCTTTCTTAATTAGTGACAGACCACATTCTTTGAATTTGTAAATACAGATCGTGTTTGAATGAAATATATTTGTTGTATATCATAACCTAACACATGTTCAATGGATTTAGGGACCACCTTATTCTAATGGAGGTTTTTTTCACACTCTTTCAACTATGCCTCTGCACAATTACAACTCAGCACAATGGTTTGGGTTATTATTGTATTCACTGTTTTGTATTTTAGATTGGTGGTGCATAACTCGCACATGCTTACCAATCCTTTACTAGGATGCCTGGTTTCAAAGCTCCTTGCAGAGGACGCAGTCACCAGATATCAGACGCTCGGTGACCTAAATGATGCAACCCATCGCAGGAGGATTGCACCAGCCCTGCAAATGATAATGAACCTATGGTTCCACCTCGGTACCTGACAAATATTTTACCCTACTCAAGCTATGTTTAAGTTTCGTTTTCTCGATGTCCTGTATCAGAAAGTGAGAATTGGAGTACAAGCTAGCAATAAGAGAACTTACTGTTAACATACAGTAGGTGAGAATTGGAATACGAGTTTGATTGATGGTGGGTGTGTGTATACTTGACTAGTTATGCAATGAAAGTCGGCTCTATATGCCGATGATCTTGTTTCAATGACAAAAACAGTGAATGATATGTGGGAACATTCAACTAGAATTGGTTTGCTAGGAGGTTGGGATCCAGGTGGACAAAAGCAAAACTAAGGTCACGATCTTTACCTTGAAGAAAAACAAGCTTCATATGGAATTTGTCTTTGAAGGCAGTCCCTTAGTGGTTAATTATTATAAATATCTTGGCCTTGATTTCCATAATAAGCTTAGCTGGGAGACATGTAGAGCAAAAATGAGATAGGGAGAATGGGAAGCCTTATAAACATTTCAAAATAGACGTAGAAGGGCTAAGGAATGGAAAATTAAGGAAACTCTCTTCGGGTGTTGATGGTGCTATACAGATGTGAAGTTTAGGGTGGCAACACATCAGCAATGAAATTAAGACAGAGAGAGAGAGATTACAAAAGCATCTAATCATGTGTGATCTGAAAATAAAATCGTCTGTTTCATATGAGATTGCCATTGCTGAAGCTGGTGGCTATATTCGTGGAGACATTGACTGTGATCTGCTTGCTAAGCTATTTGAAGAGGTAAGAGAACATGGATCTGTCTTGCTGGCTAAACTGGTGACAGAAGGGAAATTAGATAGAAGAAAGAGCACATAGATAAAGCAAAATAACAAACAGATGAATAAGTGGAGTACCAACATAAAAGAGTGCCCAAATATATATGCAACAAAAAATCAATGATGGCATTTGGACAAGGCAACTTGGGAGGAAAAGAGAATACAATATCAAGCATTTCAATTCTTTATATGGTCACGTTGTCAATTAGGATTGCACCTATAGCAAGATGCAAAATCTAGCCATCCTGTTGAAACATGGAAACTCTCTCAGGTGGTGGATTGTCCTAAAACGAGAGATGAATCTGCGGAAGCTAGGCAGGTTCCTAAATAGTGATCACCTAAAACCTAAATTATATGCGGGAAAAGGGATGAGAAGTGAATGACAAATAATGAATACTAACTCGAATCAGGTGATACACCGATGATTTTGTATGTAACTTTAATCAAATTAACACAAATTGTGCAAGATACAAATGATTCACAATACTCAAACAAACATGCAACTACAAAAGTGATTCTATGCAAGGACCTAGAATCTTCTCCTTCGAAAGGAAAACCTAGGCTTTACCAATTTTTAAAAAAAGAATAAGGACACAAACAAATACTTGTCATCACACTTATCAAGATTCAAATCTGCAATAAGGAATATAACTTAAATGAAGGACGAACATAGCATAAAAGTAAAGAATCCACAATATTGCACGAGAATCAATGAGAAAGAACCATTAAATCTATATAACCAATGCTGAAAAACCTTTGCTACAAATTGCTTTTACAATCAACTCAAAATTTGCAATGTGCAAAAATTTGAATCCGAAAGAAGATCCCTCATAATGAGGTGAATGTACAATAAATAGAACTCATAAGCCTAATTCAGATTTCAAGATCATGCCTAGAAAAAATAAGTCAAAATTGATACAAACTATGAAGAAGCCCATGAAAATTGCTCTCAACCACCTATCCAACTGATAGCTAATTGAAAAACTACCTCTAACTCCTCAAAATCATGCATAAAACCTTAACAAGGATTTCAAAATCAATTCAAAAATATAGCATGTAAAACTCCTCAAAAATATGCAAAGTATACATAAAACAGGCTCCCATAATGAACTGCATGCAAAACTGGCATTAACTGCTCCATGTCGCCAAAAATAGCACTAAAATGCTCCATCACTACATGGAAAACTTAAATTGCCCTTAGCCACCAAAAATAGCACTAGAGTGCTCCATCATTGCATGTAACGTCCAGTTAACTCAAACAGTCTATCTCCGCTAAAAATAGAACTCCTTGCCTTAATTGAAAATCACTTCAGATCTTAAAATAGACTCCCAGCTTTGTATTGCTTCAATTTCCCCCTTTCTATAATAATTAATAATAACAAAGGCTTTGTAATTATAGCCATTTGATATATTAATTTTACAATATTTATACCAATATTCTTCTTTTATTATATTTATCAATATTAATGTGTTTAATAATCAATGTTATTTATTTTACTAATTTTTTAAACATATTAATATTGATAAATATGGGGAAAGGGGAATATAATAAAGCATTTTATAAATTTTTATATATATTAAATGATAAAAATAGAAATCCTCATTTAATATGTATAAAAATTTATAAAATGTTTTATAGTTTTAACACCAAAAGCTTTACCATGGACCCAAAATATTATACAATATAGTGAAGGGGCTATCAAAAGGTAAGATCATAATCTTTCTCAACATTTCGAATTGAGAAGATGGGAGAAAAGAGTAGGGTTGAAACCCTAGCCGCCATGTCTGCATTTCCTTGCGATTTTCTGCTTTCTCCATCATACTGGATGCCATTCTTGGTTTTGCCTATCTTCATGCTGTTTCATGTGGTTGTTGGGCTTTGATTGGATGTGATTCTTCTACATTCTCACATGCCATGACTTCATTTCTGATATTGACGTGTTTATCTGCTATTGAATCTTGGACGCCATATTTGCAGTGTTTCATGTTTTTCTCTCCTTCTTGCCGTGGCTGGACGTTTTGCATTGTTCAAACCATGGCTGATGCTGTGACTTCTTTCTTCTTCTTGCAGGTTTTATTCGACGCTATGAAGTTTATTTTCTCCATGCCGTGACTGGTTATAATGCTTAAGGATTATCTCCTTTTGTTATATTGGACGCCATGAATGATATTTTCTTATTTTTGGTTTATGCCGTGAAACTCCATTTTTAAATGCTAATTATTTCGTGGTTCATTTGTTGGTGATGGCGTGAACTCCATCTAATTTATGGGTTCCTCCATTTTTTGCTTGATTTTGATTCTTCATTGCTTGCCATGAGGGAATAATTGTTATTTTATAGCTGGGTATTAGACTATGGACGCCATGATGATTCTAGAATTCTTTAAAGAGCGAGCTTTCTTGGTTCTAGCCGTAATTGCTTGGAATTTATGTTTGGTTGGAGATTATTGTGAATGCTCAAGTTATATGTGTTCTTTGCCCTCTGCTGTATTTATAGTCTTCTACTATGACTGGTGGAAATCTATTCATTCTTTTGAATCTGTTTTTTACTTGAATAAACTACTGGAATCAAAATAAAAATTTAATAAATAACAACCTTGACTGGAGAAATCAGATTTAGACTAAAAATCATTCTCTTCCTGAAGCAATTTTCTAATTTGCTGACATGAACTATCCCTTCTATGCTTCTTTTGATAAATTTGTTGTTTTTGATAGCTCACATCCAAGTGTACTTGCTATATCAGTCTTAGAAAATCCATCCTCCAGGTCATGATGGTCTGGTCTTTTAATGTAAATCTGTAATACAAGGGCTTTTCTGTAATATAACATGCCTCTATCATTCCAGAATGTTGTAAAACTTCATAGCATGACTTTTCATTGTTTGCAGTAGACACTTGCCAAGAAAATGTTTGAATCTTCATTCTTTATTTGCTGTTCTCTACTTTCAGCTGTAACTTGAGTAGCCTTTTTTACTGCACTTGCTAGTTTGTTATTCTGGAAAATACATATAATATGGAACTGTTACTAAAATTTTACACATGCTGAAAATTTTACTTCAAGTAACATCACAGAAAGAATTTTTGCAGAAGGAAGCATTCATTTTCTATTCACATTTCATCATTTTGCAATCATATATGAAACCATGTGCAAAAGAGATATAATGTTCATTGTATAGATCATCACTGATATGTACAATTTTCATTTTTACAAGTATGAAATGATTAATATGCTGAATAGAGAAAATCTCACACAAGCCGTGAGTATAACTAGCTAAGTGTTCTTTCATAAAGAAATACATAAACAGGAAAAAATACATATGTATGAAAGAAATAGGAATAGAGATAACCAATCATTGCCTGTTGTTTTGACTGGTTATGACTCTTTCCCTAGCAAGTTCGTCCAGCTCCACGCTCTCCAACAGCTGCAACAAAGAAAGGAAGAAAGCAACTGATGTTAGATCCTAAAGGATCTAAGCAATGATCGTATATCTCTATTCCTATACATACTTTATCTGTCAATGCATTTCGTTATGAAATAAAAGTAAACAGTAATATTGAAATCTAGTGCTGAGAGAAATAATATCATTTATGGGTGTCACAAGCCCGTGCTCGAACCTCATGAAAGATAGCTTAGATGTCACGTAAAATCAGAGTATCTTAATAGTCAAGAGAGCATCATTTCAGCATGCAAAGACATAAAATATTCAAATGAAATGTGTAAAAAGAGATCCATCAACATCTATAACATGGAGGCAATTTTAAAAGAACATAAGCTTTAGCTACTTTTGGATCAGATGTACAATGTGTGGGATGTTTATTTTACATACTAGCAGATTAGTATCCGGACTGGGATAACACATGGATTAGTTCTATATTTCCGGAATTTGAACGACAAAGCTTTTCAATTTGTTATATTGCCTGCATATATTGGTCAATTACAACCTTGAGTATTGTAAGGTATGGAGATATACATGCAGCAAATACATTAAACTGTGTTATTAGATTTCATGCTCAGTTAAGCCTGCTGTTGAAAGCCTCAGTTTTCTACAAATTGCTTAAATAGACACCCAAGTTTTTTTCACAATGCTTTGACATTTCGTGATTAACCCAGATCAGCAACAGAGGATGCAAAACAGTAAGGTATCTTGCTCTGTTAAAAGACACCATTGATTAACAGTAAAAAAGAGAAAAATTTGTGTAACAACATCTAGTTTCCAGCCGGTAAAAGAATCCTACAAGTTTATGAGAAGTTTTCAAGATCTGTGTTGTATTCCATAGGCGAATAAGGAAGAAAGCAAAATGATGAAAGCTTCAATGAACATATTTAGACTTGGCAACTTTCAGCAAGGCAACCACTATCTACAGGGGTATTTTGGTAGCATCTTTATAAAAAGAAAATTCATATACAGTAAAAACTCTCATCAAATTTGGTATGAATAAGTTGAAGCATGTACCCAACAGGATCAAGCATACAAGAATCCTTATCATGTCAGCCTTCAAGGAAAATACAGTCACGATTTTGAACATGGCACAAGCAAGTAAATATGCTCGGCCTTATAAAATGAACAGCTACAGCATAAAGAAGAGCAGTCCAGAAAATGAGCAACATTTCTTTTCAAGCTCATGACTTACAGATCAAGAAATAGTAGTAGATCTAGAAGAGCTCAAGATTAAACTAAAGATACATCAGAATACCTTGTATATTCATGGCGGCTGTAAGGAATATATAGCCTTAGTTTTTATAAAGAATGAGCAAATAATCTCATAAAAAAGAACCTGTCAAACGATTTTAAGCTCATACCTCCAGTAGCAAGCAAAGTCATGGTGGCCCGAGCTAGTAAAACTCATGGATACAAACGTTTTAACAATGGCTACATATCTTCCAAGTTCTGTAATGGTGGCTAGAACTAGAAGACTCAGCGAAAATGCAGAGAAAGGAATGGAAAAAGGGCACGGGAAGGCTCTGTTTTTTCCTCAAACCCTCCTCTTTCTTCATGGCCGCAGCCCCTTCATTTTTGCAAGTGCGATAAACCAAATGAAAATGTGGCATCATTTTAGGGTTCAACTTGCTTTGTATGACACGTCCAAGAAAGGCTTCCTGCCTTGTGTCATTTTTTCCCAATTTCTAAGCTTTGACGCCCATGTTTGTAATTAAACAAAAACATAACTTTTCCACCTTTTCTCAACTTAAGTTATTCTATTTTTTTGCAAAGATAATGTTTTTTTAATTCTTTTCAAAGGTAAAATTAAACACTTTTATTAGTAAGGAAATAAATTATTATAGTGTAATTTATTCTTATTATTTTAGTAAATACTAATTATTCTAATAAAATATTGAGTGATTAAATGTTGTCACTCAATATTTTATATAAAATAATTAATACTTATTAAAACAAAAAGAACAAACTACATTATAATAAATTATTATTTAATAAATATTAAATGCCTTATATTTTGTTACAGAATATAAATCATTTAATAATAATTATTGTTATTAAATGCCTTATATTTTGTTACAGAATATAAATCATTTAATAATTATTATTGTGCAAAGAAATAGGTGTTTAATTTTCTTTTAAAAGGTTAAAAGCAGATATTTTGCCAATCATTATGACTAAATTTTGAGTCATGTGTTGATGGGACTTGAAGGCCAGAGAAGTTGTTGCTTTTTGAAGACTTGTGGGAGTTTGGCGGGAGATTTGGGCTACATTTATGAGGGGCAGTTGGTGATATTATCAGACCATGCTTTTTGGGCTATTTTGTACACCTTTTGGAGTCTTTTCAAAGACTGAAGTTTGGCCTTTGGGGTTGAATCCGACCCAACATTTATGGCTTTCAAAATGCAGTTGAGAGGAAGGTGGTTATGTAGGAGTAACAGGCTCATTTTTCGGGGGTTCTTCTTTTTCTCTGCTTGGCATGTTTTGTAAGTTTTTTCAGACTTCTTGACAGGAGCAGGGATCATCTTGTAACCCATTATTCAGAGAGATATACAGATTTGCAGCACTTTTGGGCATTGATTTCAGCTTGTGCCTTCTCTTTTTCTGTATTTGTGTGTCATGTTGATGCCTTCTACAGGATGGTTTCAGTTTTTTTTTGCAGGTTGAAAGTTGTGTTACAGAGCAGTTTTGGATTGTGAGTAATCTATTCTCCTTTTAGAAGCTGTTATTTTAGCCCTCTTATTAGCTTTTTGCAAGGATTCTGATTATTGAGTTGGGCAAAGGAGTTTTGTTGTTGCTGTTTTATTGTGTTGGTTATGTGTTAGGTCTCAGGGATACTTTTCTGGTGCATCACCCTTAGGTTTTAGATTTTCATTTTCTGTTATCCTTCTACCCTTTTCCTCCATTAGAAATTTAGTTTCAGTAGTATAAAGTGATATACCAGATAGGAAGCCGGCCTAGAATTTGGAGATTCATTCTAGCCACGGTTCACCCACAACCCTGGAATGTTTCCATGTTACTCCAAAAGGTTAAGTTTTCTGCAAACTCAACAGGGTGCATTTTTGGTAGATAACATGAACATTCCTCCTTCGTGACAGCAAAGTATCATATTCATGCTTCTAAAATAGAAGCTTACATACTTCTTGTAGCTGTAAGTACTGTTATGACTTTCTCCATTTAGTCTTTAAACCGTACAATAGTAGCAACCAAGTCTTGCAAATCTATCATTACATATTTTGTCTGAACTTGATAATTGAGAATTGTTTTACATCTCATGCCATGTTTTGCCGATGTATATGCTGTGATTGTTTAAAATGCTTGCTTATTCTGAACTTGAAAAAGAAACTTGGAAGTTATATCTTCTTGTCTTTGTTTTATGCTTGCTGAAAGATCTTTATTACTTGACTATATACTTGTAGAGCTCCAATTCCTTCATGATTCGATTGAAAGGTTTCATACCTGTAACATATGTATGTCACTTTGACAATCTCGTCGTGTCTTCAAACTTTTGTTATGGTTCAACTAGAAGGCCCCATACTTGTAATTTATATATGCCCCCTCAACAGTCTCCCCATGTCATTAGTCTTCGCCTCTACATGATTCAATCAGAAGGTTTCACGCTTGTAATTTATGTGCGTCCCTTCAATAGTCTCCTCAATCCTTCAGTCTTGGCCTCTACATGATTTAGTCGAAAGGCTTCATGCATGTAATTTATTCAAGATCCTTCAACAACCTCAAACTTCATACCTATATGTGCACATGAAACAAACTTATTAGCATAAACCCTGTTTTGCTTTCAAATATCTCTCTTGCCTTTACATCTTTTAATGCAGTTATCTGAATAACCATATTGTAGGAACATTAAGTAGTGTAGAGATAATTGGAATAGTTTCCATTGCTCAGTTCGTATAAACTGACTCTTCTCTTTTTTTACATTTTTGCAGGTCTATTCCCAGATGGAGATGCGGGCTCAAACCTTCAACATTTAGAACAACAATCCTTCCATTCAGGCAATGGAGGCCTTTCCCTTTATCTTATCAATACTTTTTTGTTTATACAGTGTGTTTATTCTGATATTATGTTAGGAGCTGAGAATGCTTGTGGTGTATCTAAATGCATTGTATTAAGTACTGTTTAAAATCTAAACACTTTGCACCATATCAAAATATTTTTGAATATTTTAATAAAATGTACTATTTTGGTACTTGTATCTCGAATAAAAATGATCAATTTTTCTTGTTTACTGATTTCTGTACTTTACTTTCTGCGTCTATTTCATTCTGTAATATATATGCTCAGTAACTTAAGACACCTAGCTTAGTATAACGGCAAGCATAACATAGCAATTTAAGAGGTATGTTAAATTGGTAACAGGTCACACACAAAAAAACTGTATAGGAGCAGCAATCAAATCGAAAGCAAAAATGTTAATGGCTCAGCTAAGAACTAGTTTGCACCAGCTTAGGTGTGAGATTACAAGTTGGGTGGTGCCTAAAGAAGAGTGGGTAGACAGAATATGCTGTAATCTTTCTACCTTTTGAAACTTAACAACCATAATAACAATAATAATGGCAACAACAACAAATACACAAGTTTTACACAAATGACAACACCAGATGAATGTGGAAGCCCTTCCATTGAAAAGCATGGTGAAAGGACTGCTTGGATTTATTGTGTAAATCTTTTCTCATAAAGGTGATAAAAAAGATCTTACAACATTTGTAGGGACCAACCTGTTGTAGACACCAATCCGTGTTTACAGAATTTGCAAACACCAAACTACTAGACACACCAATTCCCACAATTGAGCACCAACTCAATAAGGGACATCAATCTCTTTTAATAGGGAGGCACCAACTTCTTTAGCACCAAAAATTCACCTTCAGAATGTTACTTTTTCAATAGACGTTGTACAACAAAATCTCCTTCATAGCTCTATTTTAATCCAGATCTGTTCTGCTTTGCATTACATTATCTTTGCTTTCGTTTGCTCTCAAATAATGGAGCATAGTAGCTCTTCACCCCACACACACATATCTGCCATACACCTTCTCTTCTACGTGTTTGTAAAATGAAGCATTACACTCACTCACACACACACACACACACACACACACCCATACTACGCTACACACTTTTATATCACTCTTGGGCACCAAAAATAAATTTTAGGTTGGCACAGTACAATTTAAAAGAAACTCTCATACATCAGGTCGCGTTCCCAAAACTTAATACAATAATTTAGTTGTTAGAAGGTTGGCCAAACAATTTAAATCAAGTTTACTATCACGTTTCAAGGAGTCGGGAGTCAGGGTTCTCCCTTCAAAAACTCTGAGCACTGAAGATAGATAAGCCGTTTAAGACATATGCTATATGTTGGGGTCAAGCATACTTCATTCCATCAAATTCTGAACATTTGCAAATTGGTTAAGGAAATTGGAATATAAGAACACACCCAAATTGCACTTCCACAAACTAAAATAAGGGAATGATAATGGTGCCTTGGTAATGTGTTCTTGCCACTTGGTTAAAATGGCAATTTTGATCTGTCCTGTTTTCTTGTATATTTATATGAGCTCTTCCATTTTTTTCATTTTGAAATGGTTTAGACTTCTAGTTATTATCTACGAATCTTCAATTATGATGCTAACTGATAGGTAAGGTTCTATAGATTTTGTTTTTGGATGCTCACAATACTAAACATGACTAAATAATTTAATGGTCTATTTTTCACACTGTAAGTTTGGAACTTTCCTCATAATGCACTCTGTATGCTTGTTTCTATCAATGATAAAGTTATTTAGTACATTTTTGCCTCCTTATAGATCTCTTGCATGTGAATCACAGGTCAAGTGTTTTCCAATGGAACTTCTCTTGGCAGAAGAATGCTTCTTTTGACAGCTTGCTTACCAGTCATGAAACTAGAGAATGATGTTGATCTATTCAGATCAATCAAGAGAACAAACTTACATGCAGTAGAGTAAGTAAAATTCTTGTAGAGATATGGTGGAGTTGCCATTGTTTTCTTTCTTTCCTCAGTTAAGAATGAGTTAGAAGTTTTCTATTGTTTTATTCCACTAAGATATTAAAATGCTTCCACTGTAGACAGTCGTTTATCTCCATATGAAGGAAAAAAAGGAAGGAATATATTTTTTAATGTCCATAGTCCACAAATGGTCAAAGTAGGTCAATGGAACTCATAGAAACGTACATGATCCACAAATGGTCAATGTAGGTCAATGGGTCTCATGGAAGTTTTTATTTTTTGAATTGCTATTTTAAAAAAAGTTTGTAATGCTTGTCTACTAAGATTTCTTTCAAGAAGAAATAAGGGATGAGAGGTTGATTTTAATATAGGTAGATTTATGTTGAGAGAACAGTCAAATGTTTATTTAATGTTTTAATTGAAGCTGATTGCTTATCATTGAATTTGAAGTCATGGCATAATTATATTAATATGCCGATAATAATCAATCGAACCCAATTCCCTTTTATTTCCGTAGATAACAATAAACTTTCCAAAGCATATATAATACTTATCAAGAAAAATTGATATAAGTGACTTGCAAATGACTTCTTGTTTACAAATTGGCACAATTATCAACTACGTCATGAATCTATGATCTGAAGAACCAGGTTTTCATCCACCTCCTCTTATCGCTGAATGTTTTTGTCTCCAGCAATCCTCCAATGCAAAGCACCAGTAAATATTATCAATTTCAATACAACATCTGACAATACCCTGAATAAACCTCTCCTTAAACTTCTATAATATTCTCCAGAAAATTCCTGATCTTACATCAGATTTTCTTTTGGCATTCCATTTCTTGGCCTACTGAAATGAAGTGGCTTTTATTTTATAATTCTGGTTGATATAAAAAGTCACTTTAATTGTTCTATTAAATAATTAAATTTTCATTCTATTTTGACAACTCAAATTTTAATTATAAATAAATTTCCACTGTCCTAGAAAAGGACATTGCACACACTTAGCAAGCTCAGTGTGTCATGGCAGAAGTGTTTATTAATTGACAAAAGCTGAGAACCATATCAGACCGTAAGAAACTAAGACAAAGATGAATACAAAAACAACTCATCATTGTGATGTGAGTTGTAACTTGCAAATTTTGATCATGCAAAGTTCTAGACAAGGTTTGAGAGATCAGATATATGAATACCTAAGCTATTGTCTTGTCCTACTACAAAACAATCGAACTCACCGACATCCTTCTTTTCTTAAAAGAATGGTAGTATACATTTAAAATTTGCTTTGTTTCTTCATTTATCAACCATATACAATACTCAAGGTTTTCTCCAACATCTATCGCCTCTTAAGATTAATCATCATTTTTATAGGTATTAGCCTATAAAGTGAAGATTACATAGTCTTATTTGTTCTGGACAGTGTACTTGCGCTATAAGGGGAGTTGAACTAGATGATGTTGACGTTGTTGGATAGGTTCTATTACAATAATAGATAAGTCGTCTATTATTAGTTAATTGTTATTTATTGTAAATATCTAATTAGCTTTAAGTTTGCTTTGGTTTTTGCTTTCTCTAGAATAGAATGTTTCTATTATTTATGATCGTTTCCTAAGGAAACATTGTCTCATTCTTTTGTATAAATTGACCGTTTGGTCTTTGTTAATAACAAGCAAGTATTTTACCAATTACTTCCGTAATATGGTATCAGAGCCTATTTCTTAATTTTTTCAAAAATTATAATTTCTTTTCTGAAATTATCAAAACCAATTTTCGAAATTATTTTGTAATCCTTGCTTCCTAATCTCAAAACCTTGCGATTTCAAACTAGGTTTTGTCTGAGGGTTTTGGAAAACCGCAGATTTTTTTGGCAAAATTGCAGCTTTGTTTTTGGAGATTCGCGGCCTGATCGTGATCGATTTGACTATAAATCGCGATTTTTCTTGGCCGAGGTCCTCTGCAAATCGCGTCTGGAAGGAACACACAGATATTTCTTGATCTTGCATTTTTTTTTGTTGCTCCCTTGCAAAATCGTGGAACAGAGTCTGGTTTCTTGGTTGCCATTTTCAGACGGCTCTGCAAAACGTCTGCTGGTTAAAACTCTGCAATCTTTGCCATTTGTGGAGTTAAAACTGCAATCTTCAGTGCGGTCTTTGCCTCTAGTCGAGCTCTGAAACAAAAATTGGCCATTTCTTTCCAAGAAATTGCCATTTTTTTTGCAAATTCAACCTTCCAAGCCGCCGGCTAGGATTTTGCTTGAAACCCTAATTTTTGGGGTCAAAAAAATATTTTGATTTAAGATTCTTGGTGGGTTTTTCGAGAGCTCAACTGGGTTGTCGTCCATTTTTTTGGGTGCCTCAATTTTCGAGCCAACGGATCTAGAAACTGACAACATATTCATTCTAGGTTTTTCAAGCTCTCTTCTGGGTCACTCTCTGATTTTTCTAGGTCTTCTGTATTTTTGCCTCGAAGAACATGCCTTCACAGATTTTCATAGTTTTCATTGGAAAACGTGACATGGCATCTCTGACAAACATTCTGCTCGAGTATAACTCCAAATTCAATGGTCGAAATTATGGCACCTAGAAGTAGTGGATCATTGTAATTTTTGAATATTGGAACACCAATCAACTTGTACTGGGTGTTATGAAGCGTCCGACTTCTCCGGGTCCCGATCAAGATACATGGGGTTTGAATAATCGAGAGGCAGTGATGCTTCTCAAATTATCCGTGGCTGATGATTAGTTTTCTCAAATTCCATCCGATAAGACAACTACCGAGATTTGGACACATCTCAAAGGTCTTCATGAGACTTCTGACAAAAGCAAAGCCTTCTTTCTGAAAAACACTCTATTTTCTATTGTCATGGAGGAGCACACCTCACTCCAGGCACACCTGAATCAGATTCAGGCAATCCGTGATCAGTTACTTGCAATCGGTCGCAAGATGGAGGAAGAGGATATTGTGGTTATCACTCTTTGGAGTTTACCAAAATCCTATGAGCATTTTATCAAGACTCTCAACATCACATCTTCTGGTGTTGATTTAAAGTTCACTAATATCTGCACACTGCTGCTTTAGCAAAATCGGTGGAAACAATAGTTCAGTAGCAGCTCCAGTTCTACCTCCAGAGAGCAAGCCTTTGTTGCGAAATCCTTTCAGAAGGATAAAGGCAAGTTTCAGCAGCCATCTCAACAGAAGTCTTCTACTCCAGCATCAGATGGTTTCAGAAAGAAGAACATTCAATCCAACTATTGCCACAAGTTTGGACACATGAAGGTTGAATATCGGAAACACTTAGCTGCATAGTCTAAGGAATTAGGTTCGTAGCCCAAAGAGAACAATGCAGAGCACATTGAGTAGGCGGAATTCGCCTTTTACGCCTTCATGGCTAAAAGACTTGCAGATCATGTGAAGTCGTCTGCCTGGTAAATTAATTCAGGTGCCTCTCGTCATTTCACTCACCGCAGAGACTAGTTTACTGACTACTAGCCTTATTCAGACTCTGTTATTTTTGGTGGCGGAGAAGAGTACACGGTTGTTGGTAAAGGCAACATTCAACTCTAGTCTGTTGGGAGGAATGTCATATTCCTTGATGTGTACTACGTTCCAGGGATGGAACTAAATCTACTCTCAGTCAGTTAGTTGTTGCGACATTCTCCACACTTGGCAGCCACCTTCAGTTCACATTAGTGCACCATCATTGATCGGGCGACTAAGTTTACTGTTTTAGTGGGTCTTGAGGATCATGGTCTTTTCAGACTTATTGATTCTGGTGATTCCCAGGACTTAGCTATGGCTGCTCGGCGATCTTCTGTCAGCACACTTTGGCATCGGCGATATGGGCACTTAAATGTGCATTATCTCTCATAGCTTGCTCGGGATGAGCTTCTTCTTGGATTGTCAGAGATTCAGACTCAACACCTTGGAGTTTGTGACGCATGCCAAGATGGGAAGCAACATCGCACACCTTTCACCAGTAGCGATTCATGGTGAGCTTCTCAGGTACCTCAGCTTGTTCATGCCAAAATCTGTAGCCCTATGGCCACTCCTGTTCTTGGGTCTAGGTATTCTTTGTTGTTTGTTGATGATTTCAATAGAAAAATGTGGGTATATTTCCTTCAAAAGAAATCAGATGCATTTCCTGTATTCAAAAGTTTAAACCTTTAGTTGAAAAAGAGTTTGGGAAATCCATTATTACTCTTAGATCAAACAATGGGGGGGAATTTTGTTCTAATGTTTTCTCCAGCTTCTTGGATACACATGGCATCAAACACTAGTTAACCACACCCCACACGCCACAACAGAACAATGTAGTTGAACGTCGGAACAAGACAATCACCAAGATGGCTCGTTCCATGCTCGAACATAGACATGTTCCGAAGCAGTTTTGGGCAGAAGTAGTTAACACTGCAGTTTATATGTTGAATCGGTCACCCACAGTGGCAGTCAAAGGTAAAACTCTAGAAGAGGCTTGGTCAGAGCGCAAGCCCAGAATCAATCACCCGAAGGTTTTTGGCTCCCTTTCTTTTGTTTGGATCCTTGATGCATCACGCACCAAGTTGGATGCCAAGAGTCAAAAACTCATGCTTGCTGGATATAACAGTCTTCACAAAGCTTACCGCTTGATCGATGTTGAGACATCTCGTGTCATCTACAGCCGTGATGTAGTCTTTGATGAGCAGCGAGGACCTTTCATGCCCGTTTTTCCTGTTCCTGATCCAATAGACCAACCAATGCAGGCTCATGATTTGGGAGTTCGGCTTCCATTAGGTCCACCTGATGGGAGGGCTCCTGCAACTCCAGTTCTACTAGTGATACTTGTACAGACACCTTTGGCTTCTCTTGCAGGATCACCTCGCTTTGTAGGTGCTTCACCAAGTTTGATCTAGATTCTTCTGATGAGGATCCTGTTGATCAAGCATCTCCTAGTACTAATGTTGGTCATTCTCCTATTCGGCCTAAGTGGTTGGCTAAGACACTTGCTGATCTTCATGATGATGAGCTCATTGATGGGAGAACTGCTTGGAAAAAGAGCAAAACTACAGATTTTGTTAACTTTGCTTTCATGGCCAACATTCACAGTGTGTTTGAACCTCAAACATATTCCGAGACTAAAAGAATTCCAGAGTGAGAATAGGCCATGACATTCGAACACCAGAGCCTGTTGAAGAACAACACCTGGGTCCTTTTTGATCTTCCACTAGGGAAGAAACCCATTCGCTAAATGGGTCTACAAAATCAAATACAAATCGAATGGTACTTTGGATAAGTACAAAGCTCGTTTAGTGGCGAAGGGCTTTTCTCAGCGTCAGGGCATTGATTATGAGGAGACCTTTGCTCCTACTACAAAGATGAGCACCATTTGATTAGTCCTAACCATGGCAACACAGTTTGGTTGGAAGGTCCATCAGATGGACGTCAAGAGTGCTTTCCTGAATGGTGATCTCCATGAAGAGGTCTACATGACGCAGCCTTCTGGTTTCAAGGTTGCTGGTAAAAACCATCAGGTTCTCAAATTGGTAAAAGCTCTCTATGGCTTGAAGCAGGCCCCTTAGGCATGGTACATAAAAATTGATAAGTACATCAGTGATCAAGGCTTCAAGAGGAGTTTTTCAGACTCAAATCAGTACATCAAGATTACTGATAGTGACATCATCCTTTTGGTTATTTATTTGGATGATCTGATCATCACTGGCAATTTGACATCTTTGATTCAAGGAATTAAACAGAACTTATGCCAGTCTTTTGATATGACTGACCTTGGGCTCATGCATTATTGCCCAGGTGTTGAAGTTTGGCAACAGTCTTTTGGTATATTCATCTCTTAGTCCAAATATGCTAGGGCCCTGTTAGACAAATTCCGTATGCAGTATTGCAAACCTGCATCTACACCTATGGAGAAAGGTCTCAAGTTATTAGCAAAGTCTGATTTTCCTTCTGTTGATGATACTACATATAGGCAACTAGTAGGTAGCCTCATCTACCTCTCTGCTACTAGGCCTGATATCAGCTTCGCAGTCAGCTATATTTCATGCTTTATGACAACTCCTAATACTGATCATTGGATGGCAGCAAAGTGTGTGCTTCGTTATGTGAAGGGCATTTTAGATTATGGACTTCTATACTCTCAAAGTTCTAATCCTAAACTCAGTGGGTTCACAAATTCAGATTGGGCAGATTCTGTTGATGATAAAAGTCAACATCTGGATATGTGTTCAGTTTGGGATCTAGTGCAGTCACATGGACTAGTAAGAAGCAATAGGTAGTTTTCCTCTCTTCTATAGAGGCTGAATACAGAGGGATTGTTAAGGCAGGATGTGAAGCTGTTTGGCTTTGTTGGACGCTTGGGGATTTGCAAATGTCACCAGCAGGACCGACTACTCTGTTTGTTGATAACGAAGGCATTATCAAGTTAGCATGAAATCCAGTCTTCCATGAATGAACCACGCATGTGGATGTTCACTGTCATTACATATGACTGCTGGTTGAAGACGAGACTATAGATTTGCAGTTTGTTCCTACCATAGATCAGACTGCAAACATTCTCACAAAGCCTCTTGGTCCTGATAAGTTTGTCAAATTCAGATGACAGCTTGGTGTTCTTGATAGATTAACCATTAAGGGAAGGTATTACAATAATAGATAAGTCGTCTATTATTAGTTAATGGTTATCTATTGTAAATATCTAATTAGCTTTAAGTTTGCTTTCGTTTTTTGCTTTCTCTTGAATAGAATGTTTCTATTCTTTACGATCATTTCCTAAGGAAACATCGTCTCATTCTTTTGTATAAATTGACCGTTTGGTCTCTGTTAATAACAAGTAAGTATTTTACCAATTACTTCCATAATAGGTTCTAGGAATTTAAAAAGAGATGGCAAATTTGTCCCAATTCGTTTTCTAGGAGCATCTCTTCATTGCTAGTTTTCTATCTACTCAATGCTTGCTAATTTTTATTCTATGCCCTTTCTTAAAGATCATACTATCCATTGACCTTGGACTTTCTCTTTCACTTCTTCCCATTGGCATAGTAAAGCTAAATCCATTTCAAATTTCCGTGTATTGGTGGAAGTATCTTCTCTTTGCTTCCTTGTGCATTCCATTTCATCTTTTTCGTTTTTTTTAATATCCTACAGCCTTACATGTTTTCCTTTCATCTTAATCAACCATTTTCATTTTTCTAAATTGCATCATGGTCGCTAATTAAATAGGTTGGCTTGATTCTTGATGATAATCCAAAAGCTTCTTCCTCTTACTGTCTACCACCATGGGTATGAAATATTACTGTTTGGAATATAGTTTTGGATGAACCCCTTGGATTATTTCATCCCTCATGTGCTCATCCATCACTTTGTTTCTCTATGCTGATCCATCACTTTGTTACTCTATAAAGTGGATTGATGGTTAGTATGGAAAAATTAAGTGTTGTATAGCCCTAAGTTGTTCCTCCCTTTTGTTTTGGCATTCAAGTAAGATTTCTTTACTATATGCATAAGATTTAGCTCCAATCTTTTCTTGAGCCATGGCTTTGTTCCTCATACAAACTTTAAGCTTCTTAGACAATCTAGATAGTGTAGGTACAAAGCTACTTGTCTGTTTGGTCTCCTCTTCTACTATGAGACAAGCAGAGGTAGCGAGTACAGTTTATTGCTCAATACGGTTATTCTTTACTATTGGATAGTTCTTGAGGTTGTACCCTTGATGATTGATTTGCATGCTCTATTGACTCACCTTATATCCAATAATCTTGTACTGACACACCTAGTACTGCTGTATCCATGCTAATTGATTGGTTCAATTTCTTTCTTTGGCTTTAGGATAGCATGTGTAAGCATATTGTGATTGAATTAAATATACTTGGACATGGCATTTCAAGTGAGTAGGAAGGAAATAACAATTTCATCCTCTAGGTGTTTGGCGAGCACCTCTTAGATGTGCTTGGCCTCAATGTTTGGCATGTGCTCGATAGACTTCAGAGCCTTAAACCATGAGAGGGAGGCAAGGTGTAGTCTTCTTTATGGTGGTTATCAAAGAACTAGAGTGTATAATGCTGCGTACAAAACAAAAAAAGGGGTTGTTTCCACATGAGCATGAACTTTAGAGGGTATGCAATCCTTTCTCGCAATAAGTGTTCCTATTATTCTCCATATTGGAGTCCACCTAGCCCTCATCAGTGTTAACTGCACCTTTACTTTCACTATTGTGCTTCCTAAATGTTCTCCAATTCTCTCTTTTAGATAAATTGTTGGATTTGATAATATCTTATTCCTTTTTCTCTACGTACAAAAGTGGAAACCTTTTGTCTGATTTCCCTCATCTTGAAAGTTCCAATTCTTCAGTACCTCTACTGTGACTAGACCTTCTCCTCTATTCCCCTTCCCTCAGTGAGAAAATGAAAAATATTTGCAAGATCTTCAAGATCATAAGACATTTGTAGTGGAATACCCTTCACCACAAAGCTGAACTTACCTGTGCTTGCATTAGAGTTCTTGAAATCTTTATGATGATATCTATGGAAGCCATTTTTTTAATCAAATATTGATAATAAAGAAACATGTTGTGCTTGTGCCTTAGTTTGCTTCTCAATTGGAAAGCAACCTTGTTTCGGTGTGACCTAAATTCATCAATCCTTCTCTAGGAAGATACCATTGCATACCTTTTGTAATGCCTTTTCTTTGGTTGGTCTACTAGAGGCAGGCAGAGATAGCAGTATTATCGCTTATATTAGTGGATATTGGCTTTCTGCAATGCAAATACTTTTCCTAATCTTTCGTTTTCTGCTTTAATCATTGATTAGAACACCAAAGAAGAAATAGTTTTAATGCAATCAAATCATAAACTCAATCCATTGCACTAGCTTATCAAGAAAAGGACTCAAAATAGTCATGTGGACCATCAAGGAGGTAGAGAGAAGTGGTGGCCGAGGATTAAAATGACCTAAACCAATTTCATCGAAGGATATGCTGAAGTAAAGTGCACAAGAAACAACACAAATCAGCCTTGAAAGTAGAAAATGGCACCATTTAGAAGTTTTGGGGCTACTATTGTTCTGATCATTCAAAAGATTTGACTCTGCCAAATGTAATACATAGAAAACCCTTTCAACAGTTTCATTGATCCTCTTGCTGAAGCAACTTGATCAACTCTCCACAGGGCAGGTCACTATCCTTTTGAGTTAAAATTTTTGGGCTTAATGAAAATTCGATGGGTCTGAAAGAAGTCTTGGACTTGGGAATCAGTAAAATCTTAATTAATTTTCTGAATGTCAAAATACACAAATTTGTAAATATTCTTCAAAATTATGCATTACTGGAATTTAGAGAACATATTACTGATTCCCTTCATATATTGATGAAAATTAGAGAATAATATGCATTATAGATTAAAAAATGAGTTTAATACACATTAAGTATTAATATAAATGAAAATTACAAAGTATGCTTTCAGTGTTCATAATCTATAAATTGCTTCTATGACTAAATCTCCCAAATGGTAGTGTGGGTGGCCTTGAACTGGATGGTAGTGCTTAATATTAAGGGACAACATCATCCTCAACGATAGCCTTAGGCACATGATGTGAATCTGATGGTGACCCTAATGATGCATACCTTTTGCCTCATTTTCCATTACATCCTCCACCTATTGAGTTGTTTCCAAATCAGCTATCTCATTAGCAATAGTGTAACCAATTCCACTTCTGCAATCTGTGTTAGCAGACTGTGATCAACATATGGCATATAATAACGAGTAGTTATTTTCACCATAGATAGTAGCATGAATCTTTTAAGGGAAAGCAAAAGTCTATTCTTTTCCCAAAAAATGAGGTTTATTTGGGGAAATTTTGGATTAAAAAAAAAGGTTAAAAAATGCAGAGAAAGGGAGAAAACGTTTTGTTTTTGAAATTTAAAGGCATTTGATAGCATAGGGATATAGAGAGCAAATAAAATTGAGAGTTTAGCTCATCAGTTGTGGAATATAGATTTTTCATTTTTATCATTTATGTTCATATCGCTGATTACATTTGCATAATGCACATATAGTAACAGGATGCTAATGTCTCAAAATTTTAATTACACAAATTAATCAAAGCCTCACTAGCTTTGAAAACAATACTAGTATTTTCTTGTGGCTCAAAATTAAACCAATTCAAAACCACAGAGAATATAGCACATCTAAACAGAAAGAGTTCTAGTCATAAATAAATTTATAACAAGCAAAGTAGCAAAGATAATTGCAAACCATCAGTGAGTGCAGCAATGCAACAAAAAAATGTCTTCAAAGTGGCATTTACAAGAAAGGGAAAAACAGATGGCAAATTTTACAATTTCATGAGAAATTAGCATTACCCTGTTTTGTTTTCAGTATGCAACTCGTAAAAGTAGTGGATGTAGTCATGCTACATTTTATAACCATTTCTATAATCATAAAAATTATCATTTGCTAGAGTTGCAATTACCACCATTTTTTGGAGTCTCACTAATTCACTTTCTAATACGATTGTGGTCAAAACGTTGTCCAATATGTTAGATTTCTGATTTGGATTGATGTGAACTGCACACTTCGAAGAGCTTGACCCTTGGCTCTATTTGTCAAAATATGCTTTTGTGGTGCAGCTCTCTAAAATTCTAAATACAATCTTGTGAAGGTTTTGTTATGGGACTGGTTGCAAGATGAGTGCTAAGCTTGGTAAACCTGGTGCAATTATTAGCATAGTTTGAAAACTTGTACTCAACATGGACTTAGCAAAACTTGACCCCATAAAATAATTACCCGGAATAAAGAAACCAATGCATCTGGAGAACACATAAGTCTATCTTGATTATCAATTTGTCATAACTCAATATTACATGTCATATATGATATTACCCTTAAATCAATAAATGACACTTCCATGGATATTGTAACATGGGGACAACGATAGGTGGGGATTTGGGGTTAGATCCTTTGGCAAAGTTGAGGAACAACTTCTCATGGAGGTCTAGGGGTAATGCCCCCAGAAAAGTCAAGGGGTAGTGCCTTGATGTGTTCCCTATCATGGTATAGGATGGGGTTGAGGGGCAGAGCCTCACCATACACAAATAAAGACCTTTAAAACCACAAAGACCATCATGGCACACACCATTTTCAACTTTTCTCTAGCACCATTTCCTCACTACTTTTGACCAAATTGTTTTTCTTCCAGTCCCTTTCTCAACATGTTTTTGTCATGCCAGTGCCAAAATCATGTTTCATAGGAACAATAGGATGAAAAATGTCAAAGAGATGAATTGAAGTGTTGAAAATTGTGTGGGTTTTGTTATAACTCATTGTTAGGCAAGTTTGTGAAAAAAACTTGTGATTCCAAATAGAAACCTCAGCCAAGTCATAGCAAAAAAGTTGTTGACTACTGGGCTTGATTTTCCCCTAACTTAGCTCACAAATTTGGTTCCACTCTGTGATGAGCTAAAAATCTCGAAACCGTGGCAAGTCAGCCAAGTACTTGCTGAGTTTTCCTACAATGAATGTTAGTGTTGCTAATCTTAGTTGCACCAATAATTTAGATTTGGACAAATTAAAAATATCTATATGGAAATTGCCTTAAAAAATGGTAATTGGATGGCTGATAGTTTGAGTTGCTTTGACAAAATGAGGATATTGGTCTAATAAAGCTTGCATGCATTGGTTACAATTCATTAAGGGCGTGCTTAAGGAATCTTCAAAGCTTCTGATAGTTTTAAATAGCTTAGAAAGTCAATTATATAATTTTCATGAAATGTAGTATAAAATGAAATAATTTCAAACATTTGTAATTGATAATTATACTAATTGTGTGCTTTTGTTGAAGTTAGAGAGAAATAATGATTGCAATCTAAGTCAGTGAAATGAAGGTTATTCTTGTCAGCACCAGTATTTGTTCTAACCAATGTTGTGACAGCAAAAACACCTTCCAAATGCAAAATTCACAGTGCAAATCTGTCCTGCCAAATAATAACAGGTTTTGGATCCAATACTCCTAAAAAATCATTGATGTGGTGTTACTTATTGAAAATTGCAAGAAAATCAACAATGTGATTTGTATATACTTATACTGTTTTTTTAAAGAAAAAAATCAATCGTTAAAGTTGAACCTGATTAAAAAAAAAACATGAATTTGCAGGTCAAAATTGTCAGGAGGGGTGATGTGCAACTTTATTGATTAATCATGTTTTTTTTGATGATTTTGATTTCTACAATACCCTTATGCATTGAAACCATCACAATTCGCATTTCAATACCCATATCCTGCATGAAGTGTTCTAGAACATATGCAGGGATTGCATCTTCTTAGTGTCTACCCTTAACCTTTGTACTTGTGTTCTGTCCACGCTTTGTTTTTTCTTGTGCAACTTTCTCTCCCTCCAAGCCCAATCCAATTCTTCTAGATCATCGTCCATATTCAGCCCATTTGGGAACACTAGCACTGAATGTAGACAGGAAACTCCACATTTCGAACCATCTTAGCAATTTATCTTTGAAATTGGCATTATGTAGGCATGCATTTAAAGAAAATCACAATTCACCAAATCCTTCCTCCTGAATAAAGCCTTCAACAAAACCTCATAGTAACTAAGGTATTGCAATTCAACATATTTAGCGGTCTCCCATTGGATATTGGACCTCTTCTCAAAGGATCTCATGGTTTTGAATCACTTGCCATTGCAACACATATGCTAGTGCCAAAGCACTAGAGACACTCAAACCTTAGACTCTCTAGCTAGCACTAATAACTTCTAATAATATTGCCATCAATGTTTAACACATATATCACATATTAAAGTAATTAGAAACAACACTAAAACAAATGCTTAGGGTGCCAAAAATACATTATACAAAATGTTACTGCAAGCTTGTTGGCAGCCATCACCTTTGGAACTCCAAAAAACAAGCCACATTCCTTGTAATTATTCCCCATCTTTGATTATAACATTACTAACAGATTACCAGTCATGCTTGTCCATATTTTCTAAGATAGAATTAAGACTGTGTTGCATCGAATTTGACTATAATGTTAGCTTCCCTATTTTGCTTCTCATAGCAATGGGGAGTTTTGTTGAACATTAATTTCTATTTCAATATTTGTCATGTCCAACGTTTGAAACCCTAATCATGATGTCCCCCTTTCTAAAAAAGAGTTTAATAGCAAATAAATAATAATTATTAAATTAAAACACAAAATAAATAACTAAACAAATAAATAACAATAAATTATTATATAATATAATTACAAGATAACTAAGTATCTCAATTTTGTGAAGTCTCTAAAGAGACAAAATTGCAATACGAATCGATGGTAGCTATCACAGGTTAAATATCATTACATTGACTATTCAAATGAGTATTACGAAATTAATAACCAAGCCGATTACCGAAGGAGAATAGTGATTATGTTGAACAAACAAGAGGCAGCAATAATCAAGAAAATACACAGCAACTAAAGAAGCAAAGTAACAATCCTCAAAGTCTGCGATCACTCTTCAACTTAAGAATACAAGTAGGACAGCAATCATTAATAAGGGACTGCATTAATAAAGATCATATAACTAAGCGACATATTCAAAGACAATAGCTAATGATTGTGGTGGGGAGGTCACCTTCTACCTTGAGTTCTACTCTCTTCTAGAACTCCTTAGACTAACTATTGAGCCCCTAGGATTACTTTCTGACCCTAGTACTAGAGGAACTAATCTCTTCCCCTTCTCAAGGCTTCTAACCCACCGAAAAGACTATCAAACCACCACTTCTCATGATTGATAAAAATCAATCATGCACTCTCCTCTCACTTCTTCTCCATCTCTGCAAGTTTCCTAACTGAGACATGCCTTGCTCGCCTAGGCCTTGCTTGAATTATGAGCTAGCTCCACCACACACACATACAGAAAAGAAAAGAAACATATATACAGACGATTCTTCTTGACTCCAGAAGTCCATTTCACTGAACACAGGGATCAAGAAGAATCCATTTATTAAGCTATTCCTATGCAACACAATTCTACTCTACTAAGCTCTACCAATAGAAGATAAATTACAGACTGAAACTAATTAACACACTTGAACTATCTTTATTGAATTCAGAAAATCACATTACATTCAAGAAAACTTTATCTACTGGGAAATAACTCTCTGCTAGCTTCTACAATGCTCCTTCTCCAACTCTCTAACTTCTTTTTTTTGTGCCATCCAAGACCCTTAAGCTTTTATCTCCATGCAAGCTTGTTCAGCAAATCATCAAGATTCAGTGTTCAACCACCTTCTTCGACTCTGCAACTTCTTTCTTCATTTGTAACTGTTTCTTGGCTGACATGTCCTTTTCCTTTCTCGACATATTCTTTCTTTTTTTGACTTTTTTGAGTGCGATGTTGCGAACAAGTCTTTCTCGCCTCTTTGCACTTCTTTCTTCCTTAACTGCGTTCCAAGTTGCGACGTTGCACCTAACCGTCTTCTTAACATGTTCGCGCCTTCGCAGCTTATCCTCTAACTATTTGCTTCATTGTTGCGATGCTACGAACACTGGTCGTGGCTTCACACCTCTTTTTCTAGACTGCTTACCCTACCTTGTGATCGTACCCTACCTTGCGATCGTGTGAAAACGTCTTGGCGCAACTTCGCTGCCCATTCTCTTAACTGCTTGTTTACCCTTGTGACCATGTGAACGTAGACTTGCGCAGCTTCGCAGCTATTCTCCTTAACTGTCTCTTGACTTTTGCGACCTTGCAAAAGGTGGTTTTCTTAAGTTGCGATCTTGCGAAATTGTTTCATTTCCTTTGATCGCTGCTACTTTGCTGACTTAACATCTTCTATTCGTGTCAATGCAAAATGGTCTATTCTGCCTTTAGTCGATCTTTGTTGCTATTAGTCAGACTTAGCATTTCTTGGTTGCGACAGTGCGAAACGGTTTGCTTTGTTGTTCATTGCTACTTCGCTACGGTTACATTGGCTTAACCACTAGTGGTTGCGACGACATGATCCATTGTCTTTCCTTCCTTCGCAACTTTGCTGGCTTCGTTTGATGTTAGTCATTTCAAGTTGCGATCATGCGCTAAGCTTACTTTTCTTCACTTTTGCCACTTTGCATGTCTTTCACGTTTCTTCTTGCTGACTGTTTCGATCATGCGAAACCTTCACTTTGACTGTTGTGCAACTTCGCACGGTTAGTGAACTTAATTGCTCATCTGGCTGCGAACCTACGAATATCGAATGAACTAGGCTGAAGTTCCTGAATTGCTTATTGTTGGAATTAACAAGTGGGAAGATTTACTTCTGAGAGAGGGGGGGGGGGGTGAATCAGAAGTAACTAATTTTAACCATTTCAAAATCTTTTAACTGATATCATCCACATGGATCTAATTCATCTAATAAGTATAAAGTAAAACATGCATGAAAACAGATATCAACCCACAAACCCTCCAAAATGAGAAGGTAAAACTGGGGTGGGGATGACACTGACAAAGTATCATTGCAACAATATGTAATTGTTCAAGGTTACAAAGTTTGACCACTTCCAATGGTTTGCCCTGTGAAAGGCTTGTCCTGTTAAAGACTTTACACCCTGTTAAAAGTGACTTGGTTAAAGGATTCAACTACGCTGCTAAAAGTAGGCCTGGTTAAAGGACTTTAGTACATTTAGTTGGAATGCCACCTTGTTAAAGGATTTACAAATGGCTACTAAGCCAACCTAAGTCCATAGGATTTCCATATCTAATACAATTGCTAGAAAGTATTAGAAAGACTTTGACCTAATAACTTGCAATCCTCTATTGCTGATTACAGATCCTTGTTCAGCTCTGATCCTTGCTTGATCTGATATGTCACTCTTCGAGGTTCTGATACTCTGTTCTTGATCGATTGGATTCTGCAATGTTGTTTTGCTCTTCACTAGGTCTTCACACCCTTTTGCACTTCGCTATAATTCACCCATACACTTCTCCTTCTCACATCATCTCTTTCATAATGGGGTATTGTCCTCCTTTTAAAGATTTCGAAGACTTAGGGTTAGGTATGAATCTATGATCAATATTAAATCTTCATTTCCTGCTCATTTCTCGCACTTTTCCTATTGGTTGCATGCCTTCTCCATTTTTCTTATTGGCTGGATGTTGATTACATAGGTAATGCAAAAGATTCGATCTTATCTTCAAGATCATTCGAGATTCATCCCATGTCGACTCCAAAAACGGTTTACATCCGAGTTTATGAAAGTACAAACTCATATGCTGATTCTGTGTTACTCGGCACTTACTAGTTGTTGATGCTCGACACATATAGGAAAACTGGCTCACTCGGCTCCTATAGTAATTTTGCTTCACTTGGCAGCTATACTTTATTTGGCATCTATATTGACTCGGCACTTGAAGATCACTCGGCACCTGAAGTTCACTCAATTGCTATTGAATTCTCTGGCTCGGCACACACTGTAGCTCGGCTTCTGTATTATACTCAGCATCATCTTGAGAATTGGTTAAGTGTGTTGACACTCAATTGTCAAAACCAATTTGAGACTAACAATCTCCCTCTTTGACATGAGTGGCAAAAACACTTAACTAAACATTATGCATCTGATCTCTATGAGTATACTACATATTCTGTTCAGCATATGTACAAGACTTCAAAAAACTTGTTCAAATTTTTTATATCCCTCAAAATATTGTAACTCCCCCTAAGCTGATATGCCATTTCCATTTTTGTAACCAAAATTCTTGTGTTGAATGTGTCTCATGCTGATGTATCTGATACTCTTTGCCTTGTCTGCCTTTGTTTCTGTATCTGTACCCTATTTCTATTTCTTGTATTCTGTATCTGTTCCCTTTTCACATCCTTTTTGGCTTTATTCCCTTATTACTTCCTTAAAATGTGAATTTGAATATCTCCCCCTTTGGATATTCTTTATTACTTCCATCAAAGAATGTGTTATTTCCCATTCTTATTTACATCTCCCCCAAAACATTATATCTTCCCATTCTTATTAGATGCAATAATGAATTATCTCCCCCTTTTTGACACTTATGTCAAAGGGTCCTAAGAATGAATAGAATCCTTCGCCAAAAATGTTTTATCTACCTCCATAATCATCTTGAGAGAAGCATCCCAATTATCTAAAGCAATCTCCAATGATTTGTGCTGGATGGCTGTCTCTGCAGCAAGATGTACAAGGCCTTCTAAAGTAGAAAGACTAGGATCTTTCTTTAGAATAGTTTCTGCATAGGTCTATTCCTTATGGAGTACTTCTAAATGTGGGGTGATGGAAGATTGAATTTGCATCAATTTGGCCTTAATATTGGCCTCTTCTGCTTTCAATACAGCTAACTCTTTTTGTGTGTGAATCGTAGCTGCAAAATGCTTCTCACTTTGAGTTAGATCTTTGGGTAGTTGAGTGGTAGAAATCTAGAGATTTCGTTCCAAGCTCAGTATCCTTTGGCTAGTTTCTTATGTGAAATATGATGAATCATACAACTTGGAGTACAATGAGAATACATTCTCAAGTACTGTTTTCACCTTTTCAACCTTTTTAGCCAATTCAACTTGTGAAAGTGCTATTTCACTAGATATCCTCTCATTCACTTTCATCTGAAACTTCTTTTTTGACCATTCTAATAATTTAACATTAGTTTCAAGGTCTTCATTTCGTACCTGGTCCACAATGTTGGATAATTGCTCCATGATGGGCTGGGTTTCATCAGGTACTTGCAAGCTGAAAGCATCAAGAAATATATCTTTAATTTCCACCAGTGCTTGCTTCTACCTATACTCATTTCTGAGTATCTGTTGTCTCTTCCTTCTCTCTAGTGCCTCTTGCACTTCATTTATCTGTTGTAGGTTCATAGTTCTTGATTTATAACTAGGTATGACTATTTCTTCATCAAGTGCAGGGTCTCCATAGTGAAGTACCCTTGCAACCTTGGTGGAGCTCGAGCCTGGTGCTGAAACTTGCAATGGTACTGCATCAGTGCTCAGTTTCTTTGTAGGAGTCCCCGAGGTAGGCAAGTTTGCCAATGTTTGTATTGCCTCTTGCTCCTTTTCTTTAGGTGTTCTCTCCTCTTCTTTCTCCTCTTCTCTACTGCCTTGATCAATAATGATGATTTGAGGAGGTGCACCTTGTCTTTGTGCAGTAGGAACATCTTGTCCTGTTTGTTCCTTTGCTGGCTTCTCGGGAGTTGTTGTGACTGTGACTATATCATCAAACTTAGCAGTTTTATCATGTGCTTCTTGCTCTTTAGGTTGACCCGCTGTAGCTGTGGGAGGTTGAGAAGATGTTTCTTGTGTGTTTTCCTTCTCCCTTATTATCTCTGCTACAAACTTCTACAATTCATCCACACTCACCAAAACTGGGTTAGTACATTGCTGTGATTGCATTGTGGTTTGGTGAAGGATCTTTTTGAGATCCTTTATAGTTAAAGGATTGATGTTTTGAGCTGAAGTGTTAGGAACATCCTTTACAATTACTATATCTGCAGGTGCTGTATGTGGAGGACTTGGTGGTGGCAGTTAGGTGTTTTGGACACTCTGTTCTGGTTGCTGCTCTTCAGCTGTTGCGTCTTCACCCTGTGTCTTCCCACTGTTTCTTCTTCTTTTTCTTTCTCTCCTTCCTCATCTTTTCCATTTTCCTCTTCTTCTTCATCATTTCTTCCTTCAAATGGGTCTTCCTGCCCTTCTTTTACAGTTGTCAATCCATAAATTAGTTTCTACATTTGTGTGGACTTTTGCACAATGTCTTCAATATGATTTTGTAGAATTCTGAAGGCTCTGTATTTGGGTGCGAATTTGCTTCCATGCTTCTTGCTAGCCTTTGTTATTTGACCTTTAGTTAGGTCTGGCATTACATGAGCCCATGTAGACTCCCTTATTTCCTTTTCCATCTTAAGGCAGTAATGCCATTTATTCTCAACTAATGAGCTTAGCTCCTTATGCATTGAATTATCTAGTTCAAGTGGGGTAGTCTTGAACTTAGCCATCATAGTGTAGATAGACTCTTCCACTATGTTTTGTTGTTCTTTTGACAACTTATTAAAATCTATGGTCTTTAGACTAGTTAAATCAACATTGTCTCTAATGTTATTGCAAATGCTTTCCAATTTAGATGTGGTAGAATGTCTTACCAATCTACATTGCTCTTCATCTGACTCTGTTCTTTCTTCATCTGATTCAGGAGGTGCAACATACTTTCTTCTTTTCTTCTGCTTTGCAGGTCCTCCTTGTTCTGTTGCCTTTTGTTTCTCCTACTCTTTAGCCACTTGAATTGTAGCCCTGGTATCAGCCCTTGTAGTTGGCTTGGCTGGGCTTGGCTTTGTTGCCTTCTTCTTTCCCTTGGGTTGTGCAGGTGGCTGTTTTGAGCTTTAATTTTCTTTGTCTTAGCCTTGGGTGCTTCCTACTCGGCACCTTCCTCCTCATTTGCATCTTCCCCCATACCTTGGGTTAAGGCAAGTGGTCCTTGACCTTGCTCCTCCTCATCATCCTTGGCATCTTCACCTTCTTCCTCTTCTGCTTCTGCAGTGCCTTCCCCAAATTTGGCTTTTAATTTCTTCACAAGTTTATCCTTCTTTTTCAAAGTGGACATAGTCTTTAACTCCATATCCACTTTTGATCTCACCACGTCATAGGTTCCAAAAGGTGGTGCATCCCTGTCTATTTCCTCTGCTAATAATGCAGTTATTGCTGCTGATGCTTCATCTATATTTATTTCACAACCAAGAGGTCTTAACCATCTCACTCTTGGTGTGGCAGCTTGAATGTATGTACAGTCAATATCTACAAGAAAACATACATCATTTACTATGTTTCTCTACTAGGGAAGCTAGAATTCTTAGCCTTTGCTTCATTGACTTCTTGAAGTCTTCAAAATAGCTAGTCATCAAGGTCTCAAAATTAGCTTCCATCTGCTCTATGTATTAATTAACTTGAGCTATTATTGACCTATTAGTCTTCCATGCAACGTTTCCAAAAGAAGAAAATTCATTCTGAACATAAAAGAATATACAAATCAAAATGGCACCAAATTTGCATTGGGCTCCCTTGGTTCTCCTGATAGCTGCTAGATTCTCATTAATTTGTTGCAGTTGTAGTTCTGCAAGATCATAGGTATGATCCTTCTTCACCATTTATAGCCTACATCCACTGCAATGCAAGGCACACTGATGAGTTTGCCTGATTGATAGAATTTGTGTGCAGTGACTTTGACAACAAAATCAACAAGAGGGTCTTGAATGGTATCAATTGTCATCCCTCTCTTATTCCACTTTGCACCAGTATTCTTCTCAATTGCCTCCTTAGAATCACTCCTAAGGGTCTTCGGCCGATTTAGGGTTGGGTACCCTCACTCTATGCACAATTCTCTTTGTGATTTTTATTGGTCCATCTTCGAACCATAAGCTTCCATCATGTATATGGCTAAGCACTAGTTTGATCCATTCAGTTTTGAACATTGTGGGAAATTCCAGGGCTTGCATCAAACCCTTCTTCTCAATAATCTGGTATTCATCCTTTAACACTCCATTTTCACACAGTCTCTCATAGGCTTCCCTCATTTCCATGTCACCTATGGCTCCAATCTTGCAATTGTAACATCTCCTTACATCCTGAACTATAACAACCTTAGGGGGTATGATGGATAGGGCTCCAGCTGGGTCATTCTTATATGCTAGCTCTGGGATTGGACGGAAATCAGGTTGTTTGACCTCATTGGACACTAGTTGGACTTCAAAAGGTTCCTTCTCTTGAGTTTTCCTAGAGCTAGAAGCCATTTTTGCAATTTTAGGGTTTTAACACGAAGAAAATATTAAACTCTTTAACTTGGCACAGATGTAAATACCTCAAGGTTGATGGAATCGTGCTGGAATGCTGTTGAAATCTTCTTATACACTGGATTCTCTGCTTTGGATTTGCTCTGCACTCTTTCTTGTCTTTGCTCTTTGTTCGTGATGAGGAAAAATGATTGAAAATGTGATAATATACCCTATTTTCCTTGCATTTAATGCTTAGTGCAGTCACAATTGTCCACTCGGCTTCTGAAGGATTTTTGCACTACTCGGCTTCCACAGGAGTATTACTCACTCGGCTTCAACTTGGATTTCTTCTTTACTTGGCTTCCTCTACCAACTTAGCTCCAACTAATCATTCGGCTTCTACTATTTTGACAGTTAACTCAGCATGCACTAGATTTTTAGTTGGCATCTGAGGGCAACTCGGCAACACTTGCAAAATCTTGAAAATTTAACTTTGCATCTTTGATCATGCTGATTTCTTCTTTTGATTACTTGCATGTTTTAGGAACTGATGTATGATATAGCCTTGTAAATCAGTTCCTCATGCCTTCTCTTTGCATAGTTTAATGAAGTGTGACCACTGGACTTGTTAGGCGAAGTGATCCCTTCATTTGATATGCTACACCCATCTTTCTTCTTCCATGTCTTATTCATTTCTCCTTTGATGTGTTCAACATCTACCTTCTCTTTTCCTTTGTCATTCCTTGAGTTGGGTGTCTTTGACTTTGTTGGGCAATTCTTGCTAATATGACCAGTCTTTAAGCAACTGAAACATGTGGTTTGGCTCAACCATCTGCTGTAGTTTCCTCTAAAATGTGTTCTTATGCAATTTTCAAGAATGTGTCCATATTCCTGACAGTAATGACAGCGATACCTGGTGTTGTAGTCCCAATTGTAGTGATGTCCATGGTTATTTCCCCTTGTTGGCTGATTTGGTGTCCACATAGGCTTTGATCTGCACTCAAAAGCTCTATGTCCATACTTCTTGCAATTGTAGTAGTGACCTTCAAATCTTGGTGTCCTGATAGTCCTAGTCCTGCAGTCATGTGCTTGATGTCCTTTTTTTTGCACTTATGACAATAACTTGCATTCTTAGGTTTGTCATGTTGATGGGCATTCTTGCTCCTGCATACATTAGAGGTATGTCCCTTTTTACCACAGAAATGACAATTAGGTTTAGTGTTCTTACCTTTGTTACTCCTTTCTTCTTCAGTCTTGGATGACTCTCCTCGTTCAATGCTGATGTAACCTAGTCCTGAATTATCATTGCTAGCCCTTGGTGATTTTAGTAGCTGTTCAAAGTACTTGATGGCCTCATTAGGTTTGTTGAAGCTCTCTGCAATCTCTTTTTCTCTCTTTAGGTCATTTTGCAGTTGTTCATTTTGCATCTTCAGTGTAGAGATCTCAATATCCTTGACATTCAGTTCATGATGAGTATTCATCATCTGGTTTAGGGTGTCTAGCTGCATGTTTGAGATTCTTGCAAGCTCAATTGACTTTTCTTCCAGTCTGTTGGCTAGATTTCTCTTGTCTTCTTCTATCATAGCCTTGTCTTCAATGACTCTTTTCTTCTGTTCAGTCACTTCACAAAGCATCATGGCTTGTGACTCTTGTTCAAGCTTGAGTGTTCTGATTTCTTCTGCTTGAGCTCTATTCTTCTCCATCAGGTCCGCTATTGTTGCATCAAACTCTTTGGAATCTGCATTTGTAAACAGATTTGAGGTGTCAATCTCCTTGTACTGTGTATTATTCTCAGCTATGGCAATCTCTCTTCTTCTCTTTAAGGATTTTCTCAGTTCTTCTCTAGCATCTTCCAAAGCATGTAAAGCAAGTTGTATATCAATTGCCTGATTCTCTATGATCTTCCCAAGTTTGTAGACTTCCATTTCCAGATCTTTTCTCCAAGCTGTAAGGCTCCTCCTTGTGAGAACTTGGCTTTGATACCAATTGTTGGAATTAACAAGTGGGAAGATTTACTTCTGAGGGGGGGGGGTGGTGAATCAGAAGTAACTCATTTTAACCATTTCAAAATCTTTTAACTGATATCATCCACATGCATCTAATTCATCTAACAAGCATAAAGTAAAACATGCATGAAAACATATAACAACCTAGAAACCCTCCAAAATGAGAAGGTAAAACTGGGGTGGGGATGACACCCACAAAGTATCACTGCATCAATATGTAACTGTTTAAGGTTACAAAGTTTGACCACTTCCAATGGTCTGCCCTGTGAAAGGCCTGTCCTGTTAAAGACTTTATACTCTGTTAAAAGTGACCTGGTTAAAGGATTTAACTAGCTTGCTAAAAGTAGGCCTGATTAAAGGACTTTAGTACATTCATTTGGAATGCCACCCTGTTAAAGGATTTACAAATGGCTGCTAAGCCAACCTAAGTCCATAGGATTTCCATATCTAATACAATTGCTAGAAAGTATTAGAAAGACTTTGACTTGATAACTTGCAATCCTCTATTGCTGATTACAGATCCTTGTTCTGCTCTGTCTGCTCTGATCCTTCCTTGATTTGATATGTCACTCTTCGAGGTTCTGATACTCTATTCTTGATCAACTGGATTCTGCAATGCTGTTTTGCTCTTCACTAAGTCTTCACACCCTTTTGCACTTCGCTATAATGCACCCATACACATCTCCTTCGCACATCATCTCTTGCATAATGGAGTATTGTCCTCCTTTTAAAGATTTCAAAGACTTAGGGTTAGATATGAATCTACGATCAATATTAAATCTTCATTTTCCGCTCATTTCTCGCACTTTTCCTATTGGTTGCATGCCTTCTCCATTTTTCTTATTGGCTGCATGTTGATTACATAGGTAATGCAAAAGATTCAATCTTATCTTCAAGATCCTTCGAGATTCATCGCATGTCGGTTCCAAAAACGGTTTACATCTGAGTTTGTGAAAGTACAAACTCATATGTTGATTTTGTGTTGCTTGGCAATTACTAGTTGCTGATGCTTGGCACATATAGGAAAAATGGCTCACTTGGCTCCTATAGTAATTTTGTTTCACTTGTCATCTATACTTTGCTCGGCACCTATAGTGACTCGGCACATGAGTTTGTGAAAGTACAAACTGATATGTTGATTCTGTGTTACTTGGCACTTACTAGTTGCTGATGCTCGGCACATAAAGGAAAATTGGCTCATTTGGCTCCTATAGTAATTTTGTTTCACTTGGCATCTATACTTTGCTCGACACCTATAGTGGCTCGACACCTGAAGATCACTCAACACTTGAAGTTCACTCGGCACCTATTGAATTCTCTGGCTTGGCACACACTATAGCTCGGCTTCTGTATTATACTTGGCATCATCTTGAGAACTGGTTAAGTGTGTTGACACTCAATTGTCAAAACCAATCTGAGACTAACACTTATTCGATGGCTCTTTATTCAATGTGATCCACTCCTCGACCACTAGCATGAAAATGAACTAAGGCTGAAATAAGTTTGTAAAGGGTTGAAACCATTTGGGATCATTTGTAGGAGTTGTAAGACATCCTTTGAACCCTGAAAAAAGGCTTGGACAATGTGTATTGGAGTTTGGAGCATGATTTTTGTACAAACTGTGAGAAATTTGCAATAAAAAGACATTGTTTTCTGCAACTTCTTGGTGCATTTGCATGATTGATTGGTTTCTCTGATCAAGTTAAGTGTTTGGACAATATTATAAGGGAGAAAACATTTGTCTACAACCTTATGCAAGAGTAAGAACATTATTGTTGCATCTTTTCACAGTTTTGGTTGACAGGTACAAGGAATTTTGTGTTGTTTTTGATAGTTTTGATTTCTTTTGATGGAAATGACCATTCCATGAAAGTAAATGTCCTAACCCTCATAAGATGGTCTTAAACTAACATGTATCATATCACCCTAGTTTTTAAATTGTAGAAAAACTGATTGTGCTAGGCGATCACTATGCTTTTTGTGGTTGAAGTAACATTAATTTTGAGGTTTGGTTACAATAGTAAGAAAACTACTTGAAGGAGACTATATTTTTATGATTGGAATAAGTCTAATGCTGAACAACTTTCATTTTGTTGGGAGATCAAACATTGGACAAGTCCTAGTTAAATGAGGGTTTGTAGGAGCAATTTGTAGATTTCATAGGTGTAGAGTATATAAGGGCAAATTGATTGGTAATTTCCTTCGATTGAGATCAAATAACACCTTTGTTGAAAGATTCAAGGCTATGAGTCACATATTTCACATAGTTGCTTTGTAAAAGTGGGGTTAAATAAGCCTAAGACCACTGATAGTCGTCTATTTGAGAAAATTGGTCCACGACACCAATGGTTGAGTCTGAGATATGTTAACATATGGCCAAATGGGTGTTTGGATCTATAATTTAATTTGAACGTCCTTTGGAACATCTGGGAGAAAAGAATTAAAAATGCTCATTGGTGACCTAATTGTAATTTAGGCGTAACAAACTGGGTTTGCTTGCATGGTAAATATTTGGAACTTTGGAAGTGGATGATTTAGGTTGGATTGAGTTATGAGAAGTTAATAAGATCTTTGTTAGTCATGGGGAAGTTTAGATTCATGTTTCTAATTGTTTGAGCCATTAGGTGCCAAATGAGCATTGTGGGAAAATATTAACCTTGAAGCATTTTAGTGCATTTTTTACCAAGAAGCCTACAAGCTCTAATTGCTCCCCATCATCTTGGTATCAAAGCTTGGGAATAGAACCTTGGAGAAGGAAAACTACAAACCTTAAGAAGAATGACATCTAAGAACCAACTAGTCCAAGAGGTTGAGGAGTTAAGACAAGAGCTGGAAAAAGAAAAGAGGGAATTAAAAGCAACTAAGGAAAGAGAAGAGAGGATTGGAAGTAGAGAGAGATTGTAGTTGTTGGCAAGAATGGAGGCTTTACAAAAGGAGAGAGAACAGTTGAGAACGAGACACCGAAATGTTGGTGAAGAAGGGGATCATGAAGAGATAAAGCATGAACAAGTAAAACATGGACAAGGAGAAGATGACCTTGAGGAAAGGAGACTTGTACGACTAGTAAAAGTAGTCCAAGGGATAGGTGGAAGAGGAAATTCAGAACTACGTATCTATCATGATAGGATAGATAGTAAGGAGGTTCTTAGTTAGATAGAAACATTAGAGAACCATTTTGACTTGGAGGATGTTGAGGAAGATAGAAAAGTGAAGTTGGCCAAGGACTAAGGGGTACAACACTCACTTGGTGGACAATTGTACAAAGTGAAAGGATGGCAAGAGGACTTGACAAGATTTTAAATTAGGTGAGAATGAAAACAATGGCAAAAGGGTACCACATGATTTCACAATACAAACAAAAAGAATGAGGCATAACTTGAAACAATCAGATATTCTTTCTCAGGTAGTTGCAAACCCTTACTGAATGAGGGTTTGGTGAAAACTATGGTTTTGTCCTATCATTCACAAGTGGAAAATTACGAAACTTGGGGGAATGATAGGCCCACCTATGTACATTAAGAAGATACAAGTTGTAGAGTGGTCCAATCAGATGGCTATTTTTGTGACCAAGTCGCAAGCCTGGCATCCTAAATGTGACAAGCCAATTTAAAGGTATTAAGCACTAAGGGGTTGGTGAAGAGTTGAATCCGAGTGTTGGGTGTATGGAAAGGGTATTAATAAACATGGTCCATCTATGTAGTAAGTTGGAAGCATTGTCAGATTGTCTAATTCGCAATCATCCCAAAGTTGCAGAACTGTGCAAGCAATTAGGTCTAAACTCGTAGTTGGAGGGTCCTAAAGGAAAGGGGGTCAAACAAGGGGGCTAAGACTTGGTTTTGGGATAGTTTCTAGAAGGCTGAAAAGGGTATTTGGAAATGGTCTTAGATTTGGCAGGATTCTTGGGAGACAAAAATGGCAGACAAATTTCCTATTAGGTTGACGTAATTTGGGCAAATAGGCCTAATTAGGCAAGATTGTGAGATTGGGTGAAAAGGGGCATTTGGAATGTTGGTTCTTGCATGATTTAGGGTATTTTGACCCTAGGACAACTTATCCTTAATTTGGGATCAGGAGCTAAAGGTTGGGTACTCAAACCTCATGAAGGTAACCAACCTTGTAAGGGTACACACAATTGTTAAGGATTAAGACTTATGATACCTTTGTGTTCAAGCTTGGTTTTGAACCTTTGATTAGTTAAAGGTGATCTAAAGGGAGAATGGGAAAGATGAAGATCTTGTATTGAGGAATAGAAGGTCTAGGTGGGTGAGGATTTGAGAAGAGAAGCCATCAGGGGAAGATTATAAGGTGAAAGACAATCTAGACATCCGGCTCCTCATCAATGGGATATTACAGTAGACCAATGACATGAACATCAATTCAATAAACTTGGAGTTGATATATTAATTGCTAGCAATCATTAAGACAAAGGTAGATAAATGATACTAAATGATGGCACAAGTAAGAAAAACAAGGGAGATCTCCTTGCATCAACAATTATAGACATGATGTATTCTAAGTGATGGTTGGCAGTGACTAAATGTTTACATGATATCATTGAAATGAAGATTAGTTGTCATTTTTGAAAAGAGGGGTAAAAATTTATTAAGACAGAAAGGATTACAACAAGGAGAGCTCAACAAGTGGCTCTATCCTGAGCAACAAGTTAATCAAATTCTTGCACCAGCTTAGAGGGAAGCTGCCCCCAATCCATAATATTCCAACCTGAAGCATGACCAGAAGCCCATTTGGCCAAACAATCAGCAACTTTGTTCCATTCACAAGGAATGTAAGTAAACCTAATGAACTCAAGAGCGGTACAAAAGAGAAGAGTCTGATTAACAACAGTGGCCAACTACCAACATCCTCAAGCTCTTGCGAGGAAAGCAAGTTCACCACCACTTGGGAGTTAGACTTACGGATAATCTTGCGCCATCCTCGCAAACAACATTGTTCCACAACATATAAAATGGCCCGAGCCTCCATGAGATTGTTAGTGTAGTCACCCTTATGCACTGAGAAAAAGAATTTAACTTCACCAGAACTGCAACGAGCCACTCCCCCAATACTTAGCAGGGCTTGGATTCCCTCGGGAAGATCCATCAGTGTTAATTTTCAAAACTCCATGGAGAGGAGTCCAATGCCCCTCACAATTCACCCATCCTTTCCTCTGTTGTCAAGGCTGCCTAGGCACTCTTTGATACCATTGAGCTGCAACCCCTTTCTGAAGATGAAAATTGAAGATTAGCCAGATCCATACCCCCATCTAGCGCACACTTCACTTGAATAGTTTCCTGAAGAGAATGTGAGATCTTCCACCAAAGATGCATAACAGCAATCCAAACATCTTGGAAGATTCGATGATTCCTCTCCAGCCATATATGCCAAAGAATGAATGATGGGCCAGCAATCCAAGCAGCATGGAGAGGAGAAGACTTGGAGGGAGCATTGCCCGAGAGAGCCTAGAACTCAGGCAAAGAGAAAGCATGCCTACAAGAGCAACCCCAAGCACTTCACCAAAGGTGCCATAACTGAGTAGAAAAGGAGCAATGGAAAAATAGATGGGAGACAAACTCCTCCCCATTACCACACAAAACACAATAAGAGGGGCCTTGAAATCCACGTTTACAAAGATTATCCCACTTAAGACAATGGTTGTGAGCCACTAGCCACATGAAAAAATTGCACTTGGAGCAAGAAACTTTATTCCAAACTTGCTTCCACCAAGGGACCACAACATCCTCGAATAATTGTCTAGTTATCTATTGATACCCAACAGAGACATGATATTTACCAGACAAGGTACTTCCCCAAGCCACAACATTTGGTCGTAGCAAAGAGGAACACTCCCTAGAGGCCAAAATTTAAGAAAGGTCATGATGATCCACCTCTGTGCCTCCAGGAGGCCAATCAGAAGAGTGCTTCCATCTATAACCAACAACAGGTCCCAATTGATAAGGAGTCTTGTAATGAGCCACTTTATCCCATCCAGTAGCATGAAAAGAATCACAGAGAGTCTGAAGATGAGGGTACGTGGATAATATGGATGGAAATCCTTCCCAACCATCAGACCAAAACAAAGCCTTAGAGCCTCCCTTACATATCCAGAACAAACCTCTCTTGACTAACACAACATCAGTCTTCAGAGTATGCCAGACCATAGAGCCACGACCTTCAAGATGAAGTGGAGAAATAGAGCAAGGATCAACACCACGAAAATATTTATGGGTGATAATATGAGTCCAAAGTTGATGTTGTCCAGAGCACCATCGCCAATAAAGCTTAGCAAGCAATGCTTGACCACTCAAGAGAGCTGATCGAAGACCAAGATCACCCTCCTTTTTAGGCTTGCAAACGGTCTCTCAGCTAATCAAACTCCATTTAGGGCTACACGAACTACCACTCCAAAGGAATTGCTTAGAAAGAGCATCGAATTCCTTGAGAAAGTAAACAGGAGCAGCTTGAATTGTGCTTCTATAAGTTGGAAGAGCTTGAATAACAGATTGAAGAAGAGTAACCCGAGCAGCAGTAGAAAGCCATCAATGAGTCCAATGATTTACCTTATTCTGAAGCTTGGTAATCAAATTTTGCCAAAAGAGTCGTGGTTGCCTAGAAATAGCAATAGAGATGCCAAAATAAGTCAAAGGAAGCAACCCAATCTAAAACTGCAGGATATCAACAACCCTTTACTGAATAGAATCAAGAGTGTTAAAAAAGTAAATGGAAGATTTCTACTCATTAACTTTTTGGCCCGAAGCTGCCAAATAAATATCCAGAGTATGTCGAAAGGCTTCAACTTCCTTGATCCTAGGAAGACCAGGAAAGTAGAATCATCAACAAATTGAAGGTGAGAAAGAGTAGGTAAACCATTACCCCACTGCCACCCCTGAATAGAATTCTGGGACACTTGATACTTAATGAATTTTCCCAAGCCCTCAGCCATGATGATGAAAAGATAGGAGGAGAGAGGATCACCCTAGCGCAAGCCTCTAGAAGCATCAAATAGTTGGGAAGGTTGACCATTAAAAGAACTGAAAAAGTGGCAGAAATAACACAACTCATAGTCCAACTCACCTAGTTAGAGCTAAAGCCAAAGGTAAGAAGAATATTCCTCAGGGAACTCCATTTAACTCTATTGTAGGCCTTAGCCATATCCAGCTTAACAAACATTGATCGCTCCATTGAACTAGCCATAGAGTGAATAGCCTCAGTAGCAATAGCCACCCCATCCAAAATTTGTCTTCCAGCAACAAAACCACCTAGTTCCTTTGAGATGATAATGGGGAGCCACTTTTTAATTCTCTCAGCAGTCAACTTAGTAATGACTTTGTAAACCACATCACATAAGGCAATTGATCTAAAAAACTCCAATTGATTAGCCCCCTCTCATTTTGGAATAAGAGTTAGGAAAGTAGAATTCAATGCTCGAAGCATTTGCTTGCTAGAATAGGATTCCTTAACCACCTCCAAAAAATCATGATTAATGATGTCCTAGAATTCTTGAAAGAACTCAACTGGAAAGCCATTAGGACCAGGAGCCTTTCCCTTAGGCAAGCCAAAGACCACCAGCTCCAACTCTTCCAAAGAGATCAATCGCATGAGATAATCATTCATTTCCTGGGTAACAAGGGAAAGAATACAAGACAAAATAATATTTTCTTCATTATTAGTAGGAGAGTCCTCAAAGAAGAGGGTAGAAAAGTACCGAGTAGCCTCCTAGAACAAAGCTAGCAAGGAAGTCAATTGGATACCTTGAGTATTGACCAATGAAGAGATATTGCTCTAATTCTGATGAGATTGCACAATTTTATAGAAAAAAGCAGTGTTCCTATCACCTTCCTGGAGCCAATCAACTCTAGCCTTTTGCTTCCAAAAAAATTCCTCTCGAAGTTCTCATTCTTCTAGAACTCTAGAAGCAAGGGATTCAGCCCTTCCAAGATCCTTCGAGAAACCTTGATCTCTAATTTGCTCGGTGATGACATCAAGATCTTCTTGAGCAAGCCTCTTCATAGAGTGAAGGTTCTCAAAACATTGTCTATTCCATATCCCGAGCTGCCTTTTAAAATATTGAAGCCTTTTAGAAAATGAAAACATAGCAGTACGATATGCAAGAGTGCTATCTCTCCACCAACATAAAACAAGATCACAAAGAGAGGAGTCACGAAGCCACATCAATTGGAACTTAAAAGGTGGACACTTCGGAATAAAAGCCCGATAGTAGAAAATTTGATTGGCCAATGATCAAAATCCCTCCACTCCAGAATTTCTAAAGAGAGAGTAAGGGTGCCACTAATCCAGAAACAAGAAACAAGAAATCTGTCCAGATGTTCTGAGATAGCGTTAGCCCCAGCCCTTCAATTATTCCAACTATAGAGGCCATTAGAAAGCTTAACATCAGAGAGGTGCAAAAGCGCTATATGTTGCCAAAGAAGAGCAAAAGAAGGCCCCAATCTAGCCAACCCACCTCGCTTCTCCTCTAGACTTAAAACTGAATTGAAGTCTCCTCCTAACACCAAAGGATGAAAAGGGTGACAATTTCTAACATACTAAATATGCCTCCAAAGTTCCTCCTTTCCCACAAAATCAACAGGCACATACACATTAGTAATCATGATTACCTTTCCTAAGTTCAAAGCAGAAGCCACCATAGAGAGAGTTGAGTGAGAAGACACCCAACCAAGGGGAGAAATTTTTCGCAGATCCCAAAAGATAGCCAAACCACCAGTACTGCCCATAGCCCTAACACACTGGCATTGCCCACAAGTCCAAATACTAGAGGCATATCAGACCATAGACTCCACAGAGAGCTTAGTCTCTTGGATACAAAAAACATCAGGAGAATGATCAACTACCAAATTCTGAATAGCCTTTTGTCTAGGGATGTTATTCAATCCCCTAACATTCCACGAGAGAATAATCATCATTGAGTAGAATGGGGAAAATGAGCATCCAATGGTTTCACTGACCTAGACTATCAATATTATCTCATGTGAGTTTAATCTTCTCTTGGTCTGTTTTGCGCCCACGCCTTAGAGGAGTAAAGGAAACCCGCTTAAAGGGTCTATGCATCAACCCCAAGAGGAGAGGAGACCCTTTACCCTTACCAAATGCTAGCACATCCTTAACCAAGTCTGCTAGAACAATGTCATTATCCTCTATGACCACAGGTGTCACCAGAGCATTTGACACAGGAGCCCTCACAGTTCTGATATACCACAACCTGGGATGCCCCACATCACCAGAGCATCTGACACAGGAGCTACAGGGACTCTATCAATATTATCTTCTGTAAGTTTAATCTTCTCTTGGTTTGTTTTGCACCCACGCCTAAGAGGAGTAAAAGGAACCCGCTTAAAGGGTCTATGCATCAACCCCAAGGGGAGAGGAGACCCTTTACCCTTACCAGATGCTAGCACATCCTCAACCAAGTCTGCCAGAACAATGTCATTATCCTTCGTGACCATAGGTGTCACTAGAGGATGACACAGGAGCTATAGGGACCTCACAATTCTGATATACCACAACCTGGGATGCCCCACAAGCGTCATCAGGTGAAAGTCCCTCATTTGGGCAAATTCGGTCAAAAGAGATACTAGGAGGAATACCCTCCTCTAGAACATACTATCCAACACCTCAAAGTGATTAAAACCTAAATCAGATAGTCTATCTTTCAAAGGCCTCTTTTGACCACACCCTTTAGCTTGTGGGCAAGCAGGGGTAAATCCATCCTTATTTTGCATTTGAGCCTTTCCCTTTCTTGTAGCATCTGGCTGATTCTTCCCCTTGGTTGTATTATCCATTTGAGCTTGTCCTTTCCCTACAACATTTGCCATACCACCACCATTGCCGACCGTAGAACCATCCACTCCTTTGGAAGTCAAGTTGCAAGGACACTGACGTTGTAAATGACCATACTCATGACATATCCGGCATCAGAAAGGGAGGGATTTATAATCTAACTGCTGCACCCAGGAAGAAGCCCCAAGACAAATTTTCAAAGAATTTGGTAATGGGTTATTCAAATTAATTTCAATACAAATTCTAGCAAAAGAAATAACCTTTTTATTGAGGGATTAATGTGCAATCACAGTTGGCTTTCCTAGCAAAGCAGCAATTTGACGGAGGATGTCTTCTTGCCAAAATTCCAGGGGAAGGCAATGTTACAAGATTCAAGAAGAGTTAGCAGATTAACGGATTTCCGGATGATTGATTGATTAACAGAGGAACAAATGTGTTCCTTATAAAGAATTACAAGGACGTTGTTTCTAAAAGAAATAACGTAGACTGAAGAAGGAGTTAGAAACAAAACTAGAGACAAGATAGGAAACATTCCTATCTGGACTGAAGAAAAAAGAGACGGGATAGGAAACATTCCTATCTAGACTGAAAGATGGACTACAGACAAGTAGTTGACTATTATAGAAAGTATAAGATATTATCTTAATACCCTCCCTTAATGGTCAACGTACGGATGTCGAAACATTCTGTGATAACTGAGACCCTCCCTGGATCTACAGAATGCTGAAACCAAGAAGCTTTGCCAGAAGAGTGCTATGACTCAAAATAAGTTGCAATTACAAAACTTCGTTTTTGTGGAAAAAACGGTAAAACCCAGAATCTCATGCAACCTTGCGTATTACAGACAACTTGAAATGATTTTTGAGGAGAAAATCAACAAACCCAGAATCTCACGCAACCTTGTGTATCGCAGACAACTTGAAATGATTTTTGAGGAGAAAATCAACAAACCCAGAATCTCACGCAACCTTGCGTATTACAGACAACTTGAAATGATTTTTGAGGAGAAAATCAACAAACCCAAAAAAACAGAAACAGATTCAGAAGGCGAAAAATGCAACTTTGCCTTGATCAGGACCCGGAGAAGTCGGACGCTGCGTAACATCCAGAACAAGCTGATCGGTGTTTCGATATTCGAAGATTGCGATGATGCGCTGCTTCTAGGTTCCATAATTGCGACCATGGAATTTGGAATTATGTTCGAGCAGAATATTTGTCAGAGATGCCATGGCACGTTTTTCAATGAAAAATTGTGAAAATCGGTGAAGGCATGTTCTTCGAGGCAAAAATACGAAAGACCCAGAAGAATCAGAGAATGACCTAGAAGAGAGCTCGAAAAACTCAGAGGGAATTTGCTGTCGTTTTTTGGATCCGTTGGCTCGAAAATCGAGGCACAAAAATCGAGGCACCCAGAAAAAACGGACGACAACCCAATTGAGCTCTCAAAAAACCCACCAAGAATTTGCAAACAAAATATTTTTTCGACTCCAAAAATTAGGGTTTCAAAAAAAAAGGCCCTGGCTGAAAAAGGCTTGAAAAAACTTCAGATTTCTTGATAAAAATGGCAGATTTTTTTCCAGGGAGAGCGCAAATGATGAAGAATGCAAACAAAACGAACTAATCCTTGACCCTACAATGACGATTTTGCTGTCAAATGAGTTGGAAAATATATGGACGCGAGTTGCTTCAAACGCGTGTGATTTGGACGCGATTTGCAGAAAAAATTGCGAGCTTTCCCAAGGATACAGGCACGGATTTTGCAGACCAGGAGGCTGCAAAAAAGAGACGACTGTCATGGTGTGCAGATAATTTCAAAAGAAATTATAAATTTTTCGAAAAATTCCTTATCATGGCTCTGATACCATGTTACAAGATTCAAGAAGAGTTGGCAGATTAACAGATTTTCGGATGATTGATTGATTAACAGAGGAACAAATGTGTTCCTTATAAAGAATTACAAGGACGTTGTTTCTAAAAGAAACAACGTAGACTGAAGACGGAATTAGAAACAAAACTAGAGACAGGATAGGAAACATTCCTATTTGGATTGAAGAAAAAAGAGACGGGATAGGAAACATTCCTATCTAGACTGAAAGACGGACTACAGACAAGTAGTTGACTATTATAGAAAGTATAAGATATTATCTTAATAGGCAAGGCAAGTGAACCCAAACTGACATTGTTGAAGGGAGATCCTTAGCAGAATTAAATCCTGAATGCTAGGGTTTGACAAATAATCCCACATGGTTGTAGAAATAAGACCCTCCTTCAAAAACACGATCATGATCAGACATGCATGAGAATACAACAAAAAAATAGCTATTCCCAGTCAACATGATTTCCATATCTCCTTCCACTTGCCATGAGCGACGGATCCATGCCTCAAGAGCAGATAAGGAAATTCGGATTCCAAGAAATTTGCATATCAAAGCATGCTCGGTCCAATATTCAATGTCCTCCATCATTACCACTGCAGGAATAACTAGAACAGGGCAATCACGGCTACGTAGAAAACAACCATTAACTTTTTTCATCTTGGGGCTCTCCCTTGAATAAAACGATTCAGATCTCATTGCATGCACAGTTGGAGAAGAACCATTTGTCCTCACCAACGCAGAAGAAATCCCAGGCCCTGCCATGCAAACAATACAAACCCCAATCCAAAATTGTTTGCAAATGCTTTCCAAAATCCGGTACCTACACTAACTTTGTCCAACAGCCATCAATCCAAAAAGAACAAGGAAGAATATCAGCAAAAAGGGAAAACAACAAGCACGGGCTAGGGATTGAGCCCTAGCCTAGCTGACATCCATCGCTCCTCATCGCTCTTTCAAACTCAATAATCAATACTCTCAAGATTAGTTGTCATGTCCCCATTTTAAGATAGAAGTTTTATAAAAATTAGATAAATACAATATTATTAAATAAATAATGATTATAAAATCATATATTAAAATTAACTACAAGATAGAATATTGTAGAAATTATGACGCCTTTCTAAATAGGATTTAATGATAATTGATAATAATTATTAAATAAATAATGATTATAAAATCATATATTAAAATTAACTACAAGATAGAATATTGTAGAAATTATGCTACCTTTCTAAATAGGACTTAATAATAATTGATAATAAACATAAAATAAATAAGTAAATAAATAATATAAATTAACAAAATCTAATGAAAAGTCAAGAGATATGTAATAAGGAGATGTGACTCCTTCAAATTAAGATATAAAAGGGACAAGAGTTCATTTAAAAGAGGAAGAAAGAAGAGGAGAGGAGAGGAGTAAAAGAATGATTAATGGAAGAGGAAAGAAATGAGAAGGAAACAAGTGACATTTTCAAAGGGTTGCAATGATGAAAGGATGTGACACTTCGAAAGGGTTGTAATTATGAATGGTTGTGACTCTTTGAAATGAAAGACATATGACAAATGAAACAAGATTTATAAATCATCATCAATTATGAAGAAGGAGATCGAATTATAGGTAACATACATAACCAATCAAAACCATCTGAGCCCGTGCAAATAAAGTACAAAAGACATGGAGTTTGTGAAGTACTTGCTCAAATCACATAGAAAATCAAGTACGTGGAGTATGTGAAGTACTTGTTCAGATCACATAAAACGACAAGTACGTGGAGTACCTTGAGTGTAGAGTAAGGTAATGGAAATAAAAGGTATAAATTATATACAGAAGGACAAAATAAATTATACACACACACACACACACAAAAGTCTGAGCACCCTATGGCAAGTACTCCTTGTCCTCCTTAGGGTTAAGTTTAGGAGAGAAGGAATTGGGCTTAAATATTTTAATTGTCAAATGCATTATGAATCATTAAATTGTTCTAATCTGATTTAAATGCATTGTGACGCAGTTCAATCATTGGGAATTGACAACCTCCTATTATAAAACATTACAAAGACTAAGTAAATTGCCATTTCTAAGCGAAATCCAAACCCTACTTCGGAATTGTAGCGTAAAAAAAGTAAAGTTTTGGCTGGGGACAAATACAATATTAAAATTTCTTCTAGTATTGATTTAAGTTGCCAATTTGGATAGGAGCCTTTGTTGATTGCATTTATAGCTATTTGTGAATCTTTTATTTTTGTCTTTATATTCAACTGTCATAAAGCCTTGGAACCCTAATAGAAGTGCAAACCATTGTCCAAAGTCATTTTTGATACCTAACTATTGAAATCCATCTAAAAGCAATTTCTTTTTTGTGTCTTACCATAAAACTTACCACTTCATTACCCAAATTTGCTTTTGTGGTACCACCAAAGTTGAGTTTTAGTCATGTCCCAAGCTTTGACCATTTAAGAAACTTACAATTTTTATCCACTTCTCTCAACCTTTTAATTAAGACCTTTAAAAACCCTACCCTCTTCACCAACCTCTATCACTCTTTGCCAACCCCTATCACTCATCAAAAACCACACAAACCTTCATGGCATATGCCATTTTACACAACTTTATCGGTTTTTCTTTGTAACAAGAAGTCCTTATGACTTCTAAAACTTGAGAACGATTGGAAATGACGCATAGGTGCCTTTTTAAGAGTCTGCGATTTTTTAGGGTTTGGGTGGGGCCCATAGATCATTAGGTAAAGACTTCGTGATACATAGATCAAAACTCTAATTTGATTTTTTTCTTAGATATTGACTTTTCTTTTCCTTGCCATGGGTGAGGCTTGGAAGTCTTAGGGGTGCTTGGGAGACTTGTGGGAGTATCTTGGACATCCTTGGGGCATCTAGTCCCCATTCCATTCCCAACTAGGGGGATGTTTTGGAAATGTCCACTCCTTAAGAGGAACATCTTAGAAATCTCCCTAGGTCTAGAGTGATGTAATGTCCCTTGTTAGGATGATTTAGAAAATTGGGACAATTAATTTTGAATTCTTTGCCCTTACTATGAATCACTACTTATAAACTTATGTAACAGATAAGATATAGGTAATTTTATTTATTTTTATTTTTGGTGAAAGTGGCAAGCCACTAATATTTTTTATTAATAGTAATACTTGGTTCAAGAGCTCATGGAGGAAAGAACCAGTGAAGAAAACCTCCAATCCTCGTGAATACAAAAAAATGAATATCCCTAAACAACATCATAGCTAATAAGGAGTTATAGAAAATGTGGCCTTATAAATAGACTTACAAAAAGCAAGCTCCAAGTTTGAATTTTTTTAGCTCCTTATGGAAAAATTTAACCTAAATCAATATATAGACGAGGAATCTAATATATGCATAATGTTCCAGAAACAATTAAAATTATCTATATTTGCTGATATAGGCAATTATAATTGTTTCCAGAACATTATGTATATTTTAGATTCCTTATATGATAGTTGTCTCTTGCTGTAAAATCTATATTAATATCATTGCTATGTCTGATAGGACAATTTGATATATTTAAGATGAATTCGTCTCATGTCTATACTTAGTGCACTAAGATCTCTGCTATATTTGATAAGACTGATTTGAAATGATCTTGATGCTCAATAGTTTTCTCCAACTTCAAAAAGATAAAGTTTTCAGTTGATTATTTTTAAAGTGACTTTGATTGCCCTTTTGTATCTTACTTGGTGAAAGGATTGTACCCCTTAGATGTAATGTCCCCACTATTAGGGTTAGTTTGGCACCATAATTATTACACAGTGTTACATGGGGACTCGCACCCCCTCTCAAACCTCGGAGTACCCGCCCCCAAGACATCCCCGCACCGGATACTCATGTAACCAAGTACCCCCATCTCGACCATTCCGCAACCATGTTGCCGAGAGTATGGGGACTTGGATTTCTATTTGACTTTTGTTTTTTGAATGTTACTATTGGGTATGTAATATGTTACTATGTTGAGTGTTCAATGGTTCTAGTTCATGTTGCAATTTGGCTATGTTCAAGTATTTTAATTTGGCATGTTCTACTGAAACATTATTTCATAACAAACATTTCAAGTTCCATATGTATACTATACAACACTCCTCCCCTTGCCACCCTCCCTTGGCCGTCCTGAAAATGAGGCCCATTTTTCCCCCCATCCCGGAAACTTATTTGGCCATCCTGCCGTTCCGACGTCTCGACGTACCCCAGTACTGGGGTAACATTGTTATTACAAGAAACTAGAAAGTTCATGATGAATATTCTGCACCAAGTTATTTGATCGTACTATGACATTCACAACGAATGCCCTCCACCAAGTTATACTTGGATCATTTCATAACATTCGCAATGAATGCCCTCCACCAAGTGTACTTGGATCATAATATGACATTCATATCGAATGTCCTCCACCAAGTTTATACTTGGATCATTCTATGACATTCACAATGAATGCCCTTCACCAAGATGTGCTTGGATCATAGTATCGCACTCTTAACGATTGCCCTTCACCAAGTTATACTTGGATCATAAGAGCATATCCAGTCAATCATTTATTCCATTATACGTGCATAAGTAATGTATTTTATAAAATTAATTATTAATTATATTATATGTTAATTGCATTTGCATAATCCTTGTATATTAAATCACATGTTATGTTGTTATATAAGAAAGCCTATATATAAATAACTCACTTGAAAATAAATAAATAAATAAATATATATATATATATATATATATATATATATAAAATTTTATATAGACAATATATTCCTACTTTATATTTACCTTCATATTTATTTATATATATTTGTATTATATTGATAAATGTAATTTACATTATTATTAATCAGTTATCTAATTAGAGTATTTGTCTTTATTGCGTATGTATGGACTATTTAGTCGAATTATTAAGTTACTTCATCACTCTCCCATTTGAAATTATGTTTCATGTTTAATAATTATATACTTCCATTCTTCTACAAATTATTGTTTAATGATATCTTTCTTATAGTACACATCTAAATATAAAAATATAAAAATAATTATTTTAATGATTATTATCATTATTAAATATCATAATTAGGATTTCAAGTAGGGGATATGACATTGGAGGTTGAAGAGAGACCTCTTCTCAATTGTTCCTCTTTATAACCAAATTGGAACTCTTTCTCTGATTAGTATTTATTGACCATTAATTGAAAATAATTTTTATTTATTAAATTAATATTACATACTTAGTTGTATAATTCCCATACCTATGCTTGACACAGATTTGCTTGCTTATATATTTAATATAGTATTGAGAGGCTTACTTATCCAACCCTTCCTTAGGGAGTGCTTGATTTTTACTGCTTCTAGATGTTTACTTATTTTATTTACTTGGTTTGGGTTTCTAACTGCTTCTTGTTTTCTCAGTTCTCTTGCTAAGACCCTTGAGCCTTTTGGTTTGATTGCATCAAATGCCTTACATAAGATGGCAAAAAGGATGCTCTGATACTTTTTGTATTGTTCCGATTTCCAATATCCTAGTTTTTGCCTTAAAATCACAATCTGGAGTATAACAAGAAATAGGATGGAGTTAACAATATCTTTTACCAATTGTGGAATAAGATAGATCCTGGCTAAGACCCTGCAATTATGTTAGGTAATTGTTGCAACATAATCCATAAAACATATCTTTCCTACTAGTGTTATGAACATTAGCTCAAGCTAATGATATAACTAATTTTATTGATGGAGTTCCTTGGAAAAGCATATGAGGCACCTTGAGCTTATTTGTTTCCATCAAACCCAAAAGTACATAATGACGTTCGCCATTTGGTCTCCCAGCATGGACCTTTATGCTACCTACACTCTTCATATGCCCTACCTCCCCTCTGTAATGGAATGGTGGATTGGTTAAAAGCTTTAAAGGAATCTTCATCCACATTAATTCATATAGTTCTACTTCATTATTAATGATTAATTAAAAGCAATAAAATATATGCATATTGTTGTTCTGAGTTTTATTCCACTTCATGTAGAATCAAAGACTTAATACTCAAAGATTAAATACCAAATTTCCAGCTCTCTTGAATAAGTATGCTGATATGTTAAACATTGTAGATGAATTGTGTGATCAAATGAGACAACCCCAAGGTTCCTTCTTAGTGTGAACTTTCATTTAGTTATAATGATGTGATAACTGGTTATCACAAAGGAACTTACACTGTTCATTCAATGCATATCAGCTAATTCAACTTCTTCAAACAAATGAACTGCAAAGGATAAGGGTTAGAGAATCTAATATAATCTTTAAGAATGTAAGACTATGTTGATGGGTCAAGCCTCTAAGTAGTCCTTTCTTTTTAATGTCAGCTACGCATAGGAGGGTGCTATCTTCTAAGGATGCATGAATTATTTTCTCTTTGTCAACTCATTCAAATACCCTATAAAGGGACAATCTAAATGAACATTTCAAACAAAAGTTGAACACTTGGACAGTTACTTACAATCAACAAGTACCAAAAGATATGAACACTAGCTCCACTACTGATTAGCATTTAGAAACATCTTCCACTCAACTACTACTATTCAACATGAAATAATATCCCTATTCTAAATGAGGAAATGAAGAAATCATGCAATACTTCAAAGTAGACCAACAATGAATTACCAATAACTTTGATAGCCTTATGGAAACAATTTTAACTAGTCTCTCTTTACTCTATGTGATGTCCCCTTTTTGAAATGAGAAATTAATAATAAATAACAAAAATAAACTTAATAATTAAATATAATATAAATTTATCAAATTTAGTGAAAGTCCAAAAGATATGTAATGAAGAGTTTTGAATTCCTCATAATAAACTATGAGAAGGAGAATATTTCAGTAGAAAGGGGAATATGGAGGAAGGAAAAAGAGGAGATAAATGAATCAAAGAAGGATTAATAGAAGAAGAAAGGAATGTGAAGAAATAAGTGAGTGGCTATTTCAAAAGAAATCAACGATGAAAGGTTGTTCTTCTTTTAAAGGGTTGTGACTCTTCAAAAGGGGTTTGACTTTTCAATAGGGTTGTGATTCTTCAAAAGGACAGTTGTGAAAGATTGTAACTCTTGTCAAAAGGAAAACATGATGAAGGGGTGTGACCTCTATCTCGCATGGGAAAATATAAAGGGGAGGAAGGGTCCAATGGATGAGGGAAGAAAGAAGAGATATATAGACCAGATTCAAAGAAGTATGAGCAGGGATTTGAGATAAGAGCAAAGAAGGAAAAACCAAAATAAGAAATGAAGATCTAGAAGAAGAAGATATGTAGATCTTAGATGGGATACGTGTACATCTGGAATGAAGTGACAAATAGGGAGTGAAAGGGGCAGTAACTGTCAAATATATGTATGTTTTCATTACCAGAGGGTGTGACCCTTTTGTAAGAGCATTTATAAATGAAAGGGTGTGACTCCTTTCACTCAAAGGAGATATAAAAGAGATAAGATAATATAAAATATTAATGTCCAACAAGAGACCACCAACAGGCCTAAGGAATTGAAAGTATAAATAGAGGTCCAAAGGCAGTAGGACTGTGTCCGAGAAAAAGGAAATAAACAGAGCTAGAAGCAAACAAAGAGAAACGACACTGTACAAGAGAGACTATGAAACTGCGGAACAACTAGGGGTACGTAGTTGTCAAAAAGTGGCTCAAAATTAAACGATAATTATTCATGTGCGGAGAAGTCCAAATCCGTCATTAGAGAGAGGAGGGTAGATATCACTAATGGTGCATGTGTGTGTGATCTCTGCATGGTCTCACTGATCTAATGTGAGTAGTAGTGGACGGGCTCCCACACTGCTTGGTTCCTCATGGAGAGATAACTAGAGTGAAGAAGAAAGTGATATGATGATGAAGGGATGCAGATCCAGAGGGGAAGACTCCCAAAAAGTGAGTCCCTGAAGACGGAAGGCCTCCTAGAGATAGAGTGCAAGGCCTATTGTTGATCCTCATACCTGAAGGAGGATGGGACTTGCACTCTCTAAATAAGCAGTGGAACCTCCCTCAGATCTCATAATATGTGATGATCCCTTTTTAACCCCTTGACCTAAAATCCAAATTTTAGGCATAAGTTAGAGAATCATTCAATATTTAGCAACATATAACCATCATTATTATTAAGTTGGGGAGTGGATGAGTGATTATCTAGTGAACATAATCTTTTGGAAGATTTCTTCATATAGGGCATAGGAATCTTTTCTCTCCTTATTATGATCATCATAAGATGGAAGACTTACAGTGCCAAATGGCGCGTGAAATAGACTACAAGCGGTTCCCTGGAGGATATCCGTCATTTGCCCAAAATTACTTCGCCTCTCCCTCCACAAACTCCCTACCTTAAGATATCATAATATGGACGAGGAATAGACCCTTATGTACTATAATTAGAATATGTTCCTAATGAGGATCCTTATGAATGTATCTTTATATATATATTTATCCATATATGCTTAATTCAATATTTATCTAAATTCATTTTACATATTCATATCTCTACTTGTGTATATATACATATATTTGTATATATATATATACATATATTTGTATATATATATATACATATATTTGTATATATATATACATATACATATTTATATATATATATATATTAAAACAAACTTGTATTAATATGTATATATATTAAAACAAAACTTGTACCATAATTTTACCATTGATGAAATTTTCAACCTATTCAAGGAATCGATATATTTCATACATACCAATTAGTATGCTAGTTTTTTGTTGATTGACAGGTCCACGAACTGTGTACTCGAGCTTGTACACTCACATATTGTGCCTTGCCTTTTTGTTTCTTTTTAAAATTTTTCCTTAGATGTACATGGGCGGCATTCCCTGATGTACTACGGCCAGTACTTGACGTACAACTCTTTTACGTAGGGATTGTGGTACTTGGTCGTACCTTTGACGTAGTGATTGGTGTATGATTGTCCCCCTGGCGCAGATCTCTATGCAATCCAAAAGGCTTGCTTCTTACTTCCTTTCTTCTTTCTCCCAGAACTTTCTATGCCTACGAAATATACCCTGACCCTAATAAATATCGCTTGATTAGGCTGGAGCAAACGTGAGTGAAGGGACGTGTCCCAAATATGTTTTATCATTGTTTTTATTAAATGCTATGTTGTTTAGTTATGTACGTTAATTGGATTTATATATATATATATATATATAGAGAGAGAGAGAGAGAGAGAGAGAGAGAGAGAGAATTGAAAAGTATCTATAGTTTATGGTAAGGATAATTGTAATATAATATATAAGAGTGATAGTATTTTAATTGTATTTCATGTTATTAGTTTAACATTAATACTATTAATTCATTAACATTATAATGGTTATGCTATTGATTGATATAATTTAACAATAGTGTTATCACAATAATGTATTTAAGATATTAACTCAAATAAAACAAATCTAAGCAAATGTTTTTTTAAAAAGAAAGAATACATTAATCATGTCTCATGACAGCCCACCCCTCCTGAATTTTCTTGTCCTCAAGCAATGTTGAGTGAGATATGACTTCATCTCCCACCCATGTAGCATCTTCCGTAGGTAGATTTTTCCATTTCACTAAGTATTCTGGAATAGTCCTGTTCCTCAATTTCCTGTCACGCCTTTCAAGAATAACCTCAAGTTCCAAGATGAGTTTCCCTTCATTGTCTAGTGGCGGCAAATCAACACAAGGGCTTATATGTTTCCCGAGGACTTTCTTTAGTTTGGATACGTGAAAGATATTGTGAATCCTGCCGTTCTCAGGTAATTCTATCTCGTAGGCTACTTCACCTACCCTTCTTAAGATCCGATATGGTCCATAGAAACGTGCCTTTAGTTTCTCTACTCCGCTGACCTTAAGTGAAGATTGTTTGTAGGGCTGTAGTCTTAAGAATACTAGATCTCCAACTTCAAACGTCCTTTCCACTCGCTTTCGATCAGCATATATCTTCTGTTGGTTTTGAGCATGGTGGAGATTATCCTTTAGAATCTTCATAATATCAATGTTTTGTTGGATGAAGTCCTTAGCTCCTGGTACATTGCTTCCTTGAATAATCAAATCTTCGAATGTGGGGGCCTCATACCCATATAATGCTTTAAACGGACTCATCCCAATAGACATGTGATGGGTGTTGTTATAGCAGTATTCTCCTAAGTATAACCATTTGGTCCATGCATTTTGCTGTCCTGTCACATAGTTTTTGAGATATCCTTCTATCCATGTATTAACAATCTCGGTTTGTTCGTCCGTCTGGGGGTGATAACTGGTGCTGGGAGTCAACTCAGTTCCTGCTAACCGGAAAAGTTCTTTCCAAAATAGGCTGAGAAACTAGCTATCCATGTCACTAATAATATTCTTTGGTAACCCGTGTAGCCTAAAAATTTCTTTGAAGAATATCTCTACTATCTGTGGTGCCTTATAATGTATGGATATTGGGAAGAAATGTGCATATTTGGTCAACCTATCCACCACTACAAAGATGGAGTCTCCTTCTCGCACTTTTGGTAACTCGGTAATGAAATCCATGTAAACGCTTTCCCATTTTTGATTTGGAATGGGTAATGGTTGTAATAAACCAACTGGGTGGTTCTGTTCAGACTTATTCTTCCGGCATGTGATACATTCTTGGACATATTTCATAATGTCCTTCTTTTGGCCTTTCCAAGAGTACCTCTCTCTTATCTTCTTGTAAGTCTTGTAGAACCCTGTGTGTCCAGATAGAGGGTTGTCATGGTATTCGTTCATAATTTTTCCTTTAACCTTGGAATTTGCGGCAGGCAATATTCTTCCCTTGTATAGACTGAGTTCTTCAATTATTTTGAATTCATCATTGAGTATATTTCCCTCCATGATCTCATTAGTTCTTGGGTCAGCATATTTTGTAACAATATCATTTTTCCAATCGCCTGTGATACTAGTAAGAGTGTTCAAATGGCCTTGTCGAGATAAAGCATCTGTTACCACATTATTGGTTCCTTTGACGTACTCAATATCAAAATTATAGGCTTGGATCTTGCTTACCATTTTTGTTGGCGATCATTAAGGTCTTTTTGATTCATGAAGAACCTTAAGCTGTTATGGTCTGTCTTAATATTGAACCTTCCACATACTAGGTACTGTCTAAATTTTGCCAATGCGTGCATGATAGCCAACATTTCCTTATCATAGATTGAGTAGTGCCTTTCTGTCTTTGAAAGTTTCTGGCTCTCGAAAGCAATAGGGTGTTTGTTTTGCATGAGTACTGCCCCAATTCCTTCACCTGAAGCATCACAGTGTAATTCAAAAGGTAGTGAAAAATCTGGAATAGCTAAGACTGGGCAAGAGCTCATTTTTTCCTTTAACTCTTCAAAAGCTTCCCGTGCCACCTCATTCCATCCAAAATTTCCTTTTTTTGTTAAGTTTGTCAAAGGGGATGCTATCTTGGAAAAATTCTTCACAAATCATCTGTAGTATGCATAAGCCCAAAAATCCCCTAAGTTGAGTTAGGGTCTTGGGTTTTGGCCATTCCCTTATTGCTTTAACTTTTTCTTCATCCATGCTTACACCCTTGGCACTGATTTTATGACCCAGATAGAGAATTTCTTCTAACCCAAATTCACTCTTTGATGCTTTTGCAAATAAGGATTTAGATTCCAATATGTTTAGGACTTCTTCAATGTGTTGGAGGTGCTCTGACCATGACCTACTATAGATAAGAAGGTCGTCAAAGAATATAAGTAGAAATTTCTTGAGTTGTTTCCGCAAGATATGATTCATGCATGATTGGAAAGTGGCCGGGGCATTAGTGAGGCCAAAGGGTAGAACTAGAAACTCGAAATGTCCATAATGACTTCTAAATTCCGTCTTGGGAACATCTTCCTTCCTCATTTTGATTTGGTGGTATCCTGATCGTAAATCAATCTTAGAGAAATACATTGCTCCATGAAGTTCGTCTATGAGTTCATCCACCCTAGGAATGGGATAGCGATTTTTAATAGTTTTCTTATTTAGTGCTCGATAATCTATACACATCCTCATTGTCCCATCCTTCTTTTTAACAAGTACCACCGGTGATGCAAAAGGACTTGAACTAGGTTGAATATGTCCCATTGCTAGGAGTTCTTGAATGGCTTTTTCAATTTCATCTTTATATTTTTGAGGATGTCGGTAAGGGGTGGTAGTCACTGGTTTAGCATCTTTTTCCAACTCTATAATGTGTTAAAATCCTCTTTTGGGTGGTAATCCGGGTGGAATTTCTTCAAACACCTTTTTATGTTTCTTAATAATGGGCTCAATATCTATATGAATGGCTGACTCTTGTGAAGTAGATTTGTTTAATACTAAGCATTGTGCAACCCACTCTCCTTGACCATGTTGTAATATTCTTTCTATTCTTTTGCATGAGACTAGTTTTGTAGAACTATCAGGTATTCCTTCCAATGTTATTTTTTCCCCTTCGTGCTCAAATTGGATCTTCAAGTTTGGAAGGTCAAACTTAAAACATCCCAAAGAAAATATCCATGGAGCCCCCAAAATTATATTTGAATCTAGTGGAACCACATGCAAGTCCTCTTTGATGGTGTGCTTTCTTCCTAATGTGATTTCTTGTTGTGGAATCATCCTTGTACATCGTACCAATGATCCAGTGGCTTGAGTAGCAGTAAATCCCTTGATCTTTTCAGCTTTTAACTTCATTTTATTAACTAGTTTTTCATCAATGTAGTTGTGGGATGCTCCACTATAACTAGTGCAATGACTTTTTGTCCATCGAGAGTGCTCCTAATTCTTAAGACTTGATGTTTAGAGGATTGAGTAATAGTGGCTATCACTCCATATTCTTCTCCTTCTTCTTCTATTTCATTGCTTTCTTCAGATTTTGCTCTTTTTTTGGTATTTTCTTCCTCAGGATCTTCTTCCATTCCTTGGAGGCAGCCCCTCTTTTTACATTTATGTCCTAGTAGCCTGTCTTCACTAGAATTGCGACAAGGGTTTCTCTTCTGATTGCAACTATGGCTTGGCCCCCATGGTACTTGGCATTTGAAGCATAAATTCTTTTTCTTTAGCTCCTCTCATTCTTTTGTAGGTACAAACTTTTTGTATAACTTATCTTTTTTGTGAGATTTTGTGTTGGGTTTATTCCATGACTTGTTATTCGTGGTTGAGACCTCCAGTCATATTGCTATTTCAAAAGCATCGTCTAAGGATGAAGGCTTTAGGGCACTTACTAAACCCTTTAATGAGTTGTTTAATCCTTCTATGAACAAGTAGGTGGAGCAGTCGTCATCTACTCCCGTGACTTGGACTGAAATCTTTTGGAACTCTTTTATATAATCTTCCACTGTTCCTTGCTGCCTTATTTGAGTCAATTCCTTAAAATTCTCTTGGGGATGCCTCCTATCAAATCTCTTAATGAGTTTTTGAGAGAATTCTTTGTAAGAAGTGATATTTTGGTGCCCTTGAGTAATAAGGCCATGGTGCCACCAATCGTGTGCCGTTCCCTCCAAGTGAAGAATTGCGAATTGAAGTGCATCTTCTTTCGTCATAGGGCTAAGGGTGAAATAAGTGTTCAATTTTTGTAGCCAAGCATGTGCAGTGGACTTTCCTGATCCATCAAAATTTGGACATGTTACTTTATTTGCTTTGCTTTTAAAATCTTGATTTTGATGTCTTCTTTCTCTCCTAGGAGTTTCTTGTCTGTTGGCTTCACAGAATTCTCTAAATGTTACTAGCTCTTTGATTTCTGGTTCAAGGCTGGCACAAGCTCTTGTGTTCTCAATAGCATTATTGGTTGTTTGTCCTGCCCCTTCCATCGAGGGTTCCTCCCTAGGTAAAAAGGAGGGTTTGGGTACCCGGGATGATGAAGCTCCATTATTTTCTAAGTGGTTTGTACTTATGTTTCTTCCACTAGAATTATTGTTTTTTAGTTTGTTTATGGAATTTCCCATGTTTGGCAATGCTTGGAGAAGTGCTTGGTTTGATCTCTCTATTTGCTCTGCTAGAGTTTGGTTTGTTTGTTCCATAATATTCCTAAGTTCATTAGATAATTGTTTGCTCATTTTTGCTCCCTTTCTCATTTACTATTTTTACAGGATGGCAGGATCATGCCCTGATACCACTTGTGATGATCCCTTTTTAAACCCTTGACCTAAAATCCAAATTTTAGGCATTAGTTAGAGAATCATTCAATATTTAGCAACATATAACCATCATTATTATTAAGTTGGGGAGTGGATGAGTGATTATCTAGTGAACATAATCTTTTGAAAGATTTCTTCATATAGGGCATAGAATTTTTTCTCTCTCCTTATTATGATCATCATAAGATGGAAGACTTACAGTGCCAAAGGGCGCGTGAAACAGACTACAAGCGGTTCCCTAGAGGATATCCTCATGTGCTCAAAATTACTCTGCCTCTCCCTCCACAAATTCCCTACCTTAAGATATCATGATATGGACGAGGAACAAACCCTTATGTACTATAATTAGAATATGCTCCTAATGAGGATCCTTATGAATGTGTCTTTATATATATATTTATCCATATATCCTTAATTCAATATTTATCTAAATTCATTTTACATATTCATATCTCTACTTGTGTATATATACATATATTTGTATATATATATATATACATATACATATTTATATATATATTAAAACAAACTTGTATCAATATGTATATATATTAAAACAAAACTTGTATCATAATTTTACCATTGATGAAATTTTCAACATATTCAAGGAACCGATATATTTCATACATACCAATTAGTATGCTAGTTTTCTGCTGATTGACAGGTCCACGAACTGTGTACTCGAGCCTGTACACTCACGTATTGTGCCTTGCTTTTTTGTTTCTTTTTAACCTTTTTCCTTAGATGTATATGGGCGGCGTTCCCTGATGTACTACGGCCAATACTTGACATACAACTCTTTTACGCAGGGATTGTGGTACTGGGTCGTACCTTTGATGTAGTGACAGTGGTGTATGACTGTCCCCCTGGTGCAGATCTCTATGCAATCCGAAAGGCTCGCTTCTTACTTCCTTTCTTCTTTTTCCCAGAACTTTCTATGCCTTCGAAATATACCCTAACCCTAATAAATATCGCTTGATTAGGCTGGAGCAGATGTGAGTGAAGGGACGTGTCCCAAATATGTTTTATCATTGTTTTTATTAAATGCTATGTTGTTTAGTTATGTACGTTAATTGGATTTATAAAGTTATATATATATATATATATATATTGAATTTAAAAGTATCTATAGTTTATGGTAAGGATAATTGTAATATAATAAATAAGAGTGATAGTATTTTAATTGTATTTCATGTTATTAGTTTAACATTAATACTATTAATTAATTAACATTATAATGGTTATGCTATTGATTGATATAATTTAACAATAGTGTTATCACAATAATGTATTTAAGATATTAACTCAAATAAAACAAATCTAAGCATATGTTTTTTATAAAGAAAGAATACAATTAATCATGGCTCATGACATAATAGATCAGATAGTAGAATAGGAAATGAATCTTAGTCTCAGCAACACCCATGTCACAACGCTGACAAAACCGCTCATCTCTGCTGGTCTGTCTAGATACAGAGCCGGTGAGAGCCAGCTTTGAAGGAGCCTAATAGGATATGTAAGGCATGAGGGCACAGTTGAGAAGAGTACTAAGGTTGAACAATAATACCATCCTGAATGTCAATATAGTGCTCTACATAGAAAGCCACACATGGGCGGAGGCCCCTCGATGGGTCGATTCAAGTCACATGAATAAACCTCTTGTAGATTTCCATCTTGGTAATCTCATTGAACTTTGACTAGGGGGAGATGAGTGGGAGTGTCTAGGGAATACTGAAAGGGAGGGAGTTGGTCAATATCGATACCTACAGAGCGAAGGAGATTGGAGGCATGAGCATACCAATGACGAGCGTGACTAGTAGGGTCTAAAGCTGCAATCAAAGTTGAGGAACAGAAGGCCAAGTAGGAATAACAATATTTTCCATCAATAGAGTTCACAAAGCCCTTGAGTTTGTGAAGTAATCAAATTACGTCAAAAATCGTGCAAAGTCTGAAGGGATGAGTACCAAACTCGACCAAGATAATAATGGTAGGAGTAGTTGGTTGACAGTGAATGAGACGTTGAAGAAGAGTCTGAACCCTCTCCATCGAAACCCAGTCAGTGGCCAATAGGGAGGGCCCCCAAACGGTCTAACCATAAAGGATAGTAGGTCTGACCAGGGAGTCTAAGATATACATCTTAGACGTGGTATCTTGGAAATGGTGTCTAAAGCACTATCTCTGAAATTAAAGCAAGTGAACCCAACCCCTTGTTGACCCACAACATCATAGCTGGTCTTAAAGTGAAATGCGGCCCAAAGAACCTAATGCCCAAATAGTTGTAGCTGGAAGTCATCTTGATCTTGGTCCCTTTAAAAGAGAAGTGGAGATCAAAGATTTTCAAGCAGTTGAAAACCATAACCAGGGTCTTGCCCATGTTGACCACCAATTGCTGAGAATCACAAAAGGAGGCCAACTTGTCCAAAAGACACTGTAACTCATTAGGGGAGGAAGAAAAAAACACTACATCCTCAACAAAGGGAAGGATGGAAATCAAGACTAGATGGAGATAAGAGTTGTCCTCGAGAATGGAGAAACTCCTTAGATAGGTCTCAAGTATTAGACTTTTGCCAAGCAGTGCTGAGCCTCCTCAATGATGGACTTGAGGGTGAGAATATGGTTTGTAGTCTGAAAATCAGCTCTGAAATAAGCCTGGCCTCTGGCCCTGCATTCTAGTTTGTCCAGCTGTCTTGTGAGAATAATGTGCAAAACTATGCCCAATCATAATGGTCCTGTAGTTCCTTGGATCAGACGCTGAGCTAACCTTGTGAATCGGGTGAATAATATGGTGAAACCAAGACGACAAAAAGCCATAAACACCTTTTTATTGAAGAGATTAACAAGATACAAACCAAGAACATAAATCCCTAGCTTGAAGAGTTTAGCCTGGAACCCTTCGTCATTTGCCGCCTTGTTTCAACTCATGGTTCTAATGGCCTTGGCAATGATGGATATATTAAAGAAGTGGCAATGAAGAGGGGGGGGGGGGGGCGATGCAAGGTGGAGGATAATCGGGAATGTCATAGAGGGTAGATGTGTAGGAGATAAGGGAGCTGAAATCCAGGTTAGTGGGGAAAGAGCACATGCCAAAAGTGCTTTAGGGAGGCTTGAAGGGAAGAGATGAGGGACCTACACTGCTCAAGGTAAAAGATACACTTCTTATAGCGAAGGAAGCTATGGTAGGAGAGCCTGACTCGGGGGAAGGAGGGATCTTGATCGGTAAATGTGAGTGAATAAGGCGGTGGAAGGACTTGCAGTCGTCATTAAACCAACTATTATGGGGAGAGGAACTCGGGTGGGAGGGACAAGCCACGAGGGGGCTAGAGAAATGAGGGAAAGAGAAGATGATAGGCTCTCGAATCGTTGTGGAGATGAGGTCAAGCATGGTGGAAGCATGTGACAAGTTCATAAAGGGAGCGACCCGAAGAGTGCCCCCAAGGTGGTCAATGAAGAGGTCACGATTGACATCAACGAAGGAAAAGGTGGCGTGGGTAGGCAAGGGCAGGGCAGGGAGGGAGGACATGGGTGGGAGAGGGGGTTGATGAGAGGGGCACGAAAGGTGAGGCTAAGGAGGGAGTGGTCAGCTGACGGAAGGTAGGAGACAGAGAAGCAACTAACAAAGGGAAAGAGGGAGGTGAAGGCAAGGACGCATTCAATGACACTAGCACCAACGCAATGGGTGAGTAGGTAAACAACTCAAAGTCGGGGAAGCAAGGGAGCTTGTCAAGAAACACAAGAGCAAAAGACTCATAGAGGTGAAGGAGGTGTTTGCCATTCTGTGCAAGGGGGGCATCGATGTCATTAGAGGTACGTTGTAAACTAATCGTATCATTATTTGACTCATAAGTGCATAGGGAGTCAGTCTACCGATCATGAAAAAGAGCCTGAAGAACTTCATTAAAGAAGAGCAAGAAGCCAAGAAGGGAAGTTCCAAAAAACACATTAGATAAAGATATCAAATAAGAGATTGTTAGAGAATCATCAATGGAGACAAGGATGTAATCATCGAATAGAAAGAAGGAAAGAAGGAAAAAGACAAAAAACAATTATTAGAATAGATTATTTGTGATTATTGGTATGAGTATCTAATATTCATGACGTATTAATTATTACTACTCATCACTAAGTGCATATAGTCAATACTTGACTGCTTATATTACTCACACCAAACATCCATATAGTATTATACTTTTGAGATAGGATGCATTTTGTTTACATTAAGATAATTTCTGATTCATATCTACAACTTGATATATGGACATATGGAATGTGTGACTTGGGTTGAATACTGTGTATTTATATTTTTAATTGCATTATATTAATACAGTTCAAGATAGGTAAGTCTTGCGGTTAAATGGGTTGTGCTACATCATACAAAGGCAAGGTATATGTCTTGCAGTGGAATGGACCATACTACATCATAAAAAGGCAAAGGATAAGTCCCACGGTGGAATGAGCATGGTCTACATGATGCAAAGGCACTAGTTATGAAGGGAGGGACAAGGGGTTCAACTCTTTGGCCTAGGGTTGAGCTAGGACATCCTATTGTAATCCTTCCTCCAAAACATATGGTATATATTTCTACAATAGTTAAAGGACCTTAGCTATATGAAGGGAATGAGATAGAATACTAGAGAACATAATGATTCTGCTAGGTATCCCAACCCCATAAGGTACTGGGTTAAGGGGGATAGAGTATCTATAATGGAAAATAACTTAGTGTAGAAAATTGTAGAATTGAGCAAATGCATGACACAACATTTGTGTGGAAAATCCTGGTAAAAATATACCAGTTTAAAATCATAGGCCAATCTCTTAACTTTTATTGCTTAGGAATTTCCACAGTTACAAAAGTGTTCAAAACATATGAACAATCATGACTTCGAGTTGTAGAAAATGACTGAGTTGAGTTCAAAATACAAACCACTTACTAAATTTACTAAGCATGACTTGTACAACTACATGTTAAACACTTGTCAAAATTACTATTTTAGGCAAGCCACCAAAACAAATTACTATCTATAGTAAGTCAAGTCATACAAAGTTACTAGTTATAGTAAGTCTCCAAAATTTTGCACCTCCAATAGGGACGCCTTTGGTGTGGTGCCTTTTGTTGCACTACATGAGCATTTGGATGACTCAACCACAACTAGATGACTAGATGGATGACTTCATATTCCAACAGTATCTACCCTTGTGCCTATGGCAGCGACAAAAAAGGCACCTCATCATGTCTTCTTATTCACCCATCACCATAGACATGGCCCATACATCTATTTATTTGTTGTTGTAAAGCTTAAGATTGACTACACTAATGATATAACTAGCTTATATATATGTAAAGATGGGCACTTGTTCCTTATTTGGTGATTGAAGAATCTAAATCTAAATTTATCTTGGTAAAAGGCATTTTAATTGGTTAAGTTATATTTCTATCTTACAAATCTTATTTTAATGGAATTTATGATTCTAGGACAAGAATTATGGCAATCTCAAAAATGGGGATTATAGACTCCACCTCTAATCTAATGGGTCACAAATGAGAAGGCCTTGGCCTTTTATAGTTGTTCAATTACAATGAAGGGCCAAGATTTCTCAAATAATGCCCTAATTTAACAAACAACTACAAGCATTAAATGCTTGTACAATTATATGAAGGTACCACCCTGTGGGCGAATAGAAAAATTACAATGTTTTTGAGAGATCAATGAGCAAATAGATTAGGTAGAGACATGATGTTGACTTGATGTATACTTGGCGTAATATGATTGACTGATCTTTAACAAGTGCAAACTTGAATTTTCTGATTGGTTAGAAATAGATAGGCACCACATCAACACCCCCATCTTGCATTGTTTGTTTTAATACCAGTTCTCCACCTTCAAAATTTGGAAATCTTCTCATTGCCATGATCTTGAAATTGCTTGTACATGAAATCTTGATTTCTCTTTTGGTGACTTGACCTTGACTGTGATCTGGCACTTGTTCTTCAACTTCAACTACCATCTTGCTTATCCTATGGATGAACCACTTGCAAGTTGCTAATGTATGAAGTCTTTATATTGTACTTTGCCATAGTTCCTCCATGTTCTTGAGCATTTCAATCCTTCACCTTGGCCTTGCAAAATAAGAAAATACTTGTGTCAAATTCACAAAAATGTTAAGTATAAGCAATATAAAACATTTTACCTAATCTTAGCATTGTAGTTGCATTTGAACTAATTCATGCAACAACATTAAACAAATTTCAATTCTATTTGACTTACATTGCAGATGTTCATTTTGCTGGTTAAGACCAAAAAATTGGGTGTTTAGAATCTGATCTTAGCATGAAGTTACCCCAAATTCTGACTTTCGGACCCAGGCCTGCAATTTGCTCCTTTTCAAGACTTGGAAATCTGAGTTCGAACCCTTGAATTTGTCCAAATCTGGTGTTTTTCCAAGTCTTATTTCAAAGCAATGCTTTCAATCTCCCTCCTAACTTGAGCAGCTGATGTGAAATTCACTGGATTTCAACTGGATCTGCTCTGCTTATGTTTGAACTTCCTGTGATTGTGGTTTGGAATGAGGCAAACTGCCTCCCTTGTATAGAAAATCATGTCCAAGGGGTGCTATCTCCTGCCTGGGCTGACCTCATTAAGAGGGAAAACAAAGTTTTAATTTCAATTTTAAGACCTTCTAATGCTGGCCAACTTGGCCTATTTATTGAACAATTTGGTTTTAACAAAAATCGCCCCTCTCCTTCATTGGCAAATTAGTTAAAAGGACAAGTCATGCATTGTTTTTTTTAATGATTGCACGAGGTTTATCAACTAAAGGCGATTTTTCCAGTGGTTATACATGGTTTTATGCTAAGTTAAACCACTTTGCGAGAGTTATTCACAGTTTTGAGCGAGTTATATATATGGTTTTTGACTTGGTTGTACACCAATTTGGCATAGTTGTACGTGGTTTTTGGTGTATTGTACATCAATGTTAGCATAGTTGTACATGGTTTTTAGCATAACTGTACATGGATTTTTGCATAGTTATGTGATGTTTTTTTAGCAATCGAGCACAAATTAGGTTTTTAAAAAAAAAACTGTGTGACTATAAAAATATAACATTTTAGTATACATTTCTTATTCTTTAAGTTATATTTTATAAATGCTGTCAGGATATTTGAGAGTGGCTTCAGACTTATAGGAATTATAATGGAGATTTTAGATTTTGGGAGATTCTAAAATATTTCCAGGCTCAACCAAATTTTAGGAATCAGCATGCCTCCAGTGTTATCTCCTACAACTTCTCCTAACTTTTGCATGATAAATTTGATATTGGAACAAGGATTTTCAAAGGATTCCAATTCATTTCACCACAAATCTCTTGACTTCAATTCCACCGCCTCAATTAGCATGGCAACTGTCACTCATATCCGTGACTGAGCTGATTCGCTAATGTGTCAAAATTGCTCAAACCTTCTCTTCAACTCGCAGACTTGAAAATTGCCACTAAGCTAGGACTACCTGGGACAACTACCCTACTATGGTGTGAAAATCTCAAAACACATACATTCATACTTATCAAATAAAGGCATATGATGAGTTATCTAAATCATATGACAATGCATTATATCATACCGCAATATCTGATATATATGTAACTGCTGTCTGATATATATATATATATATATATATATATATATATATATGAGCTGGAATGCTGATTGACCTTCTTTGATGCCATATGATTTTGCTTCTTCCCTTGTGGTCTAGGGGAAACGAGCCAGTTGCTGCCCATGTTTGAATGAGTGGCATCTACAGTTACCTATCACCCCCAATTTCCGCTCATAAAAAGCCCCAAAACATGATAGCACATGTACTAATAGCCAATCACACATGCACTAATAGTTGATCATTTTTTACTTTCTTGGTTGCTGATTGGTCTATTTGTGCAAAAAAGTACTATTTTTTGGTGAGTGGCCATTGGGGGTGAACATAACGGATTCCGGGTGAATGTTTTAAAATGGCACTTTTAGACCACTTCGCACTCTACAAGTTCTATAGAGAGCTTTGTAAATGTGGAAAAGCTGAAAGGTTAGCATTAATCTCTTCACTCACCTATGGTGGTTCACCGAAAGAAGTGACAAATTTTGACATATGGATTAAGAGTTCTAGGTGCCCGAAGTTAGCCTGGGCGGCTACTAGATTGTCTCCCCTAATATCTTGTGATTTCCTTTAAGTGGCGCGTCCTTTGGATTGGTTGTCCATTCATGAGGGTCAGATCTCCTCATTGGTGTCCCACTGATGATTATTAGTTAACACCATTAGTTTGCAAGACCCCTTGATGGATTGCATGCCTTTAGATGGTTAGTGCCTTCCTTAAGATCTCTGCATAGTTAAGATTGTTTTGTTACCATGTTCTGGTTCCTGTTAATCTTCGATGTCATTGTTGTTAAATACCTACCCAACCATTGATATTAATAATATTTTGTATTTATTAATGTAGATGTTCCCTCCGAATCGTCCTTCATAATTTTGTGCTCTAGATTTTCTGTAACTTTGCTTTCATTCGATTGTTTTTGCATTGTTTTTTCCTTACTATTGAACATCCCACTTTAAGTCCTCTTTGTATTCTCTTCAAGAGGAAAAGGAGGTGACTATACAAATGAGGTTGGCTGCACTACATAGGGAACAGTCGGCCTTACCAAACATTATGAAGAGTAAGACTATGTTTTCGTAACTTAATATTTTATTTTATTTGTCATATTCAGGTGGAGTTGACCCATAATGAAAGACTTCACTTATATGCCAAAAGGTTGTGTTTGCACTTAGAATCTACATAGGTTGGCCATTATGTCCTCTCATCATGGGACATGACATTAAGGTAGGCGATACTCCAAGAAGCACCTGATAGTCATGACCAGAAAGGAATAGCTTTTTACGAGGGAAAGTTTTTATCCATGTCTCAAAGTCACAAATACTGAAGAAACTATCTGCTTTCGGATCAACACTTTCACACTACAGAAAATCGCTCATACCAATAAAATAGAGTCAACAATCTTATATTTTTGCCCCAAGTGAAGAGTCATGCCATAACAGATGGAATTGCACCATAAGAAGGTCCTCATGCCATGGTCAAGCAGCCACAATGTCATCAACTGAAAACTATGAGTCATCCCTCTTCAAAAGACTCCTGTAAGAAGGGAAGAGCCACAATATGTCTAAGGAACAACTTAAAAATAAAACATTACTATGCAATCATTCTTACACCATTTAAGCTGAAAGGCGGCACCAATGAAAGGTATTACTGATACAATGTTCAAAAAATGACCCTTGTTATGGAGAGAGAATTGCATTCAATAAAGAAGCTTTAATAGTTTCCATTCTAGATAGAGCTCCACGACCAAAAGATTGGAAATAGCATGTTGTGAATGGAGGCTATGATGTCAATAAATAGTCTTGTGCTTTGAAGAAAAAAGGCCACACACAACAGGTACTCACCAATAGCCAAAACTAATGCAAGGCTAGATAGTTCAAGCCTCCATAAATTGACCAAAAAAGTATTATTATGCACTACCAAAGGAAGAATAAACAATACCAAACTTTCCTAATAATTCTTTAAACTTCCATCAAATTGGAAAGTGTTTCTTCCAGAAATGGAATTAGAGCTCTTGCACAAATAATGCAAAGTTGTCTATCAATAATGAAACGTTTTCCTTTTTAATTCGATATTTCTTTATTCATCAAAACTAAGTCACAAGATACATCGAATTTCATCCATGAAGTTTGGATTTGAGTGAATTTTTACCCTTTCCAAACTTCATCTGAATTTTATGATATCTAATATAACATTGTTATTTGTAATGATATAATTTTATTCTAAAATAGTATTGAGTTATTTAGTTTAACTTTTTAGCAATGTCAAACTAATGTCAAACTAATGTGACAATTTTGTGGATATATTACTTATATTTAAAAGCAAATAAATTTATACAAGTTAAATTTAATGTCATTTTTCCCCTAAATTTTTACCCTTGTCGAATTTCATCTAAATTTTATGATCGACGAACTCGAATTTGAACTCGAACCTTGTGACTTAGAACCAAAGTATCTCAATTCCAAAATACTAAACTTATGCTTTTGAAAAATAACTCTTTTCTGAAATTAATGAAATACTTCTCAATTTGGTCTTCTAAGAAGACCACCAATTTTTGAACCAATTTTTAAATTTCAATGCAAAATCTGAATGACTCTACCAAAGTCAACTTCGGTGGGAACCTTTTATCCTCGAAATTTATCTTCCAAAGAGCGTTTGCATCCTCAAGAGGCTGAGGTGGATCAAATCTAACTCCAAAACCACAAGGGTTTCAAATTTCAATCAAAGGAGAAGAATATTCCAAATATTTCAAATGAGCCTCTTACTGCTCTTTTATAACCCACTGGAAAAACTCTTGAGATTCTCCCTTTTTACTTCTCTCTTTTAATATTCCCTTTCTTTTTAATTTTTCACTTTAGCCCAAGAAATAATAAAGTGATCCTCTTATTTATTATTTTTCCATTAACATAAAAGAGGTCACCTAAGAACTTATGAATGACCTAATTAAACAATTAAAACATAATTTTAATTATTTAATATATTTGTAGGACAAATAAAAAGTGGGCATTACAAAGCTGAAAAAATAATGAGTAAAGCTAAAAACATTGAAGTTAGAACCAATAAACAAGGTTATTGAAGCAAACACAAGATCTATTTTGGAGAGGTTAAAGAACAGGTTACATATCATATGTTCATGTTTTAGGGAAGAGATATGTTGTGTCCATTGTTAAGTTGACTCTTGGTAAGTAGATTTAAAAGAAAATATGTTAGCACTCCATTCCTTTCTCAAAAGAGAATCTACCATTGGTGGCACTCATGGATGACTTTTGTTTTTAAAGTAAATAGATAATGTACTTATTTAAAGAGAAAGTTATATCTTTCAGCTATAATAGTATTCTAATTTTAGAAATATCCAACTTTGTTCAAAGTGAAATGGAAAATTAATGTAATCACTTGTCTTATATGTATCCTTTGCAGAACTAAAGACTAAAATATGTCATTGAAATGGCTTTTCAAAGGGTAGAAGAAGCAGAGATACATGCAATAAAAAGTGAGATAAGGAAAGTGTTATCAAAGGCAAAAGCTGCTGGGGTATTGCGATTAGTTTTTCATGATGCAGGAACTTTTGATATGGCCAAGAATGCAGGTCTGTTTTTAATTTTTCAAGACCTTAAAAGTCTTTAGCTAAAAAGCAGGACATAGTATGAGTTGAACAAAAATAACGAGTTTAAATAAAAAATAATAAGGGTTGTAGCACCCTATATTCTTTGTTTCTTTGTCATCTATGCTCTCTATCTTGGAACATATGCTTGTTTTGGTGTCATTTGATAGGTCATAATTTTTCACTTGTGTACATCGCACTAAAGCAATAGGAGGGATCCACCAATTTAGAATATAATGGAGAAGAGTCTATTATGACCCAATTTAGATAACATTATAGCATATTTAAATTTGATTAAATGAAGGAACACAATTTTTTTCTTGGTTATCACTAATACATTACTGATCATACAAATCATTATAATAAATTGTATTGAATAGCAACTTCTTCATACATGATATGAATCATCCAAGCAATTGAAGTAAAATTATATCAATCGACATTAGGATAAATAGATAAAAATTACAAGAGAGCATAATTGGGGTGCTTTTCCACCCAACCATGAACTAAATGTTTCCCCTATCTTCTCCCAAATGGAGAGGCCCTACCCCTCACGAAGGATCTAGCAGTTTGAAGTTAAAGAGAACAGAGGAATTCGGTGCAACATGTATATCTAGATACCCAAACATTCATTTGCTAATGCTCATGCAAGTATAAATAAAGTTTAAACTCATATGTCCATTTGATAACATGATATGGTAGAGAACACAAATCCAATTAAACACATATTGGTTGAGCTCTGGACAAAGCTTTTATATGTTGTAGTATACCGCAAATGTTGTAGCAATTTTACCTATTATTCTCTAGTCTTCATATTGGGTACATGTCCACTCTCATGTTTTTTGTAATGTCCCCACTATTATGACTAGCTTGGGATAAGTAATACGTGCAAAATAAATATCAGAATCAACTAATAACATGTCTAACTATAGTATTGAACCTCTATCCTAACACCACACCTTAAAGACATCTCCAAATCGGGATCCCTAACCCTCTTGAGGATCTCTAAGATTCTGAACGATATAATATCGATCAAAGAACCATCCTTAGTTATTTCACCGTCTTCTTCAGAGTGCACCTCCTTAGGTTCTTCTTGGAAGAGATATTCTCTATCCGAGGCCTTATCACATATGCATATGTTGACATCATTGGAATATTTTGGCCATTATATCATTCTTATCTAGCCATTTATATAGGGGTTGGATTGATCTTTTGCATTGACACTATTAGCCATTTATACAAAGGTTGAACTAATATCCAGCATTGGCACTATGAGGTATCATTTATCCCATACTAGCCATTTATCTAAAGACAACCCCAAACCCTACACTAGCATGTACCCAAATCCTACACTACCACATAGCCATTTATATAGAGATGGACATAGTCCCTACACTGGCACTCATGTGAACTTTAATCTATTACTTCTTTATATTCATTTAATGAACACAATTTTAACTATTCATCCAAATACTATTTTTTGATTTGACAATTAGTTTATCATTTATAAATATTGGATAATACTTAATTTCTCATTTATAAATATTGAATAGTACTTAATTTACCATATATATATATATATATATATATTATAAGTCATTACTATTTTGCACAAAATTACTTAACCCAATTCACTGTATTAACTTACCTCAATACTTTCTTCCATGTGGCCGAGAGGTTTCCGTCACCACCTCATTGTGGGAATGGATTACGTATTGGCAATGTAGTATGTCTTATTTGGTTTACTTTCCTTCGTACTCCCTTTCTATTCCTCTTCCATATTATTTCTTCCCCTTCTTTTCTTTACATTCAAAGATAGTTTAATGCATGTGTTCGATCCTCGGTTGGAGATACTATTGTCTTCCTTTCCCTTTCTACTATCTCGGTCTCCTTGTACCTGTTGTGTTTGTTTCCTTATATCCACGTCATTGCTGCTTTGACCATGTATATCCTTATTCCACGTTTCCTATTTCTATCCTCTTGTAAGTCCAAATGGTGGGAAATATTATATTTATTGTTATGCCTTCTAGAATAAATAAAGAACCTCCTTTTTAACTGTATTGAACATGGTTTCCGTGGTTGTTCCATCAAATCCTGTGATATGTGTTGTATGATTATTGTTCTTCTTTTTTGATCGGCCCCTCTAGGTGGTGCACCACCCATCCCATAAATGTTTGTCAACGGGTGTGACCAAGTATGAAAGACATATATTTTGAGTGCGGTGACCTTAGCTAACTGAAAAATACTTAAGTAGCGATTAGTGTGGTAACTGACTCCCTAGTTGGTCTTCCTTCATTTGTGAAATATAAATATTTATTTATTGGATAAGAGTACTCCTAGACAATATTTTTTGTGATAGGTTACTCCTAGACAATATTAATGGTAGTATTTAATATTATTAAATAATTATTGTTTATTTTAATCATTAAATAAAGACACAAAATTACACATATATACATGGCTTGTAGAGAATAATTAATATATTAAAATATGTTGTTCCTATGTCAATATAGGGTTAGCCATTTTCAATCATCATATGGTGAGAAAATAAAATAGTGTGCAGTTACAAACACCTAGATGGTAAATTTAACAACCTTGCTATGTGATGGAACCCTGATTTATCAAATCAAGATCTCCATTTGTCTACCACCCTTTTCATCTTTTCCTACTATTAATCTTATCTTTAAAATTGTTGACCCTTTCCCCTTGAAGATAAGCTTTCATATTGATTGAATCTTAGATTTTGACTAGCTTTTTCAGCATTCTGGATATCTGAAAACCCATATTTTGATTTGTATTCCATTTTAACCCTGAGATGATAACCACTTTCTATGGCTTGACTATTATATTTGTTAGCTGTCCTTCTTTTTCCCAGAACCCGATTCTTCACAAGTTTTCAGCTCACACACATCTTTGTATATCGATATTGGTTTGTGCAATTGATGGTATTGATCCTGAATGTAGATGCATCTCAGGTCTGCATATGATGAATGTAAAATCTCAGTCATATGAATGGGAGCCATTGAAGGAAACAATGACCCCTTTTGCAAAATAGGAGTATTGGGCAGAGTCAAGCATCATATCAGGTTCAGTGTTGTGTATAACCTCTGAGGTATTCTGGATTGATATTAAGGAGTGTATGAAATTCAAGTATCAGTTTGAGGTACAGTGATAAATCCATCAAACATATATACAGTTATAACTGGTCCCAAGGATACTCAGTGATGTTCCTAGATATTCAACGTTAAAAACAAGCATGCAGATTTGGGTTCAAAACAAATAACAAACATCCAGCAGTGTTATTTATCATATGAAGTGAGACATCAGCCTAACTGAAGGAAATAAATAGCGCAATAGCAAAGACAGAGAATGCTACTTTGTTCCTTTCACAAAGATGGATTATATCCAATCTTCATCTTCATTGATGAGTATGAGTAGTAAAGAGAAGGCAGGAGTGAAGAAAGCATCTATGGCAGATGAAACTGCTGGCTATATCAGTCTAACTGTAGAAGAATATGATGCACAAAAGGAAATTGTTCAGATTTGTCTGCAAGCAACAACTAATCAATTATTGAGTTTTTTTATTTGACACCCAAAAATAATATTGAACACTATATAATCTAAAGACGGAAAGGGTCACAGATGCCGTACTCAGCAAGATAGAAAAATATAGAAAATATGGTGTTTTGAAACAGTTATTGAGACAATATGTATGAGCAGCGTATAAAGCACTGAAAGGTATATATAATGAAGACAATAAAAGATTGCAATGATATTTGAATCCAATACAGAGCGATGTCCATAAGTTGTGACAGTAAGACTGTAAATCACAAATACACGGCAGCAACCATACCATGTATTGTATCAGAGAAGCGGCTAAAAGGTGAGCCTCCATGAAAGACACGTTCACAATGATGACACAACATCAAGAGTATCTTCAGAGTTTGATATTCATGAAGAATCTGTGTGCCAGCTCGACTGCTTTGAAAGGGAAATTCGAAGGAATGGATTCAAGAATAGACCAGATGTCTCTTTATCGTAATGAACCAATTCATACTCGGCTACCATGGGAATCAAATGTTCTAAAATAATAAACAAAATGTATAAAGGGAAAGTATCGATTAATTATTAATAATGAAGTGGTGCGGTTTTCATCGAAGAGGGTGATAATATATTTTATTAAATAAATATGACTTTTTGAAAAGTCACATCCCCTATTTGCATAAGAGTATAAATAAGGGTCAGATATTTGGAAATATAACATTATTCAATATTCGAACAATTACATTCATATTTTCAAGAAGAAGCATTTTTATTACTTGTACGGAGGGATAAGGAACAGTAATATGACTTTGTAATATGAATTCAATTATTTTATTATTATTCAATCATTTTATTTTAATAATAAAATAAAATGTTCTTTGTTTATTATTAAAAGCGAGGAGATTTAAACTGCAGGCGAATCGTCCTTTGTAATTATTTTTTAGAATTCTGTATACAATTTAAATATCCGATAAGTGGATATAGTCATTTAGCATTTTAAATTTGATCATTATAGATATTGTGTAATATTAAATTGTTTCCGTATCTGTATCCAGTTTGTCTCCCTACCAGAGGAGTTAAAATTCAATTTGGACTAATTTAAGATTGCGTAATAATTGGCCTGTCGCATCTTGATTATTTAATTGTTAGCTATATAAGTGCATAAGAACTTTATGAAGTTGTACGTGAAAATTCACTGAAGTTGACTCTATTGCCCGGATGAGCAGAGGCACTGGTCCTTTATTATTGAAGTCAAAAAATCTATATATTCCTTCTATAAGCATCAAATCCATTATTTACAAATATTACACAAAACATCCAACCTTTATTCAATTTTCATTTTAATCGAGTTTAAGGACCTTGCCAGTTGGAGAACTCTAGAAGTTTAAATTCGCTATAGAAAAGTTTTGAACCAGATAGTTAGTGTTTGAGGTGAAGGTTTACCTGCTTGGGTGTAGTGGAGCTTTAAGTGCAGGGGAATCGAGAAGTATTCTTGTTCGTTGACCAAAACTGATTGTGGAATCCTATTGGAGAAGTGGCAGGCTCGTGGATTTCCAAGCTGCGGTTTTGGGAACCAACACTATGGTCTAGTTTATTTGATTGGACAAATATTATTAACTAGTATTCCTGTAATCCCATTATGAGGTTGAATAACATAACCAGCCTAGGACTTCCAGAAACAACCATTTATCATTATAACTAGATTCCTAGTGATGCAAGATAATCATTCATATCCTTGAGCTAATTGTATTGATCAAATCACTAACTTTCAATAAATCACATATAAGGAACAATTAAGATTACTAGTATAATGATCTAACTATTTGAATTTAGTTTGCTAATCCCATATACAAGGAAAATACTAGTTCTCAATATGCCCATTCTAGGTCATTTAATCCCTTCAACTCCATATTGGTATTAATTGTTCACAAGTTATTTGTCTAAATATATAGAACACTGTTTCAAGATAAAAATCTATTTGTACATGTTTGTTGTATGGCTTTTGTTTTAGATACAAATATATTGTTTCCTTCACATTTACAATATCCATTAAATTTGCCTCTAAAACTTATGGTAATATACTAATAATGTATCAATGATAAGGATGATTAAACATCATTGAACCAGTAATAGCGAGTAATGGTTATTATGGTTATATTATTGTATAAATAAATAGCAAAGTTGCACGGGGACGGGGGTACTTGGGTACTTTTGGTATAGGTATAGGTACAACTATTTTTCGACATAGGGGATGGGGGTACCTAGGCACATCAACTTTTTTAAATATAATTTTTAATATTTAATAGAAAATCTAAAAATATGGGCATGGCATTTGATTTTTCAAAACAAGAATAGTGATAAAGTTTGCAGATGTGTAATGTATTGTTCAGTTTCAGATTTGCAATATGTTTGAAAAAATATATATGCTAAATCCTAAATGTCTAGATGCATAATAAAGAAGTCAGACTTTAAATATGAACAAGAATATCATAACTCATTCAATGAAATATTGCAAATGATAAATTTCTATAATATCCCCTCTTATGAATATATGAGACACTACTTAAAATAAGAAATCTTCCTCAATGAAAATATTGCACTTCTGTAACACAAGTTTATTACTGGTAATTCCAAATGCATTTGATGAATCCTCTCAATATGGATAATTGGTAGTTCCAAAGAAATGCTACAGTTCCAGAATGCAGTATATGTGTGTCTGTGTAATGGTTGTTTTTGGTTAAACAATGTATTACAATAAAGTTTACTTGTGGTTATTGTTGTAAGGTGATGATCTTAACAATAGTTTAATGTGTTATCATGATGGATGTCATATGAATGATGTTTATGGAGATCATGATATTGCATAGCTCTTATGTAACTAACTAACTAGTGTTCATACTACTATAACTTATATTACGGAGATATGGCATGGTGGATACTATGAGATGCAGTATCAATGGAGACACCATGAGTAGATGTCTTCTCTAGTAGACATCATGAGACTTGATGTCAGTACACATACCATTAAAAGATACGAGTATGGTGAATATGATATGGTTGATATTCTTGGGCATACCATACTCCTAATGTTACTTTGAGGTAAGAGTAGTACATTGTGTTGTTTAGTTGGATAGATATCATTCTCCTTAGCTAAGAGGGAGTGTTAATAATTATAGCTTTGATAGGATGATTCCAATCGATGAAATCAAATGTTTGAATGACCTATCAGCCTTAAACTTTTGATATCCATCCTTCACTATTATTATCATGGAGCATTACTATGAAGTAGATATATATATAACATATATGAGATATATTATCTATATATAAATTATTATCATATATTATAATCATGATAATACATTGAGAAAATATCATATGTGATATATGTTAAAGCAATAACTAATGTGAGTTAAGATATTAACAAGAGACGTGTCTCGCCGGGAGACATGCCTCTTTGTATCATATACATATTCATTGAAAGAGCAACTTGAAGGACATGGAAATTAGTAAGTGTTATTATAAGTTGTAACAGAGATATATCATACCATCTCATTTAGAAAGCATTACATTATGCATCTACGAAACTTTAACTAAAATTAGAATTTCTTAACATCTAAATCTGATCAAACTTTAACACTTCTCACATTACAAATTGAGATCAAACAATTGATTACACCCTATAATCAAGCTAGAATAGACTTGGATCACTACGCAAAAGACCAAAGTAAGGCCTATGCGTTATAGTTGCAAAGTTCAGCCAAATTATGTAAGTAAAATTTCTTATCATAGTCTTTCTAATTTGATAGCACCACTCTGAAATAGAGAAAAAATTATGCACTTCCAAAAAAAAGTACTTGAGAAGGAGATTGCATGAGCCCAAACAAGACCTTGGAATTTGCAAATTTTCAAAAAAATTCATGATTAAAGATTAGAAGTAATCTACACCATTATGAGAGCACCAAATTCTACCCCAAAACAAAAAAAATTGCTCAAAAAAAGGATTCTGGATGTTTGAGATATTATTGTTTGAAAATCGTGGTGCAAGGAGGGAAGAAGAACTAGGGCCTAGGGTACACCTAACTATCCAAACCACCTTGTAGAGTAACATAAGGAAAGCAAACAACACAAAGAACAACACCAATGAGAGAGAACAAACACTTCTATAGATTCATCAAATTGTCGGCATACATGCTCAGCTGTAAGGCCTTGTGGGTTACGGGCAGATACAAAATACATTAAAGATCCATGATCCAACTTCAAACTCTCATTTCCAGACATATATGCCTCCAACTTTCTTAGTCCTCTCCCTTCTACCTCTAACCTAAGCCTAAGCACCCTATTTATACTTGCCAAAATGGCTTACAAAAGATTCTATAACATTATATCGAAGACAAGCGGACCTTAAAATGGTCAACACTCATCCCTAGACAAGATCCTATCATTAAATTCATGATCCAGAATAACTATGAAAGTCGGTTCCTACTAAGAACCAAAACATAGACAACTCGGCCAAAGAAAGGACCAAGCATCAGCAAATAACAATTCACTCGGCCAACACTAGACAATTGGGCACCAACAAGAACTCGACACTGACAAGCAGAAAGAAAATGAGCAGGATTGCAAGGAAACCCAAGATGCTCCTGTATTAGACAACTAGGGTAGAAAGAAATGATTCTCCTGAATCATGCAAGTGTCACATCTTGAGCTGAATCCAACTCAGATTGGGAAATCCATGTAGCATCTTCCATTGATCTATTCTTCCACTTCATCAAATACTCATAGTAATCTTTTCCTCTTGTGCTCTTACTAACTCTTTGATCCAATACTTGTTCAACTTCTTCAATCTGCTTCTTAGGATAACTATCTGATACAACAACTTCATCATTTGAATCATGGTACTTATACAAATTAGCAACATTGAATATAGGAGATATATCCATGTCATTATGTAACTTAACTTCATAAGGATTACCACTGTCAAATTTCCTCGAGATCTTACAAGATCCAAACTTCATCATCTCTAGTTTACTATATGTTCCAATAGGAAATCTGCCTTTCTTTAAATGAACCATCACCTCATCACCAATTTCAAAAATGTGATTTCTTCTGGACCCTTCAAAATTTTATTTATACTTCTGATTACTCTGTTCCAACTTCAGTTTCACTTTCTTATGCAAAGACTCCATAAAATTAGCAAATTCTTCCCTTGTAGCACTTCTTTTCACCAACATCCCTTAAATTTGATACTCTTCTAGGCTGTATTCTAATAACAATCTCAAAAGGTATCTTCCCTGTACTCCTATTCACATAATTATTATATGCAAACTCAGCTTGTGCCAATACCACCTCCCAATTATGTGGTTCATCTCCAATTAAGCATCTCAACAAATTACCCAAGCTTCTATTCACAACCTCTGTCCGTCCATCTGTTTGTGGATGGAATGTAGAACTAAATCTCAATTCAGTACCCATCTTTTTCCACAAAGTTGTCCAAAAATAACCAACAAACTTATTGTCTTTGTCAGAAATAATATTTCTTGGTAATCCATGCAATCTAACAATCTCTTTGAAGAAAAGTTTAGGAACTTGCTCAGCATCTGATGTCTTCTTACATGGTATAAAATGAGCCATTTTAGAAAATCTATCTTGTAACAAACGGTTTTTCATATCGAAAACAAAAATAATTTTAAATAAAGAAAATTCAACATTCATTGATAGACAACTGAAATCCTTTTCATATGACATTAACTGTTTTAATGATTAACTGAAATAACCATAACCACATCAATGTTCATCTGAAAATAACTAGTGTAACGATTAACTAAAGATAATTGTATCCATGATCATCTAAAATAACTAGATTAACGATCAACTGAAAATAACTGTATTTATGATCCATGGAAATAACTAAATTAACAATCAACTGAAAATAACTGTTTTTATGATCAACTAGAATAGCTAGATTAACGATCAACTGAAAATAACTGTATTTATGATCAACTGAAAGTAACTAGATTAACGATCATCTGAAAATAACTGAACTATCCTTTCTAATTGGTGCAATCTTTGTTCTATATGCCAACGATATGCTTCTATTCTCGGATTATTATTGCTGATTCTAGTCCTTATTGTTACATGTATCGATAGCATAAAATTGGATTCAGGAATATGATATTGTTTCTAGAGGTCGTGGGCTACTAATGGTTATTACTCGAGAATTTCAATCTGAAATGTTGCCATTTGCAGGCAGAATATTATTTGATATTGGCATAGAAACATCTGTTTGGATTGGTGAATCCTTGAGTCACTTGTGTTCATATTTGGCAGGGAAAACATTACAGTCTTAACATTTTTAACTTCTACAATTTCAGCACATCCACACCTTTATCATAGAAATTTTTTTATAACTTGAGGGAAATATTCAAAAATATATTCATCAGATGTCTAGTTCAAATATATGATTGAAAGATTAATGTTATCAAGATTGCCACTAATGATATATTTGTGTGGCCCCATATATATTAATGTGGCATGCGAAAGCTTAATTTAAAGGGAAAATGTTATTTGAAGGTGAAAAGATATATGTTGCCAAATGGATTTGGTGGTGTTGAATGTCCTAAGTAGAGGGTTAAACCATATTTGCATCAAAGTCGACTTTTCTAAAGAAATACTTTACAAAAGAAAACATATAATTGGCTAGTAGAGAGGCATTGAATCAGGATATTGGAGATTTTGACTAATTGCTCAATGTTGATTTAAGAGATATCGACCAAAGAATAGGGGTCTTTTAGTGGGTTTCCATTTCTTGAATTAAGAAAAAGAAACAATGTTAATAGAGGAGGCTCATAAGCATGATCCCTACTAGTGATGCTAAGTGTTGATATTTATTTTTGTACCTTGAATATGGTGCAAAATTGCTCAACAATATAAGAGTGGGAACTTCACATTGTAGGGGAAATAGTAATCAATGTTCCATTCCCACTATTTGACAAATGCTTATATAAAAGAAATTGAAAGAAGAACTTCGCCCAATGTTCATGCAGATATATATTCTTTGTCAAACAAGGCGGTGTAAATTGTTTGGTTCGATGATGTGGCTAAATTTTTCTGGTTACTGCCACTTGTCATGTTGTTGAAAACAAAGATAGTTGTAACCATTTTTTTGGTTTGACAAACTTGCAGACATATATATTCCTATTCATTCAAAAGTTTGAAGACAACGATTACATCAAAAGAAGCATAATATTGGATTCAAGAATATGATATTGTTTCTAGAGGTCGTGGGCTACTAATGGTTATTACTTAACAGTCTCCACTTCTTCAAGACTTGGACAATAGCATAAAATTCTTGATCATACACAGAATACTTCCTTTTAGCATTATTCAACTTCTCACTAAAGAAAACAACAGGTTTACTTTCTTAACTCAACACAACTCCTATTGCACTACTACTTGCATCACATTCAACTTGAAATACTTTATTGAAATTAGGCAAAGCTAATACAGGTAACTCGACAACCTTTTGTTCAATGTCTCAAAACTCTTATTAGCTCCATGTGTCCACGTGAATTCTTTTTTATCTCCTCTCATTGTCTTAGTCATAGCATTACAAACAAAACTGAAATTACAGATCTGTTCTTGGCATTAGAGGACGTCTATCCTCTCTTGTGACATTCTAAACATCATTCCCTTGGGGTTTGGCCTTTGGAATTCATTGCTATCAACTTCATTAACATGTAGCTTGGGCGCATTTCCAGCTACAGGCAGATTGGGTGTAATTAGTGAGTTGAAGAGTTTGTTATGTATTTGATTTTATGATGATGGAGTAATTAGTGAGTTTGCTATGTATTTAATTTTAATAGTTTGAAAACTAATATTATTTCAGCAGTAGTTCAATCTTTAGTTTGCATAAATTCCTTCTTATTCATGTTATGTGATTTCAAAATCTATGCAAAAAACATTAAAATCTTTATCAGTAGTTGATTCAGTTCTTGGGCATTTCTAAGGTGCCCATTACAGTGGTATCAGAGCTATAAGTGTTGCCATCTTGCGGAGGTCTTATAGGGAATTTGGAACAGCCGGATAATGGAAAAGTGTTTGACAAAATGTCAAAACGCTCAAATTAGAAATTAAAAGGGCTAAGCATTTATGTTTGAGCATGCGACAGGGGCTTTATAATTTCCACAATACCAAAGCAAGACAAAGTAGGAGTTTAGACTTGTAGAGCGAACAATCTAATTCATCTGTGCAGAGGGACATACAATCCAATCATACAAACACAGAGGAGATATTCTTTGAACAAGACAACAGTATGGGTGACTGAGATGACAGGGATACAGGACTAGGCAGAGGTAGGAATACCTGTCCAGATTAGGAGGAGGTAATGTTCAGACGGTTATGGGGTACATTAGAGGAGGGGCAGCTTATGCAATAGGAGCAAAATAGGCAAATGGATATAATGTTGCAGCTTATGGCTAGACAGATGGGCATCAATATTAATCCAGGTGATGTCAACAATGGAGGAAACGACAACAATAGGGGCAATAATGATGGAGGCCAAGGCAACAACAACAATCCTGAGAATAACATTAATAGCAATAATGGACATGGAAACAATGGGAATAAGGCTGATAACTTTAGACATGTTGCACGCCTAGCTCAAACAACGAGCTCAAGACCTCTTCTACCCACCTTCCCACCCCGAGATCTAGTTCAACCGGTTAATGAACCATAGATTACTGAGTTACAGGATCAATTCAGGACAAATTGGGAGGCTAGTGGATCAGAGTTTCAAGCGGATATTTCACTTAGAGATTATATGGACTTGATGATGAGACACATACCTAGATCAAAAGGGAGAGATCAAAACTTTGAGTTGAGAAAGAAAGTTGTGAAACTTTGTTTACCTTATTATGATGCTTCAGGGAAGATGACCGCACAAGCTTGGGTGCAGAAGATAGATACATACTTGCAGTTGAATCCTATGCCTGAGGAGGAGGCTATAAAGTATGCAGCTATTCACTTGGATAGACCAGCGCGTAAGTGGTGGCAGTATGGCATGGTAACCTTGGGGCATAATCAGATCACATCTTACGAGTTCAATGAGAAGCTCATAGAGAGATTTGATACGAGGGATCCTGAGTTATAGTTTAAGGAGTTGGCACAACTCAAGCAGTGGGGATCAGTTGAGACATATCAGTGAATTTCAGAGGTTAGTTGTGTTGGTCACAGATATTTCAGAGAGGAGGTTAGTAGTGTTGGTTATGGATGGACTCTCAGATCCCTTGCGAGGTTGGGTCAAGGGGCATGACCCAGCTACGTTACAGGAGACCACTAAAAAGGCTTGTGACTTAGCACCTTCTTCTTTTAGGAGCAGATTTCAGCACAGGGATTCATATATGAAAAAGGACAAGGAGAAGGATAAAAAATCTTTTCACAAGGATGTTTAGCCAAAAAGGGATAAGTTGGATAATGACACCCTGAATGAGTTGAGGAAGAAGAAGCTATGTTTTCATTGTAGAGAGCCATGGGATTTATCTCATAAGTGTCGTCTCAAGGCTACGGCAAATCAAATGGAGTATTTCTTAGCAGAGGAGTCACAGTCAGAGAGGGAGGATCAACACTCTGATTCAGACGAGGATAGTACTACAAAGGAGAGCAACATTTTTGAGGATGAGAAGTCATTGGCATGATTAATGGGGGCTCAGAAGGCAATCACATTTAAGGTCAGGGATACTATCCAGGGGTAGAAAGTGATCTCACTCATTGACACTGGGGCTACACATAATTTCATAGATGCACAATTGGTAGCCAAGAGAGGTTTATAGACTGAGGAGCATGCCAGGTTTAGAGTCATGGTAGCTAATGGTGACAAATTATTATGCACTCGGAAGATATTTATTTTTTACATCAGGTTTGGAGATGGCTATGAGTTGGAGGATGAGTTCTATGTAGTAGACATGGGAGACTATGAAGTCATCCTCGACATGACATGGATGGCCTCGCTACTCGAGTTCACACTCAACCTAGCAAAATTAGAGATGAGGTTTCAGCATGAGGGAGAATTGTTGTACTTAGAGGACTTTCAGATGGGAGTTGTAGAGTAGTCTCCATGAGGAGAATGCAGAGGCTTTTTCGGCATAGTGACATAGAGTGAGCAAAAAAATGTTTCACTATGCCAACTTCACAGGAGCCATAGGTGAAGGGTCATCCACCAGATATCTAGGAGATACTTGACAGGCACACTAAGGTATTTGTCGAGATTCCGCATGGGGTTCCTCCTGACAGAGGTGTAGAGCATGTTATTAAGCTTGAGAAGGGGGCCAAACCAGTTATGATTACTCCCTATCGTCATCTTGAGAAACACAAGGATGAGATAGAGAAGGCAATTAAGGAGTTGTTGGAGATGGGGCATATCAGGCCTAGTAAGAGCCCTTTTGCTTCAGCAGTAGTGTTGGTAAAGAAGAAGGATGAGACAATGCGCATGTGCATCGTTTATAGGCTGTTAAATAAGAAGACCATTAAGAACAGATATCCCATCCCACAGATAGATGAGTTGATTGCTGAGTTGCATGGTGCATGCTTTTTTACGAAGATTGATTTACGGTCAGGGTATCATTAGATCAAGATGAGAGAGGACATTGAGAAGACAGCTTTTCGGTGTCACTATGGCCACTTTGAGTTTTTGGTTATGCCATTTGGGCTAACCAATGCCCCTGCTACGTTCCAGAGTTGCATGAATCAGGTATTTAGGGGGCAGCTTAGGAGATTTGTCTTGATTTTCTTTGATGACATTTTGGTCTTTAGTAAGACTTGGGAGGAGCATTTACAACATCTTGAGATGGTGTTGTCCATTTTGCAGAAAGAGTCACTATATGCCAAGGAATCTAAGTGCGAGTTTGGGTTGACTGAGTTACTATACTTTGCACATATCATTAGCGCAAATGGAGTTCAGGTAGATCTTGAAAAGATTATAGCTATTGTTGATTGACCTACTCCTACGAACCTTACACAACTTAAGGGGTTGTTTGGTCTCTGCAGGTTTTATAGGAGATTTGTTAAGGGATTTCTGCAGATTGCTGCACTCTTGACAGACCTTATCAAGAAAGGGGCCTTCGCATGGACAGGGGCAGCTCAGAGAAGCTTCAATCATTTCAAGAAGGTGATTTCATCATGTCTAGTACTAGCTTGACTGAACTTCACAAAGCCATTTGAGCTTCATTGTGATGCGTCAAGAGATGGGATTGAGGTAGTCTTGATGTAGGCGAAGCATCCCATTGTTTTTTAGAGTAGGAAGCTCTGTGGAGTGGAGAGGAGCTATTCCATCTATGATTGGGAGATGTTGGCTATTATGCATGCATTGGTTAAGTTTCGGTCCTACCTAGTTGGGGGGAAGCTTGCTATCAAGGCTGATCACAACAACATCAAATACTTCATGAGCCAACATGATTTGAATGATAGACAACAGAAGTGGATTACGAAGTTGCAGGCCTATGACTTTGACATTGAGTTTGTCAAAGGTAAGAAGAATGTGTTGGCAGATGCTTTATCCAGGAGACCTCATATTTGTGCTCTAGCTGAGATTACAGGAGATTGGAGAAATAAGATTACAACAGAGTATGCGAGGGACACTCGGGCTTCTAGAGTGATTACAGGCACCATACAAGATGATCCTTACATGGTGATGGACGGATTGATCTAGTTCCAGGGTAGGATATATTTGATTCCTTCATCACAGTTTAGGGAGGTAATACTGAAGACATTTCATGATGCACCTATAGCTGGACATCCAAGGGTCTTTAAGACCTACAGGCAGATCCATGAAGGATTGACATGGAAAGGGCTCAAGGATGATGTTCAAAAGCATGTTAGGGAGTGTACAGTTTGTCAGCAGAATAAGGGAGAGCACACATATCCTGCAGGGTTGTTACAGCCTTTACCCATTTCGGACAGGAAATGGGAAAGTATTTCTATGGACTTCATCACCGGGTTACCACGAGTACACTGGAGAGATTGCATCTATGTGATAGTTGACCGACTGACGAAGTTTGCTCACTTCTTTGCTATTCCATCCATAATTGAAAAACTCGGATCGACAATATCTCGGTAAACTCAAAATTTTTGAAGAACTTGGATTCGCCAAAAACTCGGTGGAAAAATCAGCAATAAATCGGCACTTTTATTGAACATTTGAAAATATATAATTTCTTAAGATATTCTTAAAACATACACATAACATTAAATTTGTAGAACATATACTAATTTGAGATTACCATCATATAAAAATCAAAATTTTAAATTAAATAAATAACAACTAGCAACACAGATTGTCCTAAAGTTAGTTACTTATTATTTACATTTTAAATTTGAATAATACATATATTAAACTATAAATATATTTAAATTTTCTATACAAATATTTATTTTATATAAATAGATTAAATATCCATATTAATATATTTCAAATATGAGCAAGCTGTGTAAATTTATATGTTAGCTAATATAAAAAAATATTGTTAATTCTACTAGTTAAAAAAGCTCTTTTAAAAATTATTTTATGAATTTATTATTAAACTCTTATATTGGTACTGCTAAATAGTTTTATAATAATTTCATAAATAGCTTTAACAAGAGTTTTTAGATTCATGATAATTTCTAAATTCGTGGCCAAACAACAAAGAAAAAGAAATCCAAATTTCACCCCGTAAGATATGAGGTTTAGTTTTCTAGTTAGTTGTTTCCTAATTTATAATGCTCTAAAAAATAAAGCTTAAACTACTAAACACAAGACTGTGATATAAATTCTAAAATCCCTCTTGTAGTTCGGGTGCTGATGAAGTAATGTTGTCTTCGCATGATGTAAAATCATCGACCAAGAACAAGAAGTCTACACTCATTGGCGTCTACAACCAAAAGAAATTTGTTCCATCTTGGCATGCTCACTTGCCAATTTAGGGCTTATTTTTTATTTGCCGATTTCAAGCTTAAACATTATTTCTGACTTCTCGTCTGCCGATTTTAATTCTAAAATGTCATGTGTTTCGGTGAGTTATTCCTATTAATAACGCTGCGTTATCTTCATTAAACCGGCAGCGATAGCACCAGCGATAAAATTTTAGAGCATTATTTGGTGCGATATATCGCGATACTTGCGATATAGTGCATAGATTTTCAACTATTATTCCTTCCACTTACACAGTAGCATAGGTGGCCGATCTTTTCTTTAGAGAGATATTCAGGTTACATGGGCTACCTAGTTTCATTGTCAATGATCGGGATAGTAAATTTATGAGTGTTTTTTGGCAAGAATTGTTTGGATTGTGTGGCATGGATCTTACACCTAGCACTAGTTATCATCCGTAGACAGATGGGTAGACAGAGATTTTGAATAAATGGGTGGAAGGATATCTGAGGAACTATCTGACCGCACAACAAAGAGCTTGGGTCAAATGGCTACATATGGGAGAATACTGTTATAACACCACTTATCATATGTCCACCAAGATGACTCCATTCATGGCACTGTATGGTTATGAAGCACCTAGCTTCACGGATCTGGTCTTGGGGGATAGTGGAGAGCCCAAAGCCAAAGATTTCTTGTAGGATAGTCAAGATATTTTGAGAGTGCTCAAGGAGAATATACAAGAAGCTCAAAATCAGCAGAAATTGTACGCTGACCAGCACTGGATAGAGCACAACTTTGAGGCTGGGGATATAGTTTACTTGAGGCTACAACCATACAGACAATCATCACTCAAGAAGAACGGAGTAGAGAAGTTGAAGCCTAGGTTTTATGGTCCCTACAGAGTGATTCGCAAGGTGGACGAGGTTGCCTACGAGATTGAGCTTCTAGAGGGAGAATGTGTTTCATGTGTCGAGGCTTAAGAAAGCCATCAGTCAGAGAGTTGTGCCTTTTGTAGATTTGCCACCATTAGATGAAGAGGGGAAGCTCGTATTGATTCTTGAGGTTATTCTGGATACTAGGGAAAGGACTCTGTGAAACAAGGTGATTAAAGAATATTTAGTCAAATGGAGACACCTGCCAGAGGAAGATGCTACTTGGGAGAGTGAGCAGGTGCTTCAGCAAACAGGATTGAGATTGCTTGAGGACGAGCAATTTCAAGGAGGGTGGACTGTAATGTTCCCACTTTAGCAGTTGTCGAGTTGTGTGACCGTTAGCCTTTTCTTTTATTTTATTGAATTTTATTTATCCCACATTGCTTGTGTAAAGTGGTCGACCCTATGAAGTAGGAATAAAAGGAGAGCTTGTAGCTATTGTTAGGCACGGTGGAATATGAGAAGAACATGGATGTGTGAGTTACAAATCTGTTCTTGGCATTAGAGGACGTCTATCCTCTCTTGTGACATTCTAGAAGTCATTCCCTTGGGGTTTGGCCTTTGGAATTCATTGCTATCAACTTCATTAACATGCAACTTGGGTGCATTTCTAGCTACAGGCAGATTGGGTGTAATCAGTGAGTTGAAGAGTTTGTTATGTATTTGATTTTATGATGCTGGAGTAATTAGCGAGTTTGCTATGTATTTAGTTTTATTAGTTTGAAAACTAATATTATTTCAGCAGTAGTTCAATCTTCAGTTTGCATAAATTCCTTCTTATTCATGTTATGTGGTTTGAAAATCTATACCAAAAACACTAAAATCTTTATCAGCAATTGGTTCAGTTATTGGGCGTTTCCAGGGTGCCCATTATAGATCCATACAATGACTTATGCTTCTCACTGATGGTAAACCGTTAGGTATATCATTTGCAACAATGCCTTTATACTCTTTCAGCTAACTTGCAATTTCTTCTGGCACTCGGTCTATACTAGCATTTTTGACTGTCACTCAACTACCACTATCTATCACTCGGTCATTACCTGTTTCTGTTACTTGGTCATCACTACCAAAATTTGGTCTCCTAGGAATTATGGCAAAATAGACTTGATTCTTCTTCACTTGTTTTTCAAATTGCTTTCCATTAACCATGCAAACTTTTATAGTAGTACAATTAACCTCATCTGGACTCTCAATCAAAGGCAATAATATTTGTTTTCTCCCATTCACCCAAAGAGTAAATAGAGTCAATCTTCCATCATGTATAGCATATCTATCATATTGCCAAGGTCTACCCAATAGAATATGACAACAATCCATAGGCATAATATCACACAAAACTTCATCAAAGTAATGTCCAATCTTGAATTTCACAATACATTGCTTACTTACTCATATCTTATGCTCATCCTTGATCCATGAAACATGATAGGGTTTAGGATGTTTTAGTCTTTGCAACTACAACTTTGTAACCAACTCTTCTGATTCTAAATTTGTTGAATTCCATTGTCAATGATCACTTTGCAACATTTCCCTTCCATCTTACATTTGGTTTTGAAAAGACTTCTCCTTAAGACAGGTTCCTCATCAATTCCCTTATTACACAAAGTTCTTCTCACCATCAGATTTTCTCCAGCCTTAGGTCCACTTGATGAACCTTTAATGTCTCCTTGAATCACAACATTTCTGTTACCTTGCCCATTTCTAGAGGATCTACATTCAAAGGATCTATGCCCTTCTTTACCACATTTGAAACAATTACCATGAAAACTACCTCTAGAATAAGAATGACCTCTTCTTTGGTAAGAACTAGTACCTCCTTGGTAAGAATTACCACCTTTCCATCCAGTCTTGCTCTTATCATTACTCTTCCATTCAGATTTTCCCTTAGCTTGAATAGAACTGGTAGATTTTGCCACCTTCTCCATAAGATCTACCTCTGCCTCTCTAGAATCTACCACCTCTACCTCTTTGTCTTTGTTTGCGCTTCTTTGTCAAGATCTCCTCAGCTTTCAAGGCATATTGGTATGCTTCTTCCACACTTTCCAATTTTACAAAACTTATTTCATCTTGAATTCTTGATCTCAATCCATTTAGATACCTTGCAATTTTCTCAACATCATCAATTACATGTCTAGATCTAATGTCCAATCTATAGAATTCTTCAATCTACTCCTTCAAAGTCATGTCTCTGTCTCAAATTTTGGTTCTTTCTCAACAAGCTAACTTGGTAATCAGTAGGAAGGAATTTGTTCTTCACCTTGTTCACCATCTTCAGCCAAGTTCTGATCTTCTCCTTTCCTCTCTTTTGTCTATCAGTTTCCATATGCTCCCACCACAGTGAAGCATGACCTTTCAATGTAGTAACTTCAAGTTTCACCTTCCTATTTTCAGGAGTGTTTTCAAACTCAAAGAACTTCTTCATATTAGAGATCCAATCCAACACAACATTGGTGTCCAATTTTCCATCTAAAGAACAACTTCAATAGTAGGCTTTGAATGTGCCCAGAGAATACTCTCAATAATCTTGCCTCATCTTGATCTTCTTCAGGGTTTGGTGCTACTGTTTCATCATCACTTACATCATCAAGATGTGTTCCTCTGGCTGTCTCCATAACATCTAATTTGGCTGCAATTTGTCTCAATGTATCCAATATGACATTATTAGCATTTCCTCTACCTCGAACCATCTTTACAATCAAGTTCCTGCAATATTGTAACCCTCTACAAGTTATAGGTCAAATTCGCAAATTTGCAACCCTACAGTTAAATCCAGCTTAGGGTTCCACACAATCCAATCTCCACAAGGATAAACCTCAAGCTCTGATGCCACCTGGTGCAAGGAGGGAAGAAAAAATAGGGCCTAGGGCACACCCAGCTATCCGAACCGCCTTGCAGAGTAACACAACGGAAGAAAATAACACAGAGAACAACACCAAGGAGAGAGAACAAACACTATTATAGATTCATCAAATTATCAGCATACATGCCCAATTGTATGACCTTGTGGGTTACGGCTAGATAAAAACACATTCAAGATCCATGATCCAACTTCAAATTTGCATTTCCAGACACATATGCCTCCAACTTTCTTAGTCCTCTCCCTTCTACCTCTAACCTAAGCCTAAGCACTCTATTTATACTTGCCAAAATGGCTTACAAAAGATTCTAGAACATTACATCTAAGGAAGGCCGACCTCAAAATGTTCAACGCTCATCCCTAGACAAGATCCTATCATTAAATTCACGATCCAAAATAACTACGAAAGTCGGCTCTTACTAACAACCAAGACACAGACAACTCGGCCAAAGAAGGGACCGAGCATCAACAAATAACAGTTCACTCGGCCAACACTAGACAGCTCGACACCAACAGGCAAAATGAAAATGAGAAGGATTGCAAGGAAACCCTAGATGCTCCTGCATCAAATCACCTCCATAATTATCTTTTTTGAATCTCTTTTGCTGCACCTCCAAAATTTAAATTACTCTAGATTTGGCCTCATATGTCCGATTTAGATAACAAAATTTGATTCAAGGGAATTTCTTCTCCTTTATATGATGTCAACCTCTGACTCACACCAACAAGCTCCAATATTGACCTACAATAGGAAGCCACAAAATAGAAAACCCCAAATTTTCTCCAAATATACTATGCAATAATGATGCCCAAATAGTCAAATTCTATAGGCACAACTTAATCAAGCCAAGATTGCTATTCTTGAGAAGATGTCTTCACACCTTGAGAGCTTTGATACTAAGATAGAATAGCTTAAATACCATATTAGAGTTTTAGGTGACTCTACAACACGCCAAGGATCAAGTTAAAGACCAAGTAACTTCCACAAGAGAATGACAGGACAATTGCATTAAGGTGCAAATTTTTTATTATTGATAATGGACATTGGACATAATTAAAATGTACATAATAGGCTTGCTTATATAGGCAAGGCAATAAGAGACAATGATAAGGAGAAGATAAGTTGTCATCTACACAAGGTGGAATCCTATGTCCACCAAAGGTTGATCACTGTCCATCATGAAATGAATTATGTGTCATATGATGAGGATGATAATGTGATATGTGCACTAAAAGTGGATCTCACACATAAAGTGAAATGAGATAACAATTATCACCACCTAAAGTGGAATTATCCTACACCATGTGCTTAATATAGATGCAAACTCCTAGGTGTCTCATATGCAAACTACTATGCAATGCATTATCCTAGGTAAGCTTAAATAAAGTCTAATTAGTGAATATTTAATTACACTAACAGTTTTTTTTTTTCAAGTTAAAAAAAATTGTAAGAGTTTGAAATAGAATAGACTTGTCTGGAATTAAATTTTATGCAAGATGAAAGTTGTCAGCCTTTACAAAGTTTTGAAACCTCTAAACATATATATGCTACACAACCAAGCTAAGGTAATTCACAGAGATCACAGAGCAGAGAGAAACATAAGACAAAACTATATAGCACGTTAATGGCATAATGAAGTCAAAGCTCACCATAAGCATAAAATAAAATAATCTAAAATAAAAATTCCTTCATCCAGAGAAAGAGAGAGAAAAACTAAACAAGAATTGTGTGCTTTCAAGAGCCGAGCTCTCCATAAGATAGGCGGCAAGGAGTAGCTCCTCCTTGCAACAGGAATCACTCTTTCCATCTTTCCAAATCGTCAGTAAGGTAATTCTTGATCATAAGAAAGGATGAAAACATGCCCCTTGAGCAAACGGGTGAGCTCAAATAATAATATTCAACATAGAAGACCTCCTGGCCCAAGGGTTTGAATATCATATCTTGGTGGCATCATCCCTCACAGGTTGCACAAGTTTGACAAGGGTTCTACCCATCCCTAGGTTGACATATAAGACTCTGACATTCTTGTTAAATACACATCCCTTTTAGGTTTGATTCACCTAGGGTAGAAAACCAGAGAAAGCATAGAACATTACTATGTACCCCAGAAACATGTTAGTTTTTTTTCAGTATGAGAATTTCAGTCTGAGATTTGAATCAAACCTTTAAGTATTTAAATGAAATAATGACCCATTAATATCAAAACAGATTTGACAAACTTCCATACCATTAAAAACAGAGACAGGAATTAAATCTGTCACTTGCAACTTCTTGTCAGTTCTCTTTTTCATGCCTTTATAATGTATTTACAGTAACTACTATGATGGTTCAGAAAATTCTTATCAAATTGTGTGAAGTTGTAAACAGATCAGAGATTGATGTATCTCCAGTGCATGCAGATTCTATGGTTTATTCATTGTTAATAAATGAGAATGCAAATCCGTAAGAATCTTTCAACATTCAGGCTCATGAAGCGCATGAATATAAATCGAACTACTACATTCCTTTTTATTCAAAAATAATGCAATGATTCATACATCTAGTGATATATTTTCAAATATATTCATCTGGATGATCAAGAATGTTTGCCACCGTTTGCATTCATTCTTGGTGACCTGACTGACTATATTTGCCATAAATTAAATTAGACATTATATGTACAACATTAAAATCATTCCAAATTAATCTTATCAAAGCCAATATCAACGCCTCATTGCATTTTTTGTTAGAGTTTTAGGTGACTCTACAATGCCCCTAGGATCAAATGAAAGACGAGAACTTCTGCAAGAAAATGACAAGACAATTGCATTAAGATGCAAGCATGATATTATTGATGGTGGACATAATTAAAATTTAAATAATAGGCCTACTTGTATAGGCAAGGCAATAAGAGACAATGATAAGGAGAAGATAAGTTGTTACCTAGAGAGGTGGAATCACATGTTTACCAAAAGTGGAGCATTCTCCATTATGCAATGAAGTATGTGCCATATAATGAGGATGATAATATGATAGGTGCACTACGGTGAATCTCACGCATAAAAGTGGAATGAGATAATAACTATCACCACCTAAAGTGAATTTCCCTTACGCCATGTGCTTAATATAGGTGCAAACTCCTAGGTGTTTCACGTGTAAACTACTATGTAATTCATTATGCTAAGTAAGCTTAAGTAAAGTGTAATAAGTGAATATTTAATTACCTTTCCCCCTTTTAAGTGCAACTTAGAGGAATACTCTTAAACTCATAATGCAAGATTCATGCCGGAAACTAGGCCATGTTAAGTACCCATGTATGTAGGCAATGCAATTTGTGAAATGCAATAAATGTCTCATAAAGCACAGAAGGGGAGAAAATTTCATTGGATGAAATTCCCCTCCAAAAAGAAAGATATAAACGCACAAATCACATGGATGGATGGACTCAAGACCCCCAAAGGACTACATATATCATGTATACACAAGGAACAATCTCCCCCATAGGAAGGAAATAAGGAGACTTGATATTACCAAATCATTCATATGTTGTACTTGTAGACACCCTAAAATTGGCAAAGACCTAAAACGTGGATTTTGATCAAACAACGAAAATTAAACACAAAATCAGATAACAGAGGAAAATAACAGACTTTCAAATCAATAGTAATATCAAGTCATTCGAGCGATTAATCAATCAATGACCTATCAAATCTAACGGGACCAAAATCACTTTAAAAAGAGGAAAATCAATTCATAAAATCATTTAACAAAATAAAAAGGGAAAAAGGTAAAGACAAAAGTTGAAAATAAATGCAACATTTTAATAAATCAAACAAAATTATTTATCCTCTCAAAAGTGAAATCCTCCTTTTTGAAATTAAAAGAATTAAAAAATTCTCATTTATCCTCACAAACTAAGTCTGTTGGACTGTACCTCTTGGTGCCTTGTGAGATATTTTCAGTTTCACCATTACCCTCAGTAAAAGATAAACCCCAAATCTTTACCCTAACCCCCTTTTAAAATCCTATAAATTGGAGGGAAATTCAAGAGCAAAAGGACTCAAGTTTTATGCATCCATACTATATGCATATTTAGAGCTATCATCCATTTTGACATTTGTTGTTATAGAGAATTCATGTCATTTTAATATCATTTTAGCACTATGTTGGTGTTTATTTGACATCATTTGGCATTGTTTAGTCTTATGCATACACATATTCTAACAGTCTAGTGTTATTATCTTTATATAATCCGCATTTTCATATAGATCTCATATAGGCTTTTGTAGATCTGCATGCTCCCGTTCTAGAACTGTCACTAAGATGTTGGTGTGAGAGCAATTTTAGCAGTTGTAGTTAGGGAAACATGAGATGTTTCTGGAGTCTTTGTTTAACAGTGATTTCTTGGATCTAGATTAGTTCATTGTCATTCTGATTGCACTCCACTCTAAAGTCTCCAGAATACATGATTCCACCGTGTACAGTACTATTAATTGTGTAAAAAGATATTTGCACTGCTTAAAGACAACTTTATACCACCCAAGTACCTTCTCAAGCTGTTGTGCAATCTTGCATACTGCCAATATTGGCTTGCTTTCTTGTGTGAGTGTCTTAGGATGGACCATGAGAAGTGTGAACTTTTGCATGTGTACGATTATCTTGTGGCATGTTTGGCAGATGCTAAGGCTATTTTAGTTGTTGGTGAAGATAATGAAGATAGAAGTGTTGATCATTCAAAAGTCCTTGTTGATTTGACTGATATATACTTGCTGTTTCATGAACATATGATCTCCCAAATAGTATGTTGCATAATTTTAGTGAAATGCAATCATAGGCAATTGAGTCTTGCATGAGCCTTACTGTATACTTTAAAGTACATTGGCATTTTACTTGAATACCCTTATCTTGTTTCAAGTATCGCAATGAGTTTAGATGATATACTTGTCTAGACCGAGGATTCAAAAATATATGCATCAAAGTCCTCTTCATTTCTGTTCTATTAGCCCACTGGTCAACTTCTAATTGTATCCGGTTTACTGGTACTTTATTCGGATAAGGTAAACAGAGCTGAGATATTTGCATTTCTGGCTGGTTCCATTATTTCAATTTTGCAACATGCAAAGTTCAAACAAAAAACATTGTTATATTATTAGCAGGATGGAAAGAGACTTCTAATTCCTAGTATTAAAAAATGAAATGTCTACTGCAGGATTTTTCAATAAGTCGTTTATAATTCAGGTCTGCATGAATTCTCTTGGATTTCCATATCAGATCTGTATCCTTCTTGTAGCTTCTTATTGTTCACAGTTTTCTAGTTTCTAGTTTGAGCATGTTGGTGATAACTATGGCTGTTTTCTTTTCAGTTTTGTAGTTTTTCCCTTACAAATTTACAATTAAAGTTTCTTTGGGAAAGTCTAAATTTCATTCTTTAATTGATGGTCTTTGCAGGTGGTATGAATGGATCCATAATCTATGAACTTGATAGACCTGAAAACACAGGTCTTATGCGTTCAGTAAAGGTAGTCCTCAAGGAAAAAATATTTTAAGTTTTAACATGTCTGGAATTCTATAGAAATTATCTATTTATTTCTTTGCCAAAACATGCAAGTGCATTTTGATGGATGTATAGTTTGTGATTTCTGTTAAAATTAACTAGAGAGAGATCATTATTTTCAATCATTTGGATCGTACTTACAAATTCCATACATAAGTATATGGATGTTAAATTTTCAGAATTCAAGAAAGAAAAATTTATCTAGATTATATTATTGGTTTTGGAATGCATCTCATACTGCAAATAGTTTGAGATATTTAATTTTTGCTCGAGATTAAAATATTTACACTGGGTTGTGCTATTTCTGTTGGTTATGAAAATATCAAACAAAATTCTTGTTCTTGTAATGCTTCAATATTTATGTTATAAGAAACCTCATTTTCGAGTGAATATGTCAAGTAGCAGAGAAATAGAAACAACAATTTCAAAAGGATGTTATTAATTTGAAAAGATCAGAATGAGCCCCTCTGCTTATTTATGAATTTACTTCTCCAAACAATTCTAATTTAACTGTGGTGAACTCTTTTCAGGTTCTCCAGAAAGTCAAGGCAGTACTAGACCTAGATATGAAAGGTTTTTTTGAGAACTTTATTTTTTAATGCTATGGCTTCTGGTTGAGTCGGATTAAATGATTTATAATTCTTCTTTTTCTAACTCCGGAAAATTTCTTGAACATTTGTTTGGATGTTAGTGTCATGGGCAGACCTAATAGCTTTGGCTGGAGCTGAAGCTGTGGCACTATGTGGCGGTCCTGACATTCCTGTTAGACTTGGAAGGCAGGATAAAGAGTGGGTTCATTATCTGTTTCTGTTTGTGTCTGTAATTGACATATTAGCGGAGTTTCGTACTGTTTCTAAAAGTTACTTTTGAGGATTGGTCTGTTTTTTTGGACACTTCTAGGCTTCTAGCAATGACTATATTGCAAGCATCTGCCTTTTTTTTTTTTGGAAAATATTAGCTTGATAGTTGAAGAAAATTTTCTTTGTAGGTCTCCGGATCCAGAGGGAGAGCTCCCATTAGAATCTCTTAATGCTGCTGGTCTGAAAGAATGCTTCCAGAAGAAAGGCTTCTCGTAAGTTTTTTATTTTTAATATAACTGTATTGTCAGTCAAATCTGATATTAGATTTAGTTGAATGACATTTTTACAGTCAGATATGCGATATTTAAATTATCTGAAGTAGCATGATTAAATTATTGATGATCAATTCCTGAAATTTGGAACAGAAACAAAGTATCTTTATTAATTTAAAAAAGAAGGGTACAATTGGGTTGTAACTGGTTGCAATATCTATCCTATACTACATACATATATTTTTGTTTACTTTTTCATCTGTATCTTTTCACTATCTATCACTATATCTCGCTTTATCTGGCTCTATCTGGCTCTCTCTATCCTAAGGTCCTGGTACCTATTCTTATAGAAAACGAAACAGTGCAAGAAGCTTCAGACCTTTACAAAGACTAACTAATAACTAATTGCAACCATTCACCAAAATTTACAATAAAAAAACAAAACAAAGTCCACAAGAACTATAATTCTCGTATCATATCCAGAATTTCATCAAAATGTCGATGCCCTTGAGAATTCTAAAATCCTGCAAGAATCTCTTGAACCTCAGCTTTGCCCTCCTCAAGCTCCAACTCATGACAGTCACAGGCAAAGCTACCATGACTGGTCCACAGTTCCCAAGCAGTAACAAACATACTATCAAGATTATCCAATCGATCCTCCTGCTCTGGACTCAAGTCTGGTTGCATAATAGGCTTTGCATTGTCCTTTGCACTATAAGCTTGCATTGGTAACCCCATGGCTGTGTCTCTAAAACCTGCGAACAAAACACAAATTTGACCCCGCAAGAATGTTCATGAAAGACAACCTCTTGGTGTCCTTTTAACAACGGGCAAATTTAATGCATTAATTTCAAACATCTTTTCTTGATCATTCTACAAGCGCCATCATAAATTTGTTGTCACATCTGATTCTATGTGAAATTAAGCCCAACAAATGCATTTAGCCGTTCATATGCTTCCTCTGTTATGCATTTTGCCTTTGTCATTGATTTTCATAATTACCGCTTTGAAATGATCTCTTAAATCACGGAATCAAGGTAACACTGCTTCATAGGCTGAGAAATCGCGAAATTGGGCTGACATGAACTCATCAACCGTGAAATCACAAAATTGGGAGGATATGACTTTGCCTGCTGCGAAGTCGCAAAATTGAAACCCTATGATCTTGGTTGCTGCGAAATCGGGAAATCAGAATCCCTTTCATATTGCTTGTTCGATATTCTGATGTTTTGAATCTTTAACACCAAGCTGATGATATGCTTCCGAAATGCCAAAATTCGTCATTTCGCAGACCTGCTCAATCTCGGACTCCAAAATTGCGAAATAGCTCAATCTTAAGGAAATTTATTTTTGGACCACGCCATACCTTGGCAATATGGATACTTGACAATAGGGAATGACAAGGTAGAGTAGTAACAAAACATTGTGATCCCCTTCTTTGCATGTTCATGGATAATTTTTCCTTCTTAATTAGTTTGTGATCCTAGTATGGTACAAGGTACAAAGGAAGAAGTAATGTTTCCTCCACCTATGTTTGGGCCACTTGTTGTAGGAGGCTTTTGTTGACCCAAGTTTCTTGAAATACCCATGTACATTCTTCCCCATCAAAGTGATTACTTGTAGGATTTTAAGCACCAAAATGTATTTCAGTTCTGGATACTGCCTTTTTGGCCTTACCCTCAGAAATTGTATTAAGAGCTTGTTTTGCTTGAAACATGATATATGCAGGGCATCTTTTGCAAGCACTGGTGTTATTTCCCCATTTGAAGTCATCGACTCTGACCCCAATTTCACTTTAATGCTAGTTGCATATAACATTCATTCTACTTGCAATTTGTGTGCAATGTGTACATGCGAAGTCTTTTTGATGTGGCATTGTGATCAATAATGAAATTGGCAACATTATTGTAAATGCAGTCTTTCATGGCCAGAGGTACCCAATTCAAATGATTTTTACAGAATATTTTGACATCAAAGGCAACAAGATAGTTAGAAGCCATGAATAATTTTAGGGTCTCATATCTTTATGTTCTCAACAGTTAATGTTTATAGTTATCAGTGCACAAAAAGACCAAACGCACCAAAGTCTAAATCTGAAATCAAATATTTGGCTATGTGAAAAATTCTTTAATCGTACAGCCAAGAAGCCCTGACTTAATTTATCAAGGCTTAAATATGCAGCCTTAAAATCCCACAATCTGCTATTGAATGTCAACATGAAACCCCTTGTGATTTATTTTGGCATATAAGGGAGGGTGACAGCTTCTGAAGCTTTGAACACATTACAAACTAATTGCAAATGTATTTCGCTTTCAAATTTTTGTCATGTCCCCATTTTAAGATCAAATTTTAACTAAGCTACTGAATCATGGGACTTTTTTTGGCATTTCTGGGTACAAAACATAACGGAATCTGATTCTGAAACGAATCTCCTTTGGATACACATTTGGTATTTGAGTTTTTAAATGCTGAAATGTTTAGTTTGATCTTTTAGATATTTTTAAGACCCTTATTGCTGATTAGCGATCTCTGAACTTATTTATCATGAGATTTTGGCTTAATCTTTTTGAATACAGAAACATGAATTTAAAATATAATAACATGTTTCAAAATTTGATATTTTTAGTGGTTTTGTTCAGCATATGTATTGGTATATGACATTCTAAAATTAATTCTATCTTTTACCTGGATATACATAATAGATAGATAGATGCATAAATATATATTTGTATGAACCGTAGTAATGAGAATTGCCATGAAATATAGCCTGAATCGCCAGTTTGGTGATCCAATTCATGGTTCCCAATTTTTTGGAACCAGTGAATCACTTCAGCGATTTCATGGCATGAATCACATGAATCGGCCAAAAAATCACATGAATCACCTCTGTGAATCGCAAAAAATTGGTCATGCAAGTAGGGAAAGAGTCAAGTCAAATTTTAATAAAATACATCTTTTAAAAGGTTTTTTTGCGTTTGCTCTTTTTTTTAACCCTAAATGGCCTTCTAATTGTTTAGCATGAGTGGAAGAGAGGAAAAGTGAGAGAGAAGAAGAGAAAAGAAAAACCACAGGTTTGCAACCAGCAAGAAGGAAGAGCACCAAAAAAGGATACGTTTATAGATACTAATAGACATACATTTACAGATACCGATAGACATAAGCTTAATGGATCTTGATTCTTCATCTTACATACTTTATGATTTCATGGCTTATGAATCTTCATCCTACATACATTCTATGATATGACTCATTATGATCCTATGATTTCTATTTACTTCAGCAACAATTTACATTTTACGTGTAACGTAGCTACACATGTGATGGATTTATCATTTATGTTCCATGTTTATGTATGTTAGCTTCTATTTGATGATGTTATGGTGTGTTTAAGTTATATTCAATAAAAGGATGAATAAAATAAGTTTTAAATTGTTAAAATCTCTAAATTTCAAGGGCTTTTTAAATTTTCAGATTCATGGCCGATTCATGGCCAATTCGCAATTCGATTCAACCTTACCAATTCCGATTCTCGTTACTTTGGTATGAACATATAAAAAATATACCCAACCCCCCGAAAATGTTCTTTGCATATCAGTGTTTCGTACCCATGTTCCTATATCTATTCCCATTCCTGATTCAACAACTTAGAATTCAAATAATAATTAGAAATTACAAAATTATTAAACAAATAATGATAATAAAATCAGATATTAACTTATAGAAATAAGAAATAATAATAAAATATTATTATTATAATATAAATAATAACCTATATATAATCTATTATCAATAAAAATATTTAAAACGATTAAATAAAAAAATACAATGAATGAAAAATAAATAAAATTAACTACAAGAGAGAATATTGTAGAAAGTATATTACCTTTCTAATTAGGATTTAATAATAAATGATAATGAATGTAAAATAAAATATAAAATAAAGAATAATATAAATTAACTAAATCTAATGAAAGATATTGAGACGTATTTTATTTTGATTGGTAATCAAATTTTTTAATTAAATTATTAAAAGGGAGAAATAACAGTAACAGGGCAGCCACTGAAATGGCAGATTTTCTGATCAGAAGCAATAATAAAAACCATTCTACAACTACCATTCCCATCTCATAGCTCTCGGGCTTACATTTCCAAGCTCAAGCATCTGCTACAGGGATCACTTCCCCACCCACATCAGTTTCACGTCCAAATCTGGAATAACCTACCAGCTATAGCAGTGACAGTATAGCCCTTTGTCCAAATTGAAGTCACGCAGTTGCAGCACACTGCTCGAAATAGAGATGAACACCTTGTACAATCACCCAAAACACTGCATCCACATCTCATCTTACTATAGTTGACTGCTACAGACTCAATTGTGCATTGCATTTTCTCTCCTACACATGCATCTTCGAACAGCGACAGCTCCACCATCCAACCTTCACTTCTACCCCTGGAAACGCAAACCAAGAAGCTGAGCACCCAGTGCTGAAAAAACAGTCTGGGTAATGCCTCAACCACCCTTCATCACCTGTTGCTGGAGCCTATAAGTATATTGTTGATAAATGTTTTGAAGCCATAGGGCTGCTATGCTGCATTTATTGGCTCCTACAGCCTGTCATCAAAATGTTCACAGCCCACTTTCCTAGGCACTGTCGGATGCAGAGATCTATAGGTCTAAATTCCCAAGGTCCTCTAAGCACCATTCCTCCTCGCTGAATATTAGCGCCCATTTAGAGTGGGTGTCCGCTTCACTACTGGCTTCTTTGTCCACATGAATAATCTTGAAATAGATAAGTGTTTCAAGCTCTGTCTTGATCATTTCTACCAAAGATTGTAGATGCCAGGACTCTGAAGAACCTCTTGTGATTGCCTGAACCACAATCATTGAGTCCCGTTCAAGATATATGTGATCATAACCTGGCTCCTTAACCATTTTGAGTACAAATAGTGCTGCCTTCAACTCTACCACATGGTTGGATGCATAAATCATTCGTTTAGCACCACAAACCAATGTTTCCTGAACATCATTTCTAACTATCACCCCTACACCCAAAGCCTGCTTTGCTGAGTTTGACGCTCCATCAAAACTGCATTTCACCCACTCCTAGGGGTTTGAAATACAATTGTAAATTTGTTCGCGAAGCCACCACCAATGATGAACTGGGTTGGTGTCCAATCCACCAGCATGCCTGAAGGTTTCCCTCCCTGGGTTACAAAAAGAAAGCTCAAAGCTTCCTTGATCTCCAAGAGAAATCCCAAAATCAAACTGAATCCAAGCATCCCAAATGAACCAGCTCTCTTTTGAATGTCCATTGCTATGATTCTTCAATTACCTTTCCTGGCTCTTCATCTTTAATTCTTTTATTTAAAAAATTGTCTTTTTCCACTTAGGAGAATAAAAGACCCGTTTTTATAACAAAGTGACTTTTTAATATGTATCTTAGTTTATAGTCACTTTATTAATTAACTATTGAATCTTTTGGCATTACAATAAATATTCAATCAAATTTAGATGAAAATGTCTAATAGCTTGCCAAAATGCTCTTGGTGAGATGCTATAAGTCTAATATTGAAATGGCCAAAAGGGTGAACCCTACCGACTTACTAAAAAAAGTAAGCACTTGGAAACCCTGTCGAGATAACTCTAATTGGCCTGTAACTGGAAGTGCCTAGGCCAAAACTTACACTGATCACGGTAAAGGTCTGGTTAGCCCATGGGACCATGGCAGAAAGAGCTAACGATGCATCAGATAATTAAGGGTTAGAAAAGGGGACATTACAGTCCTCCCTTCTCAGAGATTGTTTGTCCTCAAGCAATCAACATCAGCTTACTGTGACCAAATTACTTGGATCCCATATCAACCTCTAAAAAACTGCCCCATCATCCATTATGGTACTCTGATACAAGTGATATATCAAGAATTGTGAAGCCACTCATTGATACCCCACTGAAATAATGCATCAACCATGCCAATACCAGGATCCCACGGTATCATCAAGGAGCTATCAACACTGGACAAATCTCCATCTGTGAATGATCTCCCATGGAGATGCATACCACCCATCACAGGCATACAATAAATTATATTGCCCACCCTAAACTGCTGATGAATGAATCAAACTACTCAAAAGCTGAAATCAACACCAAGGGTGCACAAAGGCTAATATTATAATCATCAATTTGAAATGCCCCTACATACATAGGTGTCATGAGTAAGGAAGGGCTGAAAATTTATTCTCTATAATTAAACCATCTCAACCAAGATCTATTGAAATGCATAGAGTCCACCCCATCATATGTAAGTTGAATTTGGAATCATGTATGATCTGATCAAAGACTGAGCAGCTATACTAACTCTTGAAATTGATTCATCACTCCAATCTTGTGACCAAAACTCATCAGTAGAAACCCCACCTATATGCAGTAAATCCAACTTGAAGTAACAGAGGGAAAAACTGTCTGCAGCTATGTAATAGCAGGAACCAAAAACTCGCAGTATATGCAGTAAATCTACTGTGAAGTAACAGAGAAACAAACTTCCCTAATTGTGTAGTAGCAGGAACCACAAGCTTGCAGTATATGCACAAACAAACTCTTAGTGACACCAACTGCAAAGCTTCAGAACCAACAAGCTAAAGATGCATGCTAATCTCAATGTTCAAAGTTTGTTGAAAATACAGAAGTCATTATCGAGTCTCTCAATGTAATCTGCAGCATTAATTTATGCCAAAGAAATGAGAGAAACAAACTCTCAGCAACAACACTGCGAAGCTACAAAACCAAGAAGCTGGCAAAAAAGTGACCCACACAGTCAAGCAAAAGCAAGTGCTGGAGAATCCCATGCGGGTGGAGACGACTGCAAGCACACCAACACGGGCGCAAGCAGTCACTGTGAGCTCATTGATGCAGGCGCGAATAGAGGAAACACCAGAATAAGAGATGAAACAAAAAGAGGGATGGCCCGACGAAGCTGAAGCTGAATTTGGGGCTAACCATCTTGTATCTATTTGGGCACAAGCAAGACTTGATCACCTTTATTATGTACTGATATGATGCTCCTCTTGGCAGTTGAGAAAGGGATTGCTCATTATAGAATGATCATATTGGAGATTGAATATGGAGTGAGGTGCTTACCATTTAAACTGTTAAGGTCATTTGAAAGGAACCAAGCAAATTGAATAGAGTACTGCTGTTAGAGGTATTGAGGCACCTTGAGAGATCGAGAAAGATACTCTGCAAATTATGTTTTGACTATGTGATCAGAATCTAAAGGAAGATGTAGGCAGAACTCACTTGAATAAGTCATTGTTTATTAATTACTTTTTGTTATACTTCCCTTGAAAATATTCTCAGTTTGAGAAAGCATAGTCAGAGAGAAAATTGTCAAGAAATTATTAATTGAAAAATGAGGATCACGACCTAGCAAATATTGTACAAGCAATTCAAATTGTAGGACCCTTCCCTCCTCGTATCCTTCTCAAGCTTCACACATTTGTCATTGAGGTGTATAGAGAGGGGCTTCAAGATTTATAAATTCTGTTTAATCCTTTGCTAGATAAAGTTTGTAACTCGTAAGTATGAATTCATATGCACACGGGAAAACTACTTTACTGTGCTACAGAGCAGGTTTGTTTCCAAACATCATATGCACAGGATGTGAGAAAAACATGTCTTGAGAAAGGAAGCCTACATAGTCCCATTCATATTATTGAGGCTAGAGGGAAACTGCCACTCAAGCATCAGGAATTGTGTACCATAGATAAATCGAACTTCAACAAGTTTCGTGTGGCTGTGGATGTTGAATTGAGACTGATTTCATTTTAGGTAGTGATTGATTGCAATCTTCCTTAGTCTATTTTCTTCTTGATAATGTATTTTATGCCCAAACATGGAAGCAATGCTAACTTCACATGATTTTGAGTGTGTAGATTAAACCACTTTTTCAACAGTAGAAGCTTCATTGATCATGCATACGTGTATCTAGTTTACTCAATTCTGTGACTAGACTTGCCTTACCATATTAATTATCTATATTGGTTTTGTTTATTCACCTGTATGAGATTAATAACAAATGTATTAATCTTGCTACTTTGGAAGCCCTCATTCTGTCTGATACAAGGCCAATCAATTAATGTATCATGGTATTTAGGCTTTCTTAATATACCTTAAATTGGTATACTCTGATTTTTCTGGGATCATCAATCACATTCGTGTAAGATTTTGGGTTGGCTGGCTCAGAATTTATCCTTCATATAATATAATAAGGATATTGCTTTATGCAGACATGCGTGTATATGTAGTGTGTATGATTCAAATGTTTGATATTTATCAAATATACACACACAAATGCATGCATATGCACACAGCACACACATGTGAAAGATGATTGCAATATTATTATTTTATTATCAGTAATTCTAGTATTTGTATTTATAGAAATAAAGAGTACATATAGATATTTAGCCAACTTGTGGTCATAGCACAACTGCCCAAAACAGACTGCTACCACTACCCATCCGGAAATTACTACATGGAGAATACATTAAAAAACCCCAAGTATCCCACAATACAAAAGGCAAAATCATGCCAGCTACCAATGATTACTTGAACAACCTCACAGCCTCCGCACAGGAGAGGTTGGGGATTCCATTGTTCCCACCCATGCCAGAGGAAGAAGCACCACCCCGTCAAGCCACACCACCAGGCGTACCCTCACAGTCCACCAACAGGGACACATCCACACCCATCACAGCACCACCACAACCTGATGCAGTCTAACTCTTTAAATTAAGTTTGGTTTGAATTATGCATTGATCTGATTTGCAATAAATATGGTTAAAATTGTTTGATTGTGCTTGGTGGCATTCAATGCTTGAAATGGTTAGTGTATCATGTTACAGATAAATTTGGTATGTTTTGAGGTCTTGTAGGGACTGCATGGATTCTGTATTACTACTGTTTTGTGGGTGGTAGCTGTCAACATGTTGTTTGAATGCTGTTAACCTAAGAAGGGCTGCATACCTGCAAGTTTGAAAATATGAATTTTGAATGTTGAGAAATTTCCATGTCAGTTAAGTATTGAATCTCAATGATAAGGTTAAATGTGTGTAATTGATGTGTCAATTAAAGGAAAAACAGACAGTTCTCTGGGAGAACTACATGACCTTGATTCCCCAGATGGGATATGTAAGCAGTCCAAGGTGATGGACTCAGGTGAATAGATCAGAACTAGGGAATTTGTGTGAATGTTCATAGAGCTTATTTTTATGAACCCAAGAGTATGAACTTAAGTGTTCTATCCATGAGGCAGTGACTCATTTAGAGCAGCAGTTGAAACACTTCATTGGTAAGGCTGCCACCAAGGTTGAAAACCCTGCTGGGCGATTGTGCTCATAAGCCTTGTGCCTACTTTGGGCTATTATTCTCATGGATTTGAATTTGTGGAGTGTTTGACAGTTTAAAAGGGTACGATGGCATGTTAAGCGTGTTTTAGAACAAAAAGGGCAATCTAATGTGTTAATGGATGCAACCAGAAAAAAATTAGTTGACATTTATGTAATTGTGTGAATTAATATATGATCACATTTCATCTTGTTTTATAGAAATATCTGTTCTGAATGTCATTTTAATATTTCAATCAATTTTAGCCTTATAAATGTCAAATAGTCCTTAATAATCAAAATTTGAAAAGGAGTTTCATCTAAACATAGTCAGTGGATCTTGGTTGGGATAGCATGGGCTGCAAAGGCCATCATGTTGAACTGCCACCTGGATCAGTTTTCCTGTCTGTTTCCATTGGAAATCCTCTGCCTTATTGTTTCAGATGATCAGTCTCAGATCCATCAAAAGGCTAATGAACGAAAAACCATTATTAATCATTAGGTAGAAAGCAACACAAGTCATGCTTACAATACATTAGAAAAGGACAAGAAGCAAAGGTCAACCAAATCGATGGAAAGGTACGTCAAACAAAGAATTCATTTGCAAAATTAATAATAAGCAATAAAGAGATGTACGTGAATCATGTTAATAGACCCTTAAATAGCTTGCAAATGCTGCAATTAGTTAGAATAATTTAAACTGACTATGATTTACCATTATAGGGTATATGATTAAGTGACATCAGAAACCACTTATGATTTATCATGTTAAACAAGTACAAATTAGTACATAATTGAAACTCGTCTAAGCAGCTCAGCCCATTTTTAACTATATCCATTACCATGGTGAGTATCAAGCATACTATTGGCTAGTACATGATGAGAGGATTATTCTATTCTAAATGATGTTGAATGGATATGCATGATGTAGCCTAGGCATATTTAATGATTAATGGGTTGACAAACAACATTAGACTTGGCTAACATTTGGGTCTTGATTGTCTAAACTAACATTATAGAATAGTCGAGTGGTCCTTATTACTTTCAATGCCATGTTTATGAGATTGTTTTGTATATTTTAATATGATGAATCATTTGAAATAGAGAATAATTTATTTGTATATAATAACATGCTATCTCTGTTTTCTTTTGTATAAAATCTTTTTATAGCAGAGGTTCTTTGTTTTTATATTCATTAATGAAATAAATTTAACAAATAGATATGGATACCATTGTATGGATTCTTACAGCCATATATAGGAAGCTAGATATATCAATATTTCAAATAAAGTCGTGATACATAAGCATGCTGCTATAAAATATAGTACTTTTATCTTTAGTTATGCGTTGGATGCTCTTTGAGTTTTTTTTTTTTGTTTTGGAAGAATTGAAACTAGATGGCTATTCTATACATACTGTCCCCTCTTTCATTTGAATACATTGGAACCCTACAGGACACAAGATCTTGTGGCGTTGTCTGGAGCCCACACTCTAGGGAGTAAAGGTTTTGGAAATCCTACATCTTTTGACAACTCGTACTACCATACACTTCTGGGAAAGCCATGGTTAAAAGCAGGTAAGTGAATATCCATTGCCTTGCTGATTAAAATCCTACTTAAATTGTAGTGTATACCTCTGACTATTTCTTGCTGTGATTAATGTTTTATATATATTAAAATTATATATAACATGTGCAAGAAACTGAGAAATTGCCAAGGTGCAGTGTAGTTGATAGTTTTACACAAAAAGCATAATAGCCCATAACTAGAAGGAATAACATATATGTTTTAGTAAATTTTGTTTTAACCAATTGTATGCGAAAACCTAAATGAGGTATAAATTGGAGTTTTTAATTTTAATTTTTTTACCTTAATAATGAGCATATGTTTGATTATCCATGTTGGTGTTTTTTACATTAATAACGAGTATGATGTTTAATTATCCATCTTGGTGTAACCTTTAGTGTGTAATAGATGCATTCTTACTCCAAATCCTTGCTATACTCATTTCAACTTAAATATATGATTTGTGGACTAGCTGTTAAAAATGTTCTCTTGGGGTCTCCACCTAGTTAGAATGAGTAAATGAAGGATGGAAGATGAAAGAATTGTAATTACTACCACAAGATCCAATGGTCCTGGGAACCAAGAGACCCCAAATTATTGTCAAATTGATGTCATTTGGAGATATAATATCTTTAGACAAGCTGAACCTATCAAGAGATCACCTTGCCAAATTTTATCCACTATTGAGTATGCATTGTTGCTTGTGTATCTCATGTATTCCCTAAAATGCTATATTCACATGCTTATCTCATATTCCTGTGTTACAAATATGACTTTTCACTTAGTTGCTAAGAAGGAATTTTCTTTTATAGTATCAAGTTCTATCGATAGAAGTCTGGTTTCTTTGGCCAACTACTATGATAGGTTATGCATATGCATTTTGACATATATTTTACTTGAATGGAAAAAAACCCTATACCCTTACTTGACTTAGCTGAAAAATAAAATCATATTTGTTTATATTTTGAAATATAATTTTTATTATATGAACTTACCCAAGTTTATTTGTTTGGTTCAAGCAGCTCTTCCATATTTTCTCAAGGAGTTTGACGCTCTCTCACAATAATTTCTTTGGAGTGGTCATTTGTAGAAATCTATGTGGAACCTAATTAGATGGGAGTATGTTTGTTGGCCTAGGAAGGGGGTAATGGCCTTTGTTCTACTATTCTTTGGAGTATTTTATATGGAACCTAATTAGGTGCGAGTATGTTTGTCAGCCTAACATGGCCTTGGCCTGCCTTCTACTATCTTGAGTGGGTAGGTTGTTGTAGCTAAATTATATTGGTGTTGGTGTACTAGTCAATTACAAGGGTGGACGATTTGGATGTTTTTAAGTATCCTCTGGAAGGCATGAGTCCTATGGTTTGTACACTCTAAAAATTGGCGCTCAGATTGGTTAAAAGGGACCTTTTTTGGATTTGCATTTGGGACTCTGAGGCTCTCTTTTGGACAAATTCTTGGGATAGGCATCATGCTTTTCTTTCTATGTATTTACATTTGTATGTATTTACATTTGCAACGCCTTTGTGCTTTTTTTCTAACATTGAGGTGGGATAAGGTTATGCATTGTAAGATTGTTAAAAAATTAGGCCTAGTTGTTGGCTGTAGATGGAAGGTTTCTTCTTATTGGTGTTAGCTGGTTTGGTGGGGAATTAGAGTGAGTTGGTTCAACAATTGACTTCTTGGGAATGCAGTCATGGATGTCCTAGTTTGGTGCAATGATTTGTTTGGTAAACACTCTATATTTGTACGTACTTGCACTTAATAGACATTTTTTTGGAGGTATTGTGGTGCCTTGGTGGAAATAGGTTAGGAAGAAATTTTCTTGGCCCAATTTTTTTTTTTCATATGACTAGTGATAGAGTTATGTTAAGTGCCTTATTTATTGGAGAGTTGCTTGCTTTATATCTCTTCTGTGTTCGAATAATTTTTTATCCTCTTTTAGTTTTATTATTTGAAGAATAAAAATGTACAATTTTGACTAGGGAGACCAAAAAATTCATTATGGCTTTTTTTTAAAGGTAATGGGAATGAGATGGGAAAGATGATAGGGCTTCCATCTGATCATGCACTTATGGAGGATGAAGAGTGTGTTAGGTACTATTGTTTCTTTCAATATTTTGGTGGATTTATCATTTAATCATACAATTTAAGAGTAGTTTTACAATTATTCAAAAAAATATTTTTTGAACATTTCATTATTTATTTATCATATGAAGCATTGGTTTTGCAGGTGGATAACTATATATGCTAATGATCAAAGAAAGTTCTTTGATGACTTTACCGCTTCTTACATAAAACTTGTTAATAGTGGTGTAAATTGGAAAAACATCTAGCTATGTTTTTTTATAAAATTATTTTTAATTCTAAAAGTTCCTTCGTTTTAATAGTGAATTTATTGACTGAAATGAATTACCAATTGAACTATTAAAAAACATGTTCTTTTATGTATAATGATCAATCATTCTTTATTAAACAATAAAAGCTTTTGTGAATTTAATAATATAGTTAAATCTTAATTAGTTTTTAGGAAAAACTATTTAAGTATTCAAAATGTTGCTTCCCATTTGGCTTCCTTTAGATCTTGGTGTGGCTATTATTAAAAAATTGGTATTGCTTAATGACACTAAGGATGTCATTTGTGTAAGTCTACAGCTAATGGACAAGCATGCATTGTTGCATTGACTTCCAAGGATAAGTTTAAGAAACCTCCCTCAGACAAAAAAGAAAAGGAAAAAAAAAGAGTAAAATGCCAACGAATCCAACATTATATGGGTGGGAAAATTTTCATGTTGAGGGTGATTTTTTCATTCCATGTAGGGAAATAAAATATTTGTGTGTTGGCAAATTTTTACCTTGCCCTAACAAAAATCATTTTGAATATGACGAATTAAAAAAACTCCTTGGTGATACTTAGATTAACGGTGGCGAATTTTATTCTTGCCTAAAATGTGTTTATAATGTGAGAGGCAAATTAATTGTTTTGTAGGAAAAGAAATGATAATGGTCTTCGCTAATCTTTGGTGGTAAAATAAGAATATGTTTAAATTGAAAGTGAATTGGCCAACAATAGTGGCTAGCAACCTTTAAGGCTTTATAGTTGCCAAGTGTACTAATTAGTGTCTATTATTAATAATGTCACCTACATGTCTGCCGTCACTTTGGTATTGTTAATACGTTACTTTTATCGAACATGGATTAATTAGAGATCAATGATAAAAGATGCGTTTCAGAGCTAGTTACTCAAAAAGACCAGGAGCCGCATGAAATTCTTAGAAATGGAGACAAGTGACAAGTTTTGCACGACAATTGTTAATTGGAATGTTGTTAACCTCATATCAATGTTAAAATCATAAATGCAACACTGACAATTATAATTAGTACATTTGATTTCAAGCTAGCTTGGCAATCACTTCGATACTTGTGTGAGTACATTTCCCACACACGAATTAATAAGAATATGAAAATAAAGATATGAAAGATCACAAAAAAATTAATGCAACTTCTATTTAAAGAGTCTTCAATTCCTCTTTCACTATCAAATTTTCAATTCTATTTTTGGTTTTCAGTTCTTTAGTTTGCATAGTTTCTTAGGTCCTTGGTGTAGATTTGTTTTCTAGTTCAACTGGTTCTCGGTTCTAGTAGTTTGCAGAATTTCTTAGGTGTAAATATGTTTTCGAGTTTAGTAATGGATGCACCAATTAGATTGAGATGGAACACAATGAATCTGCAAAAGCCCTTTTTGGGCATGATACCAGAGGATGTGCTTGCTATGGTTTGCAAGGAAGATTCCACTGGGTCTTTTTTTGCTATGCTTTGTTCATGGTCCTCGGCCATGAATTCTCAAGAAACGAGGAGGTATCGTGTGTCCACTGACATTACCTCTCGCTTCCTCACGTCTCTTCTCAACCTAGGAGGGGATCAACTAGACATTTTGATGCTTCTCTGTAATGTTTTTAAGGAAACATTTTTAGAAAATGATGTCAAAATCCTTGAATTAGCTGAGTAGTTACCAGGCATTGACATCCCTTTTGCAAACGTGGCGAACAAGTGTTTGGAGTGAGGCATCAGGGGCATTGTACAAAAGCAACCCTTCCTACTGGGCATGAATTAACAACAATTGACTCGCCATCAAAAGTGGGTGCAACTTGGGAGGGATTTTGTGTAGAAGTGGTGGTTGTTGGATGGCGTCAGTGCAACTGACTTCACATGGTTGCACGAGTTCAACGATATTTTCATCTCCAAGAGATTTCTTGTGAGGGCTTGAAGACCTTTTGATTAAAGGCTTCAAACCTTGTTCCCTGTTCCATGAATCCCTATTCTTTGTTTAATCAACCCGTGCCCTCAGGACAAAAAAATGTTTTAAGTTTTTTGTTTTTGATAAAAACTACTAGTAATTACTAGTAACTACTCAAAGTTGATGTTTTGGATTGAGCTTTGCCCTAGCATGTAAATTATTAAATAGTAAAGGGAGATTGATTTAGTCAGCTATTTTGAATATCTATGCTATGAATATGTAAACAATCTCAAATACAATAAATGAAAGCTCTAGTTTTTGGCTTCTCAATTCGTTGTTACTATAAATGTGTAAACTGTTGCTCATTTTTGTTTTTACAAATTAAATTATTTGGTTTCAACTATAATTGTTATAGAGATGATTTTTTCAAATGCATAGTTAAAATGTTAGTCTCTGACTCTATTATAAAAAATTAATTGTTAGATTGTTAAAAACAAAAAAAAAAAAGTTTCAATTTTCGTGTTAGAGTTCCATAATTGATTCATGAATTATAGTCAAAGATTATTCAAATGAAAATATGTAATATGTATCATGTATGGCTTGGGTCCTGAAATCCAGTAAGCTTTGATAATTCATGGCTGATGAATGCAGGGGCTAGGCTAGTGCCATGTAGTTCTAGTTATATAATATAATTGTTAACTATTCTAGTTAATAGTTATAATAATTTTAATTAATAGTAATTTAGTTAAAAATATTAAATAAATTGAAAAATAGTTTGTTAAAGATAAAGTTATGATGCATCATGCAATTTGAATTGTATAAATTATATTGATTTGAAAATAAAAAGTTCAAATTATAACTTATATACAAATATTCATATAAAATATTGAATATTAATTCATTAATTCATGAATCCTATTTTCAAATATAAATGTATTTAAATATCGTCATAGTTTTTAATTATCATATTTTGAATAATATTTTTAATTAAGTAAAAATTCTACGATTATTAAATTATAATTATAATTATCAAGCAATTATAATTTTATACTTCCAATATCAAGCAATTATAATTTTATACTTCCAATTCTTCATTTTTTAATTCTAATCCAAATTGAAATTGTTTAAAGTTTAAATTTTATTATGCCCTAAAATGAAAATCTTTTCTTAAAAACTGTTTAGACGAGACATTTCAAAAAAGTTTTGAAAAAACTACTTTAAAACTAGTGAAATTTGCTATATAACTTGATTTTCATTTGGACAATAACATCATTTATTAAAAAATGATTTGTATGTTTAACTAAATGTGTGCACTATGTAATTTAAATACTAGTTTATATGGTAAATTTGAGAAATAATTTAATGCAACAATTTGACAATTTAATATTTTTTATGCAAAAGGTTTAAGGAATTGATTTGCATCGGCGAATGTAAGATAGCTCAATGGTTGTGGTTCTATTTCGGGTCTAATTTTAAAAGTTATAACATAAAGTCTATTTCTTCCCACAATTAAAACATGTGTCCCAAATCCATTCAAGAGTCAATGTGATGGCGGTAGTCTTTCTTATGTCTGACTGTTGATTAAAAGAAATATCAATGACCGAGGATGAATTTTGGGTCAATTTGGGGAATATTTTCCCTTTTGCCTAGATTCATCCAGAATTGTGACACATGTCCGCTCATTGCTCGATTAAGTGTCACTTGAACTTTGCAAATTGCATGTTAATAGTGTTATAACTTATCGTGAAAGGAATTGATCTAGCTCTATTTTGGGCCTAATAATTAATTTAAAAAATTTAGAACATAAAGTTTATTTCTTTTGCAAATCAGGACTTATGTCGTGTCCCAAATTTGTTCCAAATTCGGTGATAAGTAATTATATATGTACTCTTAGTCTTTGTTATGCCAATTGTTGATTAAAAGAAAGATCAATGACCTGGGATGAATTTTAGGTCAATTTGGAGAATGCTATCACTGTTACCTAGAGTCATCTAGATTTGTGACACATGTCACAATTCCAGATGACTCTAGGCAACAACATTCCCCAAATTGACACGAAAATCATATTGGGTTGTTGATTTTTTAGTTCTCTTTTTATTATTTGATTTATTTAAGAATTGTACCTATGTATTATGTAATTAATTATTATGTACATTATTGTTAGTATTAGTAATGTTAGAAACTTGGTAGTTTTAACTTACATGTACATTGTAAAGACTACAGTACTTTAAACCATTAATAATTATTAATTACTTAGGTTTTAACTTTTAATATGAATGGGGACACAAAAACCCACTTGTATCAATTGAGACCATGGTACAAGGAAAACTTATAGGTGGCACGGGGATTCATGAATTGCAAAAAAGGAACAAAGCTTTTGGAGGTAAGCTAGTATGGAAAATGTATACTAATCTGCATAATGTCTGGTGTCAAATTATGCAACATAAATATCTAGATAATGGTCCACTTATTAGATTTGGAAGACAAGGTGATTTGGGTGCCCATCAAATATGGTAACTTCAACATCAAAGATGGATATAATCTTATTCAACAACAGGAAATTAATATTCATCCCTCTCGTGCCTTTACCTTTTGCTGGAGTCAATTCACACAACCTAAAGCTGGTTGCTTTTCATGGTTAGCTTTTAAAAATAGGGAATTAACTAGTGACCGTCTCCATAAATTAAAGATTGCACAACCCTTCAATTGCAATATGTGTGATTGTGAGCAGGAAAATGTGGATCACCTTTTTTTAAATTGCCCTTTTGCTTAAAAATGTTGGACATTTGTTTTGGGAAAATTGTAGTACTCTAAACCACTGCCAAACAAATTATGGGGCCTGTTTCAATCATGGCTTGCACTATTCTCAAATTCCCTCCTCCGCTCTTTGGATATGTATTCCAGCTTCGGTTGTTTGAGTGATCTGGTGGGAGCGCAACAAAAGAATCTTTTGAAAAATAACCACTCAAATTCAAGTAGTTCTCCTAAACTTGGAAAAGTCAATCTTTGAGGTGGTAAATACCAGCCATTCAAAACTTAAATGTAATCTTTGCATGACACGCTAGGACAATGTTGTTACACAGGAATGCAAGCATATTCAGGTTCCAACTGGTTGGTGTCACCAATCCCTCTCTTCAAAGGCTCAAGACCGACACCTAGTCCATTGGATCCCTCTTGTTCAGAGGATTGTTAAAATATATTTTGATGGCTCGTCACGGGGTAACCCAGGGTTGTCGAGGGTGGGTGTGTGCATTCGAAACCACCAGGGCTTTGTTTTGGCCTTGAAATATTGTCCACTCCCCCGAGGTACAAACAATATGGCTGAGGCTCAAGGTTTACTGGCTAGTTTGGCTCTTGCAAGAGCAAGAGGATTTCAATGTGTTCAAATAGAAGGTGATTCATTGGTAATAATTAATAGTTGCATCAAAAGGGTAACACATAATTGGCAACTCACACCCATTTTTCAGCAAATCTAGCTTCTCCTTGATTCATCCCAAGAAGTATACATTTCTCACACTCTTCGCAATGGTAATGTGGTTGCAGATCACCTTGCCAACAAAGGATGTGATGGTCATATAGTGACAACATTTTTTTCTTGAAGAAGTTATTAGATAGGATTCTAAGCGTCATGAGCTAATAATATAGGATGCATATGATCTAAGCAATAGTATGAACAACTAAAGCTTTCTTTAGATTGCCAGCTAATTGCCAACATGGTCAGTGAGAAAATTAGTGCATCTGCCAGTTTTCAATTGAAAAATCTAATGTAATCACTCTTTTTAAATATCATGCATGTATATGACAATGATTCTAGGGATTTTTCCTTATTTTTCCACTGATAAGTCTTTGAATCAACTTATTAATATAATTATAGTGGCTAGTCCACTTTTAAAAAAAAACCTATTAAACTTTCACTTTTAATGTTTTTAGACTATGAAATTTTCGAGAGTCCGAGATTGTAGGGTTTTTCATTTTTCAAAGACTGTTATTGAATTCTAATTTTAGTTTTGAATGGTGAAACTTGACGATCACAAGAGAGTACCCATTGTTTGAGTCTATGCTAACACTAGTCTGATGTAACTCAATTTCAAATTTGAATGATCAGATCTTGATTTTGCGTATTTAAATATTTCAATTTTATTTTTTTGCAGTGCAAAAATAGAAGTCTTATGTCTACAATTTGCAAATTAGGGCTTGAAGTTTGTGTAATACTAGTAGCTCACATGGGCAAAACAAAGTCAAAACCTTGAGTATAAGAGTAAGCCAAAAGAAAGACATAATAGAACTCATGGAAGTGCTAAAAACCTTAGGTTTCACTTATGAATACCATGATATTTTTTATCCTATTATAAATGGGGATATGGGAATCATGGGATTAGACATTCATTGTTTAATAAGTGGAAAGATCCACATAAGGGGAGCAAATATTTCAAGCTAAAAACCTTAGGTTTCACTTATGAATAATGATATTTTTTATCCTATTATAAATGGGGATATGGGAATCATGGGATTAGACATTCATTGTTTAATAAGTGGAAAGACTCACATAAGGGGAGCAAATATTTCAAATTAAAAAAAGTATTGGTGCACATACAAATAAACTAGTTGTGTCAATTAGTGGATTAGCATACCTGGCGATACCGCAAGTATTCCCTTGCCTAGAAATTGTAATGTTATGTGCTCAAAATTATGATGAAAATAGAAAGGCAATTGTAAACCAAAACACTCAGGAGGAAATTTTATTCATAACTCAGAGTGAATTTTGCACTCTATTTGACCTAGGGTTTAAAGTAGGTAGCTTTACCATGCACATTGAGTTGGATAAACTAGCATACGTTTATGACAAACTGGAAAGAGTTTTTCAAGATTCCTATAATAAAGGTTTAATATGCTCAGAGTCGTCTATTAACAATACTAGTGTTAGTGTTAAACTGGATAGAGATCATAAGCCTCCTTATGAATATGATATTTTTGTGCCATGGGTTTAGAGTACCAATTCATTGTTAGCATTTTGCCTAGGATTGGACAATAACAAGGAAGTAGTTGCATGTGTTCTTGAAATGATTTATAATATCCATTATTGAGGTGATTCACTTGACAAAGTAGAAGTAAGATATAATTAATTTTAGCACATTATTGAATGCATGCATGAACAATTAGTAATAATTAAACAAGGCACATGCAAGACATTTAGGTTCAAATGTTACTTGTGCTACCTTCTATTAGCAAAGCATTGCCAATATTTGATATTGAAAACAAGAAGCTTGATATTGAGGTCTATTAGTTTGATGAGAAAACCCAAAAGAAATCAGAGACTCCAAGTCTAGTATATGAGTGGACACATAAGATGAGGATGAGTGCCAATGGTAACAATAATAACTACAAGCATTTTGTAGACTTCTTTTTGGCACCTATTTATCATAAAATTATGAGCACTCTGATGCTTAGATTACATGTGTCTTGTAAAGATAGCATTCAACTGGGAAGTCATATTCAATTGGCTGACTGGTTGTTTATGGAAGACTATATCGTGTTAAGGTTTTTCGATTATGCGGTTGAATTATGCAAACTTCCAATGCATGTGACAAAGAGGGTTTTTGCATTGGAATATGTTCACCAGATGAAGAATGCGGATGAACTGTTCAGTGGACAGGAAAAGAAAATGATATTTCCTTCTTCGCCTTTTGCATGTGGAGGGCTCACATTTGAGAGAAAGGCTTTCAAAGTAATACAACATAATAAAAGCAAGACTTATTGCCAATGGGAACTCTGCAAGAAAATATCAACATCAGGAGATGTCATTGGTAAGAAAGTTTAAAAACATGAATTCCTTGGATGAGGTTAAGAAAGAGATGGAGAAACATGTAGCAGAGAATAATATTTCAATGCAAGAATTATCATCTCAAATTACAATATTGCACATGTCAGAGTCACAAAAATCAAAGCCTATGATATACTTCAATTTCTATAAGAAAGTCGTTTAACCTTCTAATAAATCTATTCCAAAAGAAATTAAAGAGTTATGTAAATCTCAATATTGGTGTCAAACCAAAATGATTGATTTTTGGGAAATGAAGAAGAATCTGGGTGAGCCAAAGACCTCAACACCTTTTGGGGAAACAGATGAGGATGAACTTTTTACTGATTATTGGAATAAAGAGCATCCATTTGTAGTGTATCAATATGGCAGTGGCAATGATAGTCAAAGTGAGTTTGACTCTAATGAGGAAATTCAAGCTCCTCATGATCCCAAGTCAACAGAGACTCGAAGAAATATTGGTAAACTTGAAATGAGTAATCTTAATAAACAAATGTATACTGAAGGGGCAACTATGATACAAAACATGGGTTATGCAAGTATAGGCCCCCTTGGTCCGAGAGGTGAAGGGCTTTGGAATCCAAATGCAGTACTAGATCCATCGAGAAATGGAAGTCAGCAAGTCATTGGACTCTTTGATGAGATTGAGGATGATTCATCTAGAAAGGGCAAAAAATGCTATCTGTCTAAAGGTAAACCCAATAGAATATATGTTAAATCTTCAAATCCGACACTAACACTGACACAAGTGTACCTAATGCAAAAAAAAAAAAAGGTTATGACAATTATGACAATAATGTATGCACCAATAGCTTTTGGACAAAACCCTAAAAATAGTCCCAAAACTCTGATTTGGAATGGGTCATCTTTAGGTTGTTGGCAATTCTCAAAATACAATTGTAGGTGGAGTAACTAGAGTTAGATGAGCATACATCAATACAAGAGATAATTCACCATTCAAACACTCAATTGTCCCAGGAAACCCAAATTTTCATTTTGGTGACTTTGCAACAAAATTTGATCAGACAAACAAAAGAAATAGGGAAATTATGAAGATGTTGAAAAGTGATGTAGTTAATGGAGTTCATCATGAAGACCATGCATCTAATTCTAATTGTATATTTCCAACATATGACCCAAACACAAAAAGGATGAACATCATGGTTGTTATGCCCTAGGTAAAGATAATAATCCACCAGAAAGTCCACAAAATCCTACTGATGTACAAGTTAGCACTCTCCAAATAGATTTCTCAAAAGTGAAAAATATTGACAAAATCAATATATCAAAAGAGATCAACAAAATGATATACTCTACATTTTTGAAAGCAGAGAGGGAGAACATAAGGTTTGCAAAGAAAATAGAAAAGTTCTAGGCTGACCTAAAAAATGTGAAGGCCAAGGAGAAAGCAACATACAATAGGTTCAAAGAATTGGAAAAGAGGATAAAGACTTCTTCTTCTATAGAGGCAATTCTATAGCAAGAAAAGATGGATGAAAAATTGAAAATATTGACTAAATAATTGGATGAGAGAAAAAAAGGGTTTTGAGGATGAAAAAACCTTTACTGCATAGTTGTTCAAGTTTGTAGAGTATAGTGCATAGGTAAACAATAAATCAAAAAATGACTTGGACTTTGGTGTGTCAATGAAACTAATAATTTGAAGATTGAATTGGATAATGAGAGGAAACATGACTCCTTTAGTACAAAGACAATCAGTAATTTGAAGACGGAGTTGGAGAACAAAAATAAAAAAGTGGAGTCTACTACAAAGAAAATCCTTAATTTGAAGAAGGAATTGGAGATAAAATAAGATAATTTTATCAATGTCCAACAAAAGACCACAACGTGGGTCTATGGGACTAGAAGCTTACACCTAGAAGAAAGAAAACAAATAGAGCACCAAATGGTGTCCAAAAAAGAACAAGCACAACAAAAGAAGAAGAAAGCAAGAGACATCACGAAAAAGATTAGGTATAATTCCTCACAAGGAAAAAGTCCAACAACGATTGATCTATGCACCTACCAAATGCTCTGTGATGAAGCTAAGTGCTACAAGAGGAGTGTTGCTGGTGAAGAGATTCCCTGCGGTGTCTCACAAATCTAGAATGGCCTATGTTAGAGAAATTGTACGGTCGCTTCACACCCCGAGCCAGAGCTAAGGGCAAGAAGAAGGTCATAATATGTTGTGCCTAGGTATGACTCCTAGGAAATGATAGCTATAAAGTATGGTCATGAAGCTGTAAGGACTCACAGAGATAGAGTACAATGCAACACTGATATGTGTACCTGAAAAAATCTGAGAGGGATATACAATCTCTAAATAGACAATAAAATCTCCCTCTAATCTCGTAGTATATAGGGCATCTGAAAAGGAAAAGGATCTCAGATTCTGCCTCTATTAAGGTACAAAGTCTACAAACTCAATCCTCTCTAGCAATATGGTGATCAACCTGTATCCGGAGTCTGTGCGAGCCCACCCTGAAGAAGCCAAGGGAGATATGTAGGGCATGTGTCCAATATCTGTGTAAGTACTCAGGGCGTACAATAAGCCCATCTCAAATATCTAAGAAGTGCTCGGCGTAGAAAGCTATTCTCGGACATAGTCCCCTTGGAGGATCCACCTAGGTCCGTATCATATACTGCCTATAAATGGAAAGTCTGACATGCCCATTCAACTCCTGCCAAGAGGGGAGTAGATGAGCAAGAGCATCCAATGAGAACTGGTAGGGAGGGAGATAGTCAATGTTAATCCCAACTGAACTCAGCAAGATAGTAGCTTGAGCATGCCAACAATGAGCTCTAGTGGTTGGATTGGAGTCTGCAATAGCAATTGAGGAGCAGTAGGCTAAGTAAGGGTATTTGTGTTGGCCTTCAGTCGAGTCTGCAAAGCCACGAAGATGGTGGAGAAACTAGATCAGGTCAAAAATGGTTGCAAGACTAAATGGGTCAGCTCTAAACTCAGCCAAAATAATACTATGGGGGGTAGATCTATGACATTTGATAATCCGACAGAGGAGTAGAGTTTGGGTACGCTCAATCGTAGCCCAATTGAAGTCTAAAAGGGAAGGACCCTAAACCACCAAACCATAGAGCACTATGAGTCTTACTAAGGAATCCATGAGGGATAGCTTAGACGATGTGTCTTGAAAGTAGTGTTTGAACCACTGTCTCATGAGCAAGGCAAGGGAACCCAACCCTTTATTGATTCGAGGCTAAATGGCTAGTCTCAAGATGAAACAAGATACAACAAACTTAACCTCAACGTATGTGTAAGATAATGTAATCTCCACTTCTCGACCCTAGAAGTGAAAATGGAGACGTGAGGTCTTCATACCATTGAAGACCATAACACAAGTCTTCTCAAGGTTCACGACCAACCATCTCATGTCGCAAAAAGATGCAAGTCTATCCAAAAGCCTCTGAAGACCTTCAGGAGAAGAGGCAAGAAGAACCACATCATCAACAAAGAGAAGGATGAAGATCAATACCTGGTGTAGATGACAACCATCGCCTGGAAGCGAGGAGTCACTGAGAAAAGCTTCAAGGTCATTAATGTAGATCCCAAACAAGGTGGGCAAGAGGGGGCAGCCCTACTTCACCCCAATGGTGCTCTGGATAGGGTTGGAGAGGCCCTCTATGTTCCTGAGTCTACCAATCACTGTCTCATATAACCTAATGATAACTGTCAATAAGATCTCAGAAATACCAATATCTCTTAGTCTCCGAAAAAGGGTCGCTCTAGGGATGGAATCAAAAGCCTTATGAAAATTCACAAAACAACAATAGACTTTCTTCGAGTGGTGTTGAGCCTCCTCAATAATAGACCATAGTCTAAAGATATGATCCATGGCTTGGTACTCTACCCTGAATCCTGCTTGACCCTTAGCTCTGCAATTCCTCCTATCAAGCTCATTGTATTAGATAGTATTCAATGTTGTAGCATAAAGTTTGGCAAATGTATGCCTAATCATGATGGTCTTATAGTTTCCAGGATCAGAGGCCAGCGCAGACTTATGGATGGGGTGAATAATGTGCCTCAACCATGAGTCTAGAAAACCAAAAAAACCACTCTATTAAAGAGTGTAGAGACATAAGGGCCCAAGATTGTGGTACCAAGCTTGAAGAGCTAAGCCTGAAAACCCTCCTCATCAGCCTCCCTACTGCATCTCATAAGTCTGATGGCCTCGTAAATGCTAAAGGTGGAGAATAAGTGACAATGTGGGAGTGGGCTGGGAAGGAGAGCAAGTTGACATAGGATGTCATACAACGTGGAGACATGGGAGGCAAGGAGGTGAAGGTCAGGGATGGACTGGGGTTGGCTACGCCGGGGGAACATGATGCGCTAAAACAACTTGGGATACTGAATAAGCGTGTCACGAAGGGATCTGCCCTATGAAGCAATAAATAATCATTTCTTATGGTGAAGAAAGCATTTGTAAGAAAGTTGTAAATTGGTGAAAGTAGGGGAATGAGTATCAAAAGCCAAGCGCAAGGAGCGGTGGAAAGTTTTACAAGCATCATCAAACCACTGGTTCATGGGACAACTATTCCATCGAACAAATTTGGGAGTGCTGGGAATGGAGCGGTGGGGGATAGAGAGGAGAGCTGACTCTCATATTGCGGTAGCTAGTGAGCGAAACATGGTGGACACCTGATTATGATCCATGAAGCTAGCAAGGAAAAGGAATCTTCTCAATGAAAAATGAAGAGGTCTTGATCACTATCCTCAAAACAAAAATGGGTATGGGTGTGGATTTGGGTAGGGTGACTAGAGGTGGGTGGTATAGGGTGGGAAGAAACACGAACCGAAAGGCTAAGGAGGGCATGATCAGCCAAGGGAAGATGGGAGATAATATTTTTTTGGATGCAAGGGACGAAAGAAGCAACAATGAGGATATAATCAACCATGCTCGCACCCTCATTATGAGGCCAACACATAAAAAGCTCAGAACTCGGAAAGCAAGAAAGGCCATTCAGAATCACCAAGTTGGAGGACTCACAGAGCTGGAGAAGGTGGTGACCACAGCAAGTTAGAGGTCCACTATGATCCACAAATGTTGAAGCCCCATACTAGTAGGATCCCTCTTAGTAGTACACATCAAGTAGACCCATAGTCAAATTAGGGGGTTAGGAGATCTTTAGTCCATGCATTAAAATCTCCTAAGATGATGATGTCACCCGTAGCCCCGAACTTGGAGATGCTCTCGAATTGGTCTATAAAAGGGTTCCTGTCCTCAACACTATGAATGGCGTAAGGTGAGAAAGTTAGTGGAAAGTAACATACGGCAATGAAGATATCTCTCTGACGGCGACTAGTGCCTCCAACTCGGATCCACATAAATTTGGCATGAATGCCAGAAAGAACCAGTGTGATAGTACTAAAAAAATCATCTCTAATCAAACAAGAAACCCCTCTAGAACCATGTACACCACCTAAAGCGCAGACCTCCTCTCTGCAAACTGAAAGCCATTGATACCTTGTGTAACCTAGAAGGGGCTGAGCAAGACTCTCATGAGTCTTGGTAACAACCAACAAATCAGCATACCAAATTGCATCATGAAGTAAGCCTGGCAAAGACCACAGGGAGCCCATTGCCATTCCAACAGTTGACAAGTAGAGAGCCAATGGAGGGCTTAGACTTGCCAACTCTTGGTGCTCAATCGTCATTTGGCTTGGATATGTCTTGTATCCCAACCCTTAGGAGGCGAGTCATGAATAATTGCTTTTAGATTCCTTATTATTGCCCATTTTTTGTTATTCCTTGCTTCTACCACAAGACTCCTAGAGTGTTTTAGTTTAGCTATTTGTGATTTTGTGAGGTCCTCATCAAGAAACATATTTGTGGGAAGAAGGAAGAGCTTCTTCTTTGCCTTGAGAGCTTGTAGTCGATCAACCATTGAGAGAAACCTAAGAAAAAGGGTGCCATCGTGTCCAAAACCATGCTCTGTCTAATGTAATATCAGAAATACCCAGTTGCTCATTAAGAAATGAGTAGCTTGTGGGGAAAGGATCAATGGAGGACGAAGGAAGACCTCTAACCCGAAAGTTGAGTTCCCTGAAGTGTCTAACCCAGTCTTTTGCCAACTTCTCTTAGACAAATTTTTCGACCTTGGGCAAAGGCGTAGTGTTGGAGTTTTTGCAAGTGGAGGCCCAAGATTTAATTTACTGCTCTGTTTTAGTCAAGAGAAATGTTTGTTTATATACAAGCTTGATCTGCTTGTCCTTGAGGTTTCCAATATCCTTGAAGTCTTCAATAATGGAGCTAATATCTTTTGTAATGCATGTTGTTTGTGTAGTAAAAGTTTCAGAGTTCTTGGATGCATGAAGAATTAGCTACAATCTATTGGTTCAAGTCATTTAATGATTTAGATAGGGAGTGAATAGTATCCTAGAGAATTTGGTTCATTGATTCGAACTTTTGCAACTGTAGTAAGAGACCTTGGGAAACTGTTGAGAGAGAAAGAGTTGTGACTTTCAAAGCTGCATTATCCTTCTCAAACAATCTCAAGTGGTCAACTATCTGCTGTAATATTGCTAGATTGGGTGGGGGGTCCATGATTCAAAACAATACTAAGCAGTATATGAATAAACAATACTAAGCCGTATTTGAAAAAACCAAAGCAGATATGATACCAAACATTTTGTCAAACAATTCTCATGCAATCTGATCTTGATATCAGGGTACCACTGTTTATTTCATTCTGCTTGATGCTGCATTTTATCAAACACTTGGTCTTCAACCTGTGTATGTAGAGAAAGTTCCAACACCACCACAGCTCTACAACTCTGCTACAGTTCACTGCAATGCTATAGTTCACGACACTTGGTGTGGGTATAGTCTCATCCAACTTCCATCAATTGCTTTGTCCAAGTTCTAAGCTGAAACCTTCCTAGTGCTGGATAGTCTCCTCCACATGACACACAATAGAGCAGAAAGGTCTGTCATTCGTCGGTTGCAGCCCAGTCGAGATTACTCAGGAAATTTAAACCATTAAACTTTTGTGCCTTAAGTCACTCTGTGATTTACGGCTTCTTACGACCCTTCAAATCTCAAATGTAGTTTGTACGGCTTGGATTGCTAGGCCACTGCAGAACGCCTCCATTTACGACCTCAAAACCTCAAATTTCTGAAAAAGTGCGTGAATACTACACCAAATTCAATGCCGCAAGCAAGGAAATGAAGGGCAAAAGCGAGGCAACATGTTGCATCGACCACCTGATTACAAGAGCTGTAGGATACCTGATTGCAAGAGCTATATGGAGAAGCTGCGTAAAAACATATAGACCTTAGTGAATAGCCAGAGCACGAAAAAAGTTGGGGTTTCAGGCAAAGTAGAGAATGAGAAGGAAAAAAAAAGAGTCTATTACAAAGACATTCCATGATTTGAAGAAGGAATTGGAGAATGCAAAGAAAGATGAGTACACTGCTAAGACAATCCATGATTTGAAAGAGGAATTGGAGAATGTGAAGATAAAAGAGGAGTCTACTACAAAGAAAATCTATGATTTGAAGAAGATATTGGAGAATGAGAAGAAAAAAGAGAAGCCTAGTACAAAGACAAATCATAATTTGAAGAAAAATTGGAGGATGAGAAGAAAAAAGAAGAGTCTAGTGCACAAACAATACATAATTTGAAGAAGGAATTGGAGGATGAGAGGAAAAGAGAAAGTAATTGACAAGGGAAAGTAGAGGAAGTAAGAAAAAAGAGTGGAATTGAGATATCTGAAATGAAAAAGAGACATGGAGAATGCAATCGCACAAAATATGACTACATCTTCTGAAGACCATGTCAAGGATATATTAAGAAACACAGTCAATAGTATCAAACAAGAAATGTGGCAGAAAATAATGGAGAATATTGATAGCTTGTTTGAATGGCTTGAATTAAATATTAATATTAAAGAGGCCTTTGATAATCTAATAAAAACTGTTGGGGATAAAAACGGATCTTCTCCAGTCCCATACAAAATATTGGGAAACAAATTTTGCATAAAGTGCATAGATTGAGTGACAAGGATTTGGTAAGCTAGGGAATTAACAATTGCATCGATGCCTCTGTAATGGCCTTAATTGTCATTCAAAATTGTGAGAAATTAATGGAAATAGAGGAAGCTATAAAAAGTGCTTCCAAAGACTTGATGAAGATGAATCACAACATACGCTATGTGCTAAATGTTGGATTACCAAATCTTGCTGGCTCAAAAAGAATATTCATTGGAAGAGAAGATTACATGAAAAGGTTTCAAAACTTCATGAACTCTGAATTAGGCAACTTTCACGAGGAAACCACTCTAGAAAGAATTGCAAGTTGCATCAAACCATTGTTAACATTTAATGCAACAATGGATAAATTGTTCGATTCATATAATAATATCTCTTCGAAGTATGCACTGTTGACAAGGTTATAGCTATTTATCTACAACCTAAATAAGATGGAACTTCCAAATGATGCAGAATTGAGCGCCCTAAAAAATCTCCTTGGGTCATCTACTCAATCATACTACTAAGTTCTAACTACTTAGTTAGTGATAACGATATAAATGTTTTGTAACTTGTTGATCTTTATAATTTTAATTTAATTTAAACTTTGTTTTAATGTCAACTTTGTTAATTGTTACAGGAATTAGGAATCAGGATAGTTGGAGCCCTCTGCCTAGAGTAGTTGGATTTTTTTTCCTAGTCTAGATTCCTACTTGAAGAAATTGTACAATTGTCAATTGTTAATGTACACACATCAACATAATGTAGTACTAATTGTTGCTTTTGTACAAATTTTCATGTAGGTTTTGTTTCTCCCTTGTATCTATAAAAGGGAATTCAAGAACATTTGCAAAGTGTTTTAACATTCTACTTCTTTATGGCCCTAGGCTCTAAATTTGTATAATTCTATTATCTAAGATTTCTACATAGAGAAAATAATGTTAAATGTATTATGTTACAAATTCATTTATTGTACAACTTTTGCAAGAAAGTTTATTATGTTAAATGTATTATGTTACAATTTCTTTATGAAATTGGAATCAATAAAATTCTCAACATGTTTAAAATAATTTTAAACATCTACAATAACATAGCTAAGGGTATAAATTGACTTCTAAAAATATAATTAATTAGTAAATAGAGTCTTAGTCTATATAGATGTATATCTTAGACATTGGTAAGACTAGAGCACATAAATTTATTTGAATTGAAATTGGTAAGGCCAGAGCTACTAGCCTATTACTTGACTCACAAAGAAGCTGCTATAGTTGCCACACCGACTCATCATCACTATCATCAGAATCCTCACCATCTACTTCATATAACATTTGATTGTTCCTTGTGTTTTCTTCAGATTCATTGTCAGTATACATGTCGAAGTCAACTTCATCATCATTACTTCCAATATCAAGATGAGAACCACTACAAGTTCCATTACTTGTGATACTGCCACTATCACTTGGGTTTGAAATATTGGCCAACCCTCTTCTTTAACATTTGCTTCTCCAAATGCTTAAAGCCTTGTCATAAGGGAAATTATCTACCTCATACCTAGAAGTATAGAACCTCAAATAATTATCCAATTTTCTATCTAATTTGTTTCTAACCTTTTGACTTTAGGTAGCCCAAAGTACTAAAACTTTCTAATCTGCACTGAATCCAATATCATTGTCAAATATAAATTGATAAGCTTAAAATATTTTGGTATTGTCTCTCTCAATTGATCACTATGAACAAAGTTTTTCCAAAGCTTTGTTACTGCTCCCTCTTCATTTGGGTTCTCCATAAGATCATATTGTTCCCTCATGTTTGCAAAATAAAATGATTGATTTCTCAATGGAGTTTCATCTAAAATTCCATTTAAAGTTACTTCATTGATTACTGTACTTTTGCAAAAATGCTTAATCGAAGTCATCATCCTTTCATTTGGATCGCTCAAACTCTAATATTGAGGAAAAATAATAGACATTTCCTCAAGAAGTTCCTCTAGAGGGAATCTGATTCTAATTTGTGAGAAAAGATTGTAGCAAACTCATTTAATAGACTCAATGCCAAAGTCAACGATCTTCTTGAAGTCTTTAATTTTAACACATGAAAGTACCTTCTCTGGTTTTTTGAGTAATTCATCACCATCAGGCTCAAAGTCGATGTGGGCATAATACTGCATTGGTATGTTAACTCTGCGTACCGTGGCACATACCTCATTATTTTTCACCAATATGTAAAAAGCTCTCAAGATTGTTCAAATATGTGATTCCTATCCACTTTGCAAACTTTGATTCATCTAATGGTTGTATTCGATACAGAGTATCTAAGTTCAGACATGTGAATTTAAGTAGCTTAGCATATTCTACAATGTACATAGCTCTTTGTTGAACCTTTTTCATAATATTTCTCATTTTCTCTAGCATGGGGAGAGGAGTTGTTAAAGTTAAGAGTATCTTAACATTAGTTCAAGTGGAATAGAACTAAGGCAATTTATCTCGTAAAAAGTGAAATAGTCCAACAAATGATGGATATTTAGAAAATACTTGATGCGTTGGTCCATCCAAAGAGATTTATCTAGTATCATTATCTTTAAGAAGCTTCCTCCCATCAGTGAGTCTTCACCAAAGTGTTGAAATTCTCGAACTAGTTTCAAACTTTGACAAAAGTATTGGTAAATTTATTTGATTAAATATTCCACTTTATGAACACAACCAAAATTGTTGACAATTCCAAAAGCTAAATTCATTTGGTGGGCCATGCAATGAATGGAAATAAGTAGGGTACCAAATGATTCTAGATCTTTGTGTAAAGACCGCCTTTATGAGCTTGCATAACCAAAGCTCCATCTACTCCAACACAAACCATTTTTTCGGCAATCTCTATGTTATCCATATCTTTATAGTCAATCAAAGTACTTGTTGAGTTGTCATTTTGCACGATGCTTTACGACAAGAATCCTTTCTAACTCCTCTCTTGAAAATTTGATATGAGACCAACTCCAAGGTTCCAAGCGATCTTGCGACCTATTGGAATCCATTCAATTGAAGATAAATGTATTTGTTCATAAAGAGACCTTTGTTGGTTCATACCAATTTCGGATAAGATGATCAATCTGTTTGCTATTTTCAAAATTAACCATAAAAGAGATATATTTTTGTATTTTTTTAAAAAAAATGAATACAATCTAATAATGCAACTAATTTAACCAAAGGTTAGCAAAGCAAATAACAAAATAAGGCAACAAGAAATGAAAGTAAATAGCATAAAAGAAAAAATCCTAATAGACATAAACCATTGTAACAACATGTATGCGAGTTAAATTGTTGAAAAGATTGGGTAGGAAACAAATGAAAGTAGGAGCAGCGCTTCCTCAAATCCACTGATGCAATTGTCAATGGAAACTTAGTAAAACTTAAAGATGTTTCATGTCTTATCAAATCGCAAGGCCACGAAAAGTGTGCTTATGCGAGACGAGAAGCTATGTAGGAACAATAGGGTGATCTCTTCTCCAACTCTATACGTCGGCAGAATTTGTCAACATGTGGCAAACACCAGAACTAAAAATATTGCACGATTAAATCAACGCAACAAAAACTATTGGCTCCATTATTATCATGAACAAGGATCGACAAGAATAACACACTTCGGCAAGAATAACTACACTTAGAATGAGAGCACCAAAAGCATATATTATTGCATCAAAATAACGTCCTAGAATACATGTTACATTCCTCAATTTATAAGAAATCATCTCCTCAATTTGTGTTGAGAGTGAGAGATCTCTTCATGTAAATATGTGCTTAAAACTAATAAAACAAATCTAATTATGTATAGAATAACTCTCTAAATGGTGCTCAAATAGGACTCCACCCTTATTTATGTCAATAAATGAGTGCATGAGCCTTTACATGTCTTAAGACAAAGAAAGAAGTAGTGGATAAAAATAAGGAAGCTTTAAGAGGATATGGGAGACACTGGAAGCTCTAAAAATGGAATCTTGGCCTTCTTTGAACATTTCTAGGAGTTAAACTGTCGTTAGAATGTGTTTCCAGTGCATGGAAAGCTCTAAATTTGAAGCTGACAGTTAACTGTCGACGCACCTCTAACTTCTTCAAAATTGTTGGTGCACCATTGGAATAGAACACCTCTAGAGTAGAGCACCTGCGCATCTGCATGAAATTTATGTAAAGTGCTAGGGTTTATGGGTTTTTCTCAGACGAGGTCTAGGAGCACTCTAGTGTACTTATTTTTCCCTTTTTTGATGGTTTATACCTTTATAGCCAAACATTTTCATAGATTTGAACTCCTTCTGCTTCTTCTATCTAAAATTCCAAGGCACCTATGTTGAATCTTGTCATTAATAGTTGCATAAGATGAGGAACTTGTTCTGGTTCATGTGTCCAACCTCTGTAATCTTTGATCTTCAGTGTAAATTCATGAATCAAAACTTACGTGTGACTCCTTTGAAAGTGAAGGTTACTAGCTTAGGTGAGATCTCTATTGATGTTGATAATGAAGATGTTATGATGATCTGTGCACATGTGTGTTATGCACCACACCCGCATGTGTTATGTGCACTTGTGCACCTTCATGTTATGCACATCTTCGTGCATTATGAAGTTCGTTCCTTGATTTTTTCTTCTCTCTAACTGTCTGATCCTTCTCGGTCAGAGACCAAGTGATCCAGATTATCCAGAATGATCATATATATATATGTGTATATATATATATATATATACATATACATATATATACATGTATATATATATGTATATGTATATATATATGTATATATATATGTATATATATATATGTACATATATATATATATATACATATATATATATATATATATATATATATATGTATATATATATATATGTACATATATATATATACATATATATATACATATATATATATATATACATGTATATATATGTATATGTATATATATATATGTATACATATATATATACATACATATATATATATCTACATATATACATATATATATATGTATATATATATATATATATATATATATATATATATATATATACATATATATGTGTGTATATATATATATATATAAAAGATTTTCTAGGCAATTTTAATTGGCTTTTTTGCAGGTCTTCTACTCAAAATTTCAAGTTGAAACTTTCATCGGTCAAAAGTTATGACCCCGACATATATATATATATATAAAGAAGATTTTCTAGGCAATTTTAATTGGCTTTTTTGGAGGTCTTTTACTCAAAATTTCAAATTGAAACTTTCATTGGTCAAAAGTTATGACCCCGACAAGTTAAGGATGCTTTTTTATTTGCACAAAGAAGTAAACATTAGTCTAGAGAGTTGAAAACCTAACCCAAAATAAATCCTAACTGACAAAAAACCTAGCCCAAATGCTTCAAAACAATGAAAAATAATAATAATCCCCCTTTTACCCTTGATATGCAAAATAGCACACCAAGGGCACCTTCAAAGGTGCGGGAGGTGCATTGAAAAAACATATCAAGGGTCTTTTGGTGCAGTTGCACCCCTACCCTTAGTGCAAGTGCTATGTGGGGGTGGGGGACTTAGCTTTTAAATGTGCAAAAAAGGATGCACATTTGTGCAACTTTATGCCCTTATGTTGGTTTTATGTCTCATTTGAAAGGTGCACATGTGCGCACCTTGGGGAGGTGCACACATGCGCACCTTTCCTTAGGTGTTTCTTAGCTTTTAGACCCAATGCACACCCTTTGGAGGTGCACACCTGCACATGTGCACAGGTGTGGATCTCCAAAGGGAGATAAGTGTGTACTTGCGCATTCAACGCACCTGGGCACCTTGGATAGGTGCGCATGTGCGCATTTATGCACTAAAACACTTATCTTTCACTCTTTCACAGTTTTGACACCCTATACTTGTCCAATCAGAGACTAGGACTTGATCTAGACTTAGGAAGAGTTTCAAAAAATACCCAGGCCCCAGACTAGGGATCTGGGAAACCAAAAAATTTACTAGGGGGTCCCCATTTCTAGGAGAAATGGGGCGTGTGTTGTGAAACCGCAACAATACTCTTTAACACATCATATATATATATATATATATATTTTGCACTACACTTCAATTTAGCAACATATAGTATAAAATGTTGACAGAAAAGATGTTTGCATTATAAACATGCATACTCACTTAATAAGCATTATCGATTGTTGTAACTGTTGGAAATTTGGCTAGGTAGATAAGTTTGAGTTGTCATTTAAGGCAACATATATTTAGTATTAAGTGAGAAAATTATGAAGATGAGGTTTTGGTAGAAGGACTAATAAATTTTTCTAAGTATCATGAAGTTTATCTAACAACATAGACACTATTTTGATTGGTGAGCTTCACAGAGATACTATTAGCATGTGAGGAGTTAGTAGATAAAGAGTGGGCATCATACTACATGCTTGTAAGTGTGTGAGTCATTTGTATCAATACATACAGATTTATTACAGATTTACCATTTGCAGTATTGAACATACATAACATGATAGAGTTAAGGAATTAGATATTTTAAGTTAAGGAATTGTTTTATTTTGCAAAATAATTAATTAACTAATTAGTTACAACATCCTAGATGTTAACCCTAAGTGGACAAAGTATAGTTTTACATTTTGGGGCATGTGTGAATACAATGATCATATCAAATATCAAAGATATCAATGGTTGCAAGAGTTTGTTTTTGTATCTACTCCTTTTTAATACATAATATCATTGTATAATACATGTTTGGGCAGTAGGCTCATCTTGCATACATTTTTCAATTGTAATAACAACTCCTGACATGGTCGAGGCTTCTAACAAGGACCGAGACACTACATGAATGTATAGACTCATAATAGGGTCAATATCTTTCACAAGATACTTTTGATTAATCGATCATTTTGTAGGTACTGTCCCCATCGGGGTTTTCCCTTAGTTAGGGCTTCCTTAGTTAACAGACAATGGTGTTATGAGTTATATTATGTTACTTTTATGTTTACTTTTCAATTTAATCACATGTGCATAATTTAAGATTAAAAAAGGTATCCATAGTTGGAAAAAAAAATGTGAAATACTTATTCACGCACCCCCCACCCCACCCTCTCAATATTTCCTATTTCTAGCAATTGGTATCAGAGCATAGTTACTTAGAGAAGGCCTAACAACTTGAGTAAGATCTTTATGGATATGGATCAATTACAAAAGAACCTATAAGAAGCTCTTGAGCAACTTGATGTACTTACAAAACAAATAGATGCTTTGAAGGACAAGTATGAAAATGTGAAGAACTACATTGAGAAGTTGAAAGACAAGATATAATATATCAAATCCAAGGAGACTAAATATCAAATAAAGGATAATCATGAAGTTTCAAGGCTTAAGAAAGAAAATGAGATCTTGAAGCATGAGCTAGAGATTACAAATATGAAATTGAGCTTGAAGGATGATGACAAGAAGATTCAATCAGATTTGAAATCTAAGAATGCATATATGAGATCCAAGCTTAGAAAGGTGACATCTAAACTTGATGCTACAAAATTAGAATATGCAGAACTTGAGAAGTACAATACTATTGTGAAAGGAGAGCTTACACAATCAAAGCAACCTCTTAAGAAATTAAATTTAAGTAGTGAAAAACTTGATAAGAAGAAGATTATGGCACAAAGACCTTCTTATGATGAGACTTGTCTTGGATACTTCAGAGGAGAATTATCAAAGAGATTTGAAACTAGAAAGGAACCAGATCTTGTGATCTAATAACCTAAAGTACAACATGAAGATCTAAACAAGATTGAGTCAAATCAATCAAAGGATGTACCTAAACAAGTTGAACCACCTGTAGAAGTAAGGATGCAATTTATTGGAAGATGTTATGCATGCAATGAAATTGGCCATATAAAGAAGGATTGTACAGGTAAGTATACTAACCTTATTTCTGGATATTATTATAATTTTTATGCTTTTGGAAATAGAGCTAGTGAGTGTAGAAAACCTAGGTTTAATAATAATATGCGTCAAGGTACTAACCCTGCAGCTAGTAAACCTATTGGAGGAACCAATATTATAAGAAATGGTATAATGTGTTATAAGAGTAGCAACTTTGGACATATTGCTAGAGATTGCAAATTACAAATCGATCAATCAGGACCTAAATATGGAAACAATGTGATAACATGTCACATTTGCAACAATAGGGGACATATATCAAGATTTTGTAGGATGAACAATGTAAGAATGCCAAATAACATGAGAACCCCAAACTTTAGAAGGAATGTGAACAATGTAAGAAGAGATGAGGATATAAACAACATTCAAAGAGAAATTATGAAACAATATGTAGAAAATGTCAACGAGACATATGTTAAGGCGAAGACTCCAACGAGTTCACAAGATAGTGTGGAAAAGAAATCAAGTGAAAAACCTTAAAAAAAACTTGAAGTCAGTAATGGTTGCTAGCCAACCCCTATCTATTTGAGAAACTTATTCTTAATAAACAAAGGAAAATTAGCATCAAAAAATTATTTGAACCCTTAGAGAAAGAATTAAGGTTTACATAGTTAATAGGAGGTACATATGGATGTGAGGAAGTTATGGTTAATTGTGCATAAGATTTTGAGTTCATATGTGAGAGCACAAAGAGAAAGAAGTTCTTTGGTTAATGGAAAAAAAAAAAATTCATGCTTGTGTACTTACACAATAAATGCAAAAGTAAATTTAAAGGTTTAAATTAATTGTCTTAGCACCATTTGATTGAGTGAAGAGTTAAGGAGCAACCGAAGGAGAATTAAGAGCAATTTAGAAGTAGTTTGAGAGATTTGTCAAAGCATTTCACCATTCACACACAATGAGCCCTAAATCATGAATTAAAGGTATTTACGCTCTTGTGAAGTCAATTTGTGAAGTAAGGTTAAGTGTTTGAACAAATAAAATGGAAGAATCAATTATTCACAATGTTGAGGATGTCCCTAGATCTAAGATTAAGTTAAACCCTATTCCACCATTAGAGGATAACCCCAAAACCACATTTTTGCAAACCCTAGATAAAGTATTGCATTTGGAGGATATTGATAGTTACACGCAATGCAAATTTGAAATAGTAGGTGAAGGAAATATTTATGATGAATTTGATAAAGTTTACAAACAAGATATGTCATGCAAAAGATGTTTATGAATATCTAGAGGTCAAAATGATGTGGTAAAGTATTTTTTTTTTACCATGAATTCAATAATGAAGATTGGACCAAGATGATCCTTAGAAAAATTCATGATGGAAAGTTCTAGATGGGAGACAATATAGTTGAGATTTCAGCCAACCTAATTCATGAAGTAATTGGTTTGAGCAATGAAGGATCTATCCCACTAAATGAGAAAAATGTCAAGAAATTTGTAATTGAGAACACACAATCAACCTACAATGACAGAGGCATCATCATTAGCAAGATCAAACAAGATGTTGTAAGATTTGTGAGTAAGATTATTGCATCCAAGTTATGTTTATGTTCTAGAGAGGATGATATAGTAGCTAGATTTGTACATGTTGCATACAAGATGTGTGTTAAAAGAACCAAAGTGAGCTATGTGAGATTCTAACAATTCAATTGACTGAAAACCTTGAGAGGATAAATAAAGTAAGGAATGGATAGTTTAGGTTTCAATCCTTGATTACTTACATATTTTTCCACCTTTTGAGAGGATTCCATTTCATGCTCCTTTTTTATTGAAACAATAGTGGCAAGTGTGCCATATAAAAGATCACACACATATATAGGAGACCTCTAATTGATAAAATTGAGAACAATGCAACAATAATCTTAAAGTCATTTTAGACTGAGAGGAAACAAATAAAAAGAATACCAAATTCAATGATTGAGAAGGACAAAGAGGAAATTTTCTTTATGGTTGACATAGATTTGACATACATTGAGGCAGTTATACCTATAATACTATATGTTGATCCTCTTGGTTATGAGATAAATGGAGAGGAAATTGAAGGGTATGTGTAAGAAATTCTAAAATCAGAATCAAACATTGAGTTTGGAAGGTTTGGAACTTATGAGGAAAACATGCAACTAGATTATCAAGTTAAGCTTGAGAAGTCTACTAAGAGGAAGGTTGATAGTGCAATAAAGAAGATCATGAAAGACACTTACATAAATCCACAAGAATTTGCAATAGTTAAAGAGACTATATTTGGAATAAAGCAAATTGAGTCAGAGAACATCTTATTTGTTCCACCATTGGTAGTAGCATGCCCTAGTTCTATACCATTAGAATCAAATCCATCACCCATGAGAGGCACAGTTGCTCAACCATCAACAGAAGCATCTTCTACTCCATATGTAGTAGTTGCACTAGTGCAACCACAGTTTGTACCACCTCCACTTGTTCAACCTAGGGAAGAGGAAGAAGATTTAAGTATTATAAAAGTTCAATCATCCACATTAAAAGGCACTAGAAGGTCCATGAGGTTGGCAGAAGTGAAACAGGAACTAGTAGAAGCACCTAGACCTAAAAAAGTGAAGGAAATGGCTACTGGGTCAAGAAAGAAACAAAAGGTTACTGCCACCTATGAAGGAAGGAAGATGAGATGTCAAGTTCTCACTCTTGAGGTTGTTGACAAAATACAAGAAGAAAAAGAAAAGGACAAAACCAATACTGCAAGCAAGAGTAGAAAGTAGTGGAAACCCAAGATAGAAAACATAAATAATAGGATTTCCAATAAAGGAAACTTTACTAAACTTGGTAAATTTTATAATCAGTATGATACCTTTGAGAAGCTATAGCTAGAAAATAAAATTATTTGACATATGATCTTGTCTAATAAGAAGTTCTAAGATATTCGAGGACATATTCCCAAATATTTATATGATAAATTGATGAATAGGAAGAAGAGGGTAGTAGAAGAGGACAAGGCTTTAAGAGAAAGGTTAGTCAAAAAACTTTGCAAAGTTGAGAATGAAGAACACCTTGAAAGAATACTTGCAAAGCTTCAACCCCTTCTAAGAAAAAAAAAGAGCTATTCTAATCATGGGAGGGAATTATGAAGAAGTGAACAAAGAGATAGAGCAATCTATTGTTAAAATTATTACACAATTTAAGGATTCTTTGACAGAGAAGCAGAAGACTTTAGAAGACAAAATAATGTCTTCTTCTGAACCTTAAAAAGAGGGAGAAAGTATAAAGTTATTAAAGATATCCAGATATCGATACATTCAAGCAGTTGATGTAATGCCCCACTTGGAGATCATTAGAACAAAGATAAATAAAAGCCAATACATTTTTTTTAAAGTAACAAGCATGGATTTGAACAAAATCAATATGCAACTAATCACAACATGAGACTTAACCAAACAATCCAAGCAACCAATGATCTCCAAGTATCACTACTTACCAACGCATCCAACAACCAAATATGGAAGTTAAACAAATAAGCAACACTTAATCTCTAAATGATCAAGTCATAGGAAGGGGCAACCCAATAGGGTATCCAAAACACCCTTTGAAACTCATCTGAAAAGTTTGACAATGCTTGTTATTTTCTCAAGTAGGGTTTTTACACATAAACCATGTGATACATTTCCAGTATTGTACGACACTGTTCAATACTACTAGATGATACTTTTCCAGTATCATGTGATACTTCTTACAACTACCGTGTGATACTTTGTAGTATCACACAATATACTTTACTATAGCCATATGATATTTTACTAGTATCATACAATAGAACTTGCTACTGTCATGTGATACTTTCTGCTGGTGCACTTTTGTCAAGGTGCACTTTTTGAAGGTGCTCTTTTCTCAAGAAGGTGCCCAATGTGTGCATTGCAATTTTGAATATGCACAAGTTGGAGGACTCTGAAAGGTGTGCATGCATGTGTGCAAGTGTGCAAGTTTGAAGGTGTGCTTTTATCAAGGTGTTCTTTTTGAATGCTTTTTACAAGGTGTACATTAAAATTTTGAATATGCATAAGTTGGAGGACTCTAGAAGGTGCACATGTGTGAAGGTGCACAATTGTAAAGTCTTGAAGATGCCTAAGACCCCAAAGATGCTAAGGTGCACAATTTTATAAAGTTTTGAAGAGAAAAGTGCATAGGTGTACAAATGGGCCTAAATCATCAAAAAGATCAAAATAAGTACACGAGCGATCTAAAACCCCATTTGAGAAAAATCTAGAAACCATTTTCAAAACTGATAACTTTGATTTTTTGGTGAATTGAGCACCTTGCGCACTTCCCTGAAGTTGTGCATGTATGTGCGAGGGTGTACAATTTGAAGATTTATTGAATAAATTGTCACTAAATGTGCACCTTTTGAAGGTGTGATTTTTAGAGGTGCACCAAATCAAGATGTGGGTCGATAATTTTGAAGAAGTAGTGCGCCAAAAGTTAATTATCAGTTGCTATTTTTTAGCATTCCATGCATCAGAAATGCATTTTGACGACAGTTTAACTCCCAAAAACACCTAGAGAATTCCTAGCTTTCATTTTTAGAAGTCCCAGTGACTTTGAGATCATCTCATGATATCTCTCTTCTTATCTTCTTCTTCTTTCATTTTTTAAGTCATGTAAAGGCTCATGTACCCATTATTGATATAAACAAGGGTGGAGACCTACTTGGCACCATTTAGAGAGTTAGCTCAAGTATGTAATTAGCTTTATTGTATTAGTTTTTTAGCATGAGTTTGCATTACAAGAGCTCTCGCTCCTAACACAAAAGGAGAAGAGGATTTATTTTAAATACATGGATGTAATATTAGGTCATTATCTTGATGCAATAATATATGCTATTGGTGCTCTCATTCTGAGTGTAGTTATTCTTGCCAGAGTGTGCAATTTTTTTGAATGCATGTCCATGAATTATAATGGAGTCAATAGTTTTATTGTATTGTTATGATTGTGCAATCTTTTAGTTCTGGTGTTTTCCTTGTGTTAACAAATTTCATTATTTTGACAAATTGGAGAAACGATCATCTTTGTTCTTGCATAGTGTTTTATCTTGTATGAGCACACTTTTTATGGCCTTGTGATTTGATGAAACATGAAACATATTTTAGTTATTATTGAAGTTCCCACTGACAATTGCATCAGTGGAGTTGAGGAAGCGCTGCTCCTAATTTCACTGGTTTCCTACCCATATCCTTTTAATAATTTAATTCACAAACGTGTTGTTACTTTGCCTTATGTTTGTTAAGATTTTCTCTTTTAGTAATTTTCTTTAACTTTTTGTTACTATATCTTTGTTATTTGCTTTTCAAACACTCAATTAAAATAGGAATTCATATAGTTGCATTGATAAACTATATTCATTATAAAACAAAAATACAAAAAAATATCTCTTTTGTGGTTACATTTCAACAACAGGTGTGCAAATTGGAAGGTACCAACAAAGGCCTCCTTGTGAAAATACACATTTATCTTCAATTGAGTTATCCAATAGGTTGAAAAACAACCATTCGGAACTTTGGAGTTGGTCATTGATGATCTTTTCAAGAGAGAGACCTAAAAGGATTTCTACCGTTAAGCATCGTACAAAATGAGTGCTCAACACAATTGACAAAATTATTAAAGTTATAATTGATATCGTTGGCTTGTCAATTGTGAAGAGACGATACACCATTGGTAGTGAGGATGGCAAGAAGAAAATTGAAGATGCATTGATTCGACATCTTCACTAGTTTAAGAGAACAACTCTAGAGTTACACTCTACGATTCCATATGAGTTACAATAGATATTGGATTCTAAATGGTCATCTACCATGTAAATAGACAAAAATGTAATAGATAAATCCCTAATAGAGCTACAACCTAAACTATGCTCTAAAGAAGAAATGATTATTTATGAAGCTCACAAAAAGGAATTTGGAGTCAAAGGAAGAGCTATAATGATTCTCATAGAAGATACACAAAGTATTCATGTGGAAACACTATGGAGGAAAATATTGAAACTTGATGAGGAAACATAGGGAAACTCATCACCTATTCGAGTTGATGATGCTCATACAGTTGAAGAATTTATTAGAAGTTGTGTACATGACATCCTCGATTAGGTACAATAAATTCAACATGAGTCACTCAACGAAATTGAAGAAATAAGTGAACTTGAGCAAAGAGATGAATTACTTAAAGAAAGTAAGCAAGAGAAAAGGCAATAAAAGGAAAAAGAGGAATACCAAGTAAGAAGAAAGCTAAGTCTTCAGCCGAGTGTGCTAAAGAAGTAAAAATTGATGAGAATTCTAATAGAGGAAGAATAAGAAGATTTAGGAGAAGAATAAATTATCCCCACACTGGTATATGTTAATAAGTTAAAACCTAAAAAGTTAATGGAGTATTCAAAAAGGTGAAAGGAAAGCAACAAGAGATAAAAAGAAGAAATAGGTGCTGAGACAGTCAAGAAACAAATTAGTATGGTTAGTATCTGAGGTTGAATACAGCATATATGATCACATAATTGGTCAAACATATAAACTGAGTAAAGAAATTTATGATCAAGAGACAATTTTACATAGTGCAAACCTAAACATTGTTGAGGAAACATGGAAAAGAAAATGACTAAAAATTTGATGGAGAAAGTGAGTGAAATAAGAGAAAATATAGGAGATAAGGACTTCAGTGAAAGAGGTGGGAATCTTATTAACCGAGATATCAAACTCCTCTAAGTTTGTAAAACATTTGGAAGTATAGAAAGGTGAGGTACAAAAGCAACTAGAGAATATAAGTAGTCAACTTGATCCAATATCAAGTCCAATTACTACATTCAATGAAGATTTGAAGAAGACTTGCACATATGAGACATGTACAAGAAGAACATGACAATAGATCAGTGAGTTTACTTGAACTCTAAGCACATTTTTCCCCTATTCTAAAAGTTATGCAAAAGAATTTGAAGATAGTAGAAGATGCATTGTCATTTCCATATGCATATTCATTTGAGAGTCTAGACAAGACAACAACAAAGTTGCAAGAAAAGGATATTGCATAAATTCACATGAAGAAGACATGGGAGACATTAGTAGAGTCAGCAAAGATTACTTACAAGGTTATCTTTGATAGATTGTTGTAACAAGCACCCCTTTTTTGTTTTTGAGGAGACTTGCATATTACTAAGTATTATCAATTAGAGTGTTATTTTCAACATGGCATTTTGACAAACACTTAGCAAACATACAACGATAAACATACAAAGTCTAGAACCTCCTTATTTTCTAATAAAATATTGATTTTGCAATTGAAATGTTTACATACAATTGCCTTATAGGCTGCAACAAATATTCAGACTGGTCTTTAACAATTACAATGCCCAAAAATGAATAGTATGATGGAAGGAACCTATGAGTAGATGTTGTAGCGATCTGTTGATGAAATGGTAGCCCCTCCAAACTTCTATCAGCTAGAGTGTACAAGAAACTCAATGCAAAATTGTTCACATACTATAGCAGCACTATTCACAGTACTGTAGCAAAAAAACTATTCATGACACTATAGCAAAAACACTATTCACATGCACTGTAGCAAAAACACTATTCACGCACACTGTAGCAAAACACTATTCATGCACACTATAGCAAAATCACTATTCATGTGTACTATAGAAAAATTACTATTCATGCGTATTGTAGAAAAATCTGACCTAAACTTTAGAGCTCTCTTCTACTATGTGCAAACTTACCAATAAATCCCACTATTTTTCCCAAATGGAAACACTCGATAATCCTCCTGACTATTTCTTTCAACAACGAAGAGAATGTTAGCAAAGAGGGATTTTGTCCTTCAAGCCCAATAATCAAATTTCCTAGAAATCCAATAGCATAATAGTAATATCATCCAATCATACCCCAACTCATTCTAGCCAAGAGAATATAAAGTCCTCCAAGAAGTCGACTTCATTTGCATAAGCTATGTGGGATAAATAAGAAACACCTTTTTAAAACAACTTTATAATAAAGTGACTTAATTAATAAGTCTTTTATTTAATTATCACTTTATAATAAAGTAAATCAACATTGGCATTAAAATCATATAAGAGTCGAACTCAAAATACCATGTATGATAGCTCGTTAAAAAGAGCTCAACCAAGCCGAACACTGCAAATTTCCATATCACTTGACTCCCACTGACTTACTAAAAATAGTAACTCATGAAAATACTGTCAAATGAGCTCCCTAATCACTTCATTAGCCTATAGAAGCTCCTATCATAGGCTAATCTACTGACTTTGATGGTCACATTAAGTAGGGGACATTACAGTCTGCCCCCCTTGAAATTGCTTGTCCTCAAGCAATCTTAGTTCCTGATGTTGTAATACCTACTCTTTTTCCCAAGTAGCATCCTCCTCTGGCAGGTTTCTCCAGTTAACCAAGTATTCCTTAACTACCTTGTTCCTAAGATTCCTCTCTCTGGTATCCATAATAGCTTCAGGGACCAACACAACCTTACCCTCCTCATCCAACGATGGCAAATCTGCGGAAGGCACAATTTGTTGACTAATGGCTTTCTTAAGTCTCGACACATGAAACACATTATGTACTCGAGTGCCCTTTGGAAGCTCAATCTCATAGGTGACCTCGCCCACTTTGTGAATCACTTTGTAGGGTCCATAAAACCTAGGCTTCATCTTCTCAGCTCCACTCTTCTTGAGTGATGACTGTCTATATAGTTGTAGCCTCATGTAAACCATATCCCCTACCTCAAAATTGCACTCTACCCTATGTTGATCAGCATACAACTTCTGTTGATTTTGAGCCTACTGCATGTTCTCCCTGAGAACTTTCAATATATATTGACTATTCTACAATAAGTCTTTCACTTTGGGCACTCCATTGTCCCCCAAAACTAAATTGATGAAGCTAGGTGCTTCATAACCATACAATGTCATGAAAGGAGTCATCTTGATGGACATATGATAAGTGGTATTATAACAATACTCTCCCATATGCAGCCATCTAACCTTGCAAGCTCTCTACATTGTGCACTCACATAGTTTCTCAAATATCCCTCCACCCATTTATTCACAATCTATGACTACCCATCTATTTATGGATGGTAACTAATGTTGGGTATAAGATATTTACCACATGACCTAAACATTTTTTGCCAAAAAATACTCATCAATTTACTATCCTGGTCACTGACTATGAATCTAAGCAGCTCATGTAACCTGAATATCTCTCTGAAGAAAAGATCTGCCACCTATGTTCCTGTATAAGTGGATAGAATAGCAAAGAAGTGAGTGAATTTTTTCAAGTGGTCTACCACCACATAGATACAATCTATCCCTTGCATTTGTGGTAACCCAGTGATGAAATCCATTGAAATAGTTTCTCATTTCCTCTCAGGAATGGGCAAGGGCTGAAGAAATCATACAAGAAAAGTGTGCTCTCCCTTATTCTATTGACACACCACACACTCTCTCACATATCTTTGCACTTCATCCTTGAGTCCCTTCCAGGTGAATCTCTCATGGATCTTCCTATAAGTTTAGGAGACCCCAGGATGTCTAGTTGTGGCGCATTATGAAATGCCCTCAAGATCTCTTTTCTAAACTATGATGTAGGAATCAAATAAATCCTATTCTGAAATCTTATCAACCCATCCAATACTGCATACCTATCATCCTGAATGGTGCCTGCAACTACCACAGAAGCCCAATCATCTCCTACATACTCCACTGTAATACAGTTTCTCCAATGTCCTGAAATTTTTGCTAGAGAAAATAAGTAAGGTCTCCAAGATAAAGCGTTCGCCACCACGCTTACCTTTGACAAACTTTATGTCAAAGTCATAAGCTTGCAATTTGGTAACCCATTTCTTTTGTCGATCATTAAGATCATGTTAGCCCGTGAATTATTTAATACTATTGTGATCAGTATTGATCACAAAACATCCACCTACCAAATAAGATCAAAAATCCACCTACCAAATAAGATCAAAATTTGGCCAATGTATGCATTATGGCCAACATTTCCCTATCATTGATAGAGTAGCTCCTCTCAACTCCTCAAAGCTTCCTACTCTCAAACGTAATGGGGTGTCTCTCTTGAATCATTATTTCCCCTATTCCATCTCCTGAAGCATCACACTGAAGCTCAAAACATTTATGTGTTGCTTCTATACATGTGAAGGCACCCTTCTCGGTGAGATTCGTCAAAGGTGTGGCAATATGTCAGAATCCCCTAACAAACCTCCTGTAAAAAATACATAAACCAAAGAACCCCTGAGCTGTGTGAGGTTTATGGGAGTAGGTCAATCCATAAAAGCTCTAATATTTTTGGTATTGACCCAAACACCATTTGTGCTAATGATATGCCCAAGGTAAAGGAGCTCGGTCATGCCAAACTTGAATTTATATTCCTTGGAATACAATGACTCTCTCTCCAGAATAGATAAGACCTCCTCTAGATGTTGTAAGTGCTCCTCCCAGGTCTTACTGAAGACCAAGATGTTATCAAAGAAGATCAAGACGAATCTCCTCAACTGCCTCCTAAAGACTTGGTTCATACAACTCTAAAATGTAGCGGGTGCATTGGTTAGCCCAAATGGCATAACCATAAAATCAAAGTGGCCATAGTGACATCAAAAGGTTTTCTTCTCGATGTCCTCTACTCTCATCTAAATTTGATGGTATCCAGATTTTAAATCAATTTTGGTGAAGAAGCATGCCCCATGCAACTCATCAATCCTAAGAATGGGATACCTATTTTTAATTTTTTTTCTTATTGAATGCCCTATAGTCGATGTACATGCACCTTGTCCCATTATTCTTCTTTACCAAAACTAATGCTGAAGCAAAAGGGCTTTTTCTCGGCCTAATGTGCCCCATCTCCAACAACTCCTTAATTGCCTTCTCTATCTCATCCTTGTGTTTCTTAGGATGACGATAGGGAGTAATCATAACTAGTTTGGTTCCCTTCTCGAGCTTAATAATGTGCTCTATCCCTGTATCAGGAGGAACCCCATGTGGAATCTTGCCAAATACTTTAATGTGCCTGTCAAGTATCTCCTAGATATTTGGTGGATGACTCTTCACCTATGGCTCTCGTGAAGTTGACATAGTGAAACATTATGTTTCCCACTCTATGTCATTATGCTAAAAAAGTCTCTGCATTCTCCTCAGGGAGACTACTCTGCAACTACCATCTAAAATTCCTCTGAGTACAAGAGTTTTGTTTTGCTATGTTAAGTGTGAACTCAACTAGCAAAGCCATCCATGTCATATCAAGGATGAAATCATATTCTCCTATGTCTACTACATAGAACTCATCCTTCAACTCATAGCCATCTCCAAACCCGATGCGAAGATTAGGTATCTCCTGAGTGCATAATAATTTATCACCATTAGCTACCATGACTCTAAACCCAACATGCTCCTCAGATAGTAAACCTCTCGTGGCTACCAATCATGCATCAATGAAGTTATGTGTAGCCCTAGTGTCAATGAGAGAGATCACTTTCTGCCCCTGGATAGTACCCCTGACCTTAAATGTGATCACCTTTTGAGCCCCTGCTAATCATGTCAACAACCTATGATCCTTAGGAATGTCATTCTCCTCTATAGTGCTACTATCATCCGAATCAGAGTGATGATCCTCCCCCTCTGATTGTGACTCCTCCACTGAGAAATACTCCATTTGATTTTCCTTATCCTTGAGAGGGCACTTATGAGATAAATCTCAAGGCTCTCTGCAATGAAAACATAGCTTCTTCCTCCTCAACTCATTCAGGGTGTCATTGTCCAACCTATTATCCCTTTTTGGCTAACCATCCTTGTGAAAGATTTTTTGTCCTTCTCCTTGTCCTTCTTCATATGTGAATCCCTATGATGAAATTTTCTCCTAAAAGAAGAAGGTGCTAAGTCACGAGCCTTCTTAGTGGCCTCCTATAATATAGCCAGGTCATGCCCCTTGACCAAATCCCTCAAGGGATCTAAGAGTTCATCCATAAATAACACTACTAATATCCTCTCTGAAATGTCTATAACCAACACAACCAACCTTTGAAATTCATTGATGTATGTCTCAACTGATCCCCACTACTTGAGCTATGCCAACTCTTTAAACTGTAACTCGGGATCTTTGGTATCAAATCTCTCTATGAGTCTCTTAGTGAACTCCTTGTAAGATGTGATTTGATTATGCCCCAAGGTTACCATGCCATGGTGCCACCACTCATGCACCAGACCATCCAAATGAATATCCACATACTTTATAGCCTCCTCCTTATGCATCAAATTCAGCTGGAAGTATGTATCTACCTTCTGCACCCAAGCTCGTGCAATCATCTTTCCTAAAGCATCACAATAATGTAAGGAAAGTTTTCCAACTTTATTTCCCAACTCAAAGTTTTGATTCCTCCATCTTGCTCTAGGCATGTGTCTCATCCTCATGTCCATGTAATCTCTAAGGAAAATATCTGCCATAAACTCTGGTCCACTAGCCTCCCAGTCCCTCCTAAACTGATCATGTAACTCGGTAATTTTTGTTTTGTTTACTGGTTGAACTAGATCTCTGGGTGGAAAGGTGGGCAGAAGAGGTCTTGAGCTCGTTGTCTGAGTTGGGCGTGCAACATGTCTAAAGTTATCAGCCTCTTTCCCATCGTTTCCATGTCCATTATTATTACCATTAATGTTATTCTCAGGACCATTGTTGTTGCCTCAACCTCCATTATTATCATTTCCCCCATTTCCATTGTTTGCATCACCTAGATTAATATTGATGCCCCTCTGTCTAGCCATAAGCTATAACATTGTATCCATTCGCCTACTCTGCTCCTATTGCATATGTTGCCCCTCTTCTAACGTACCCAGTAACCATTTGAACATTACCTCCTCTTGATCTAGATCGGCATTCCTGCCTCCGCCTAGTCCTATATTCCTATCATCTCAGTCACCCATACTAAGTAGTCTTGTTCAAAGAATATCTCCTCTATGTCTGTATGACTGGATTCTATGTCCACCTGCGAGATGAACTAGATTGCTCGCTCTATGAGTCTGAATCTTTGTCATCTTGCTATGGTATGATGGAAGTTAATGGCCTTTTTCGCATGCTCAAACATACATTCTAAACCTATTTTATTTCTAACTTAAGTGTTTTGACATTTTGTCAAACATTTTTCCCTTTATCTGGCTGTTCCAAATTCCTTGTAAGGCTTCCACAACATGGTAGGAGTTAAAGCTCTGATACCATTGTAATAACCACCCCTTTTTTTTTTTGAGGAGACTTGTAGATTACTAAGTATTATCAATTAGAGTGTTATTTTCAACATGGCATTTTGACAAACACTTAGCAAACATACAAAAATAAACATGCAAAGTCTAGAACCTCCTTGTTTGCTGATAAAATATTGATTTTGCAATTGAAATGTTTACATACAATTGCCTTATAGGCTACAGCAAAAATTCAAACTAGTAAAATGCCCAAAAATGAACAGTATGATGGAAGGAACCTGGGAGTAGATGTCGTAGCGATTTGCTGATGAAATGGCAGTCCCTCCAAACTTTTATTAGCTAGAGTGTACAAGAAACTCAATGCAATATTGTTTGCGTACCGTAGCAACACTATTCATTGTACTATAGTAAAAACACTATTCATGACATTGTACCAAAAAGACAATTCAAATGCATTGTAGAAAAACACTATCCATGCGCACTATAGAAAAACACTATTCATGCGCATTGTAGTAAAATCACTATCCACATGTACTATAGAAAAATAACTATTCATGCGCAATATAGCAAAATCTGACATGAACTTTAGAGCTCTCTTCTACTATGTGAAAACTCACCAATAAATCCCACTATTTTTCCTAAATGGAAACACCCGATAATCCTCCTGACTATGTCTTTCAACAATGAAGAGAATGCTAGCAAAGATGGATTTCGTCCTCCAAGCCCAACAATCAAATATCCCAAAAATCCAATAGCATAATAATAATATCATCCGAGCATATCCCAACTATTCTAGCCAAGAGAATATAAAGTTCTACAAGAAGTCAACTTCATTTGCATAAGCAATGTGGGATAAATGAGAAACACCTTTTTTAAACAAATTTATAATAAAGTGACTTAATTAATAAGTCTTTTATTTAATTATCACTTTATAATAAAGTAAATTAACTTTGGCATTAAAATCATATAAGAGTTGAACTTAGAATACCATGTACGATAGCTCGTCAGAAAGAGCTCAACCAAATCCACCAAGCCAAAGACTACAAATTTCCATATCACTTGACTCCCATTGACTTAGTAAAAATAATAACTCCTGAAAATACTACCCAATGAGCTACCTAATCACTTCATTAGCCTACGAAAGCTCCTATCATAGGCTAATCTATTGACCTAGATGGTCACATTAAGTAGAGGACATTACAATTTTACATCAATTTTTACTTATTAGAGATCACACCTTTGGCATTGTTGTCAAAAGGGGAGAAGTTCAAAAATTAGAAAATTTGGGATCATGAGAAGATGAAAACATAGGGAGAAGATGGGTTTGAGAGCTTGAGAGAAAAGGTTAAAGGATCAAATTAAGAAGTTTATGAAGAGAGGAGGATAAATTTAGAGGTTAACATTAGAAGTTTGAAAAAAAAAAAAAAAGATTAGAAGAAGATAATAGTATGGTGAGTATAAAGTCAAGGGGGTTTCAAGCTCAGCAAAGTTGGGTGATCTCAAGTGTATTGTTATCAATGCCAAAGGGGGAGATTGTTGGCATTAGAGATTACATTGGGAGATTATCTAAGGAAGGATATTGTTGGCATTACCTATTGGAGATAGTGTTAGCATGAATTTTGAGACTATTCCTTTGGGGGACTATGTTGTTATTTTTGGAGAGATGATTGAACTTGCTTATGTGTTTTATTCATTACTTGGTTTGTCATTGATGTTAAAATATTGGATTTTTGGTTGGAACTGTCAGAGTTGCAAAGAGAGTTCTAGTTAGTCGGGTTAGAATTTGTTGAGTTATGTTCTATAGGGTCATAATAATATTTGATGATATGTCTTTATAATGTATCTAAGTGTGCGAAAAGAGTTATGAATATTTGAGTTAGTAACAATGGTTTTACAAAAGATTGGTTGTAGACCAGTATGCAAGAAACAATATGTTGATATTTGAGTTCTTTATATTCAGTGAGGTTAAAGCATGTTCAATGAGCTTAGATTTTAGTTGAAGACATGTTCATTGTTATGTGTTTGAGTTAGAAGAATAGACTGATCATTTTTTGATGGTCATTGTAAGTGCAACATGTCATATGTTCACTAGTAGGCCAATTGTTGTTATTAAATGGGGTATTATGTATTGTAGCTTGTGGAAATTAATTGTAGTATCTCATGATGGTCCTATATTACTCCTTGTACATTGGAAAATCCTCGAGGTTGACTCAATTAGTTGTTTTAGGACTTAGTATTAAGGAAATATGTTTTCCTTGGTTGTAATCATCATGTGTGTGATCATATTATCATATATGAGCTTTGAATGCGAACTTGATGAGATCAAAGAAGAAAATGATGTTGATGATGTGTTGAGTGCTTCAAAGGAATTGAATTGGCAAGATAATTTATTGTATGAGTCAGTTTAGCCTTGGATATGTTATCCTGAGAATTGTTTAGTGAAGATGGTTCAGAAGAAATTTGGAGAGTGGGTTCAATTGACTTCCTATCAGCTCCTAACATGGTTGAAGCAACTTCTAACAGGGTTGGAGTCTTCTAGCAGGGATTCAAAGGCTCCTAACAAGGATGACATGTACTAATTGTATTCATTTGATTCCTAACAGGGTCTTATCTTTTCACAAGGAACTTTTATATTAGTACACCATCTTGTGGCCATCATTCCCATTAGGGTTTTTCCTCTTATCAAGGATCTCCCTAGTTAAGATATCTTGTGTCATTGTGCATGGTTATCATCTTTTGGTTGTTGTATCTATTGATTAAATGTTTCAAATTTGATAAAAAATTATTTAACTTATTTAAATTACATAACTAGATAAATAAGTTGTTTATTACATTATCATCCCCCCATCCCAATCAAAATGACAACATCTCATCCCTTCCACTTCATGATCTTTTAATGCCACCAATCCAAACAAAGCCACCACCTTCACTACATTTGTTTACTTAAATTCATATGTGGTGGCTCACTTTCAATGAAAACAAAATTCATATCCATTACTTACACTCAATATAATAATGGAATTTCATCTTGTTCCCCAAGTAAGAAGTGATCTACCTTGGATCATATGCTCAAGAAAATAAATTATGAATTTAAAGGCCTAGCCCTAAATGGGAAGGTGCCCTAGAGCCCATTCATATCAAAGATATTACACGATGTTAGACTCTTGTTTACACCTCTAAAGGCATGTCATCCAAAAATGTTGGTACAACTAATACAAAATCCAAATGTACTTCAAATCCCACCATCACATATTCTCATCATTCCTCCAAAATATTTATTTCCAACCCCCTCCTCCATCATTGCATCCCAAGACAACCTATTACATTCATCCTTTGTACTATAAATCCATTTTGGGTTCCTATGTCCAAAATTCTACCATTTCTCATCCTCCACATGACAAATACATTTTGGGCCCTTGCATCCCCAAATCCCCCTCATCATCGTATCCTACTAAACCCTTCATCCACCAATCCTATATTGCTATCATCCATCATAAAAATCCCAACTCTTACATCCCCTATATAAATCAATAGGGGAACATGCCCATAAGCCCCATCCACCATCCTACCTTCATTACTCCACCCACATTTGTTCCATTCCATACATCTTATTATACTCCTAATACTAATCTGAAAATTTTTGATGTTAAATAGAAAATGTAGCCATGTTGCATCCCCATGCCTATTTATTGATTTCCAGGTATATGTGTGTCCCTTCCATTTTTGAAATGCATTTATTTGGGTTTCTCTTCACTTTCATGATCTAATTGCTACATAGATCAAATTTTTATCCGATATTTATTTTTGCATCTATAATCTAACTCCACTATTATTGTGGTTTGAACTTAATGTAAATCTATGTTATGCTTCAACTCCATAAAGGCATTTTTTGTACACAAGTTTTGGGTTCTTCTCTGGTTCACTTTGAAGTAGCTCTGCAATTGTAAATCCCTTTGCCTTTCTTTATTAAATTTCTCTTTCTTACCTTTTCTTGTCACTTGATTATATGTTCATAGTTCTTGCCTTATGTTGATTACTTATTTTATGTCCTTCAAGCTTGTATGTCATGTTTAACATGCTCATGAATGTTGTATCATTGATATGTCTTCCCTTGCAACATTATATTTGTTCTAACCTACACATGAGTCCTTGGGTGGTACATTAGATTTGAGGATTGTGTATTTTCTTTTTCATTTATTTAGTGTATCTTCTCAGGGAGAGAAAGTGACCAAGTCTCAATTCGGTACATCATTGTATTTTCCTCTATTTTTCTCCCTTTCTACAATCCTTCTCTGTATATTCATCCTCAAAGCATAAGTCCCACACATGGAGGTGATTTTCATGTTTCACAAGGTTTTATGGAGTTCAAACCCCAAGCATGCGTTCAAACTTTTGTGATATCATTTAGTTTTAGGTGATTCATAAGAGAGACCCTTGATCTGAACATTGATCATCAATACAAGCCCATAGGCTGATGAGCATTCTATTACTAGATTTTAAATCCTCTAATAAAATGGCTATATCAATTGATAAGTAGGAGATATTTCCCACAACAAGTCCAATTATGGTGTTGCTATTAGGATTCAACTTTGTAGTTTTTGAGTCAAATTCATTGACCCATATTTCATGAGTAGTGGCTCACACGAACCCATCTCTCATGAGAATAAATGGAACACTAAACACTCTGTGAGCATCACATAGATCCAATGAGTGTTAAGTGTTCCATTTATTCTCATGAGAGATGGATTTGTGTGAACCACTATTGATGAAATGTGGGTCAATGAGTTTGACTAAAAAACTTTACAGTTAAATCCTGATAACAATATCACAATCGTTATGTCAACTCTAGAAAAGGAATTGATAGATTACAAATTACTATTATAATTTGGAATGACCAACCAAGATTTTAGTTGTGTTTAGCTCAATAGATTAAACAACATTGCATCAAAGAGTCAAAATATCTCATCATCCTTCACGATTAAAGACTTGCAAATTTATTGATCTACCACATAGCAAGCCCTTGTCATTAGGCATCTCCAAACTTTCCTATCATTGCAACACTAAAAAAAAACATCTAAAAAAATGTTCTTGGTGTACAAACTAGAAACATTCTATTACATATGAAGACTATCTTGAAGGTATTCTATTAAACAAGTAGTAATGCATTGTATATGTTTCCATGTTTCTTTAGCAATCAAGAGAGAATACTAGAAAAGGGTTCAGATTTTGCATTTGTATAACTTTTTGATTCCAAAAATGATGTGCTATAGGCACTAAATTATGTGCTAATTTTGTTACTAATTTAGATTCTACAAATTTAGATGTTAACATAGGTGCTAAATTAGGGGATAAGTTAGGTGCTTGTTTAGATGTTAAATTAGGCACTAATTTAGATGCTAAATTAGGCACTAATTTAGTCAGTAAACTAAGTGCTAACTTAGGTGTTAAAATAGGCACAAAGGGAGACTCTACTAAGTTAGGTATCAGTTTAGGCACTAAATTAGGTGCTAAGGTGCTACTAATTTTGGTGCTTAACCATACACTAATTTAGGTGCTTAGTAACACCTAATTTAGTACTCATTTGTTTTATCCACTGCAAAAAGTGAATCCAAAAGTAGTGTCATCTCAATAAATAGCATTAACTTTTTAGAAAATTGAAGAAAATGCATTCAAACAATAGGTGGAAGCAAAAAAAGGAAGATATTCTTATGGATTTTTTGTAGTGTCCATCCAATTCCCATCCTCGTATTCTCCTAGCATTATCCAAACCCCTTCCAGTGAACCTAATGATTCCACCCTTCTTTCCTAGATCCCAATTTTAGAAAATTTCATCCTTCCATCTACTTCACCTAGAGGGTCCATCCATACATCCCACAATGCACCATCTATAGCCATCCACGCATGTTAAGATCTTGTCCAAAAGCATGTTGAAATATTCATTAGCCTAAATCAAGATCCTTCAATATCACTTCATCAATTGCATGATCCATTGTTGTCACTCACTACATTTCATAATTCATTATCATCCACTCCAAATAAATATCTTGTCAATCTACTCACTCCATCTCAAGATCCATTACCATCCCCCCATCCCAATCAAAATGACATCTGATCCCCTCCACTTCATGATCCTTGATTTCCACCAATTCAAACTAGGCCACCACCTTCCTTCTATCTCATTAGTTCACTTACATTCATCCATGGTGCTTCACTTGCAATGAAAACAAAATTCATATCCAGTACTTACACTCAACTTAATTATGGAATTTCATCTTTTTTCCCAAGTAAGAAGTGTCCTACCTTGGATCAAATGCTCAAGAAAATGAATTATCAAGTTAAAGGCCTAGGCCTAAATGAGATAGGGACCCTAAAGCCCATCTATATCAAAGAAATTGCACAATTTAGGGTCTTGATTACACCTCTGAAGCCATGTCATCCAAAAACATACATACAACTAATGCAAAATCCAAATGTACTTCCAATCCCACAATGACATCTTCTTATCATGCATCCATAATATTTATTGCTAACCCTCCTCCAACATCATTGCATCCCAATGCATCCTATCACATTTATCCTTCATACTGTAAATCTATTTTGGGTACCTATGTCCCAAAATCTAACATTCCATATCCTCCCATGACAATTCCATTCTGAGCCTTTGCATCCCCAAATCCCCCCACCCCCACCATCTTATCCTACTCATCCCTTTATCCACAAATCCCATATCCCTCTCACCCATCATGAAAATCCCAACTATAACATTCCCTATTGAGATCAACCAAGGCACATACCCATATGCCCCATCCACCATCCTACCTCCATTACTCCACCTATATATCTTTCATCCCATACAACTTATCATACTCCTTCCAATACTAATTTCAACAATTTGGATGTCAAATAAAAAATGCATAAAGAGAAATATCCACAATAATACAAAGATTATCATGTTCCCTTCAAAATACATGCTTAAGAAAAACAAAATAAAATGAAAAGACCCACTCTATTGCAAAGGTCACAAAGGGTCACCACCGTAAAAGGAAAATCTATTTGGATCTCAAATGAACAAGATAAAATATAGCTAAAATAAAAATCCACAATATCATTCAAAGTTTATGCTAAGAAATCAACTCCTTCATCTCCTAAATCTATTTTGGGTCCTTATGTCCTAAAATTACCTACCATAACTCCTCTATCATATCCACATGCACCATACATCTTCTCTCCACAACATGCTCTTAACAAAATTCTTGTATGACACTCACATTTCAACATGTCATCCAAACACTTCTTACCATAATATCCTTTACCCTGATATATCCCTTGTCATAACCATCTCATCCATATCTTTCATAAGCCACTCATCCCAAAAAAAAAAAATTGTACCAACATCCAATGATGACTCTAAATGGTCTCCTATTACATTTATAGTTAACTTCATTATTTAGTCCTCAATTCACCTCCTTATCACTCCCTCAACAACTCTCAAAATGTCAAAAGATTAAAAAAAGGAACAAAAAGGGAAAAATTAAAATTAAAAAAATTTGCCCAATGATGAAAACTAGGCAAACAAGCACCTTTAATAAATACGATGATGAAAACCTAACAAATAGGCATCATGTTTAATCCCTCTATGTAATTACTCTTCACAGTTGGGGGCAAGTTCTTGTAGCATATTGTATCAATTCCTTCCTCAATCTCATACCTACCATGTCTTGGTCATTTCACTTTCACCATCCTCATTTGGATCTTGATAAAAATAAATAAAGGCCTCCATGTATACATATGCTTTTGACACTTTTTTCCATTCATTTCCCCATTGTAATTTTCATGAACCCGTCCTTCCAATCATATAATCCCTCCACTTACATTTTTCAACCTCATGCACCCATCATATTATTCCCTATCTCCCTACCTCATTCACCTACCATCTTATCCTCCATCCACCTACCCAATCCAGCTTTCATCCTAGCTTCCATCTACCTCCCTCATCCTTGTGTTTTCACATCCTCCATTTTATCATACCCCTCCTAATTTATCCATGTTCTTGACATATCCTAAGTGGAGGGCATCATTGCTTCATTTTTCATCTCATCAATCGTCATCCTTTCATATTCCAAATCCGCTTTCGTTCCTTTACTAACCCTTGTCTATTAATGCTTCCATCTCTACATCTCTATCACTCTTACATTCATTTTCATTGGTATCTAGCAAAACTCTACCCTCATGCATCTAATGTCATCCATTCATATCTCAATGCTCCTCACAATCTACCATCACATGTAAATCCTATTCATCTCTGACTACCCAAAATTGCACATTAGTCAACCCTTCCAATAACATCCTTGGTCTTGTTCCTAACCCTGTTGCAAGCTTTGATAACAATTCAATCATAACAATGACATCATTTCCACAATAATAACACCTTATCCACCTTTAATCCATCTTTTCTTTTCAGCTTAATTAGAGAGACATCATGTTTTTCTTTGCCTCAACACCCATCATCCCACCCCTTGTACATCTTGTAACTTGTGTCTTGTACATAGCTTCAGTCGTGTCCCACCTAGGATTAATTGTGTGTGTGTGTGTGTGTCTTCATGTCCCATCATTTGTGTCAATCATTCCTTTTTCCATTAAGACATATGTTTCTATCTAGTCAGTGCTTCAACAATCATCCCTTAGTCCCTTTGAAATTCGAGTGTCTTACTTGTCTCTTTCCATACGAGTTTTAGTTTAGCAATCCATCATCAATCTTCACATGTATTCTTCCTCATATCAATTCAATCATCAACCATCATACTCTTTATGAAATATGGTATTTATTTGTTACAATTGAATCTCTATTTATCTTTTGAGCTTCTTTGTTTGACACCCTCATTGTTTCCAATATCCTTTATATCATAATATGGTATGAATGATCAAACTAGGGACAATATTGATAATTCAAAATAAGTGCTCACTATGTGGCATCTCTCATTTAGGGGAAGTCATTTAGGGGAAGCCATCTAAAGCTTCTTCGATCGGAGATGACCTTTTATGCTAAGCACTTTTTGAAGTTTGTTTTTATGTTTGTTCGTTCATTCGTGCGATATCAAAGACTATTAAAATGTTTTTAATAATCTAAAATATTTTTAATGAGATTTTTCAAACTAGTCATCCCTTAAAATATATATAATTTAGTTTTTATTAATTTAGTATTTCTACACTGTGTATTTCAAAGATGTTAGATGTTTTTAATTAGATAAAATGAAAAGCAAGGGTTCTAATCCTAGTATAGAGCAAGTTATAGGCAAAAACAAATTCATTACCACTTATATTGGATTAAGACAACTATAAGAGAATTCCTAAACTTGAGCATATACAACAATAACCAAAATACATCAAAACAAATGATTAAGGATCCAACTTAAACAATGTTAGGTTCAACCTTTAAACTCTCTCAACTTTCACTCTAGTGTGGGATAGGAAGACAAATTTTAGAACATTTGTCTTCCACCTTTGCATAATTGTCCAAGTAATATCATCTTCCATGCCCTCAAACCAAGGAAAAGAAAGGGGAATCCCTCACAGAAGAGCCATCCTTGGCCACAAGAAAAATTAAGGAATGTCAAACCAAAAAAATCCAAATTTCATAAAACCACTTCAAAAATCCAACTATTATATCAACACTTCAAAAGTGGGTTGAAAATAATTAAAACATGAAAAATTAATAAACTAAATAACTTAAGCAAAAGGCTAATATGACTCATTAATGGAAATTAAAGAAGACATTAGAAAAATTCACCAAAGACACCAATCGCATGGGAAGAGTCCACCAATAAATAATGTCCCACATTTTGACCAAATCAAAATGTTGAAATTAACACTTTTTACCAACACTTTGCTTTCAAAGAACTATAACATCTTAAACATTGAGATCATGCAGACTAAGGATTTGTGATTTTTATAATGCAAATTCATCATAAGTTATTTTTAAAAAATTAAGAAATAAATTGTAAATCTTTTTACCTAACTTTGACTTTTAATAACTATTTTTCCTATAGTAATCAACGTTTTTTTAAAAGTAATATTGATGTCATCATGCATACCGTTTAGATATTGATGAAATGCATATATACTTATTTCGTGATTGTTTGTTGAATATAGTATTGTCAAGTTGGAATAATTATAATTTAGAAAATGTATGTTATTTTGTATTATTATTATTTTATGCTTTTGCTTTAACAAAAAAAAATTGATGAAATGCTGATATCGAGACTTAGAGAACATATATTTTTAGGATTTTTTTCCCTTAGTTTTAAAAATTTTCTAGGTATTATAAAGATCTTGATATTAGGTGAAAACAAGAAATTAAAAATAAATACAAAAATTAAATACATTCAAAATTAATATATTATGAAAAGCTTATAATAAGAGCTACATACAAAATAATAATTGTAAATTTTTTTTGAAAAAATCATTTGGTCCCTCAAAACATAAGGCAAAAGTAGTTTTATGTATGGATGATTTTTATCCAATAGGATTCGAGCTAAAATTTATAAATGAAACTTCTCAATACTTAAATTATTATATTTTCTAAAAAAATATGTGATGTCATTAAAAATCAAGATAACTTGGAAGTAGGACATAATATTATAGAATTATCTAGGCCCTCAAGAACAACGATGAATAAAAAAACATTTCCTACTATTTTAAAATTAATATAATATTTAGTATTTAATTTTTATCCAAGTTATTAATTTGAAGACTACAATATTTAATATAAGCATAATATTTGTGCATTATATAGAAAAATCTTTAAAATAATCTTTTTGAGTTTAAATAAATTTTTTTTTTTGAAGATATAAACTCATAATTATACATCGTTATAAAATTTAGATTTCATTATATATGTATGAAACAATATATAAAGATGATGATATGTTTAAGAATGTCTTTTTATCATATTTTATATAAGTTTGAATTAACACTGCTACTATTGTGTGGTTTCTCAAATATATGGGAATATTACTCTAAGGTCAATTAATTCTAGTAGACATTCATCATTGTCTGTAATATGTATTTCCAAAGGACTCTTAGGGCCTATTTGGTTCCAGGCATAGGAATGGATAATAGGGATGCAATATCAGGAATAGGAATGGCTATTCCAATAACAACTATTTTTTGGAATGGGTATAAGCTCACTTTAGAGGTAAAATGGGAATATTTATTCCTATTCCCTATTCCATTTGATGAACCAAACAAAGAATAGAAAATGCATTCCAAAATTTATATTCCTATTCCAGCAACCAAACAGGCCTTATTTCCTTGAAGATGTCATTGAGGTTGGGGAATTGGTATGGAGAAGGGTGTAATCGGAATGGTTGGGCTCTACCATGGCATTGGTGCAAATACTTACACTTTTCTTGCCTTTTACTGTTTGACAAAAGATTTAAATTCTATCTTCATCGAGCAAAAGTGTTTAGTAATGGGAGAAGCCTCATTGCATTTGGTCAGATAAATGGTAGAGATAGTCCATATTCTTTATTTGAAGGCCTAAGGGCATTGCGAAATTAAGACTAGATATGGTAAAGCATGATGAAGCAAGGTTTTCTGCTTTTGATTTGTAGAAACTTCAAAGTTGAATCTATGCTCGAATGTATCTTACAAATATGTATATGACAATGCAAATTTCATAATAGAAAATTAAAATCAACTAAAAAAAAAACTTAGATACATGAATTTGATTTTGAATAGTACTCAATGAGTATTGAAAATCTCGTTGAGTTTCAAAAATTGTTGAGTCCCTCATTGAATTTAAGAGTTTTAATTTTAGCTATATTCATTTCCAAATAATATTAAAATGTGTAAAGATAATTACATTAATAAAAATAGTAAGATTAATAAAAAAATCAAATAATAATAATACAAAATAAATTAAGTGAAATTAATCCCCATGAAAATTGTTAGTTCTAAAATTAAATTTTATTTTAGTTTTTCAATAAATATTTCTTCCAGCCAGATATTGAGTCTCTACTCGCCACTCTCCACAAGAATGTCATTGTAAAATTAATCACAATTTGGTAGGGGTTGATCTAGAATAATCTAGGTGATTCCATTGATACTGGAAGTCTGACCATGACAGAGTCAGCGAAGGTTGATTCTACAACCTGTGGAGTGTCTTATCTACCAATATATTTCAATCTACCTCTTGTTGATTTGTCAATGTGAATTCTCATCACTTGACAGAATGATTGGGACACCAAGATTTGTGATTTGTCGTCTCAGACTTGAGTAGCAGTTATTTTGGACAAACAAGCATCTAGACGACTATTGGAAAGTTTTAAATATCGATAGATTCAGCATAATCGTTATAGACTGCTCCTGGGTTTCTTGGGTTTCTAAATCAGGGCTTTCAAGTAGAGAGATCAACACATTTATCGAGTTGGATTTGTCCAGAAAAATCATGTGGTTGGGGTTTTTTCTAGTGAGTACTCGAAGCTCATAGACGACTTCTCTCTGTTGAAATTGACAAGGGCTTGTCACTTTTTGCAGCAAAATGTTGACATATTTAGCCTTCTGTGGCGTAATGTTGATGTCCCTAGTTCAATTTGTCCATTGGGCAGGAGGCACCATTCTTGGAGCCTAGACATAATTAGAAGTAAGGATTGTGTTTTGTATTTCTGATTTGGGGCATGTCACATGATTTGCATTGAAGTATTCCAGAATATAAGTTCAGTCATATGTCTACAAAGATAGTTTCTCCTTTACTTAAAACTAAAACTACAACCATTTGCAAAATCCCACTTGACCTGTGCATAACGGCTGGATAGACAACTGCCTATGGAGATACAACTAGACTCTGTGGGACTTTCCTCCAAGTTTAAAATATTTTACTATAGGAAGTTTCTAGATTTTAATTTTTGTTAATGGTCTTTTGTAATCTTAATTGCTCTTGTATTCCTAAGGACAAAAGAAAGTTTTGTTCCGGTGAGATTTATTAGAGGTTTGTTCTTTGATCTCAGAGTTTGCAGAGAATTTTCCCGACTCTTAACAACACTATGGTAGGAGAAAGGCATCACAGAGTGCCAGAGGATGAAGCGATGAAATGGAAAAGGAGATCAAAGGTTTGGGAGAAGCTGAGGGAAGGTGGCATTTCAAATTTCATTGAAAATTTGCATGGTTGGAACCCTAAGGTTACTGAACTTATGGTCATGTTTTGGAGAGAAAGAAAATTTAAGATTGACGAAATTGATTTCCAAGTTAATGAAGGTGTTATTGCAGAGGTCATTGACTCCCCTTTTGAGGGCATCAAATTCTTTAGGGATAAGAAAGTTTCCCTCAGTGTTGTTAACTATGAACCAACTTCAATAAAGAAAAACTATGGAGGTTTGTTCTTAGGGCGATCATCTTTTACATTACGTTGGACAAAACGTATGATGGAGTCTATACCCATCTCTTTTTCATCCTTAACCACTTCAGGTATGACACTAAGATCTCCATCCCCTACTACCTCTTCTTCTCTATAAATAAGAATATCATGGGGTATAAGAAGAAGTCATATGCTAACTCGACTTTCCATGAGGACCTGTTGTTACTAATTTATAAGCACTTTAAGGTTCAAACCAGTGGCAAATCCATAGCCTATAAATTAGAGTCCTTAGATGACATGGAAAGTTCTTATCTCCCATCTGACACTGAGGATAGTGTTGGGCTTCATTCGAATGATGAAGAGGAGCTGGCCAAGATTATAAAAGATTTGGGTAAAAACAAGAAGAAAAGTGAACCCAAAAAGAATATAATCAAGATTGGGAAAGGCTCGGCAAGTAAAATTATTAAGTCTTGAAGTTAATTCTAATGAGGATTATAATGAAGAGTGTGAGGAATGGAAACAAAGAAAGAGAATAATGTGAAAGATGAGGGTACTAGCAAGGTCTCAGTTTGTAGGAAGGTGGAAAGCCCAGCCAAGACAAGAAGGGGCAACAAAATGGATGCAAATCAGGATTCTGGTAAGGGACAGTAGACCCCTCTTCATGCCTAGGAGGAGAGAAATGAGGATTATGGCACGAAAAAAATCACTTATGCATTCGCCTCTAAGGGCAAAAAAATGGTTTGGGAAAACTTTGAAACTTGGATTGTGAGAATGGGCATTGTGAGAGAAACTATCCAGCCCAAGGTCTGGAGGGTAATGATGTTAGAATTCATTTGGAGGAACTTATTGATCCGGCCATGGTTATTCTCAATGACAATGCCAGAGAGGTGGATATAAATCTCCTCAACAATGTTTGGAACAACATGGTGGACAACTTCCAGTCTATCAAGTGGATTTTTCATGAAACAAAGGAGATAAAGAACAGGTTGCAAGGTCTAAAAAGGAAGGAAGGGGAAGACTAGATTGACAAAATCAACAAACTGGATATTAGGGTTACTGAGGTGGAAAAAAGAATGGAAAGGATGGAGAGCTCTCTCCACAACACTGCTAATCAGAGCTTCAATATTATCAAAGGCTTGAATGATAATATTAAACAATTGTATACTATGATGGAGGTTAGCACAGAGGTGAAAGATGACAGAGAAAATGAGGACAACAGGGTAACAAAAAAGGATGCTAACCCCCTTGCTGAGAGTCCATCAAACAAGAACAAGAGGGACATGAGGGACATGGATGACTCTCCTGATGACATACAATTGATGAGTGAAGCGGCAAAGACCATGGATATACTGGAGCTCAAGGTTCCAGAGTTGGTCAAAAATACAGTGCCCTGATTGGTTCCCCTGGCTTTTATGTTTTTCCTTTGGTTTTTTGTTTGTTGGGCTTGCCTACTCCTTTAGAGGTTATTTCATTTTGTCAAGTTCTTATGGCCTTCTATGGCATGCTGTTTCTTGTTGAATAGCTTCATGCTCAGAACATAATGTGAGTTTCTTTTTTTTACTGTTGGGTTTCAGGCATTTGCTAAAACCTTTTTTACTTAATCAAAAACAAATAAATTTTACCCCTAAGAAAATACGCAACCAATCAAAAAAAGAAATTAATGTCTAAAAAATAATTTTAAAATAAACAATTTTAAAACTTTAGCTATATGATAACTTTGCTTATAAAATTTAGTTGTGAACCACAACTAAAAACATTAGTACCCTGCCTTATCTTGGCTTTTCTATTTTTCCTTTGGTTTTTTGTTTGCTAGGCATGCTTGCTCCTTCAAAGGTTGTGTTTTATTTTGTCAAGTTATTGTGGCTTTCTATGGCATGTTGTTTCTTGTTGAATTGTTTCATGCTTAGAACATAATGTCAGTTTCTTTTGTTTACTGTTGGGTTTCAGGCACCCACTAAAACCCATTTTACTTAATAAAAAACAAATTAATTTTACCCCTAAGAAAATAGACAGTCAATCAAAAAAAGAAACTAATGTCTAAAAAATAATTTTAAAATAAACAATTTTAAAACTTTAGCTATATGATAAATTTGCTTATAAAATTTAATTGTAAACCACAACTAAAAACATTAGTGCCCTAGATAAGGCAGGGACTAACAAGAAGCCTTAGAAGTAGGACAGATTATTATGGGATTATTGAAGACACCCTTAAGGACCACAAGGAGAATGGTATTGTTAGAAGATTCATCATTCTTAAGAGGAAACATCAACCAAAGGATTAGAGTGCACAATGGACTAACCTTTGCGAGCCCTCACGCACCATGTTGTTGCAACAATGTACTCACAGAGTGCAATATTGAAGTAAGTAGCCAATGAAAAAGCATCGTGCACATTTAAAAAGATGACCATCATAAAAGCAATTGAATCCAAAGCGAATGTTGTAGGTAGGAAAGTTGATCTTTAAAAAAGGCCAATAGCATTGCCAAAACTTCATATAGCAAGGGACCTTCATTTAAGTACAAATTTGGGAGTGAAGTACATAGACCCAAGGGTTGACCATGAGAGAACACTCCCTCCACATCCATAACTGGCACCAACTATGTTCTAGACATAATATACCAAAAGTCAAAAAAAAAAACTTTAGATCTCCGAAATCATGGTGATTTCTTCTCAAAATATTTTGTTGTTTTTTATTACAAAACATAAAGATCATGAAGAACAAACGCTAAAAATTTCAACAAAATTCATTGTATTTTCAATTTTGATCAAAGATGCATTTTGTTTGGAAGATAGCCACGTCCTCCATGATTTGCCATTAAGTACCAAATCTTTAGCCTTCAAAAGGCAAAACTATTAAAAAAATATGCCTAGTACAAGGAAAGAGTGTGCTATTGTCATCCATAAGAGGAGTTCCATGAGTCCAAAACCCAATTTTATGAATAAAAAAGAGAGCCCATATTTTTTTAAACATGCAAACCAAGCCCCTGCACTAATACAAATCTCCTGTCTCAAATAAATGGTTCTCAGATAACAAAAATAAATGGTTCTCAGATAACAACACAAGGAGGGAGGTGATCTACCTTACAATAGGTGTATAATAATTGTGCCCAAGGTCGTACTTAGGAATAGTATATTCAATTTAAGGACTATATTCCCCACCATGAGGTGCATTTAATTTGTCAACCTAGAGATGTATACTTGAAATGGTTGGCACGATATGTGCACTAGGCTTCTTAATGAGTCATTATGCTTATGCTGCAAGAAAGTAAATGCAAGGAAAGAACCTACACTAGTGCTATAGGAAACTAACACACTTAACTCTTCACTAAAATGAATGCTAGAAATACAATTAAATACTAACTTATATTCCAACTCAATTCATCTACTATAACTATTCTTACAAATGCTACAGGAACACTCACAAAGTATGATGCTATAGGAAAGAACTTATAACTTCTACTTGCAATACTAGAAATACTGAAAATAAATCTATACTACTCTAATCTAAACCACCTCCCAAATGGGCCCCCTTGGTTGGCTTCTATTAATCTACTAACATAGAATGTAAACCAAGAGTTATTTCATTATGTTCCAAAAATTCCTTCTATGAGAACGATACATAAAAATGTAAAAACAACTCACTGCAAGAGTCAAAATTTTCTCTTCATAAACTTTCTTCTAACCCCTTAACACTATTGATCTGATCCCTATAAATAGAGGATCGACACTTGTTCTAAAACAAGAAAGCAAACAAACTGACTACAAATCCGCCAGAGAGAAAGAAGGAAAGATAATAGTTCACGGTACGAGTAATAAAGTCTGGACAACCAATTTGATACAATAGTAAATGCAGAGAAAATATAACAATTCTTCATAGCTCCTCCTTGGTAGCGGTCGTGCCTCTTGGTACCGTTATGACTTCTTCCACCGTGGCTAAACCTTAACATTTTCTCCTTGAATGATGTCGACCATCTTCAATGTTCCCCCTTGAATGCTTCTGACCATCTTCAGCTTCCTTTGCTAACAAGTTAGTTATAATGCAAAGATATTTGCAAATAAGCATAATCAAATTAAATCCAAATATTAGAACACACATTCTGATGGTTATATGAAATACTGCATTACATATATAATATTAGCAAAATATGAAATTCTATCTACCCTTAGGTTAATGGTTCTATTTTGTACTTTAATCATCAGTTCAAGTAAACATAAGTTCACAAATGTCTTGGTGGTATTAAAACAAAGTATTAAAATTATCATAAAATAGAGGCAATAATTAGCCTCATCAGGAGGAATCATGCAAAGGAGGGAGGAATCGTAGTTTATCCCATAAGAGGATTTGAAGTATCCTTAAAATCGAGAATGGTTGCCTTTACAAATGTTGTATACTCAGATGTCTATCTAGCCCCCAAGTTCATGGCTCCATTACCAATTCCAGAAACTGAACCACACCAATAGGGGCGTGGTGATCAAAATTGAAGATGTTGCATAAATCAGCATTGGCAAAGGCCAAGGAAAACTTTATTTGAATCCACAAGAGGTACCACAGGCCCCACAAAAGTGGCATTCAAGATGAGGCTTTTTTCCCAATCATTGAAATTAAGTGCACGAGTCACAACGAAAACACGGCCATGTTTTTTTTTTATTGACAATGTAAGGTTTGAACTAATGACCTCCCCGAAAGAAAACAGGCCAATTCACTCCTGTACTGGGGGTGACTCTTACAACCACACTTTTTTAATATCGCCCCACCAAACCAAAACAATGTGGGTGAATCTTCAAACAAGGACACCACCTTCACAAACGCTTGCACACCAAAATGACAACAAAGGGTGGCAAGAAACAAAAATATTGATTTTTTGTGAGTAGAAGTAGATCTGTGTTGTATCTTACATGTTTGATAGTTGATGTTGAAGATGTATGATAGTTCAAGATGTTCAACCGTAACAAAAAAATATGATGCTACTCAAGATGTGCATTTAATTTAAACATAAGAGTTAACATTAATATGTAATAAACAGTAATAAATTAGACGTCCAAATAATTAGTGTTCAGATTACCTTATGTAATGCAAATCAATCTTAACCTTTATTCTCATTTATACAATATGTATAACTTGGAATAATAGTTGAAAAAGTGATTTGTTTTAAATATAATATTATGAATAAACAAAGACACATATCTATTGAACTGGCAATAAATGCAGACACATTTACAAAATAGTGAAATACAGCTCCTACATGCAAAGTTGTTCAATCGGCACCACAAAGAGATTTTATCATCATGAAATGTAACAATTGTTGCATATCTATATAATTTCTTTTAAATAAAGCCAGAATGCAGTAGATGATACTCAGAAAAGACATAAATGTATAAATCATATATTTCTTGTGATGTAAGAGGTGATTTTTGCCTAGAGAGGGAAGAAGTTTGTTGCATAGGATAGAAAAGGTTTAATTATGTGATGTTTTGGTGAAGCTACTTTTAAGACATCGATTAAGAAGAACACTATATACCAACAAAATAATAATAATAATAAGGTTTGATGAGTTGATTTTGAACTATTTTTTTTAACTAAAAGAGGGGTAAATTTTTTATTGAATATCGAAGAGAGCTGAACAACACAAGAAACAAAGAGAACTACATAGCTTTATCCTGGTCCACAAGTTCAACCAGCATCTGAGATAAATCAAGGGGAAGCATCCTAAGATCAAGAATGTTTCAGGCCGGCCCCTGCTGAGAGGCCCATTTAGCCAAACAATCAACCACACCATTCCACTCACGAGGGATATGCATAAAGGACACAGAATCCAGAGAATTGCATAACTGAATGATCTGCTGAATAACTAGAGCCAGATGCCAATCCACATGCACAAGGTTCCTATTATGCAATAAGTTCACAACCACCTGCGAGTCAGTCTCACAGATGATTCTTTTCCAACCACGTAGACAACACTGTTCCACTACAACCAAGATAGCCAGGGCTTCCATGAGGTTATTAGTATGGTAACCCTTGTATATAGAAAACAGAAACTAGATATCACCAGAACTATCACGCCCGACTCCCCCAATACCAGCTGGACCAGGATTTCCCTGAGAAGAACCATTAGTGTTGATTTTAAGAGTGCCCGCCTTAGGAGGAGACTAACGTCCCTGACAATTAACACGCTGAGAGTATTGCTTAGCTCTATTCTCAGAGTGGGTGTGGGGGATGGAGGGAGTGCAACCCTTAAGAGGAAAGGAGAGGCGAGAGTAAATACCAGCATCGATAGGATCCAAACCCCCACCGATGTCACATTTAGCAAGGAGTGTTTCCTGAAGAGAATTAACAATTCTCCCCTATAGGTGCCTGATCTCAAACTGCAAGTCATGAAAGATCCACCTATTCCTCTCAAGCCAAACATGCCATAAAATAAGGGAAGGGCCGATAGTCCAAGCAACTTGAAGAAAAGAAGTCTTGGAAGGGGAATGGCCCAAGTTGATTTTGAACTATTGTTTCCAGTTAAAAAGAGTTTGATAGTGTGGTTAATGCGAAATAATCTCCAATTTATTTCCATCCTTCTCTCGTCGATTTATCTGTGATTTTATTATTTAATCATTTTTTTTATTATGATAAGCTTTTTCTCTTTCGATTATCATAGCAACTTGGATAGAATGGTGTTGCCCCTACAAATCAATGGCAATTATTGTTAAGAAGTGAAGTCCAACCGGTTTCCCTCTAGTCGTAGATTCTTTGGCCTTCCATGAGAAAGATATATTGTATTACATAATTCTTCAACACATTGACATTATATTGTAATTTGTACATTCTCAAATTTAGTGTGATATCAATAAAATATTTTCCTACCCTTTGAAAGTGAATATAGGCATATCTATGTTAAACCACTATGAATTCGTTGTGTTTATGTTCTTTTGATTTGGTTTATTGTCTTCATTGTGTATATGTTAGTTTCAATTGTTTTTCAAATCCTCTTCAATTGGTATTAGAGTTCAGGTTGAGCTAGTTGGAAATTGGTGAAGAATTTCCAAGAACAATGGATGATGTGTGTCATGCCCAAATACGAAGGCAAAAACACACAATTTTTTTTTTAATTAATAATAAATTAATCGTAATAAGGTTCACTAAGGATTTAAAACAACTAATTCCAATTAATTAAAAGACTTCATATATTACAAATTTTAATTACACTTTAAATATTACATCTCTTGAACAATAGAAAAATCATAATTTAAGTCCTATTAACTTTGATCATTTATTAATCTATTTAGACAATATTAATCAATACTAAAAAATTTGCTTATTAAAAAAAAACATTTTTAAAATACAAGTTTAATCATTCGATGATGAACTTGATAACGAGATAACGTCTATCTCAAAATTTAAACAAACTTTATTAAAACCTAATTCTAATATCAATTTGGTTGAATTAAAGATCTATTCTAAAGTAATAATAATAATAATGATAAAAGTAATATATTTAAAAATTAATTACACTAAAATCTAAACTAAATTAACATGAATAAAACTTAACTAACTTAAATACATTCTAATTATATCTAATATAACCAACTAAATTTACAAAAAAAACTAATTATAATTTGATTATTTAAACATTAGTCTTACTCAAATTTAAAAACTTTAAGAATATAAACTAAACTATCAAATTTTTACCAGCATAAATTTTAAACTAATCCTAATCTATAACTAATCCTTCAAAAGAAACTTTTTAAGAAACAATCTAACTAAACTAAATACTAACTATCCTAAAATTAATACTAACCTCAACTAATACTAATCTAAATCACATCAAACTAAATCTCACTAAACTAAAACTAAATTTACTTAGCATAACTCAACCATAACACACCTACCACTAACCCCCCCCCCCCTATACTCTACCATACCCCTACACTCTACCCTAAACCCTACAACATTCCAAAGGGCAAGGATTGGCGTGCTACCCAAGCGGTGACTGGGCACACCATGGGCAAGCGCACCTACCCATAAAGTAAAGGCAATCCCCAAGGTGGCGACTAGGGTGAAAGGCTTGCTTTGCAAAATAAACAATTATTTTATTATGCCATCCCATCCATGCAATGAGATCAGCGCGCCAAGTTGAAGGAAAAAGGGGATGGGTGATGTCACCCGATCATAATAATATTGACTTGCTTTAAAATTCTTTCAAGCCCATACAAAGAGGTGTGCCAAGAAGGGGGAAAAGGAGCAACATTTTAAGACAAAGTTTTATAGGTAGATTTAGGATATTTATGATACTAGGTTATAAGTATTTTATATTATGTTTTTCTTTTTTGAATGATATTAGTTATTTTATGATATTTAATATCTAGGAGAATCTTAAAAGATTCTCTGTTAGCAAAGGGAGAATTAAATTTGTTCTCCATACAAAAACCAGAGAGTTTTTGCTCTTTTGGTTCAAATTTTTTTTTTTGTCTTTATTTTTCTAAGTATAAATTTTGAAGTTGATTTAATAACCAAGAGGGGTTATATTTTTTTCAAAGTAAATCTATTAGGACTTGTTACAAACTAAATATACCAAGAATTTAAATGATCCATTTTAACAACAATGCAAGAATTGTTTTGTTTTCAATAATCACGAAACTAAACCTACGTTCATAACATAGTTTTCTTTTCAACATATATGCAACTTGAATTTTGCCTAATTAAACATCATCATTTCAACTTATTTTTGATGTGCATCCATTAAACTGAAAAATACCAAGACAACTCATGAGAAGCAATAATACTAAATCTCTATTTTATTGACAACCTGATTCAAAGGCTCGGTCGGGAATGAATCAGGAAGAAAACCCGACATCATTGCCATTGCAACAAAGTTTTTAAATACAATTTACATAGGATTCCAATCCTAAAATTAAAAAAATCCAATAAAATTTCCTTCATGACCCTTATCCAGGGATTCATATCATTTTCTGCAATACATTGCTAAGATCGTGGAGAGAACAAAATCTGACCAGGTGACAAACAAGCATAACAAGGGGACAAAATCAAACATTCATATCCATACTAGGTTTTCACAACAGGAATTCAATAATGAATCAAAACTAGGGAAAGGTGGATTTTTCCAATAGGAGATGTCAAACACAACACCAAAATAGGTGCCCAATCGGGGCTATAATCCAAGAACTTCCGTTCTTCCATTCTTACATGCCAAAAACTCATACATGGTTTGTGCTGATAGGTAGAGGCCCATAACACCCTACCCTCTCTCCCTCTTCTCATCCTGAGAAGAGACTCTACACTGTTGGAGTCCAACTAAAAAGACCTTTCCCAAAATTGGCCACTTCTGCCCTATCGAAGGGTGAGTAATGCCAAAACTCCCATACAAGAAAACTCAAAATTTAAACAAAAACATGAAAGAAAAGCATTCAAGAAAACATGGTTTCAATCCTTCCCAAACACACCCAACTTACATACAAGCATACCAACAAACAATCACAATAGCATAAGCATGAAACAAGCATGAACAATCTGAACAAAGGAGGTGAAGAACTCCTACCTTCACAAGAGGTTATGGTAAAATGAACAATTTTGAGAAGAGCTTTTCCTTCCTTGCCTTCAATCTTCCAAGACTCCTCTCTAAAAGTAGAGATTGGGTAACCACCAAAACTACTCCAAGAAGGGCCTCTAAATAAGATCCAAACTCAACCACCAAAAAGGGCAATAACTTCCCCCACTCACCTAAAAATCTAGAATTTTCTAACTCAACCAATCCTAAGGTTAACCACTAAGTGGAGTTGAGGTTATACAACTCATGATAACCACTTTCAATTTTCGCACAAAGGCAAAAATAGACTTTTTAAGTGGCCTCAAAAGTCAACAAAAGGGGCTTAGGGGGTGGAAAATGCCCCCAACCCATACACATACCCCTTGGGTATAAAGATTTCATGTTTTAAGGCCTTAGGAATTGATTTGGGACCCAACAAAAGCTAGGAATAATTAGGACCATCTAACAACTCCAAAATGCAGATTAAGCACTAATCTGGATTAGGGGTAACTAAACTCGATTAAGAAACAAATTAGCAAAAAGGTCACTAACTTAGTTTGACTTAGATCCAAAAGTTACATAGTTAACCCTAACTAGTATGTTGAAATGCATATGCAAATTCACTAGTGTCAAGTGACACTATAAGAACACAATTACGAAACATTAACATTTACTGATCACGGAAAGATACATTCATACATCTCAAAAAATAATTAAGTTATGAACAACAAGGTTTCCACAAATAGCACATAGGGATCAATTTTGTTCCTCCGTCAAGTTTCTCGGCTAAAATATCCTACACACATCAGTAGTCCCATAAAATCACATGCACATATGTATATACGTATCAGGGAATCACATAAATTAAAACGTGCATGTCTATACATCAATCAAGGTTTCTCTCATCCTACTCATATTCTTAATCATTAAAATCTCTTAATCAAATTGGTAATCCTGCATTTACTTATTTCGTCAACATACATGTTCATAAAACATTAAATGATGAACTCAAATATCTAAAAGTAACATCACACAACATGAAATAATATAATATGTTCAAGTAACTGATAATGTCTCGACATCTCGAGTTGTGAGAATCAAAATAATAATGTATCAACTATGGCTACGAAGGGTCGGGGCGAGGCCTCACAATGTGAGAGTAGAGAAATTTGTATATGTTAGTTTCAATTGTTTTTCAAATCCTCTTCAATTGGTATTAGAGTTCAGGTTGAGCTAGTTGGAAATTGGTGAAGAATTTCCAAGAACAATGGATGATGTGAGAGTAGAGAAATTTGTAGGGTAGAATTTCATTCTTTGGAAGGTGCAGATGGCGTCGTTGTTAATTAAACAAGATCTTTGTCATGCACTAGAAGGGAAGATAAAGAAGCCAACTTCAATGTCAGATAAGATTGGAAAACTCTAGACAAGAAGGCGAGGGTGTATGTTTTTCTTTCACTGCTTAATAATGTCCTTTTCAATGTCTCCAATGAGACAACAACAAATGCAGTATGGGCCAAACTTACAACGATATATGTGATGGCATTGGCTGTGAGCAAAGTTTTCATCAAAAAAGAAATTTTATAAACTCAAGATGAAGGAAGGTGAGATTACATCAAAACATTTCAACAAGTTGAACACTCTTCTCAGCCAAGAAAATACAATGGGCATGACACAAGATCATGAGTAACAAAGTCATTTCTTTATTATGATCCCTACCAAGAAGCTAGCATGGTGTTGTGATAGCGATTAGCACTTCAATTTCAGGAAAAAATAAATTAGTCTTTGATTATGACTACGTTGCAGCTACTCTACTAAGCAAAGATATGAGGAGAAGAAACCAAGACTCTTAATCTGATGATGCTCTAACCATGGTCAGTACTGAAAATAGGGGAAGAAATCATGATAGAGGCAACAATAACCACTGACAAAGATCTAAATCTACTAAGAGATCAAAGTCAATGGGAACAAATGTAGAATGTTGGTTAAGGCTGGCCACACAGAGAAATTGTTGATCTTACAAACAGGCACAAGAAAAAGTGTGGAGTAGTGAATCCAATATGAATTATGACAAGGATGAGAGTTTCTTAAATCTTTCAGCATCTGACACCACTTCAGATTCTTGGTGTTGGATTCCAGAGCCTCTTTTCATACCTCTTCTTGTAAGGAATATTTTACAAACTACCAAGAGGGGAAGTTTCTAAAAGTGTTTCTGAGAGACAAAAAAAGCATCTGAGATGGTGACATTGTCTTACAGTTGGAAGGAGGAAGAAAATGGTTAGTGAAAGATGTTCGCCATGTTCTCAATTTGAGGTGAGATTCGATTTATGTTAATCAGGTTAACACACAAGGCTATCGTATCCATACTTTCTTCTAGGGTGTTTTTTAGAGGTGAATATTCGTAATTTTATAAATTTTAGAAAAAAAATTACCAGTGATTTTGCTAATAATTTAAGATTTAATGCAACCTAAATCACCACATTTTTATTAAATCTAGTTCTAAATTATTCAAAATCACTCAATATTTTATTTTATTAAAAAGTTTAAACTCAAAGATTCACCACAATATTCGAAATACATGATTAGGTTTGATTCACTTAAATATTATATATTATCAAAGAAATTAAAATTAATTCACCAATAATTATCATAATTATTAGTTACTTTAAGGATATATCACCAATATTTAGTTTTCACTATTGATTTAAAATATAATGTAATTATCCTCATAATTTTCATAAGATAAAACATGTTCAATTTTGAGTTGTAATATTCCATGACAATTAGTGAACTTCCTATTATTATTTAGATTCGTCAATATTTTCTACTCAAAAAGTATGATTCCAAAATAATCGCCAATGTAAATAGAATTTAAAATAAAACAAGGATGCAAAGCATCAAAGTTCTTGCCTAAGTATAATTTTTGCATTTGACAAGTAGAAATTTAGATAGTGTTTTATACATTGGATATGCAATAGGATAAAGCATGTGATGCAATTTCTCATTATATTTCAATAATAGTTTACATTAGCAAAGCATCTACTCAATCATGTTTTACAACTTGATAGAGTAAAAGTATGTCTCATGAAATATCAATGCATATACATTATTTCATTATACATATATGACACAAAGAGTGTACTTGGATATGAGACTCATGCATATACATTATTTGATTGCATGTCTTACTTTATACTGACTGGTATCTTTTGTAACTAGCATTAATTATAGCTTGATATGCCATTATAGCTATCCATGATACTTGTAAATTCTATTTTGTGCATGTTAGCATATTGTAATTATGTCTCATAATAACTTACTTTTCATATTTTGAATAACTGTTAATTTGTGACTAGTCATATTTACCTTTTGTTGTGAGCAATTTTTCAATCTCTATTTGTCATGACTTGATTGATGGCATTGTTATGGTTCAGTTTGAATTGACCTTTCACAGCAAAATCTCAAAGGATAAAGATGAACTTTGAATTTTCTTGTGTGTAGTCCTCAACTTTTGTGTCTTTTGGGCTTGGTAGTAGTTGTTCAACAATGGACTTGTCTATTGAACATTGGATGATTTTTTTGTTTTCAGTTGTGATGATAGTCTTTAGGTATATTGAATATACATATGCAATCTCTTGATTGCATCTATTGCAATGAGCTATTTTTTCTTCTGGCATTCCATAAATCTCAAATTTTAAGTTGCACTAGGAACAAAATGCATGAAATGGATTTGAGAATGAGTTGGCTACTTTGAGAGCCCCATCAACTTGCAAAATATGTTTTGATATTAATGTAACTTGTGTATAAAATAATTAGTAGTTGAAGTGTTGACTTATCTAAGTTTGCTTACCTGTAGCGTTGTTTGTAACAATGAATTTAAGGCATCCAATGTTCTTTTGTCTTTTAGTGTACAGATGTATGTAGCAACCCCTGTGCAAAATGTTATGTCCATGTCGTTCCATCTTACAATATTTCTAAACAACATTGCAGGAGTCTCACCTTTTTCCAATTGGATTGCTATTTGCATGGATTCTTCTTGGAATGCAAAGTTGATTTGGAGCTAGTCATTGACAAGAGATTTTTATTTTCTACTTTTAGAACTCTGCAATCAATAGAAAAATGACCACTATATATGTTGCATAGAAATAAGGGGTGTTTAGTGTGCTTGTTACCTGTACTTTATCATCATCACTATTTTCGTCTTTTATGTCAACAACATATTGGGAGCCTATCTGTCGTCTTGCAACTACTAGTGCACCTATTGTACCAATGGCATAGGTGTTTGTGCCCGTGAGTAGTTGTTTGATTGTGATGCTTGGTATGAATTTGTATTCTTGGCAAAGTTGCAGTATAGTTTCAATTGTGCTTGAATCTTGGAGCGTCAAGATGCAATCATAATCTCTGTGGTCATAAGTTGTTTTGTGTCCTATTTGAAATCTTGACACTATAATGGATGTTCCTGGAACTATCTTGTTTTTGTACACTTATATAAGATTCCCTGTCACATTTAAAGTTATTGTCATTTCTCCTTTAAAGTCTGTCAAGTCTGCACGTAGCACCTCTCATGTTTTTTTGTCTCTATCCAATGTTGTTATATATATGACAAGTACATCTCGTTCAAAAGTGTTCCCTTCTTTTCTTGCATTCAAGTCCTCGATTGATATTGCATTGGGGTTTTCTAGTTTAGACCTGCACAAACTATTCTGGTGCTAGTTTAATATTGTAGTCGGTTGATATTTAACATTGCTTCAAATAATAGAAATTCCTGTATTGATTGATCATTTTTCGTGTGAGAATTCATGTTATTGGAGATGAGAAAAGTTCGGTACCTTTTTGTTTTTTTCTCTTGCTTGACATGTGTTCCCTTTCTTGTCATTTTGCTTGCTTCTATTATTGTGCTGCACAGAAATGTAGAATATTGAAATATATACTATTAAATTAGAGTTATTATTTTTGACACATAAAAACTCTTAGGTGTAAGATGAATTTGCATTATTGTATGTGTTGTTGCTATTTAATTTTGTGTTTGGTTGTCTATGTATTAGCAATCTTGAGTGAAGTATGGAACCTTATAAATGTAGCAAGGTGGTCAGTCCAGTATGCTTACACTTTGTAAAAATAACATATATTACTTGAGTTTGTCCAAATGTGATCAATTGATGGGTTGTATACATTTTGTGTTTTTCTATGATGTAATTCATGTTGTGGTCTTACATATACTTTCCAAGATTTTATTTCCTTGCATTTCTTGTTGACATATCAATGTTGAAATTGCCTACAATGTATAGATTAGTCATTGGTTTGACATATGTGATGACTTGTTGAACAATAGTGGAATATTCTTGAATAGGTGTGTTAGGTCTTGCATAAAGATTACATTTATTTAGTGTTAAGTTTCAGGATTTGCACCCTTTACTGAACTGAAAAAAGGTTCAGTAAACCCTTACTTAACATGGGATTCATTCCACTGTATGGGACTGGATAGTGAGATGAAACCTCCGGGTTCTAGGCCGGCTCTTGTTGAATCTCTCAGTGATAACCTCTTGAAACTTAAAGAAAACTTGAGGGAAAAGGGGAAGAAGATACTGAAAACCAGAACCTAAACCTTAAGTCTAAACTAAGGAAGTGATACACCAAAGAGGGATATGGAAATGTAACCCACATGTGACAGAGAAGATAATAAAGCTTTATGAAATGCAAATGAAGCACAACTTCCTGTAAAGGCTTGCACAAATGATTTATAATAAGGTTTTCAACTGAAACTACGAAAAGAAAGACAAACTGATACCTCCCTTTGACTAATTTCACCCAAAACACATGTTATAACCTACAAACAAACTTATTGTTCTACACAAAGGTGCTGAAATGAGACAGAAAACAAGGAATAATGAAACATCCACAAGTTAATCTATCTAATCATTTAGAAAGCACACAGAAATTGTAGAAAAGGAAAGGGCTCATTGATAACTTCACCAAGCATAATCACACTACTGCAACCTGTATTATATCTCCAGAAATGAATTAAAGACTATGTGAAATGAAGTCCAGGACTTAGAGAAAAAGCCACAAAACCTCCATCCACACAAATCAGAACCCCTAAAAATGAGTTGAAAACTCATACTTATGCACAAAAAATAGCCAACTGCATTTTGGAAGTCATAAATGCTGGGTCGGATTCAACCCCAAAGGCCAACTTGAGTCTTTTACAAGACTTCAAAAAGGTGTACAAAATAGCCCAAAAGGCATGGTCTGATATCATCACCAACTAACCCTCATAAATGAAGCCCCAAAACTCCTGCCAAACTCCAAAAGCAATGATTTCCTGCCCCCCCCAGACCAATAACTCTGCCAAAGTATCTTGTTTTGACTTTTAAAGCTAAAGAAAATATTTTAATCCTTTGTCACATTTAATTAGTAATACATTTATCTAGTCAACATAAAATGTTAATTAGATAAATGAATCATAAAAGCCTTTGATACTTATATCAGATAATAATAATAATATATAATCCACAATTCTTTGTTCATTTATTTATTTATAATATATATGATTATTGTATTAATGGTATTATTAAGTGATGAGTTAAATTGCTCAATAACATTATTAACACAATTGATAACATATATTATAAATAAATAAATTATGGACTATGTAATTTTATTAATAAGTGATATAAGTGTCAAAGGATAAAAATATTTATTATGTTATTTATTATTATTATTATTTTAAATATTGATTAGATTAATGATGTTATTAAAGCGACTCTAAATAATCACTTAATAATCTCATTAATATAGTCAATACGTAAAAATAAAGATAATAAATAATATAATAGACATTTTAAAATGATAGGATTAAAATACTTGTTCTACCTTGATAAGCATAAGAGCAAGAATGTTTGGCAGAGTTATATACCTTATAAAAGGTACGCTTTGAAAGGCCAAGCTTGGCATTTGTAAGGAACACCCACGAGATAGGAAAAGAAGACTTGGAAAATATTGTAACAAGACATTTCTCATAAATGCCGACCGAAAGAAGAAGCTTCTAAGAGCAAATGAAACCTAAAAAGACATTAAAGCATTTCATTTTTACACTTTCATTATTTGGAGAAGGCTCTGTTGTCGCCATGAGAAAAACGAGGGTTTGCTGGAGCCTGTGTGATGACATCTGTAGCTCGAATCTGGACTTTCTAGGCACTTTCCTGTGATATCACTGTTGTTGGAGGTAAAGCCATTCATTTCTCCCATTGTCCTTATCTGTTAGGCTGCTATAACGGAAGAAAACGAGAGAAATGTGATTTGTTGTTCATTTTCTGCTCCTTTACTTTTCAAATTTGTTCTTTTTCCATGTGTTGGCTGCCATAGAGGGAAAGAGAACAAGTTGCTGAAGCTTTTATGAAGCTTTTGGGGTTTGAGTCTGATCATTTTCTGGGCATTTTTGTCATTCAGAATTGTTGGGTCTTCTGATTATGACCACCATAAGAATTATTTTTCTTGTTGTTTGGGCACCATAAGAGAGCTCGTGGCATGAAAAAAAAAAAAGGTTTTTTGGCTGCCGACTGGTGTTTACTGTTGCATGGATGTCAAAACGTGAGTTTCTCATTGCTTGCTCGGTCTTGGACACTCTTTCACTTCTATTTGTTGTAGATTTACGGGCTGTTATTTCTTTTCTTTGTTTTGCTCACATCATTGTGACGCTGGTATGCAATATAGATGCCTTTCCTTTGACAGTTGAGTTTTTTTCTTGTGAAAGTTGTAATATCTTTGGCACAATATTTGTCTTTTCATCATATTGCTGCTGTAGAGATGAAGCTTGAGCTTTTATTGTTGAATCTGCTGGTCGGAGTTTGAAAATATGTTATCATTACTTAAAACAAAAACTGAGAGTTTGTTTCGTTGCTTTTCATTTCCTTTCTGAAGGAGTTTCGTTGTGAGTACAGTTGTCTTTCCTGCACCAGACCATCCAAGAATGAATGAACCTATTTGTGATTCTTCCTCATTCACCTCAAACTGAAAAATAATCGCTGATCCATCTCTAGCTATGAATAATTATTTTGCAACACCAGAAGAAAAGGCAATAAGTTTTTTTTTTCTACTTTGGCATGCCTGAGCTTGTAATAGTTCCCTTATCAAGAGTTTCACAATGAAATAATTCAACCATTCCTGGTCGTTGTAGATGCCTTTTTGTAGATTCTCTTGCTATTTTTAATTAAAAGATAGACAATGTCCGCTTCTAATTTAGCTGCCAGTTGCCCACTATATGGGCAAAAAAAAAAAAAACCACTTTTCCACCATTGGAGAAGTACTGAGCTCGTTTAACTTGAAGGCCTCAAAGTAAAATTCCCTGCTGGGTACTTTCATGAACCACCAATATATGGATCCACTGAGGCTCACTTATTCTATACAACAACTTCTCCTTCTTTGCAGCCATGATGTTGAAAATAGAATCTCTAGTACCTCTTTCATGACCTTAATTGCAGCGAACACCCAGTTACAAAATTCTCCGAAAGCTTCCAACTATAAGTACCATAAATGATGGGAAATCAAACTTCCGGATCAAAGCCAAAACATAAGCTTAAAACAAACATAAATGACCTGTTGTTTATACAATTTATATTTGAGGTATTTGTTATTTTTGTTGAAAATGATATGCAAACAGCATTCCTCGGTATCCCTGTTATTTACTGCACTCTGTCTTCTAATTTGAAGCTGTAACTGTCCATCCTTTTAAAGATTTCGTGCATTGTTCAGATTGATACTCCTCCTTCATATTCCTTTTGTTGAGTTAAAATCCAGAACTCGGATTCTATTTTGCTTGTTGCGCATGTTCGTAATAACTTCATAATGCAGATTTGTTAGTCTGTTCACCTTTTCTATTCTGTTGCATATTTTATGAGGTTCGAGCATGGGCTCGTGACACTCACAAATGGTTTTATTTCTTTTAGCATTAAATTCCAATATCAATGCTCATTTTCTTTCATGACGTAATGCATTGATAGATAGAAAATATAGTCGTAGAGGTAGGTAGTCATTGCTTAGATCCCTCGAGATCTAACATCAGTTGCCTTATGTTTTTCTTGCAGCTGCGGGGGACCATGGAGCTCGGAGCTGGACAAGTGTTGCAGGAAAAGAAACCATAACCAGTCAAAGCAACAGGCAATGACTGGTTATCCCTATTCCTATTTCTTTCATGTATATATTTATCTGTTAGTGCATTTCTTGATGAAAGAAAATTAATCAGTTATCCTCATGGCTTGTGTGAGACTTTCTCCATTCAGCATATTGATTCGTTTCATTTACTTGTACAATTGAGAATTGTACATATCAGTGATGATCTATACAATGAACATTTGTATTTCTTTGCTCATGATTATATATGATTGTAAAAAGATGAAATTGAAAGAATAGAAAATGTGTGTTTTCTTTTGCAACTCTTTCTATGATGTTACTTGAAGTAAAATTCAGCATGTGTGAAATTTTGGTAACATTTTTGGCGACTTCTGTTGTATGTCTGCCTGCTTGACATTTGGCCAGTTTGCTTTTAGTTGTCCTTATTCCTCGGGCACAGAGTCTAATTATGCATTCTTAGCACCTAGACCTGACAAAAAGCAACTTCTAAAGTTGCTGGTTCAGTTTTGAATGCATGCACGTGAGTTCAGTAAGATCGGAAACTCTTATTGGATTGACGGGTATGCAAGGTCAGAACTCAAGTATCAACTTTAGGAGTCAAAACCGTCATAGTCGACCATTTGGTTGATGTATGGGTTGACGTGTGGGCTTGAATGGATGCATGTATGCAGCGTATGCATGGGTATGCAGATATATATGGCTGGCAGCCAGACATTTATTTGCAGCGATATATGTGTGCGTATGTATGTGTATGTTGGATATGTGTGTGTGTTTGAGTACACATATTTACGCATGCATGAATGAGATGAGCGGGTATGATGACTTCCACAACATAAACTAGCAACTTAATCGAACTACACTACAAACAATAGGAAACTAACCTAGGACAGAAACTAAACTAAACTAAAAGCAGACGCACTTGAAAACAAGGGAAACTAACCTATTATGTACAAGGCAGGACTAAAAATCATACCTCGAAACATGGTTTGAGGTGGATCTCGTTCACAGGGATCGGTAGGACGTCTCCTTCCATGGTAGCCAGCTAGTAAGCATTGTGTTGTTTACACTCAGCAATTTGAAATGGCCCAGCCCACATGTGATCAAATTTATTGTGCTGGTCGGGTCTGCTCTTGAGAACATCCCACTTCAGTACCATGTCGCCAACATGGAATTCTCGAGCTCGAGCTCTTTTATCAAAGCTCCTCTTTATCTGCATTTGTTGGTACTCCATGGTTTCCATGGCCTTTTTCCTAGTTCCTTCTAGCTCCACCAATTGGGCGCACCGCACCAGCATAGGGTCACCTTTCTCAAATAAAACTAGCTATGTAGCAAGATCAAGCGCTGGTAATTCTGTCTCAATCGACAATCTGGCCTCTTTCACATATACAAGCATATAAGGCGAGTTTCCAATGACTTGTTTTGGGGTGATTCTGTCAACCCATAAGGCAGCCTCCAATTTTGAATGCCAATCCCTTTGATTATCTTGCAAATTGCGCTTGATGATTCTTATCAGGTTCTTGTTGGAAGATTCTGCTAATCCATTACCTTGCAGGTAATAATTTGAGCTCGTACTGAGATATATTCCATGATTAAAAGCCCAATTAGTGACTTTCATCCCAATGAAAGCAAGTGCATTATCGGAGATAATGGACTTCGGTACTCCAAATCTATTCACAATGTCATCATAAAAGCTTAGGACTGCTGTTTCATTTGCGTCCTTTAATGCTGCTACCTCAATCCAACGTGTGAAATAATCAGTGGTTGTAATGATCCACTTGTGACCCGCACTTGATGGAGGGTTAATGGCCCCTATGAAATCAACGCCCCACTTTTGAAAGGGTTGTTCAGTCTTAACTGGCTGCAAGGGCAAAGCTGGCAGCTTCTCTTTTCCTGCAAACAGGGCGCATTTAGCGCATTTTCTGACATGTGCATGACAGTCTTTAAATAAATCAGGTCAATAATAGCCAGCTCGAAGAATCGTATAGGCTGTTGTTCTAGGAGAAAAATGTCCTCGTGAATGTCCATCATGAAATTCATGCAACACTTGAACAGTTTGATCTGAATCTATGCATCTGAGAAGGACTCCATTGAAGTCTTTTCGGTATAAAATATCATTTATCAGCACAAAAGGGGCTGATTGCAAGCGATAATACCTTCACTTTGCTCGATCTAAGGTGGCTGGACATTGACTGGTTTTTAAAAAATGGATCATATCCTATAACCAGCTTGTTGTTCCGTCATTGTTTCCAGCAGCACCGATTAGTAAAATGGCATTTTCTTGCTCCTCAAGCTTTGAAATGTCCTTATCTGTGATTTGCTCACACAATCCCTTTCCTCTAACCAGCTTGGTTATCTGGATTTCTACGTCATATTCCATGACGCGTGTGATCCAACCAGCGCACTTCTCATTCAGGTCTCTACTCAGGAGGAACTCTTTGACACTTGGATGTGTGACACGCAACAGGACCTTGTTATGTGTCAACAAGTGCCTGAATTTTTTAAGGCTTTTCACGACAACAAAGACGTGTTTCTCAACAAAATTGTACCTTTGCTCATACTCTTCTAGTCCTTTGCTGAAGAATGTGATTAGTTGTTCCACTCCCTCTGTATTTTTCTGTACTAGCATGGTTGAAATCACATCATGGCCACCGTATGCATAAAGAATGAAATCCTTACCAAAATCAGGATTGATTAGAATAGGTGCTACTGCCAATGCATCTTTAATGGCCTGAAATTTCTCCTTGGCCTCCTTTGTCCATGCAAAAATTGCATTCCTTTTAAGCATGGTTGTTAATGGCTTGAGAAGAGCTGCGATGTCAGGCAGAAATCTTCGCACAAAATTAATACGGTCGATGAAACTTTGAAGGCCTTTTTTGTGTTGTGGTAGAGGTAGCTCCTGAATTGCTGCAACTCGTTCAGGGTCTATCGTGATGCCTGACTTAGACACAATGTATCCAAGTAACTTACCCTCATGCACAGAAAATATACTCTTTTTGGGGTTTAATGAGATGCCAAACTTTCTGCAGTGCTCAAAAATCTGTCTCAGGTGGTCGATGTGATCTGCCTTTTTTTGTGAATAAATAGTGACATCGTCTAAATAAACTACGACAAATATGTACATCAGATTACTAAATACCATTTCCATGGCTTTCTGAAAGGTTGCTCCAGCATTGGACAATCCGAATGGCATTCTCTTGTACGCCATTGTTTCCCATTTTGTTGTAAACGTTGTCTTGAACTGATCTTCCTCCTTTACCAAGATTTGGTTATAACCTGAATAACCATCTAGCAAAGAGAACCTTTCAGCCCCTGATACACATTGTAATATCTGCTCCATGGATGGAAGTGGGTGTCTATCCTTCAACGAGACTCTACTCAAGTCTCTGAAATCTACGCACAGTCGTAACTCTCTATTTTTCTTTCTTACCGGGACCAAGTTAGCAACCCAGCTCGTGTGTTTAATAGAGAAAATTATCTTACTTTCAATCAACCTGAACACCTCCTTTTGCATCAAAGGTTCCAGCTTAGGATTGATCGGCCTTTGCTTTTGCCGAACTAGTTTAGCTGCTGGTTCCAACTCTATCGTATGATGTGCAAGCCTTGGATCGAACCCTTTTAAGTCATTGTATTGCCAAGTGAAGACATCATGGAATTCTTGGAACAAATGATGAAAAGCCTCCTTTTCTTCAGCTGAATTCACTTTGCCAAATTTTCGGCATTTACCCGGTGCAATCTCCAAATCTGCATACTGGGTTTCTTTTATCAGCAAGTTGGCCTTTCCAGGTTTTAGCTGATCATCTGAATTAAAAATGCTTTCCAGCGTTACTAAACCCTTTGGCAACTTGTTTTTTAGTTGTATCACTTGATTGCCATACTGATCTTTATATCTCTGCTGGTTAGAACTGGCAAAAATGTCTTCTACTAGCAAAAATTGCAGAATTTGCTCATCGTTGTCAAAAACTTGCCAGCTAACATCGTTATCAGGAACTGAAGGCCTGGTAATGATTTTGATATGATGTTGATCAGTACATGCGGACACGTTGCTGACAATGTCATATTGAGCTCCTACAGCTGCCAGTTTGTCGACGTGATGGTTTTCTTTTCTAGGCACAACCAATATATTAAATGCATCAAAATTTTCAAGTAAATCCCAAACACGATGTCTATAAGACTTTAAAATGTCATTTTTTGCGACGTTCAGACACCTGATTTGATTTACTACCAGTTCACTATCACCATACACCCTCAAGCACTTAATACCGTGCTTTCTTGCCCATTCTAATCCCTGAATTAACCCTTCGTACTCTGCTGTATTATTGGTGCAAGAAAAATTGAATCTGAAAGCGGCATAGTACCTATCATTGTCGGGTGAAACCAGCATAATGCCTCCACCAGCACCTTGTTTACCTCTTGAACCATCAAAAAACATGCTCCATAGTTGATCTTGGGATTCTCCCAACTGATCCATTGGTTTGACCAGATTGGGAATAACTTCATTTTGTTCATGTATAATGTAGGTCCCTAAGTCAGCATTCGTCATATGGTAAAACTGGTTTTCATAGGTTTGACTTGATGCCCATTCATCAAGAAGAATATCCGGGACATCATCTAGCTGGGTTCGATTTTCAGCAGCTGCATGACATTCTGCTTGGTCAAATGCAAGCAGGTTCGCATTGACAGCACTAGGAACATAAGGCTTTATGTGGTTTTTTGGAAGTAATTTAGATTTAATCGTCACTTTTGTGCCATACCTAGTCCTAAAAAGCATGTGAGACCAATCGGATGACAGGTAACCACCAATTTTTGCTGTGAAATCTCTAGACAAACAGATGGCAAAGTATGGAGGTGAGTCTATAACATAAATATCTTGCTGAATGGAAAAATTAGGGCAGGCATGAAGGGTGACACTTGCATTTCTAATCACGCCTATAGTACTTACAGATGTCCCATCAAGCTGAAAAACTCCCTTTTCAATGGGTTGGTATTTTAGTCCTAACTGGTCAGCTGTCTTTTTTGGCATGACTGAGCTTGTAGCTCCACTATCTACCATACAGTTATGGACTAGTTTATCGCCAATAATCAAGGAAAGATAGAAAGGAGGCGGATTTATTACCTTATTTGGTTCCTTGGCAATTTTATCGCTGTCCTCCTCCTTTTCATCAGCGCTGGTTAACACCACTCTTGCTAGTTCATCTATCACCCTTGCGGGATTTGCTTCATCTAAGAGAGCTTTTTGCAAGATATCTGCTTGACCAGGGATGGCTAAAGTCTCCCACATTGACATGGACACATTCATCTTCTTCATGTTCTCCACGATATTAAATGGCGCAGTAGAGTGGGATTTCTGATGTGCCTTAACAGCACCATGCTCCGCTGGCCTATGAATGGTCTCTTTGGTGACAAGAACGTGAGTGTCTCCCACTATATTTGTGGCACTTGATGATGGCTCAACAGTATCAGGTAATCTACCCCTATTTTTTGTTTGCTCCATTTCAAGGGCTCTTTTCTTAGCTCGGGTATTTGCTGATATTGGTGAGTCATTATTGACTGCACAAAACTCATCTTTCTGCCAGTTAAGGAAACTAGTTTCAGGAGTAGGTGTATCATGCTGCTGTTCAGGTGCATCATAAGTGGCATGTTGTTGTCCTGCCACTGTATTTTGTACCATTAATGCCTGATTTATAACTCCATTTGTGCATGTGGCTTGATTATGCAGTTCATTACAGGGGTAACACCATTCAAAATCTGTTGCAAGGTTATTTTGCATGGGGACTATGTCTCTTATTGGATTTGCAGCATTAAGAGGGGTCGGGTTATAAGGTCGGAAAGGCATTTGATTAATATTCTGTCTATAACCCATTGCATTACCTTGAAATGATTGTCTATTTCCTTGGGCCTGACTTGGATTTTGCTGCTGGTAAGGCGGGTTTGCAACTGGATTCTGCTGTTGGTAAGGCGGCCTAGGCTAGAACTGTTGTTTTTTAAGATTAACCAGCTCGTTACTAAAAGTTTGCATCATGTTTTCAATTTTGAGCTGACTATTTTTAATCTCCTGCAGCTCTTGTGAAGGGCTTGCAGTACCTGACGGGCCTGCCATGACAATTTCTTGGCTGGGAACAGTAGGTAACTGGTTAAATTGTGGAATTGTCAATGGCATATTTGGGTGAATGTCCGGAAAAATGGGCATTGGAGGCCTAGGGGCTATTTTACCAACCTGGATAAGACTATTTTCAGCTCTAATGGCGATATCATAAGCTTGAGGCAGCGAAACACCTCCCATAGATTGAATCATTACTGATATATCGCTATTTAAGCTTCTCAAATAATAAAGGAAAGCATGATCAGCTGAAGGTCTTACTGTAATGGGTATTCTAGTCCAAGTTCTTTGAAACCGGTTGTTAAAATCCATCATTTGCTCTTGTGGCACTCGCTTTATAGTTGTGAGCTACTCTACCAGCGACAAGAAGTCGGACTTGTCCTCAAAATGCTTCGTCAAAGCGTCACCTAAAGCATCCCATGAGCCTATCGAGCCAACAGTTAGGCTTCTGAACCACTGTAATGCTTTCCCCTTGAAAGATGCTACCAACAACTTAGTAGCCACATCCTCCTCTGTGACATGATGTACGTTGCACAAAGTAGCAACATCCCTTATGTGCTCATAAGCTGTAGTCTGGTTCTCTCCAGTAAAATCTGGCAGACTCTTTAATGCTGCAAGTGGTATGTCATGATGTTGGACGAAATTCAAGGGACTCCCTTGATTAAAAGGCACAAAAGAAAATTGCCTCGCCATTGGCGGAGGTTGCTATAGAGGCTGTTGTACTAGTTGTTGCATAGGTTGCTATTGCAAGGTTATTTGTTGAGCAGGAACACTTTGCTGAAAGCTCATATTTGTTGTACCTGCTAGTATAAAACTAGTACTTGCTGAATTTGTATGTGAACCAGCAGATATGTCAAATAATTTAGCCCTTACCGATGGACTTGCTAAACGTCTGACTTTCCTTTGCCCTGTTCTGCTATATACGCAAAAACCAGGGGCTGATAGTTGCCTTCTTGGTGTTGGCTTCGTTCTAGCAAGACTCCTTCCACATCTTTTTGGAGTTTCTAGCTACATATATTCAAAAGAACTGGAACTTCGTGTTTGTATCTTTCTCATAAATTCATCATTTCCTGCTGGCTAGTTAAAAAAGGCTTTCAGCTGTACTAGCACAGTTGGAAAAAGTATTCGAGTCCCACTAGGCATGCCAAAACTGTTAAGTTTCAGGATTTGCACCCTTTACTGAACTGAAAAAAGGTTCAGTAAACTTTTAATTAACATGGGATTCATTCCACTGTATGGGACTGGACAGTGAGATGAAACCTTTGGGTTCTAGGCTGGCTCCTGTTGAATCTCTCAGTGATAACCTCTTGAAACTTAAAGAAAATTTGAGGGAAAAGGGGAAGAAGATACTGAAAACCAGAACCTAAACCTTAAGTCTAAACTAAGGAAGTGATACGCCAAAGAGGGATATGGAAATGTAACCCACATGTGACAGAGAAGATAATAAAGCTTTATGAAATGCAAATGAAGCACAACTTCCTGTAAAGGCTTGCACAAATGATTTATAATAAGGTTTTCAACTGAAACTACGAAAAGAAAGACAAATTGATACCTCCCTTTGACTAATTTCACCTAAAACACATGTTCTAACCTACAAACAAACTTACTGTTCTACACAAAGGTGCTAAAATGAGACAGAAAACAAGGAATAATGAAACATCCACAAGTTAATCTATCTAATCATTTAGAAAGCACACAGAAATTGTAGAAAAGGAAAGGGCTCATTGATAACTTCACCAAGCATAATCACACTCCTGCAACCTGTATTATATCTCCAGAAATGAATTAAAGACTATGTGAAATGAAGTCCAGGACTTAGAGAAAAAGCCACAAAACCTCCATCCACACAAATCAGAACCCCTAAAAATGAGTTGAAAACTCATACTTATGCACAAAAAATAGCCAACTACATTTTGGAAGTCATAAATGCTGGGTCGGATTCAACCCCAAAGGCCAACTTGAGTCTTTTACAAGACTTCAAAAAGGTGTACAAAATAGCCCAAAAGGCATGGTCTGATATCATCACCAACTAACCCTCATAAATGAAGCCCCAAAACTCCTGCCAGACTCCAAAAGCAATGATTTCCTGCCCCCCCAGACCAATAACTCTGCCAAAGTATCTTGTTTTGACTTTTAAAGCTAAAGAAAATATTTTAATCCTTTGTCACATTTAATTAGTAATACATTTATCTAGTCAACATAAAATGTTAATTAGATAAATGAATCATAAAAGCCTTTGATACTTATATCAGATAATAATAATAATATATAATCCACAATTCTTTGTTCATTTATTTATTTATAATATATATGATTATTGTATTAATGGTATTATTAAGTGATGAGTTAAATCGCTCAATAACATTATTAACACAATTGATAACATATATTATAAATAAATAAATTATGGACTATGTAATTTTATTAATAAGTGATATAAGTGTCAAAGGATAAAAATATTTATTATGTTATTTATTATTATTATTATTTTAAATATTGATTAGATTAATGATGTTATTAAAGCGACTCTAAAAACATCACTTAATAATCTCATTAATATAGTCAATACGTAAAAATAAAGATAATAAATAATATAATAGACATTTTAAAATGATAGGATTAAAATACTTGTTCTACCTTGATAAGCATAAGAGCAAGAATGTTTGGTAGAGTTATATACCTTATAAAAGGTACGCTTTGAAAGGCCAAGCTTGGCATTTGTAAGGAACACCCACGAGATAGGAAAAGAAGACTTGGAAAATATTGTAACAAGACATTTCTCACAAATGCCGACCGAAAGAAGAAGCTTCTAAGAGCAAATGAAACCTAAAAAGACATTAAAGCATTTCATTTTTACACTTTCATTATTTGGAGAAGGCTCTGTTGCCGCCATGAGAAAAATGAGGGTTTGCTGGAGCCTGTGTGATGACATATGTAGCTCGAATCTGGACTTTCTAGGCACTTTCCTGTGATATCACTGTTGTTGGAGGTAAAGCCATTCATTTCTCCCATTGTCCTTATCTGTTAGGCTGCTATAACGGAAGAAAACGAGAGAAATGTGATTTGTTGTTCATTTTCTGCTCCTTTACTTTTCAAATTTGTTCTTTTTCCATGTGTTGGCTGCCATAGAGGGAAAGAGAACAAGTTGCTGAAGCTTTTATGAAGCTTTTGGGGTTCGAGTCTGATCATTTTCTGGGCATTTTTGTCATTCAGAATTGTTGGGTCTTCTGATTATGACCACCATAAGAATTATTTTTCTTGTTGTTTGGGCACCATAAGAGAGCTCGTGGCATGGAAAAAAAAAAAAAAGGTTTTTTGGCTGCCGACTGGTGTTTATTGTTGCATGGATGTCAAAACGTGAGTTTCTCATTGCTTGCTCGGTCTTGGACACTCTTTCACTTCTATTTGATGTAGATTTACGGGCTGTTATTTCTTTTCTTTGTTTTGCTCACATCATTGTGACGCTGGTATGCAATATAGAGGCCTTTCCTTTGACAGTTGAGTTTTTTTCTTGTGAAAGTTGTAATATCTTTGGCACAATATTTGTCTTTTCATCATATTGCTGCTGTAGATATGAAGCTTGAGCTTTTATTGTTGAATCTGCTGGTCGGAGTTTGAAAATATGTTATCATTACTTAAAACAAAAACTGAGAGTTTGTTTCGTTGCTTTTCATTTCCTTTCTGAAGGAGTTTCGTTGTGAGTACAGTTGTCTTTCCTGCACTAGACCATCCAAGAATGAATGAACCTATTTGTGATTCTTCCTCATTCACCTCAAACTGAAAAATAATCTCTGATCCATCTCTAACTATGAATAATTATTTTGCAACGCCAGAAGAAAAGGCAATAAGTTTTTTTTTTCTACTTTGGCATGCCTGAGCTTGTAATAGTTCCCTTATCAAGAGTTTCACAATGAAATAATTCAACCATTCCTGGTCGTTGTAGATGCCTTTTTGTAGATTCTCTTGCTATTTTTAATTAAAAGATAGACAGTGCCCGCTTCTAATTTAGCTGCCAGTTGCCCACTATATGGGCAAAAAAAAAAAAAAAACCACTTTTCCACCATTGGAGAAGTACTAAGCTCGTTTAACTTGAAGGCCTCAAAGTAAAATTCCCTGCTTGGTACTTTCATGAACCACCAATATATGGATCCACTGAGGCTCACTTATTCTATACAACAACTTCTCCTTCTTTGCAGCCATGATGTTGAAAATAGAATCTCTAGTACCTCTTTCATGACCTTAATTGCAGCGAACTCCCAGTTACAAAATTCTCCGAAAGCTTCCAGCTATAAGTACCATAAATGATGGGAAATCAAAATTTTGGATCAAAGCCAAAACATAAGCTTAAAACAAACATAAATGACCTGTTGTTTATACAATTTATATTTGAGGTATTTGTCATTTTTGCTGAAAATGATATGCAAACAGCATTCCTCGGTATCCCTATTATTTACTGCACTCTGTCTTCTAATTTGAAATTGTAACTGTCCATCCTTTTAAATATTTCGTGCATTGTTCAGATTGATACTCCTCCTTCATATTCCTTTTGTTGAGTTAAAATCCGAAACTCGGATTCTATCTTACTTGTTGTGCATGTTTGTAATAACTTCAAAATGCAGATTTGTTAGTCTGTTCATCTTTTCTATTCTGTTGCATATTTTATGAGGTTCGAGCACGAGCTCGTGACACTCACAAATGGTTTTATTTCTTTTAACATTAAATGCCAATATCACTGCTCATTTTCTTTCATGAAGGAATGCATTGATAGATAGAAAATATAGTCGTAGAGGTAGGTAGTCATTGCTTAGATCCCTCGGGATCTAACATCAGGTGCCTTATGTTTTTCTTGCAGCTGCGGGGGACTATGGAGCTCGGAGCTAGACAAGTGCTGCAGGAAAAGAAACCATAACCAGTCAAAGCAACAAGCAATGACTGGTTATCCCTATTCCTATTTCTTTCATGTATATATTTATCTGTTAGTGCATTTCTTGATGAAAGAAAATTAATCAGTTATCCTCACGGCTTGTGTGAGACTTTCTCCATTCAACACATTGATTCGTTTCATTTACTTGTACAATTGAGAATTGTACATATCAGTGATGATCTATACAATAAACATTTGTATTTCTTTGCTCATGATTATATATGATTGTAAAAAGATGAAATTGAAAGAATAGAAAATGTGTGTTTTCTTTTGCAACTCTTTCTATGATGTTACTTGAAGTAAAATTCAGCATGTGTGAAATTTTGGTAACATTTAGTTCATTTCTTTTGATCAAAGTTGTTATTGTAATAGATTCTATATTTGTTGTGTTGTATTGCTTTATCTTTGAAATGACTAAATTTTTGTTGGCTAGTGTCATTATACCATGTATGTGGTAGGCATTGAAGTTGTTGAAATGTTGGAATTGGTCATTTATTTAGGGATTTTCATGTGTACTTGAATGAAGATGATGTTAGATGACATTATATCATAGTCATTAGTTATGTTATTTATGTGAGGCTTTAAACTATGTGTGTTTAGTGTGCATAATAGTATGGATGGTGTGTTATGAGAACATGTATCATCATTCTCAAATTGCCATTTTGCACTTGATTGTAGGCAGGATATTTCAATATGTATTCTCTCTTTGATTTTAAAATTTTTTGATGTTAGACATTTTAACAGGAATAATGATTCAATTGTTTTAGTTTGTGATAGTTTTGTTGTTAATCCATGTTGTCTCACGCCTATGGGGTCAAAAGCCATTGCCTCCATTGTAAGCCCTTGCAACCTGTGTATTGTTCTTGCACATGTTATCTGTATAGGGAATTTTTTTCGTACAATAATTTTATTTCTGATTGATGCCTTTTGGATAGGTCAAATAATGCATAGTATTGGTACCTAGTCATTTTCAATTTTTTATGTATAGTATTGTACGAGTTTCATACGTTGTTGTTGTCCTATTGTATTGTAATTAAATCTTATCCAAACTATGTCAAAATCATTATATTTTGTGTATGCTTTGAATATGTCATTTGATCCATTTACTAGACCATCTTTTATGTTGTAATTTCCTGCATATAGTTCTACCAGAATATTTGGTTTGAGATTTATTTGATGTGGGAGTGAAATTGTTCATGTGTGTAGGCGTAACCCAGTATTATTTTCTTCATGTTTGTCAATGGCATTGACGACGATCATTTCACCAGGAACTATTGCAAGCATTTTTATGTTATGAGCATCGACATTGATTCTTCTATAGAAAAGGAATGGCAGTGTTGGGTCCAATGATGGTTTCCTAATGCATTGTTGGTTGATATAGTGCAGATCTTCATTTGTTTGCATGCCTATTCATATTATTTTTTGAGAATATTAATGAATTTTTCATCATTTTGCCGTGCTATACGTGTTAATGAATAACTTTTAACATTGTCTATCTAAAAAGTGTAAGGCATCAATTCTGGCATAGTTGCTTTATTTTCAACTATGACTGCGTCAACTACTGGTTGTGCTTGGTACGAGTCTCCGCAAAAAATTATATCGATGTTTCCAAAGTATACAGTGGGCATTTTCATTATTTCACGCAATCATTTGTCAATGCAAATGTAGTAATGTGGCACCAACTAATGATATCTCATCAATGAGAAGTACACATAACTGATCATAGTGCTTTGACATTGCATCTAGTATGTCGCTACTGAGTGGTAAGAAGTCGGATGTGATAAAAAGTATGTGGAATGTTGAATGTAATGTGACTTCACCTACATTGTATGTTGTTTTTCCTGTGTAAGAAGTTATTAGTCCCTTTGGTTTGTTGGAATCATTATCAATGCACTTATTGTAGATCCGAAGGAGAGCTTGGTATATAACTTTTGCAATGAAAGTTTTTCTAGTTCTGGCTCTACATGTCAAGAACAAATGCAATGGGTTCTTGTTGTTTTTAATTTTTTTTAACAATATCTTTGACAATTGCTTTTTGTTCTCTATTTAGCATTTTTCTCAATTTGTAGTACTCGTTGTTGTCCATAATTTGTGGATGGTGGCTGATTTCAAATGTGTTATAATTTATGTCACTTTGTATCTTGTGTTGGATGTTTTTTTGTATGTCATATTGCTCAATTTGCTTGTGTTTGTTGACTATGAAGGTTTGGCCATCCATGTTTAGATCCTTGATTATTTTTTCCATGTCATCTCATGCAGGAGTTGTGTTATGATTAAACTTTGCTTGATTCGTTATGATTATTTGTTGATAGTATAAATGTGCTCGTCCCCATGATGCAAAACATTGTTTCAATGTGCTTTCATTGACTGTAAATGACACACAGAGTATTAGTTGTTCTCTACAATAGTTTTCTAGGTCCATGTGTTTGTTGAAGTTGATAAATCGTATTATTCTCGATTTTTCTTTTCGTGTGTATTTTGTGCCCTTTTTGTTGTACTCGAAGACAAATTATGCAAGTCATATGCTGTGAATGATTGGAAGTCAAGTTAAATTGTAGTCCACTAAGGATTTAGAGAGGACATTTTTTGACTCATCAGGTTCTTTAAGTAATTCTTTATTGTGTTTGAGTATAAATATATGATTGTAATCATCTCTTGTGTCTATGAATATGCACTTTCTTGAGCTATGATTTAGTGGCAGTGATAGAACTATGTGTGCTGCTTGTTGCGATGACATTTGTTGTAAATTTAGTAGTACATTTCCTAGCTTTGTTATCATTTGTATTGCATCAATATTATCTTGTTGGTGGTCATTGTGTTTTCTATTAAATGTATTTTCATTGTTTTGTCCATTTTTTTCATGTATGAGCTACAATACATTGTTGCAACATATACATTCAATTCAAATTGTGCATTGGTATTAGCTTTCCATAGTTGTGGATTTTTTTTCGCAAAGATATTATTCCAAATTTCTGATGGCTTTTGTCGCAAGAAAAGCATTGATCATTGTAAATTTGATCTTAGAGCCAAGATATATTCATCTTCACTAGTTCCAACTTCATCTAAGAACATTTGAAATGTGTATGACAGGTCATAGTTTGCCTTTTCTAATTTTGTAAAGATACTTGTTGCTTTTGAACCTGCTTCATTCTTCTCTGACAATGGTTCAAGTATTATTGTCCTTCAGAGGGGTGGAAAAGGAAAATTGTATCTGCATGAAATCTTTCTTAGTCTTCTACATTTCTTTTTGTACTAGTGCTTGTGAATTGTACGAAGACTAGGCTCTATATATTCGATTGTACAAGTAATGTACTTGTTGATAAAGTTTGTAATGGATGTATTGCTATCCTTCCCATATATTGGTGCATTTTTTACCTAGAGTAGGAAATGATCATGTTCATTTCCTCGATTTTGGAATTCAATTACTAAGAAGTAATTTACAACATTTCCAAAGAACGATTCATTAGTTAAAATTAATTTCTTCATTGCATCTATTCTGTGTCTATAGTATTGTGCCCAAGTCACTAGATCTTTCTTTATTAGATTGAACTTGTCACCTTTTGTTTCATACTCTTGTTGTTGAATTTTTGACTGGTGCACATTATGCAATTGTTCGAGTGCACTTAATAGCAGATCCCAATTTTGTTTTGCACTAGTAAAAGTAACAAAAAAAGTTGGAGGCCCTAGTTGGCATATCATTGTGAAAACATTCTTCTTAAGTTGGTGTACATAGTCTAGAGATATTCTTATTCTTTTGAAGTCAACATATCCAATGCCTGATTTGAGAATTATTTCCAAGTTGGGTTTTTTCTTAACATCTTTTGCTTGCAATTTGCATCCTTTCAATTGTCCCTTTCATATTCTTATCCACATTGTGGAAAGTACCTGTTATACCAATATCTTGATAGTCTTGAAGAAGATATTTGTTGTGTGGTATGCAAAGTTCCTTTTTGATTGTAGGAGTTCAGATCGTGCGATCTTTTGGTGAGAAAATCTTTGAATGATGTCTTCGTCACATGGTTTTCCAAAGAATAATATGAGAAAATTCATTTCCTCATCATATTTGTCTTTGAAAATTCCAATTGGATGGTGATATTGTGCAGGTGTGACGTCAATTGTCTTGCATTTTATGTATGGATCTTGAATCCATGTACCAAAGTTTCTGAAGGCTCATTATGTTCTTCATCATTGTCTTAATGTGTTGCATTTTCATTGACTGGAGAGGATGTTTCATCTTCACAACTTGCATATGTCATTTTATTATCAACATTAATCTCAAGAGATTTTTTCCAATCATCTTTTATTTTAAAATCTTCCATTATGTATAGTGGTGTACCTGTGAATTTTGAGAGCACTTGCATCACTACATTTGGCCGCACCATTCCTATTTGAAATGCATTTTTGTATTCCAAGCACCTTTTGAGAGAAACGACAATAGTTGTGGTGCTATTGCTTGCTTGTGGTAGTGCATTTTGTATGATGTTCATGTTCATAGGAACATTGATAATAGAACCTGTCAGTCCCACTTGTGATCTTTTGTATCTTAGCTCCCATATTTGAGCAAATGCAATTCTCACCGAAACTAGTCGTTCTTCCAGTTGTGATAGGATTTGTACATCTTGTATTGGTTCATTAATTCTAATATTTTTTGGTGTACTATATGTTAGGAGCTTGAATTGTTTCAATGCAAACAAGTATGTTCGACAGATGAAATTATTCGGTGCTTCATATTTTAGTTGTGTCAGAGTATAGTAGTTGTTCTTTTCCTTTTGTTTCATTGGTCTAATGTCTTTCCTGAAACACAATAGTTGACAAATTGAGCATGTGTTTTTTAGTGTATCATTGATTGTTGTTTCAAATATCTCTATTGGTGACAATCTAGTTTTTATTTTTTTAGTAGAGGACATTGTCCTGCATTTTTTTTTGCTCTTTGGATTCCACATGTGCATGTTGACTTATTTTGAGTGAATTTTGCTTCGATTTGCATCATTTGTTGTATTATTTTTTGTATTTCTAATAAATTTCTTAAGATGACATAGTCGAAGCACGCATATGTTGTATTTTTTATAGTATCACTTGGAGAATCTCAGATAAATCTCTTGAGGTGACATAGTTGAAGTGCATGCTTTCTATTAGGGTTTTCTAGTTTGATATTTTAATGTGCACCTTGTCATGTCCTAGATTATTTTTGTTTGCAACATTTACAATGTGTTATGCATTATGCTCTTTTATAAATCTCTTCAGTTTGTTGTATCGCATATGTGCTCGATGAATGACTTTTTTAAATTGTAATCTCAGTAGTGGTTCAAAGTGACCAACAATAGGATTTGTATCATGAAAGAGGATTGAGTATGCCTCTTCTTATATTGATTCATTGAAGTGCAGGTACTTTTTTCCTGTTCTTGTTGACCAAATGCATATTTGTATGTTTAACCACTTGGATAACCAATGACTGCAGAATATATCTCCCCATAGTCTGACTTCTCCATTGTGTATATTTTTCTTTGCAAAAAGTTGCATTCTACGCAAATATGTTTCTGGATCATGTACTTGGTGCAGTTCGTATAGAGTTTGTGGATGAAGTTTTGTACTAGACAAATGCAATGCTTCTGATTCACCTTCTTGTTTGCATTGTAAGAATTAATCAATGGTCCCATTTCTTAGCTCAAGTGATGTATATCTATAATTTAGTAGGAATTCCAAGGAGTCAAATAAGCAGTCTCCTATATTGTACTTGAATGTTGGTACTCTGCATAGTCCTTCATTCTCTAGTACAATGTCAATACTGCAAGATCTATCTTGACCTATTGGCTTGTAATGCTCTAGGTCTATGATTTCTATTTCATTTTGTATCATTTTATGTTTCAGGAAGGACTAGTACCACCTTAATTTTTTTGTCACTTGTATACTTGTGCAATGTTTCTTTTCTACATGCGGATATTTCTTTCATGCATGACAAGATAAATATTTTCAGTATACTATTTTTAGTTATCTTGAATTATTTACTTTGATTTTTCTATTCTTTAAAATTACACGTCATAAGAAACTATACTATACATTACAATATTTAGTGTCATTTATTCACAAGTATTTAGTATGACATAATTCAACTTTCATAGAATGATTTAGATTCAGACTATGGTCATCATGACAAGAAAAGTGTACTTCCACATTGATATTTTTATAGAGAAATAATTGCATACACTATTTCACAATGATAAATGTTAACCTAAAGACATGTAGGTAGTACAAAAACTTATACTTCTTATCTCTTCTACTATCGCATATTAGAAAAAGATAGATTATGATACTAGACTAAAAAACACATAACATGTCACATCATTAGAATTCATTGATGAAATATTCAAAAAACAAAATGCGAAAACACAAGTAGAAAATACAAAAATTGATACTCCTATTGTTCTTTGGTCATGTCTCCATGTTATCTTTATGTTTTTTTCACCTTTCCTCTTCACATCACCACCACAATATAAAACCATCATCGATGAAATATTCAAAAAATAAAAATGATAATACAAAACACAAGTAGTGAATACAAAAATTGCTACTATTCTTTTCTTTGATCATGTCTCCATGTTATCTTTATGCTTTTTTCACCTTCTCTTCACATCTCCACATCAAATATGATACATTGACTATGTCATCAAGCAATAGAAATAATGTTGAGAATGCTCTATGTCTGTACCATTTGAATCATAAATTCAATGGTGAAGCTCAATGACATTATTATCACTTAGAACATGAAATTTAGGGCCTATATATTCTGATCTCACATGGAAACTAGAGAAGTCAAATGTGTCATGGTTAACACCATACATGTCTATATTGTTAGGATTGGTAGCAAGAATGTTTACAAATGAAGGAATATTTTCATTGGGAACATTACTAGCATATTTTTCTATAATTGAATCCATGTTCAAAACTACAACTTTCCATTTTTCATGAGACAAGTGCATGGGGGAAACATCTTGTTGCAATAGTTGCAATGGGCATGAGTTTACCAAATTTGAGGGATGTATATTTTGATAACTCATTTTAAAAGGTAGTCTAGTTGCACTAGGATAAGTTGATTCAAATAATGGATAGTGAAATTTTGTGTCACTTTCTAAAGAATACATGTTATCTATGCTAGCAGCATATATGGAATTGATATGTTCTTTTGATGAAAGATCTTGTATTAGATTTCTATGAAAACTTGCAAGGATGTTAGGTTTCATGTGCATCATAGTTAGAAAGTGTTGGTTCTCAGTGATAGGTATTGTATAACCAAAATGATCATTTGTATAGACCATTGACAATGAACCATTTCTTTATGTTTCTATTGGACATCGGTCAACTGGAAGGATCAATCCAAGTTGATCTTTCTCTGAGTGAGAGATACTTTTTGTTTCATGTATCACTATATTTGGACACACAATATTTGTAATGGCTTTGTATCCTTTGAAGGAAATTATAGCCATATCATATGTGATAGCGACTTCCTTTTTTGTATCAAATTTTCCTAGCCATTTTTGCTTTTGTTGTATAGGATTCCACACTTGTGCAACATAACAACCACTTGAACATTTTTGAACACCGTGATATTACTTTTCTTTTGGATAGATTTTAGATCCATTACAAAGTGACATATATCCTTTGCTTTCTTCAATTTTTTCAATACGTTCTTGCAATTCAGACAACTTCATGAATTTAATTTTCTTCTTGTTTGATCTCATTACAGTTGAGATCTAAGTGCTCTGCACATTGCAAGGTTGATTATGAGGTGTACAACTGACATTGCAAAAGTTGGTGTATGCATTACTGCCTCTCATTGACATGTTGGCCATGTCATATGCAAAGGCTGTTTGTTCTACTGTGTCAAATGTTCCTAGCCATTTTTGTCTTCATAGCTTGGGGAATGTTATCTCTGCTGAAAATCAACCAGATGCTTTCTTGTGAACACCCCTATATGTCTTATCCATTTCTTCTTTTGTGTTTCCATATCATAATTAAACTTTTGTTAAGATATGTTGCTATATGCACATACTTACATTACATTACAAATGACCAATCCTCTCAAATAACAATTTCAATTATAAAGAAATGAAAACTATATGCAATTCCAGAAAATGGTAACTAAAAAATGATTGTTGTCATATTCTTCATAATCATCTTTTGTCAATAGTTACGTGTAGCTTATCTCCATTACAAACATTATTTCCATACTATGATCAATCACAACACTACTAGCCAATAAATACTAAATGTCATTACTATTGTCATGACTAGTGACACTACTATCATTGTATGTTGCTTGGTTACATACCAAATGCATACAATATGACTACCATACTCACTACAATTAATGTTACAAACCACAGAGTATTCTCCACTGTGAAGAATAGTGTATAATCTACCAATACTATCAAGATTAGTGTCATCCATGTCTTTGTTACAAGTTCATCATAGGTAGGCACATGCTTAGTTTTGTTCTCAGCCAACTTAGTCATCATGTTATGTTCTATGGATATGCTCCATTCACTGTAAGGGGGTCACCAATCCAGAGACATGGTTCAAAAAGTGGAAAACAAATTCTTAGATTGTGGGTGGTCTCAACCTACAAATGTATATATGCATTCTAACCTATTCTATGAGGTTCTGATTGTAGATTTTGTAAGCTTGTCAAGAAGACAATACAATTAGTAAGTTTGCATCTCTAAGACCTATTCAAGGACACCATTTCTTTGATTTTTTTTCTTAGCAATAATTACTTTGAACACATAAACTTATGCCAGTAGAGATCTTATGAAATGCTAACATGGATCTTAAGGAAATAATACACAAGGAAACAAGTAGATTTTGGAAACTTGTAACTTAGAAATTTCTAGATTCTAATCAAATGTATAAGTTTACTTACTATTTTGTTCATCACTCAATTGCCAAGCTTATGTATTTGATAATTGTTGAGCTTGTGTATTTGAACCTTGTTGATTTTCCTAGTTTGCAATCAAAGTATAGTATTAAGAAAAGCATAATCAAACCCTCACAACATTAGATGTAATTAATTAGGTCACTAGTTCTTATTCTGCATATGCCAAAATAATCTATTTTGTAGCATTATCATTGTGCACACATTAAACATAGTAGATCAAACTATTACTAATTCTTAGCAAACTTTGCAAAAACATGATTAGCTAAACAAAGCTATCTGCACGTTTGCAAAACTCAAAGTTAAAAAAAAATTCTAATATATTATAAAGTGAGATGGAGATTACTAGATACATATTGTAATATATTTGTTGAAGCCTAAAGGGATACTTCACTAAGAAACAAATGACATAGAAATGACCAAATAAATATTATACTATGTCATAGTGGAAAATATTATAGCTTTTACATGCAAGTTGTGAACTCTCATTCACAATAAGCATGAGCTTATACATCATCACTATATTCTTGTGGTGGTTGTGATCTTGTAATCATTAGTTCATTAGTAAAGAAGGCGCCATCTCCCAATATTCGCTACAAGATGAATGCCAAGTGGCGTGAAATTATTCTCAAATACAAACAAAAAATGACATGAGTAATGGTGATTTATGGTCTTAGCTGCTAAGGCTCATGTATCATTGCCATACCATTGCCCAAGAATCTCTATGTTGTCATGTCTTATAATCCATTCGAGTGAAAAGGTTAGATATGTTTTAGATTAAGGTAAAAAAAAGTTTTGAGGGGACCCAAAACCCCTTTACATCATAGACCCAAAAGATATTCAAAGAAAGGCCAAACATCCCAAAGGGATCGAAACAAAGGTTATACAGGGACCAGAAACCCAAAGTAAGATCTAAAAACTAGAAGCATGCTACAATAGAAAAACATTATATATCTAGCAGCACCAACAAAAAAATCCAGAAAAGAAACCAATAAGAACTCTTAACCAGCCAACCAGCAAGGGGGCTAAGAATTCCCTTTCACTCCCTTTTTGTGCGAGCGTAAATTCATGTCAAATTGAGGAAGGGCCTTTTTAGATCCTTTCATAGTTACAAGAATCCACCCCTCCTCCACCATCATAGCCTTAGACTACCAAATTTGAGAATCCAAAATAGAGGGAAACTCGTCCATCTTTTGACAAGGATCGATTGTCATCACTTCTTCCATAAGATTGGAACTAATACCAATAGTTTGATTACCAATTCCAACAGCAACAAAAGTACAATCACCAAAGCCAAAAGTGTTAATACCAGAACCAGAAGAATAAATATTACCAAAGCCAAAACATATACAATGACCAAATCCAACAATTGTAGCACAAGGTAACTTACCTTGTCCAGAATTAGCGGTCTCAACACCAAAACCACTAGATTTACCTCAACCAGAGTTTGCACCAAAACACCAGATTTAACACCTTGACCAAAAACAATAGTCTCAACCTCCTTCTGAAAGGATCCAAGACTACCAGCAAACAAAGGACCAACCCCATATGAAACTTGAGCATCCATTTTGGAATCAGAAGCACTTACCATCTCAGAAGGACCAGAAGGAATAACTTCCAATATAGAGGATGGAGCCCCCAATTCTACAGATCTAGAAACCTCATCCATCGGAGCAGATATTTTGACTACTAAATAATGTTGTTCCAATGCACCCTTCCACCAAGACGAGGGTCGTATATTTCTAGATTTTCTAATCTCACACTTATCACCATATGTCCAGTATTGAAACATATTTTACACCTAAAAGGGAGGCCCTCATAATCAAGCGTCTGAGTCCAAGAACCCTTTGAATAACTTAAAATAATCTCAGTTGGGAGACCCTTTGAAATATCAACATCCACTAGAATCCTAGCATAAGTAGAATGGAAATGCTTAAAAGATTGGGAGTCAACCATACGAAAATCCTGTAAAGCCTTGCCAATTTTCATTAAAAAAGAATTCACCCAAAAATGAAGAGGAAGATTAGGAAGCCTAACCCAAGTTGGATTTTGAGGAAAGACTCAGTTTGAGGGTTAAAATTTGGATGAAATGGTTTAACCATTAAAGCAAAGCGATTCTCCCAAGAAAAGAACTGATCACAAAGGATGGCTTTCCTATCCTTAGAATTGATGAAAGTAACAATGAAGAAACCTTTGACCAAAGGGAAGATCTCAATAGTAGCCATAATAAATGGATCCCAATGCTTTGAAATCCATGCATGGAGCTATGAGAGAGTGGACCAAAAACCCTTAAAGCGACAAATAGAATCCTTGGAAAGATCCCTAGTACGTTCCTTAATTTCTAAAAGTGACTCATTACCCAAATTAAGCGATATTGGCTTACAAGTGGGGATTGGAGGAGAGACAAAAGGTTTAGTGACCTTTTCCAAACCCTCGCCCTTGCACAAGGACTAGGCATATAAAAACCCTTTCTTAACATCTATTGCACTGGCAGCTACCATATCATTACCATAAACCTTAGCACCAACACTAGCAGCCTTGCCAGATTCAGAAGCCACAGAACCAAACCTAGTGCCCAACACATCATTACTAGAAACCTTGGCACAAACACCAACACCCTTCCTAGATTTAAAAGCCAACACACTAGTCTTGATCACACTACCAGAACTAGCAACTTCCACACCAATGCCAAAAACCCTAGCACCAGCACAAGTATCCTTGCCAAATTCTGAACCAAAATCGGCAACCACCACACCAAAACTAGTGTCAGAAGCCACCTCACCATTACCAGAAACCTTGGCACCAAAACCAATGCCCTTGACAGATACAGAAGCCACAGTACCAAAGCCAGCACCCAACACACCATTTCCAGAAACCCTAGCACCATCACCAATGCCCTTGCCAATTTCAAAAACCATCACACCAGTCCTGATTACACCACCAGAGTCAATTACCACCACACCATTGCTAGAAACCCTAACATCATTATTACTGCTTCCGCAACCAGCACCCTTACTAGATTTAGAAGCCATCACACCAGTCTTAATCACACCACCAAATCTAGCAACCAGCTCACCATTGCCACAAGCCCTAGCACCATTTTTACTTCTTTTGCAACCAATGCCCTTGCCATCTTTAGAAGCCATCACACCTCCAGAACTGAAACCACTACACCATTGCCAAAAGCCCTAGCACAAAATTTTTAAAATGAATAAAAGGTTGGATATGTTTTTGATTAAGGAAAACATGTTTTGAAGGGTGCCTAAAACCCTATACACCGCTATAGATATCCAATGATCACATAAACAAAACTATGGCTAACCAAAGAGGAACAAGTCTCCCCCCAAAAGGGTAAGACCGAGGTGACAGAGAAACCTATCACCAGCCAGAACCAAGAAAGGAAGCAAAGATCCGAAGAAAGGACCTACTTCCAAAAAGGCCAAGCCCATTAAGGGGGCTCAAGATACTCCCTTTGATTTTGAGTCTCCCTTGCTAGACCGAAGATACATATCAAAAGGCGGAATGGAGGGCTTAGTATTTTTTTCTTTTTACCTCGATCCACCCATCCTCCACCCTAGCCGCTGCACCAATCCAATCCCCAAAAAAAAGGTTGGATATGTTACCACAAGGTTTATTATGGATAGAAGTGTTTCATCTTCAACAATTGTGCTAAATGGTGATAGTTCACAAAATAATGTCTTGCATGTTGGATTGAAAATGGCTGTCAATTCTTCTGCAGTGTGATTTCCAGGAGGGAAATGTCTTATGATATCTTAACAATGAAATATGATATGAGCTTCCTTGTATTCCCGCACCAAATGTTTTAGGTAAATTAATTCACCTTTAGTCATGAATGGGGTTAGAACACAAATTTGATTGGTGTTTGGTATTCGTTGAATGTCTCCCCATCCATCATATATGAACATGACAACATACTTATCATAAAAATATCTTTCCAATATTTTTCTTTGGCATTTGTTTGGAAGTTCTAGAATTTTTTCAAGAATACTAGATTTTGGACTTTCAGAGAGGTGATCTCTATTGCAATCTAACAAAACAAATGCATCAAGAAATCCATACTTGTGTAATGTGGACATGAAAAACGTGTTTGTAATGAGGAACATTTCTTAGAATTTATTGAGCATCAATTTGTTCTAAGATATATCATCAACATAGTGTCATTCTTTCATCGATATTCTTTTTATGGCAATAATCATACAAATATCATTAATATAAATGTTCCATACATACTATTCAATAAATGCACAATGGATGACTATCATTTACAATGTTTAATTTTGCATCAATGCATTTCTGAAATGATAATGCATTCCACTATTCATTGCATGTTAATAGTATAATTAGTATTCAAGTTCTAAAGTTCTCTATAGTAATTATAGTATACTAAGTTTACAACCAATTAGATTCATAGCAAAGCTAGAAGAGGCATTACTTTCATAATCTTTTTATTCATATATCTATACAATACTCATATTACTTGTACATACTTGTTCATTGATAGCATAAAGTGTCTAGATAGAGCACCTAGTCTCCGTAGTATTCTCCATACTTTGTAGATACATGTAACAATAGGCAAAGGACAATAGTCTCTGTGCTATTTTTGACACTTCATACATACATATAATCATAGGAAAAGGACGATGTGATAATTGAACTAGGACATTAGTACTTTCAATTTATGAGCAAAAGTCAATTTATAGTACTACTAGAAAATCAAATAGTTCATGAAGAGCTTGTAGTTGAAGGAGTTGGAGCAATCAAATTTGTAGTTGGAGCAGTCAGATCTGCTTCAGTTGGGAGTTGTTTCTCGCTTGGATGCTTCTGTTCACATGGAAACACTAGTTCCCTTGGGTAGATCTGTGTACAAAAACATGAATGCATTGTACACATTTGTCACTCTTGTCACAAGACATTCACCCAAGTGAGCAGTGTGTGCATTTAATGCATGAACTAGAATAAGATCACATTCATTAGTAATAGCTAGATGCACAGCACTATAAACACATGATACAACCTCACACTCTTCAAGTGCTTTATGGGAAAAGAGGCCACCAGCAATAGATGCACGTTGAGTTCCTCGATGTGCACAAATTGCTTCACGGTCTCCTATCGGTGGCACAAAGTACTCTTGTACATAAGCATTTGCTAGTTTCTCAACGATTGTTGCTTCTTGTACCAAGTCCATACAATTCAACAAGAATCGTGAAACAATATCAGCATAGAAGATTGTTCTTAAAGCATTTTTCAGAAAGTCTTTCCCTATCAACGTCCTTAGAGATTGCTCGACACATGAACAGTCAAATATGAAGACATGTCGCATTGTACTTGATTCAATTGGTCCTATAATGGGACAGTCCCACTGTGACCTTGGAATACATACATGCTTATCCATTTTCAAGTTGTAAAGTTTGTTATCAACTTTCCAATTGACAGATTCTACAGTTTGGAATTTATAAAGCTAGTTAAATATTAGTCACTAATTTAATTCTCCTAGTAGAGGGAGTAATTTCTCAAGATTTTGAAGGAAAATAACATTTAGGATGCAATACATATCATCATTAACATGAAAATATGGGCTTGTAGGTTTACTTTTAAAAAAATAATAGTCGGCATTGAAATTTTTTTTTTTTTTTTTTTTAAAGAAATTTTGTCAAAATTTGTGTTAATAAATAAATAAATAAAAATTTACCAATGAGATATTCTAATTAATATAATCAAAAAAGTTCTTAAGGGAGAAATGTTCTTTTATTGATACGGTAGCAGAATTGATTCTTACTAAAAATGCTTGGATGTCAAATGGATACAACTTTACATGGGGTATGAATTAAAGTTTGAATGAGTATCTAAGAAAAATAATAGGAAATCAAGGGTTGAATGGGTAGTCTAAGACTAGAAGGGGGATGTAATTTGTTTGGTATTAAAAGGTTCAAAGCAAGCACTAATAAGATGTGAAGTGACTTGCTTCTAATGCTAACACTACATAAAAAAACATGGCCAATAATTAGCCACGTTGAATATAAACACAATTCTGACTTCATCGATCATCACAAGCCTCCAGTACTCTTATGCTTAAATAGGACTCCAGCTCATGACTAAACATACAAATGTAAAGATATGTGTGTGCATTCAATTTTTAATGGACAATGTATGCTTCAGTGTTTGGGTAAGATCTTAAAAAGGATTTTTCTATGGTTTTGAACTTGTGAAGCTTAACTATTACCTGGATCCATGCAACAAAACTTGAGTTTGAAGCACAAATTGGAAGAAATTCTCGACCAAATAAGACAACACCTTGTGTAAACTCAAGATTACACCATGTGTGCGGAAAATAATTACTCTAGCACTCTGGTAAAAACCCAATAGTCCCACCTCTATATCACCAAGAAGGGTTTCTCAATGACACATTGAATCGAGGCACTATGTAATGGAAGGTTGGACATCAACTCAAAATTTGGAGGAGCAAAACACTTTTCTTAATATAACAATAATGTTTTCTTAATTCTTTTTTTATGGGAAACACCTAAGTCCAGCTGTTGGGCAAAACTCTGAAATGTGAATTACACGAACAAAAACAAATGCTCAAACTTTTCCCTAGGCATTGCATAAATAATTTTTTTTGCAAGAGATCTTTAAATGGCAAGAATAATGTATAATATCATGATCCCATGGTAGTATTCTAGAGCAATATGTTGTCTCAGACAGTTGTCGATTCAATCCATTTCTTTGTAAAACAAAATATCAGCTTTATTTTTTTAGAGACGTTATAAATAAATGAAATTAGGGGAAGAGTTTGATTTTGTTTGCTCAATTAATTCATGGCAAATTAGTCCTGAATTTGTAGCTGCAACTTATGGAAGCTTTTTCTTCTCTGTGACTTCAGATTAAGAGGACTTTTTGTTCGTAACTCTGAAAATGTGTTGGACAATAATTCACAAAAGGAAAAAATTCTCCAAAGGATGTAAGTCAAGTGAAAAAGATACAAAGATAAATATCATTTTCATGTTTAATATTTCATAGTAAAAACGTTAGAATGTGATAGTCACAACAACTTGTGTCACAGTTGCATTCAAAACTATAATGTCACCGTGTGACGATTAAAATGGTCTATACATATTTAGCTCTATTTTTCACAAAATTCCTGAAAACCCATTATTGACGGCAATGTGTTGAGCCATTGATCTTTAGAATGGCTTTCAATGCTTTTCCTAAAAAAATTATTATAAATATCAAATGAGAATTTTAATACTAAGTTAAAATTTAGGACAGGCAAAACTTTTTCACGATGGATTGGATAGGACTGTAGAAAGTAGTTGTAGGCCTATTATGTCTTTGCATGAACCGTGTTCTGGAACTTGAAGAGTATTTATCATGCAAATGAATACGAAAAACTATTCAGTGAGTATGAATGATTTGAAATGTATGATAAAATCGATCTAAAGAATTGATTTGACGAGTAGAAAATATTATTGGATCGTGCCATGTTATCCCGTGGGCAGAAACTGCAACATGTTTCTTCGTTGGAGTTGGAGGCTTCATTTCACTGAATAACCCCTTGTATTGTGATGAACCTCACAAGGCAAAATTTAGTGTAATCCCAAAAGAGGATATAATCCAAATCCTCTAATTGATTCCTTACTAGTTGTAAGTTAAGAATGTTTGTTACTATACTATTTGGTTCTAGATTAATGCACTTTCATAGTCTTTGAAACAATGCTCTACGGCTTTGCTATCAATGTTTTTACATTCTAACTTTTCCTTATATGTTTGCAGAGAAAAGCATGACTGAGTTTCTCATTCATAAGTTAAATCTCAATTCTGTGGAAGGTGTGGTTAAAGTTGGAATATGGGGGATCGGTGGCATTGGAAAGACCACAGTTGCGAAGGTCGTGTTCAATAAAGTTTGTGGTGATTTCAATGCTGCCTGCTTTCTATTTCGTGTCCATGCCACTGCTGCAGATGTCCTAGGCTTTACAAAATTGCAGAGAAAAATTCTTAAAGATGTAGCTAAATATGGCGAAGAAGTGGAAAAAAAAGATCAAATTACATAAGAAAAGAAAATTGATTATAGCTAGATGCAAGAGGAGCAGATGAAGTTGCCAGTGTTTTGATTCCTTTAGAAGGTTTGACCTTCTCTTGCTAATTTTGGGTATTTGATTTCAATCTGGGCAGAAACCTATTGGAGGTCTATTACACAAACGATGGAGTTTCTGGGGAAGGCCAATATTGATGCTACTCTTGCAATCAGTAAGCGTCATCGCTAGGACGAGACACCCACATCGGGTAGGCTTGTCAATGCTATGAAACCCTATCAAATTTTGAAGCAAGAAACAAATCCACAATTATATTTTAAGAATAAAATAGATTTTGTCCTTCAGATTTGAATTTCAAACCAATTATCCATAATCTAAAATATATGCATAGATCTCAAATTTGACAGATTTTAAAAACATACTAGAAATACTACGAAACCCTATCAAATTTTGAAGTGAGAAACAAACACATAAATATATTGTAAGAATAAAATAGTTGAGAAATTTGAAAAACATAATAACAATACTATGAAACCCTATCGAATTTTGAAACAAGAACAAAATCAACAATTATATTTTCAGAATAAAATAGATTTCGACCCTCAATCTAAATTTCAAACCAATTATCCATGCACAAACTTATTTTAATCTAAAATATATGCATAGATCTAAACTTTGACAGATATGGAAAGCATAATAGAAATACTACGAAACCCTATCGAATTTTGAAACAAGAAACAAACCCACAATTATATATTCAAAATAAAATAGATTTCTCAAATATAAATTTGAAAAGAAGCTTATGATTACAAATATATATATATATATTTGATAAAAATAAAAGTATTCAATATTGACATACCTTCTAGTACTGAAGGCAGAGAGAAAGCGCTCAAGAGATTCAATTAAAAAATTGCCACACAATGCTATAAATAGAAAATAGATAATAGATGTCTACAAGAATTCATAATTAATACTTACATAGGACAAATGTTGCCTAAATTTGTGCCACAATTATATCAAAAAAATCTCACTGAATTGGATTTCATATAATAAGATATATAGTAATGAAAAACCAAGTCCCCACAGCACTCCAATAATGTGAAATGGTCTATATTTCTTTAATTGCTTGTCTTTTTCATTTGCATTATTTTTTCTTTCTTTTTTTTTTGTTATGGGAATATTTTTATATCCCTATAATTTGGGTGAAAATAAATGTCTTTTAAAAACTATATATGTATATAATTTAATTTGATTCCATGCAATATGACAAGCATACAAGACAAGCAAAGTCACCACCTGCACTCAATAATGTCTTGCTTGTTTTGCTTGTTTTGCTTGTTTTTTATGTGCTTGTTATGGAAATGTTTTTTATAGCTCTATAGTTTAGGGGAAAATAATATTTTTATTTTTTTATGTACGATACAACTTAGAGAAATAAAGTAAATGAATTCATTTTGTATACAACAAAACAAAAAATAAAACCACCAAACTCATGACTGTAGCAACCAGCCACCAATAAAATGCGAAAAATACTTTATATGAAATTGGAGAAAAATGTCATCACAAATAATGACTATAGTAGAAAAATTGTGCAAATAGATTAAAGCCTCTAATTGGACAAATAAATAAACTCATTCGCTTTTCATGAATGCGATAGTTTCCTGCCATGACAAGAACTAAAATTTGAGAGATTCAACGATAAAAATAATTTAGTTTTTCAAAATAATGAAAGATTCACCAATAATTTATATTTTTTTCTAGAGGGGGGTTTCTTAAAGTTTACCCTGCATTCTTATTTGCAGATACTTGGAAGGCAACCAAAGGTTCCATGGTTATTGCCAAAGGCAATAAAGTAAATAGTTTATATGTTTTTGAGAGTCCTATTGAAGTGGGAGCTATTATGACTATCGTGGGAAGCGATATGACGTTTGGGCATCAAAGGCTAGGCCACATGAGTAAGAAAGGACTTGAGGTTATGCTCAAACAGGAATAACTATCGGGCCTTCAATCAACAAATTTGGAGTTTTGTGAATATTATCTTTATGGCAAACAAATACGAGTCAACTTCTTGAAGGATGGGCATGACAAGAAGAGAACACCGTTGGAACTAGTACACTCAAATGTCTTTGGCCCTACAGAGGTTACTTCTCTAAGAAGTACAAGCTACTTTATTACTTTCCTTGATTATTGTACTAGGAAAGTTTGGATATATATGATTTCTAGAAAATGTGCAAAAAGAGGGGTAAAAATTTATTAAGACAGAAAGGAATACAACAAGGAGAGCTCAACAAGGAGCTCGATCCTGAGTAACAAGATCATCAAATTCTTGCACCATCTCAAAGGACAGTTGCCTCCTATCCCTAATATTCCAACCCAGATCATGACTAGATGCCCATTTGGCTAAACAATCAGCAGTTATATTCCATTCACGAGGAATATACGTGAACCTAATGAACTGAAAAGAGGAAGAGAAGAAAAGAATCTGCTTAACAACAGTGGCTAGCTGCCAACTAACATCCTCAAGCTCTTGCGAAGAAAGCATGTTCACCACCACCTGGGAATCAGACTCACAAATAATCTTACTCCATCCCCGCAAGCAACACTGTTCCACAGCATATAAAATAGCCTGAGCTTCCATGAGATTGTTAGTATAATCACCCTTATGAATTGAGAAGAAAAATTTAACATCCCCAGAACTACAATGAGCCACTCCGCCAATACCAGCCGGACCAGGATTCCCACGGGAAGAACCATCAGTGTTAATTTTCAGAACTCCACAGGGAGGAGGAGTCCAGTGCCCATCCCGGTTAACCCGACCCTTCCTCTGATGGTGAAGCTGCCTGGACATAGAAGGAAACCTATGAGTTGCAGCCCCATCCTGTAGATGAAAATTGAGGCGATTACAGATAGCAAGATCAACCGGATCCATACCCCCATCAAGTTCACACTTTACAAGAATAGTTTCCTGAAGAGAATGTGATATTTTCCACCAAAGATGCAAAACACCAAGCCGAACATCTTGGAATATGCGACGATTCCTCTCCAACCAGATATGCCAAAGCATGAAAGATGGGCCAGCAATCCAAGCAACATGGAGAAAAGAAGACTTGGAGGGAGCAGAACCCAAGCGGGCCCAGAACTCAGGCAAAGAGGAAGCATGCCGACAAGCGCAATCCCAAGCGCGCCACCAAAGGTGCCATATCTGAGTAGAATAGGAGCAATGGAAGAACAGATGGGAGACAGACTCCTGTCCATTACCACACAAAACACAATAAGAGGGGCCCTAAAATCCACGTTTACAAAGATTATCCTAGGTAAGACAACGGTTGTGAGCCACTAGCCACATGAAAAAATTGCACTTGGACCAAGAAACTTTATTCCAAACTTGCTTCTAGAAAATTTGAAGTGTTCTCAAAGTTCACAATTTTTTTAGCACTTGTTGAAGATCAAAATGGACACAAAATCAAATGTTTAAAAATGGATAATGGAGATGAATTTTGTTCCTTGGAGTTTGACAATTTTTGTGTAGATAATGGCATTCAATGGCTTAAAGTAGTTCCCTTTGCCCCTCAATAGAACGATTCTTGAGAAAGCTAGATGTATGCTTTCTAATGCTGGTTTAGGAAAGAAATTATGAGCTCAAGCATGTGATACAACAGTATATTTAATTAATCAGTCATCCATCTCATTTGGATTTTGAAATTCCATAAGAGGAATGGCTAGGAATAAGAGCTTCATATTCACACCTTTGAGTTTTTGGATGTCAAGCCTTCATATTCACACCTTTGAGTTTTTGGATGTCAAGCCTTTGTACGTGTTCCTAAGGAGAAGAGGACCAAGCTAGATGCAAATCATAGTGGGACATGTTTGTTGGGTATGGAGAGGATCAGTTTGGATTTAGAGTATGGAGTTAACTAATAAGAGGATTATTCAAAGTAGAGATGTTTTTAATGAGACAATGTTTTTAGCTTTGAAGGAGGAAACACGTCAAAGACATGTATCCTTCTAAAAGATATTGCCAACAATGGTACCAATTCTTCACATAGTTGTTCACAGAAACACAACTACAATACCTCATGTAGTAACATCTAGTTCTGCCACCTGTTTATCCTCTGTATTAGGGAGCATGGGCAATGACAATGCTAATTCACTACAAGATTTATTTTTTCCAAAAGACATTATGCTGCATTTGGATGATAATCGGATTTATGACAACACACGTGAAGAAGAATCCCATACTCACACAGTAAATAGCAGAATACTTTTATCCCCACATAATGCAAGACACAATCAATGACTTTGCTCCAACCCACATTGTTCAGCCAAGCCCTGGTGTTGGCATTGAATCTATAGAAGAATATGATTCCCCCCACCTAGGGAAAGAAAGGCTATCCTCTAGCAGACTATGCTCTCCCACGATAGATTTACTAAGGAATCGCACAATTCAATATACTTCCCCGAGGCAAGCTAACACTCTGACAACAGGAATAGGTATACAACCACATGACAATTCAGTTCCAACCGCATTTGCAGTCAAATGCACCTTTACCCACATATGATGATATTGGTGTTCTATGTGGAGCAGACTCAAATCCCATGCCAAAGCAAGATGACTTTAGGCACCAATCGTGGCCCTTTCAAGCCTATGAGACAAAACACATCGAGGGTTTGCAGACCACATTCAGGTTATGTATACAAAGGAAACCAACACACCATAGATAACCACCAATGTACCATGGATAACCACCAATGTACCATGGACAACCACCACCACTCCAATGACAGCCAACAATACACAATGGACCATTCTCTGCAAACTACGAACAACTCTTTGAATATTGATCGCACCCAAGACACAATGCGCAAATATTTGCATACTAAAACGTCTACAGGTGTAATAACAGAGCATATTGGTAATGATTCTACAGTCAAATTACCAATGTCACAATGTGAATCATCTCAATCAAAGAGGTCTTCTAGACAATGAAAAATGTCTTATAATTTTTCAAACAATGAATTATAATACTCAGAGAAAGCATAGCTTGATATATTTTTCTCTAATCAAACTAAGCCCATAAATTTTAAGGATGCCTACGAAAGCATTAATAAGGATCGATGGATGACTACAATATAAAGAAGAGATGAATTCGCTCAAAGCTAACAGAACCTAGGTTTTGGTGACCACTTCCACCTAATAACAGACCTCTTAAAAATAATTGGATGTACAAACCAAAAGAAAAAGATGGATGTAGGAAGAGACGCTACACTTGATTGGTTGTCAAAGGATACATTCAATAGAAAGGAATAGACTTTAATGAAATTTTGCTGCCAATTGTGTGAATGACTACAATTTGGGCAATTTTCAATTTGGTGGTTGTGTGAGTTCTTAAATTGGAACAACGCAACTTCAACACAACATTTACACATGGTGGTCTCAATGAGGAGCTATATATGAAATATCCTTAAGGATTTTTCCAACAAGGATAGGAACATCTTTATTGTCAGCTCAAGCATAGCTTGTATGGACTAAAGCAAGCCCTAAGGAAATGGTAAATTAAGTTTGATTGTTTCATGTCTGAACATAAATTCATTCGATGTAATGTTCGAGAATCCTTGGACCCAAGGATCAAAACAAGTACAAACATTTTTTATGTTTAAAAGCAAGGTGTTAACATCAAATTCATTAGCAATAACATACATATAACACTGCAAGCAGAAGACAAAAACAACTTTCCAAAGATTCTCAAGCCTTAACTACAACCATACAATTCAATTGCCATCTAAGTGATTAACATGCAAGGTTCATTTAAATTACTACCTTGCCATTCAAATCAATGTTCATTAAAACCTCAAGTACAATTCCTACATGGTTTATCATACAAGTTCATTCACCAATTTAACCATGGAAACTAATCATGAGTTCACATAATTTTTTGCTAGCCTAAGTGTTTCCTATCTATTTTTGAATTGGAAGCAAATATCTCCCAAAAGGGTACTCAAATATGCGACAATTGGATTTAACGCATGTGTAAAAGCACCCATTGTCCCAAAATGGCTAACCAAAAGTGACGATGCATCCTGGATGCAACTCAGAACCCCAAAAGTGACTCTCTAGATGTGACTATGCATCGCGGACGCAACCAAAGACAACCTAAATGTGACTTAGAATCCAGGAGTCACCAACAGTGACCCAAGATTCACTAGAAGGGGCTCAGGATCCCAAAAGTTGGAAACAAAGATGAAAAGTTGTAAAATTGATTAACTCCACCGCAAGGAGCATACAAAATGTACTAATCAAAGAAGTAAACACTCAAATGCATCAACACATCATATATCTGAATCTAGATCATCGTAGTCTAAATCACCTAATCTTAATCCATCACCATAAGAATAACATCATGTACATATACATATGCATCAAGTGAAGAGATATAACATCAAGTGACAGCATCAAGGGTACCACAATCAAGAGGACAAGAGAAGAGAGATGGACAAGGCAAATCCTACAACAACAAGAAGATCGTCCCTGTCCTCTAGTCCCTAGCAATGGTATAGGTAGCAATGTCTCCCAACCACATGGGACCCATAGGCCTACCCTGTCATGCTCAAGGAGATAATGACCCAACCACAAACACAAGATACAACCAATAGGTTTACAAACACACCCAACAATTGATGACTCACAAATATATATGATCATGAATGAAATGCAGTATTTCAAGTAACTACTCAAAACACTCTATAGGTTACTAGGTACGGACTCTAGTAGAGTGTAGTTGATAAGCTCGTACTAGCCCAAGTTGTATGTTGATATGGTAAATTAGCTCCATTGGGAGGACCCATACTATGTCCTCATACTAGCTTGTACGTGAGACTAACAACCACAATGATACACAACTCTCGTATCGACTCCCACAGGACACTTGGCTTCCATATAGGTGGCTATCTTATCTTACATTAAGTTCTACTGTCCAATGTTTTTATATGATTATCACTTGTTTAAGCCTCTTCACGTTACTTGGTTGACCACTTTCGAGCTCGTACATACCCTTTCTCGCCATACAACAAGTGTCACAAGGCAATACAAATTCCCAACCCAACCCCCCAAATGATCAAATACTCAGTTGGCCCATACCTAGGAGTTAGGGCCTCACAAGATCTTGTCATTGCACACTCACGTGCATATGGGTGGGCACAACCAGCTTCACGTAAAAAAATGAAACAACATGCAAGGGGTCAAATTCGAGAGATGCCACAAGATGATAAAAGCATAAACACGATGAAAAAACTGAGTGAAAACCATGAGTACAATAACACAGCTCAATCGACCACTTTGACAAGAGCACAAATTCCCATGGAATTCATAATTCATCTTGTAAGCACACAAGGATGACACTAAATTCCCAAAAGCAACCAAATATGAAATTCCGACAAAATTCAACAAAAGGTAAAAATCATCATTTTAAACTTGAAAGTGGATCATGATATAAAAATACTCGAAATATCCTCTAACCTTTCTAACTCCACAATCCCACTCTTCGTAATAAAGGCTATTAATAACATAATTCAAATCAAGCCAACAAGGTAACAAACATACTACCATGCAAAACAAGGCAACACCAAAAAAGTACCCAAAATTCAAATATCTCAAAATTTGACGAAATTAAAACTTGTTTCCAAATCTTGCCCAAACTCTCAAAAATCCAATAAAATTGAAGTTTTGGTTACACAAAATTCAACAACATAATCAAACAAAAACTTTGAAACCTGCATGGAAAGAACATAAAATGCTCACACCTGCCTAACCGAGGGGAGAAATCAAACACAAATGTGTGGGAATGTTGATTCTCGGTCCACAGTTCTATTACAATTTAATTCATTTGAAATAACTATCATTTAAAAATGGTGAGATGCCCTACTTCATACGTATGGTAAAAACCAAGATAATGAAGAAATAAATAAAGACTATCGAATTAGATGAAACTTTTGGTTAAGTAGAACAGTTCTTACATGAATCCAATGTGTCATGCACGAATCTAACAACCAGATCCAACACAATGTGGAACTAAAGGATTTTCTCCAAGAGGGTTTGGAGGGAAGTCTTCTAGATCTCCTAACATTAATTACCAGATTCACACATTTGAGCTCCAAACCGGATCCGAGTGCATATCAAGTCCGAGTTTGTGAGCCAATTTCTATCATTTTTGTGCAGGGTCCAGATTTGACCATGTGGATTCGTTCAGATTCATGCTTTGTGAATCTAGATGAACCCATAGAGCCAAATACAAACCTTGTGTGAATCTGTCACGAATCCACTTAGAACCAGGAGAATCTAGAGCGAACCTATGTGAATCCCCAAGGACCCACATGCCAAACTTGGAATAAGTACACATGAATTCATGTGTGTATGTGTGTGTGTATACACTCACGAATCCTTTATGAATCATAATGGGAAAAAATCACAATTCCACAAATCAAATTCTCAAACCCGAATCTAACCCCAAACCCAAATTAGCAACTAAGCATAAAAGCGAGAAGTTAGAATAAAGTTCACTTTTTGGCACTATAAGCACTTTCTCCAAAAGCGACTTTTAAAATAAATTATTTAAATAATTAAATAATCTGTTTGAGCTATTCCCTAAATAAAATAAAATAATTCCAATTAGTTGAAATCCAACTACAACAAATTAGCCGGTAAATATAATAAAACAATTAAAATCCCGCAAAATACATTAAATCAACATTTTAATTTAATTACTTCAATAACAACTATGGAACCCTAATACATAGACACGCACACTGGTCTAGTCACATAATACATTATTGAAGGGAATAGTAATAATAATACAAATAACACGGATAAGTCATACATGCAAGGACAACATCAATGCAGTATGAAAGAACAAAGTCACTATCTCCTAGTGCCCATTGTCAAGGAGGATATAGGTACACACTTCGATCCTATACTCTGAATGATTGTACCTAGTGCATGTTCAGAAAACAAACTAACATCAAGTGCAGATACTCAATATATAAATAGTCGAAGTGCATATAAACACAATCACATTGAAGGATAACAAGACACCGTGTAGATCTCATGACTACGGCTCCATTCCCACTTCGTACTAGCCCCAGCAGGCAACATTGCATAGCATCGGTGCACTACAACATAACAACATATAATCACATAATATAACATTTAAATAATCATTTACAATCATGAGCATATATCTACTGAAGGTAAGAGAAAGATATGCTCAGCATTAAGGCATGACAACCATGAATCCAAATGAATATCTTCTAGATATATAACTCATCATCCAAACCCGAATATTAATAAACCATTTCCTGATTGATCCAAGCATATATCCCTAGAAGTAAATAACTAATTTACTCAACTGCATATATGGCACAATATATCATAAACTCTCATAAAATCATCATGAAACTACATCCATAATCTCAAATGCCAAGTACACCAGATAACATCATAAGACATCATCCTATAGTTATGATCAAATACTACATTATTGAAGGGAATAATAATAATCATACAAATAACATAGATAAGTCATCCATGCAAGGACAACATCAGCACAGTATGAAAGAACAAAGTCACTATCTCCTAGTGCCCATTGTCAAGGGGGATATAGGTACACACTCAAATCATGTACTCTAAATGATTGTACCTGGTGCATGTTTAGAAAACAAACTGACATCAAGTGCATATTTAGAAAACAAACTAACGTCAAGTGCAGATACTCAATATATAAATAGTCGAAGCACATACAAACACAGTCACATTGAAGGAGAACAAGACACTGTGTAGATCTCGCAAGCGACTACGGCTCCATTCCCACTTTGTACTAGCACTAGCAAGCAACAATGCATAGCATCAGTGCACTACAACATAACAACATATAATCACATAATATAACATTTAAAAAATCATTTACAGTCATGAGCATATATCTACTGAAGGTAGGAGAAAGATATGCACGGCATTAAGGCACGACAACCATGAATCCAAATGAATATCTTCTAGATATATAACTCATCATCCAAACCCGAATATTAATAAACCATTTCCCGATTAATCCAAGCATATATCCTTGGAAGTAAATAACTAATTTACTCAACTGCATATACGGCACAATATATCATAAACTCTCATAAAATCATCATGAAACTACATCCATAATCTCAAATCCCAAGTACACCAGATAACATCATAAGACATCATCCTATAGTTATGATCAAATACTACGCACAACATACTCTAACATATAAGACAACAGTACTTCAGGAACTAAAATCAGGTGCAGTAGTCAAATGCATCACACAATGCAACCAACGCTCACATCTCAAGGGGTACTCTAGGAATAACATAAAGCATAACAAGTCTATTGACACAACAACATAAGTCAAATCACCCCAAGGATGTAGACGATTCATGTGTCCCAACATGATAATTCGATATAAAAGAACATCAATGTCACATCCATCAAGATGGTATGCATAACACAAACGAGAGGCACTACAATCAATGTGAGTCAAACCCATGTGTCTACTACAAACATCTTCCAAATGGTGAGTTTATTATTCTTTTTCTCTATGTTAATGATATGTTGGTACTCGGTTCTTCTACAAGAATTGTTGGCAAATTAAACAAATAATTAGCTAGTTGGTTTGCAGTGAACGACTTAGGAGCTACAAAGGAAATTCTAGGGATGACCATTACTTGGGATAAGACGAAAAAAAACAAATCAAATTAACTCAAAGCAATACATTGACTAAGTTGTGGAAAGATTTGGTATGGTTGGTTGTTAGCAACTTAGCACTCCTCTTGTTGATCAGTTTTGTTTGACCTTTGATGTGTCCCAAGACACATGATGATTGACAATTTAGGAAAAGCATTCTTTACTGTTCAGTGATTGGCAGTATTACGTACTGCTGTGGTTTTTACTCATCCTGACATTAGTCATGCAGTGGGAGTTGAGAAAATTCATTAGAAATCCCAGCAAACCACATTGGAAGGCAATTAAATGGATATTGAGGTATCTTAAAGGTACTTAGAATTATGAGTTGTGTTTTGGGGAGAATAATGTTCAGTAACAAGGTTTTACTGAGTCAGATTTAGACAGACGCAGATCTACTACTGGTTATGTCTTTGTTTTTTGCTAGAGCTGCCATTAGTTGGGTCTCAATGTTGCAACATTTAGTTGCTCTTTCTACCACAGAAGCTAATTGCATGGCCCTTTCTGAAGGTGCCAAGGAAATGATTTGGTTGCAATGGTTGTTCAGCGATTTGAAGCATCAACAAAGTAACTGTGTAACGTTTTGTGATAGTTGCAGCGTTATTTTCATGGCTCAATCATTCATCTCAACAGCATTTGAAGTACATTGATATTCTCTTTCATTTCACTCATCATGTGGTTAAAGAGGGCATGTTACAGGTGAAAATTTACACAAAGGTCAATCCAACTGATATCTTAACCGAGGTTGTTCCCTCAGAGAAGTTAGACTTTTGTAAGACTTCTCTTGGTTTGCTTAAGTAGTGACAGTAAAGAACTAAATAAACGGAATTTCTTTTGAGAAGCATTCAGTCGGACTTCAAGTGGGAGATTTGTTAAGTGAAGTCCAATCGTTTTCCCTCCAACAGAAGATCATTGACCTTCCCTGAGAAGGCTTGCTCACAATTAGTATGATATCAATAAAGGATTCCCCTGCTCTTTGAAAGTGGATGTAGGCATATATATGTGTGTGTGTGTGTGTGTGTGTGTGTGTTGAAACACTATAAATTCACTGTCTTTGTCTGATCTGGTTTATCATCTTCCTTGTGTATCTGTCACTTTTTGAATGCTCTTCAATAGTGGGTTCCATCTGAGGTTTTATTTATTTATTTATTTGTATTAATTTGTTTATAGTGCCTTTTTCACTTCTTGTGCTTAATTGAGATAGGTCATGATGTTTAGTTTCAAAGAAATCGTATTTGTAGTTGTTAATTTTCTTGTTGATTGATTATGAATGTTAACTGTTTTCAAATTCAATATCTTTTGACATATTCTTATCTGTATTTTTAAAATATTTCATTAAAAATGTTGTTTACATGGAGAACACCTCAATCTAAATGCACGCTCCTTATAATAACTTCATCATATATCGTACAAAGGTGATTCAAGAACATATCGAAGTGGACTGAAATGACTTATAAATAAAAATAGTCTACCACAGATTTTTGGACATCTATTTTATGTGAATACAAAATGGAAAAAATTGATTACAATGTTTGTCTCCACTAGAAACATTTTGCAAAGCTTTCATTTCATGCCAAAATGGCTAAACATCATACATATTTGTAGCATTTTGTTGTAGACCAAATAACTGTTTGGGTATAACTCTCGATTTTCATCAAAATTGTGCAAACTCTGCTTGCATTGTAAGCAGGCTCAAAGATCTATTTCCACTATAAACAGTTTTTTTAACTTTAAAAGTTTAGTCCTTCAAACTGTAATAAATGAGCTGTTGTTCTTGTACTTTTGACAACTGTAAAAGACAATACAAAAAAAATAGTGTCAATTTTATATAATCTCAGATTTGAATGATACTAGAACATGATAATGCGTTCTTTCATATCCCATGATAATGCATTCATATCCATTTCAAGTTTGATCCTCAAGATTAAAAATTTATATAATTTATAGTCATCAAATTAAATCTCAACCTATCAATAGAATTTTATACATCAAAATCATTGCATGTAGATCAAATTGATTTGTAAGAAATATCATATTAAGTGAATTTTCTTTTTCCTTTTAATTACTCAATACAATCTCCCACCCATGAATACTCGAAAGTAATCTCTTCCTAAATTATAATCATAAATCTAAAATTATTTAATTTAAACAATACGAACTAGGAATACTTACCAAGTCAAAGTCGATCATTGATTGATATCAACCTTGAAGTTCTCGGTCTAGCTTGATCCAAATAATCTACAAGTATGTGACATCATGCCTTACAATAGGGGCAAAATAATTGGTTGAATTATGGCCTCTGTCAATTGAAGGAACATAAACCTTGTCACTAACATGGCAAAAATATGTAATCAAGCCACAAGTTTAAATTGAGTGAAGTTACAATACTGGCAAACCAATTTGAAGAGTAGAGTTAACCTAAACTAGCTAAAATGAAATCAAACCAAACCACAAGAGTAGAGTTAAATTGTACTTGCTAGGATGAAATCAAACCAAACCAACCCTGACAATTCTACAAGTAAAAATTTGATATTAAATTATTCAATACAAAGAACTATTTTATTACACTATTTACGTCATATTTATTTTATTTTCATATGCATATTTTAATTTTTCTTTTGAAAAAACTGTATTCATTGTTTCATTAGTTATATGTTGCTTTATAAAATTATGTTTACTATCTAATATGAATTACAGTTAATTAAGTTTTATATATAACATCATTTAGCAAAATTAAAACACAGATAACAAAACTAAATATAAAGAAATAACCAAAAAAATGCATACACAAACTAAAGATTCACATGTTATTGAAAGAAAATCACCCACCTGTATCTTTCAAAGTGTATTAACTTCTTGACTTAATAAGGTGAATTATCCTCTCTTATTCCTTTCTTCGCCCTCCTTTACCATGTGTATTCTTGAGAAGAGTGCTCAAAATGGGTTAAGAGGGACTTCGAAAACAGGTGCAAGGTGAGCCGTCTAGAAGGGCAGTCCAGGGGTCCACCACTGTGTTTCAAAGGTGTTGTGAAAGGGCCACTATAAGCAGGATGATGAGAGAAACAGTTTCGCTTTTCCAAAACATGTGCCACGCCAAGCCAAACTGTTATAATGGATTTAACTGAGCTGGTTGAAAATGAAGTAATTTACAGTGAGAATTAATTTGCAGGGTTTGGCCTGATTGGTAGATTTAGATTTAGCTGAGGAGGTCAAAAAAGAAGTGATTTACAATGAAAAAATTTTGCAGGACTTGAACTGATTGGTAGATTTAGAGGTCTCTAGCCAATTTTATGTGAACTTCACAAGTGGATCTTGATTCACAAGGTACCCATCTTGGATGGATGTGTTCAAATTTACCCAAATATCCGAGGGCTGTTTATTGTTGTTTTTTAAAATGTGAAGGATAGGAATAAGATCCTCTATGAATACCACTGCAGCTGGAAGGACAAACATACAATAATGTTGAAACCATGGCACCTGACTTTCAATCCAGCCACTGAAGCCTTCCATTGAATTCCCCCATAGGTGAGACTTCCTAACCTTCCTTTACAATCTTGGTTTAAGTCCTGTTTTGAGGTTGTAGGTAACTTTTTAAGTAGCTTTTCATGGTGGATGAGGACTACCAAAAATTTCTGCATACAACTTATGGTCGGACTTTGGTGCAGATGGATGTGCCTAAAGAGCTCCCTGAAAAGATTTCAATTAAGACTTCCAAAGGAAGTTGGATGCAGTCCTTGGACTACGAGGGGATCCCCTTCAGGTGTAGACTATGCTTCCTAACAGTGCACATTGCTGCCCAATGAGTCAACACAGATTGGAAAGATTGGCAATTTGGTGGAAAGATGTCATCACTCTATGGAGAAAGTGGATGAGACTCAAAAAAGCTGCCATCAGGATACTCAACTATCACCTGGGGCCTCGACACAATTCTGAGTTCATACTTGAACAATGCTATTGCTGGATCTAAATGGAGTTATAGTATATAAGGAAAAATCACTAAATATGGAGTGCTTGGAGGAAAGGGACAATTGAGATTGCGGGACAATGAGGGTCAGAATGCAAGCGGCCAGGCTCAGCAACTTACATGAAAGTGGTCAAGACTCGAAAAAGCTGCCATCAGGATACTCAACTATGACCTGGGGCCTCGACACAATTCTGAGTTCATACTTGAACAATACTATTGCTGGATCTAAATGGAGTTATAGTATATAAGGATAAATCACTAAATATGGAGTGCTTGGAGGAAAGGGACAATTGAGATTGCGGGGCAATGAGAGTCAGAATGCAGGCGGCCAGGCTCAGCAACTTACATGTAGTTTAGCTAGAGAGGCGAAGATCTCTTTTAATGAGGCAATGGTGGGCAGAAAGAGGCTTCAAGGCTAGAGAATGACTGGCAAGTTAAAAAGGGTAACAGGGATAAGAAAGCCAAAAAAAATGCTGAACCTTTGACAGCCTCCTCCGGTCATACATAGACAGAAGGAGCAAAAAGAGTGAAGAAATATCATGATTTATTTGCATGTTAATGGGTCTATGCATTTGGGTGAATTAAATTGATTCTACAGGGAGGTGGCTTCTTGTTTGTAGTCATTCCTGGTTCAGACCAGGATTGAAATCCAAGCTAAATTAATTTAAGAACTAAGAACCATTTACCTACCAAAAGGCAAAATCATTTCAACAAATTTAAATATATGAGACTTTACCAAATATAATCACTCTTTAATCATATTCTCTCCCTCCAAAAGACTGAATTCATCATTTAATATTACAAAGTTGTTAGTGATAAAAATAGAAAAACATCCTTGAACTAATTAGATAGAAATGTGTATGAAGTAGGTAGAGATGCAAGTTGGTATACATAAGATATTTCATATATTGACTAAGAGGTTGGATAAGTTAGGCAAGTAACATATGCTACATGTGTTGCAACATCCTTAACATAATTAAATAGAAATGTGGATGAGATAGGTGGAGATACAAGTTAGCATATGAGGTTGGTTGACTTGAACATGTAAGACAGGTTCTGTCTTTATTGTCATGTCCCTTTTTCTGGTTATTTCCAACATTGTTGGGAGGTTCCAAAAGCCTTGAAAAATTACAATACCTTTATAAAGGACTTGAGGTAAAGATAAGTGGCCCAATCTGATGTTTCCGTATAAAAATAGAGAGAGAGAGATTATCAATATTTAATCAATGAACCAATAAATATGTGTTCTTTCCAAATGATAAGGATAAATGAACTAGAAATTAATTATTCTAGCATCACATGTGACACTAGAATCCTTACACTCAATGTTGTAACTTCAAAGGTGTCACTCTTAGCTAGAAAGGAGTTATATGAATGGGATAAATTAATATAAGGCAAAATATGCACCCAAGTTTGGATGCCCAAGTGTGGTTAGTGGTAGTTATAGATAATTATAACACGTGTTAGAATCATTCTGTAAGATAGATTCTAATGAAGGAAGAACATGTTAAAAGAGCCAACAAAGATAGCATGTTATTATTTAGTCATATTTATGGTCCCAAGATGCCATGATTTTAACCCCCAAGATGTTGGGGAATCATATATTTTGTTGAAAATGCCATGAAGACATCCATTATCATTTTGATTATGTCCATACCCCATGAAGGCAAAATCAAGAAGGGCCAACTGAGTATATTACCTTTGCTAGCCGACCTGTTTGGTGTTTGAGTTAAATTAAATATATTTTTCCTTAGGGCGGGCTTCCTTGAAATAAAGACAAGGGGCATGTATTTAAGTAGAAAGGTGTGATTGCATCTAAGGAGGATCATAGAACAAAGGGTAACAAGCAATTATGGCTAGGGAGCAGCAATCTAATATAAGCAGCAATTTTGTACAGCCAGCAGCGGTAATTAGGGAAATACTCCAATTATGCTTTAAAGTTTTATACAGCAGCTAATATACACCAGAGAATATAGAGTAGAATATTCGAAGGTGCTCAATAAATAAACAATGACAGCAATTGAAGTGTCATTAAGAGGTTTCGCTGGCCGACCTGTTTGGTGTTTGAGATAAATTAAATAGAATTTTCCTTAGAGGCCGGCTTCTATGACATAAAGACAAAGGGCAAGTATTTAAGTAGAAAGGTGTGATCAGCTCTAAGGAGGATCACAGAACAAAGGGTAAGCAGCAATTAAGGTATAGGAAGCAGCAATCTACTATAAGCAGCATTTTTTTACAGCCAGCAGCAATAATTACACAAATACTCTAATTATGCTTTAAAGTCTTGAACAGCAGTTAATATACACCAGAGATTAGAGATTAAAATTTCAAAGGTGCTCAATAAATAAACAATGACAGCAACTCAAGTATCATTAAGAGGTTTCGCTGGCCGACCTGTTTGGTGTTTGAGATAAATTAAATATGCTTTTCCTTAGGGCCAGCTTCCATGAAATAAAGACAGATGGCATGTATTTAAGTAGAAAGGTGTGATCACCTCTAAGGAGGATCATAAAACAAAGGGGAAGCAGCAATTAACGCTAGGAAGTAATAATCTAATAAAAGCAGCAATTTATTACAGCCAGCAGCGATAATTAATCAAATACTCCAATTATGCTTTAAAGTCCTAAACAGCAGTTAATATACACCAGAGATTAGAGATTGAAATTTCAAAGGTGCTCAATAAATAAACAATGACAGCAATTGAAGTGTCATTAAGAGGTGCAATTAAGTGAATAAACAATGATAGAGACTGGTTATCAAAAAGGTGGTGGTTCTGAAGGGATATAACCATTGCTAAAAGGGCAGTAACTTACCTAGGGTTGTCTCTCTTCGTTGAGACATCAAGGCAAGAAGACCATGTTAGTTGAAGCCATAAAAATGATCAAGCAATCATTCCAAATGAAGCATATACATTGATCCAATCAGCATAAGCACTTGTTCAAAGAGCAGTGACCAGCATCCAAAGAGGGAATTAGCATCAAGTCAGATCTGTATAAAATTCAACAGCAGACTTAAAAGTATATAACAAGTTAAATACAGGAAGGTGACTCCCCCAAAACCTTCAAGTTTCAAAAATGGGGACGTCCAAAGATCAGGGAAATGGGGACAGGGCACCCTCCCACCAACTCCATTTTGCCACCTGTCAGCCATCAGGGCTCAAGGAAGTTCTAAGGACCACTCGGGGACATCCCTTGACCGTCTCAGGGAATTTTGTGTCCCTGCCCCCGCCCCATCCGCAATAACTTTTAAATGCAATATTACTAAATGACGCATCCATGACCTGAAAACCCGTCCCCATAAGGGGAATGTTTCTGGGACAAGGGGGCAGCTAAGGGGCATCCCCACCCGATCCCCAATTTTCAAAAAATGACAACGGACATCTTGGAAACTCGGGGATGTCGTCCAGAATTGGGAGGACGACTATACATCATGGGGACACCTTGAAGTCCCCTAGGATGAATAGGCATCCCCAATGAGATATGCTGCATATGCGCTTGAAAAAACACATTTTTCTTTTATTAAACTCTTCTTTTTTAATATTAAAGTGGGTCCCTCCTTCCAAGTTTTCCCTTTTACTATTATCCTTATTACTATTTGGTAGTTATATCCTGCTATTTGGGGTCCTCTGATTAGTATCTGGAAACATTGCATTAAGAATCATGAAATTGAAAATGCTGTTATATTCATGCTAAATGTCCAAAATCATATAGAAAACTATTTGCAAGGTTTTGGAAAAGTATGGAAAGTGCACTACAGACCTGGAACATGCATCTTTATAACATTTAGCGGAAATAGATCCGTGTTATCTAATTGTCTTGATTTGGATTCTTTTTGGAAGATTCAATGAATATTGGAGGTTGCATCAAGGTGCCATCTTGTTGTAACAGACCTATATCATGATCAGAACTGTATAGCATACCTGTTTGTAATAATATCAGTCCATTTACAATGAACTAGAGTTGTAGTTTTAGGTGTGTAATGTGGTAACCCCAATTTAGATCATTGGTAAATGTAGTCTAGAGTGAGAAGAGCATTGGGAGATATATTCTTGACCCACTATCTGTAAAAGCCCTTTCTAGAGTCAATGCCAAACTTGCAACAGTCAAGTCCAACGCAGTTTCCAAGGTTTTCATGTTAGTATTTTATAAGAATGTTATTTCATGTGCAAGCACTAAAGTGCAAATGATTATCTTCAAAAGCAATTGTAATGCTATGCCTATAATGTGTACACCGATAATTTACATAAAACTCAATTGATAATAGTGTGCTTCAATTTGGAAGGTGGTTTATTGTTTTGTTGCTCCTGATAATGAATTCCAAATTATGTTCTTGGGTGTATTTCAAATTTATATGTTATTATTTTGATATTGCGTACATATTGACTAATGTTACCGGGAGACTCATCTCCTCCCTAGGAAACGCGTCTCGGAGACAGAAACGTGTCTTGGGAGACCTAAAAAAAGGTTGCAGATTTCCTGACGAAGTCTCATGGAGTCTCTCCGTCTCCAAATCCAAAAACTGAAGTCTCCATAGAGTCTCCCGAAAAAAAAATGTGTAGTATAATATAAAATTATTTTAAGTATTTTGCCCCTCATTTTAATGTTTTTTAATGCAAAAATTAAAACCAGTGACAATTTGAATGGTTTTTATTTTTTTTCATTTTATAAAAATTCAACCCTTTCCAAAATGGCAGGAATGCTCTGGTCTAGGTATCTATGCAATATGGAACAGTCTTAAAACTAAACTTAAAGATTCTTTACTAGCGGAACGCTAGAGCAATGGTTTTCAGAGAGGGTTTACAGAGAGTAACAGGAATTTTGAGAGGTTTGGGGTGTTTGGAAAGGGCAAGGAGTCATTCAGAAGACATGAAGGAAGGTTTTACTGGGGGAATAGGAATGGGAGATGGCAAAATGGGAACAGAAACTACCAAGAAAGCTCTAGAAAAAGTGGGACAGAACAATGGGGATAAATGGCAAAATGGAAGAGAGAGGCAGAATGAAAATGGCTGGAGAAGACATCTGATGCAAAGATTCACATCAATAAATCTTGGTGGGAATGTGGTTTTTGAAAATATAGCAAAACGAATGAGAAAACCACAGGTAGTGGAAAACTAGGAGAAGCAAATGATAAAAGATCAGCAGTTGACTTGATGCACAATTGAAAAGGTGGTGCTGAAAAGTGGCTTGGTAAAGGAGAAGATGGACTTTCTGAAGAGTAATGCATTATTTCTCAAGTGGGGAGGTCCAAGGACAGCAATAGGCAAGATTAAAACCTGGTGTGATGAGAAATGGGGTGCGGTGAAAGACTTTAATACATTAAAAAATGGTTTCTTTTTTTATGGTTACAGTGGATATGGTGCAAGATAGGGATTGGATCTTGAATAGTGGCCCTTATTTTATGGAAGGATATGGGTTTTATATGAAGAAATGGATCCTGAACTCTAATCCAACAAAAGAGTTAATAAAGGAACTTCCTATATGGGTAGGATTGAGAAATCTATACAGGAATACTGGGAGGAACAATGTTATTAAGCGATTGGGAACAAGCTAGGAACATTCATTAAGGCAGTGGAAATGGTGGACAAAGGAACTCTGCAAATGTTTCCAAGAATATGTATAATGTGGAATGATTGTCATCCAATCCCTGAAATGATTGAGATCTTCAATGAAGGGATAGTATGGAGACAATTAGTGTCTTTGGAGGAAGGGTTGAAGGTGTGCGAGTTTTTCCTTTGGGAGGAACATGACTCAGAAAGTTGTAAACAAGAAGGACGTCATAAGGGTAAAGAAGAGGAAAGGTTACTCCAAAAGGTTATAGAGATGGCTAGGATAAAAGAAGTCGAGAAGGATGAGACTGAAAATCTAATGAAAAGGGAGAATGCAGAGGTGGAGAATGATATGATGTTGAAAACAAGAGCAAATAACTGTCAAGAAAAAGGGTATGGGGTATTTGAGAATCTGAAAATGGTTCAAGAAAAAGTTTTTGATGATGAAATTTACAAAGGCTCAAAAGAGAGACCACAAAGTGGAAAAAATTGGGGGTGAAGGTCTACAAAGGAGGTTGGTGAGTGAGAATGTTGAAATAAGGATGGAACAAAGGCAAGGGCCAGTTAGTGAGGATGGGTTGAATATAGAACTTTGGATGGAAGTGAAAAAAGGGGATGTAAGGACCTAGAAGGAGCTCAAATGTCTCAAGAGGTAGGGTGTCAGGTGGTGGTGTTGTCAAAAAGACCAGAAGAAACACAAAGGGAGTGGGAGAAAAATGAAGGGTATATGACTGGGTTGAAAGGAGAAATGAAGGGGGGGATTGGAGAGTGTTTTAAGGATATTGAAATTTCTCCAATAAGAAACTTGAAAGGAAGATCAGGAAAGTCAAGCTCGGAGGAAAGGTTGAATGAGAATGATGAGGAAAGGGATGTTGATGGAGAAGAAGATTTCTTTGGGGTGGAGGAAACTATGATCTTTAAAGAAAAACAAACTATAGAGAAAACAAAAAGTAAAAAACATAAAGCACATATTAGGGAGAGTCAAAAAAGGGGAAGAACCATTAATGCATTGATCCAAATTGCAGGAAGTGCAAGAGGTCAAAGTAAATTGAGAACGGGAAGGGGGAAGAACCCCTCCTGGTAGGGATGAAGATCTTCTCGTGGAATGTCAGAGGGATAAAATGCCCCTGACAAAATGCACTTGATCAGGAAAGACCTTGATCAAGCAAAACCAAATGTGGTTTTAGTGCAAGAAACAAAGATAAAGATGGATGGTTTGGTGGGGATGAGGTGAAAGTTTAATAGATGGAAAAGTGAGTGGGTGGCAGCAGAGGGAGCCTCAGGGGGAATGTGTGTTTTATGGAATCAGGAGAGAGTAACTGGAACTGTAATGCAGATGGGCAAGAAATGGTAGTGGATAAAAGTTTCTTTAAAACAATTAGGATATGAGTTTATTGTTCTTAATGTTTATGGCCCAATTCAAAGCAGAGAGAAGAGAACTATGGAAGACACTAACAGAGGTTCTGGAATCTTACAAGATGAAATCAATATTTTAGGGGGAGATTTCAATGCTATACTCTACCCAGAAGAAAAAGGAGGTAAAGGCTGGAGGTTAACTACACAGGAGGACTTCTCGACCTTTGTTCTGGAAAATGGCCTAATTAATATTCCCTTTAAACATGGGGATTTCACATGGAACAATAGGATGCAAGGGTTTGTAAATACTGCTGAAAAATTGGATAGGTTCCTTTTAAGGGGGATTGGACAAGAGTTGACTGATCTGTTGAAGCTGAAACTCTGCCTATTCATGGCTCAAATCACTTCCCTATCAGTCTAAAAATTCAAGAAGAATATACTCCTGACCGATGCCCTTTCAAATTTAAAGCTATGTGGTTGAGAACGGAAGGGTTTAAGGAGATGGTGGAAAAATGGTGAACTGACACACCTACGTGGGAAGGAAATAAGGTGTTCAAAAATTTTAAGAAGCTTCAACATATAAAGGGAAAGTTGAAAGTGTGGAATAGAGAATCTTTCGAAAACATATTTAAAAGAAAAGGTGTACTGGAAGAAGCAATTAAAACTTTGAATGAAAGAATAATTTAGTAGGGGATGAACAAGGAGGATTTCCTAGAAGAAAAGAGACTAAAAAAACAATATGATGAAATATTGCTAAGAGAAGAAGTATTCTGGAGACAGAAGTCTAGAGAAACGTGGTTGAAAGAAGGAGATAGAAATACAAAGTTTTTCCACAATTCAGTTAAAATAAGAAGAGCTCATAATAAAATTTTCTCTATAAAGAATGGGGAGGGTGAGGTGATTAGTGATCCAAAGATGATAAAGAAAGCGGCAGTAGATTTTTTCAAAGACAGAAGAAGAATATAAGATGGGGAGGAGGCTTTAGTTGAGGATGTTTTGGAATGCATTCAAGGATGTGTTACAAAAAGGCAAAATGAAATGTTAAGTGTTGAAGTCTCAAAAGCAGAGGTGAAAAAAGCTTTATGGGGTTTAGGTAAAATCAAGAGCATAAGGCCAAATGGTTTTACAGGTAGTTTTTTTAGACTCATCTAGGAGTGTATAGAAGAGGAAATTTGGAGGATGGTGGAGGAATCCAAAAGAAGGGGTTTCGTTCTAAAATATTTGAATAATACTTTTATTGCGTTAGTTCAAAAAAGGGATGAGTGTAGATCTTTTGATGATTTTAAACCAATTTCTTTATGCAATACTATGTATAAAATCATTTCGAAGGTAGTTGCCACTAGGCTTAAAGGTGTTGAATGATGTAATATCAGAGTAACAAAGTGGATTTGCTCCTGGAAGATCCGTTTTTGAAGGGGTGATTATTGCCCATGAAATGATCCACTCGATCAGAACAAACAAGCTTAGCAAAATGATGGTAAAGTTGGATATTAAACGAGCTTATGATGAGGTAAATAGAGATTTTCTGTTCAAAGTTATGAAGAAATTTGGTTTTATTGAGGATTGGATTAGATGGGTAAAGGGTCATTTAACCTCTGTAAGGTTCTCTATGTTGGTTAATGGTAGTCCCTAAGGTTTTTTTGAGTTAGAAAAAGGGATTAGGCAAGGGGACCCTTTATCTCCTTTCCTATTTATAATTTTGGCTAAAGTGTTAGGGAGGTTGATTAAGGAAAAAAGGATTAGAGGTCTATGGAAAAAGGCAAAGGTGGCAAGGGGAGTGGACCCAATTTCACATTTGCAGTTTGTAGATGACACTTTTTTTACTGGTGAAGCTTCGGAGCAGGAAGCTGGGTTGATTAAAAAGACATTGGAAATCTATGGAAAAGTGTCAGGACAAAAGATAAATTGGGCAAAGTCCAAAATTCCTTTTTTAACACCCCTCTTAATCAGAGAAGAGCTATTGGAAGAATTCTGAATATAAACCAAGGAAATCTTCCAAGTAGGTATTTGGGAATTCCTTTATTCCAAGGGCAAAATAGAAGTGAAGTATGGAAGGGATTGCCAGAAAAATGTTTGAGAAAGATGGATGGACGAAAAGGTAAATGGTTGACTTTTGCAGGAAGGATTCTGATGCTAAAATCAGTGGTCTCGGCAGTGCCTATTTTCTCAATGATGTGTTTAAAAATCTCGTAGAAGGTCATTAACTTAGTGGAAAGGCAAATGAGGAAATTCTTTTGGAGTGGGGCGGGGGAAGAGAAAAAATGGCCATTACTTAAATGGGAAAAAATTTGCAGACCTAAGAAGTTTGGAGGTGCTGGAATTAGAGACTGGAACAAAATGAACATTACTCTGGGGGCAAAGTTCGTGCGGCAGATGGCAAATGATGAAGAGCAAATGTGGATTAAGATTTTCAAAGCCAAATATTTAGACTCTAATGAGAATATAAGGATTTTAACTATTCAAAATCCGATTAGATGTTCAGCAAAATGGAACTTTATTCTTTCGTGTAGGCATGTCATAATAGACCATATTTCATGGGTCATTGGTAATGGTAATAGGGCAAAGTTTTGGGAGAACTTGTGAAATGGAAACAAATCTTTAGATGCGGAAATAGGGGATAGAGAAATGAAACAGATATTGTGTGATTTGTGGGGTAGGAATATGGTAGAATGTGAGGAGTTTTTGGGAAAAAGTGGATGTGGAAAGATTGGAGAGTGGAAGATCTATCTGAAGGACAGCAACAATCCCTAAGGGAGATATTTAATAGAAGAAAGGTCTGCATAATAAATAGAGAAGATAGGATTAGTTGGTGTGCAGCAGCTTGTGGTAAGTTTTCAATTAAACTTGGATATGAAATTTTAGACCATAAGGAGGACGAATATTTTGAAGAAGGGGATTTGTGTTGGAGTAAAGAAATACTTCCAAAGGCGAGATCTTTCTCATGGCTAGCGATACAAGGCAGAATCCTAACAAGGGATAGGAGAAGAAAATTGGGTTTCCAAAGCCCTACAAAATGTGTTATCTATGGAAAAGGAAGAGGAAGTGGAAAAGGAAGAGGAAGTGCTGATCATTTGTTATTAAATTGTGACATTGCAGCACAACGTTGGAGGTGTCTTCAAGGGAAATTGGGTTGGTCTGAACCTTGGAGCCCCTCTCTTAAGGCCTTCTTTATTTCATGGCCAGGAATAGGAAAAAGAAACTTATTTGAATGCATATGGAGAGTGAGTTCCTAAATTGTTATATGGGAGGTTTGGAAGGAAAGGAATAGAAGGATTTTTCAGAAACTATTAGAGACAATTGATCAGCTTTTAGAAATGATTGATCAGTCTATTGAAGAAGTCATTAGTGTTGCAGTATGTCAAAATATGTGTTTATGAATTATGATAGAGCTATTCAAAAAATGTGGCCAAGGATTAAAATAGGAAAGGCAGAGGCAAAGGGAAAATCTACTTCTAAAACCAATAAAAGGGAAGATGTGAAGTAGGAAGCTCTCGAAGGAGGTTGGTTAAAAGTAAATTTTGATGGAGCATCTAAAGGAAACCTTGGAAATCAAGGAGCAGGATGCATTATTAGAGATTATTTAGGGGAGACTTTGGCCTTCGGAGCTTTAAGGTTATAGGATGGAACAAATAATGAAGCAGAGTTCGAAGCAGCATTGCTAGCATTAAAATGTGCAAAAAGATGTGAAGGAAATAAAATTATTTTAGAAGGTGGTTCAATGGTGGTTGTGCAAGCTATTAGCAACAATTCGATCTCTGCATGGCACTTAGAAAATTTGTTAGTGTGTATAGTTGAAGAGTTAAATGAATTTGAGGAATTTCAAATTCGCCATGTCTTTAGAGAGGCAAACAGAGATGCGGATGCTCTTTCAAAATGGCCAGTTGGCTTAAGGGAGGAGGGAAGGTCAGTTTTTGAAAACTGTAGCCATTGGGAAGGAATTGACGAAGATGTTTCATGCATTTATTAGTTGGTGGTTTTTTTTGAGATTGGTTGAGTGTTTTATAAAAATAGGTGATGGAAAGATGACTGACATCATAAAGGACTGTCAAAAAAGCCGGAGGAACAAATTTGGAGAATTTGCAACAAATGTGTTTATCATGACAAGATGCGATAGCAGGGAAGGCGTGATCTTTTAGGAAGGTTGATGTAACGTTTCCATTAATGTGTAAACTATCCAGGGGCATTATATAGTAATGGTGGAAAGGCTTTTTCTAAAAATCAAAACAGCGAATTTGCAGAATTGATAGTGACTGAGTTGAAAGGCAGAATGGAAGCAACATTTACCTTTAAAACAAAAAAATAGCAGAAGGCATTGTTTGGACCAGTGCAGGACAAGAGGTTGAAATTGTTGCTCAAATGCCCAACGCCAGGTGTAATAGAAGCCGTTAAGGAGACAATGGGGGAGCTATTTCAAAACTCCTCCCATCATTGGAAGATAAATGCAGATATAGCGGCGATAACAATGGCATGGGGTTTGGAGATAGCATGCTCGGTGGAAGAAGTGGAATGGGTTATGAAAAATCTATTTCCAGAGGACTTAATTGTGGGAATCGATTCCTTGTTAGAGTGAGCATAGCCAGGGAAAGGTTTCAATTATAGTGAATGTTATGAGAACTATGAAGAGAGCAGGAAACTTGGACGGGTCGGTTTTCTGTGGTGGCCAACAGGGGTGGAAAAGGAAGGTTATAAAGCCAAGATAAATATGGCTTAAGCAAAACTGGTGGCGGAAATTAAAGTTTTTGTGGAGAGGATGGGCAAAAAGGTTATGGGCATTTTCTTTGCCCACCCAAGGAAGCCGAGAAGTGCAGGAGGAAGGATTGGGAGGGTGGTCAGGGTAAATTTTCCAATCAGGGTCCAGGAGTGAAGAAGGAAGAGAAAAGCAGAAGGGACCATTTTTTGTCTAGATTAATATGGGTTCCGAAGCACGTAATTGCCAATGGAGATCACGAGGAAGGGTAGAGGAAACTATAGCAATGTTGCAGCTCAATGCAGTGATATAGAAGTTTTTAGCAATTTTTTGAGGGCCAAGGAGGAACATGCAGAAAGGTCACGATGTAGAAGAAAGGCCGCATAATGGTAAAGGCCAAGCACTGGAGTTGCAGATGGAAGACTGGGAAAGAGAACAGCAGGACAGATGGAGGACAATCTGTTCATTTTGGATGTTTTTTGTTGATGCCCAATTAAGAAATGCCAAGATGTATGTGATTTTTGTATAAAGGTTTAGGGCTTAGGGGGGGAATGATGTAAGATTAAGAATGTTTAGAAAGGTGGTTTTTTGAGATGAAACATGTATATGTAAAGGAAAGGCTATAATATTTAAAAGCCTAGAGGCAATGTCGTAAAAATTATATTTAGATAATAATAAAACTATTACCGACCAAAAAAAAAATCATTTTAATATTTCATTTAATAACATAAAAAAACATTAGAAACACTTCTAACTTTTTTAAAATTCCAGAATCCAACCTGACCAGCAATAATTAGAAATATTTAAAATTTTAGGTGGATGATAACATGGACTCCAACATGGAGAGTGATGATTTTTTGAAGAGCATGATAGCTGAAGACATTGAGATTGATGATCACAACCTCATGGAGTAGATGATAGTATTATAATCATACTAGATACTAGATGAATTTCAGATTTTTGTTTACTAAATAGTAGATACTAGAAAGATTTCTGATTTTTGTTTACAGTACTAAGTTTTTTCATTTTTGTTTGCATATCAGCGATTTAGCATCAAACTAATTTTTTTGAATTTAAAATATGACTATTTAATAGTCTCAGCGATTATTAATCTGATATGATGATGATCATATGCAATATTCAGAAGTCAGATATGACTACGAGATGCAGTAATGTGATTATGTGAGTTTTGAACTATTGACCCTATATTAATGTGAAATTACTAGTAGTATTTACTTTAGTCCTTTAGTTTTACAGTTTTATTATTTTATATTTAGTATTAGGCTCTTTAAACTATTAAAAAACAATTGCCGTCTCCATAAAAATAGTCATACTGGTACTAGTACCAGTACCAAAGACCTCCATGTCTCCCCCCTCTCCCAATAACCTTGATATTGACAATGAATTTGGAATTATGAATGCAAATTGAGCATTGAAATTGATTATTAAATTATTGTATATTAAGGTTCCATCCAGAGTTGCCAAAAACTCCTTTCTCCCTCCTTGGGCATGCGTATTCCCATATCCAATTTGGAAAGGTATCCGATATTGCCTGGATATGCGTCGAATATTGTACCCATGTCTGCCTAAAAAAACTTAATTTCCCAACTGTGCCAAATACTATGGGATTTGAATTTTTAAAAGATTTGACGTAAATCTTCCCAAATTTAATTTTAAAAAAAAACTTTATTAAAGGCAATAAAAAAAATGGTATAAACAAAAACAGCACCAAATGAGAAAGCCAACTAAAATGTTTTTATATTTCAGCAACCCATTGTTTGGGTTATCTTCTAATGCAACTCTACCATGTTTACATATTGCAAAGTGTTAAATTAACTTATAGATACTTATCATTTATGTGTCAATATTGTTTTTTAAGTAATGAAAATCTCCTATAATAACTAAGAAAACTGTGCAAAATATGTGTATGTGTCATTTATTAATGTCGTGTCCAGCCAGTTCATAGTGGGGGTGTTAAAAAATGGCAGTATCCGCACCCAATACCGGATCTATATTTGTGTCCGTATCCATGTCCATGCAACTCTGGTTCTATCACTATGATGTTTAAATGGCATGCTTTATCCATGCTTTCATTTGAATGTACTGTATATATGCAAATTTCCCTCTATGTTTGAGTTTCCCTATATTTATATAGTCATCTCTTTTGTTGTCCCCAAAATTGGCATAAAAAATTGCCATCCCAAAAACTCATCCCCTGCCCCCTGATGTCCCCGTTCTGAGATTTTGGGGGTAACAATAACACTGTTAAAAAATCAAATTCAAAAAAAATATGTTTTTTAATTGCTATTTGGGTTCCATTCAAACCCTAAATAGAGATGGGAACCATCTTGGCCACTCCGAACCTACACAAACCCCTCCAAGCTTCATTTTTTCTCACAATGGCAGTTCTCGTTGTTTGCTACAGCAGATAGATAAGAGAGAAAAGAGTGATTGAAGAGAAAGGAGTGAGCTTAAGTGAAGAGGAACAACGCCAAGAATAGGAGGAAGATTCTACACCTTCCTTGAAGAGATTCATCAACCACAAGTTATGGTCTTTTAATTTTTTTATTTGATTTTTTTATTTTTATTTCTAAATTTCAAATGTTCATTGTTTTTACAGTTTTGTTGTACCAATATTGAATGTTTTAAACTTTTGTTTTTTCATTTTTGTTGTTCAAATGTTGAATGTTTAAAGTTTTCTTTTTTCTTTTATGTTGTTTAATGTTCTAACTCAGAATTTACGATGAATCTTAAGGGCAAAGTAAAGACTTTATAATGATTCTTCATTTTACCCTCACAGTTTGTAAATTTAAAATTTTGATACGAACTTTAAAATTTACTAATATCGGCAATTAAAATAATAGTTATAGTAAACTTGTTATTTTTTATTTTAAAATTAGGTTAAAACTAGTTGCTTATTGAACTTATTTTCAGTTTGTAAAATGCAATCTCACAATGAGTTCTCCTAAAGTTAAGGCCGCCTAGCTTAGAAGACAGTGTTAGCTGCCAACTGTGAAATTCCATCTCCTTTCACAAAAATCAAGAAAAGATCAGATTTCAGAATTTTATAGATATTTTCTCTCCTGAATATCACAAGTTTAGTCAATTTATCTGGACTCGTGAGAGGCCCATAAGCCCCCAATTCGCACAACTAAAGATATGATAGGGACAGAATGTTGATATTGACAGTAGCTTGGTGACTTACGCTTTCTGGGGTATTTTTCTGCATATAGTTCATGTATCTGAAAGAGTTTAAGAAAATTTACAGAATGTCTACTGATGTAACATTGAAGTCTGAGGGAAGTAGACTGGGAGAAGGTGAGAAGACAGAAGGAAGTCGAATAGGGTAAGGTAAATTCAGAAACTAGAGTGAAATAAGAAGAGGAAAGCTCACAAGGCAGAAAACCCACTAGCCCTCTCTACATAACTTGTATATGAGCCTGCTGCTAGGAAAATCTCATAATTAGAAAAACTTTAATGTGTTTTAATATTTTACATTTTTTTCCAAAAGCAATGTTTATTCCCCTAATTTTTGCCTCACTATTTTCTTTTTCTGTTTTTTTTTCCTTCCTATAATACCATTTTATATGGCATGAATTCAGTTTTTCTGTTCTTTGAATACTGTGCAGATCACATAAAAAATGGACCTGAATGACAATATATCAGGCTGACATTCACTGGTTAAGAATGGCCTTTGCCAAGATTCAAACCCCAATGCTTATCGGTCTTTTAAATTTAGAAGTCAGGATCAAGCCTTAGCAGCATAAGCCCTTGCATGTGTGAGTGTTCAAATTCAGAAGGCAGAATCAAGTATCAGCAGGCATAGTGCCATACTGTGTGTGGGTGTTTGGGTTCAGAAGCCAGGGTCAAGCCTTGTTGAGGTTAAAGCCCTTGTGCCTGCAGTGGTTTAATTTTAGAGGTCAGGATCAAGCATCACTTGGGAAGAAGCCCTTAAGTATGTCTGTGCGGTGAATTTGGTTGTTTGACCTCAGGAATTTTAAAGAAAAAAGAAAACTGAGGTCTCTTCCTTATAGAGATTGAAATAATAAGGATAGTGTTTTCAATGTTTGAAACTAAAAAAATGTAAACATATAGAAAATAACTCAGTCATGCAAATTCTAGGACATCGGCCAACCAATATAAACAGTAGCTGCTTTCAAAATTGAAAGAATTGGACAAATGGAAATAATAGTTCAGAGGTTTTCAAAACTTACTTGGTGCCTGCTGGTATTTAAATTTGCATCCAGATCGCAAGGAACAAGAGCTCCAAGCTTCTCACAGAGCCCCTGCTCATGAACCCTATTACCTACAACACCATGACTGTACCTTAGTGGCATACGACCCCAAAGCTTGTGAAACTCTGCAATGCAACCCCCACGGCGCTTCCTGTGACCAGGGAAAAATTTTAAGAATGCCTTGAAATTTTGGCAAGCTTTCCAATATTGAATTCTCAATTTATTGTGTAACCTACAATTTTTCTGGAAATTGATTAGACATGTTATAAAAAAAATTGGCAAATATCCAAATGAATTGATCATATTAATTAAAATAATACTTCAAGAATAAATGCATACAAAAAGGTAATTTGATTGACTTATATTCTATGGTATTTGGGGCAGGGACGGTAGGGGGAGAGGGAAAATATTCTTGTATGTCATTTTTTCCCCAAATTTTAAAAAACGGGAGGGAAAATATAATGTAATACATATGCATGAGTCAGATGCATGTAAGTATGATCATTTCAGTATGATATTTTAATGCCACAGTTTCACCCCAAATTCTTCAACAGGAGTTCGGGGGCAGCGCCCCACGAAGCCAAAAACAACTTTCATTATTGTACAAAGTCAGCACGAGTTATTTTTCTATTTGCTGACATATCCTGACTGTAACAGTGGATGTCAAAAAATAATTAATTTGAAAATTAAAACCAGCTTGGTTGCTTACTTTGACTATCTGTGGGACCAAGTCCGCTGGTGGTTTGATGCTTTCAAGCCTGGTGAGCCTGGGTCCAAACTGAGCGTGGTCTAGTTCAAACAACCTGCCTATGTGCCAGACCCTGTGTAGACCCACATGCAGACCGGACCAGATCATAACGTGGCTGATCCACAGGCCCTTAGGGGCGAACTGGACATCCTAGTAAAAGCCTAACATTCTATTTAACTAAGAGCCTGGCCATTTGAAATTACAACATGGACATTTGGAAAATAAAATGGAAACAAACATTGAACATAAACATTAAATCTGAAACCAATAAATACTGAACATGGCTAGAGGTTTCTGAAAAGGTAGGTCACGGTGGAATTTCAGAGACCTATACGAAACGAGTACTGGTTTCTTATTTTCACAGGAAACTTTAAGGATGCTTCCAAATAGTAAATACAAGACACAGCCAGGGATTTCTTAAAAAGTAGGACACAGCTAGGAATTTCAGAAACTTATACGAAACGAGTACTGGTTTCTTATTTTCACAGGAAACTTTAAGGACGTTTCCAAATAGTACCCCTACTTAGTTGGCATACTGAAAATGCTCATATTAAAAATGTTTATGAAGAATTGCATGGAGTGTTTCTCAGCCAACCTAACCAATAGAAATGGGGAAAGGCAGGATAAGAGGGGGTTAAGAACGAAAAGTGTTTCTGGGTAACTCTGCTATTAACAAGATTAACACTTCACATCAGCATGTAAGAAGGCAATAATTACTCTTCCATTGTGAAGATAAGGCCTAATGAGTGCTGAAGTGTCACTAAATTCTTGTCTCCCTACAATATTTCCTTTCACATTTTACTAAAGGAAATAATGTTCTGTAGAAATACAGGTCAGTATTAATTTTCAAATGATTAATTATTATAGGAGAAAACTTGATAATAAAAATGTAAATTACAACGTTTCTGGTTTAGATTTTGTATAATTTTTGAATCAACATTTCAGACCACGCTCCTTTTCCTGATGATGGATCACAAGGTGTGATCTGAAACATTGATTCAAAAATTACACACAATCTAAACCAGAAACATTGTAATTAGCTACCATGAATTGTGAAAAAATGATATTCTTGAATAAAAAAGTAAATGAATTTCTTATCTCCAAACATATTTCTTAAACTAAGTTTCTATAATGAATATTGTTTTGTAAAAATTGAGGACGACTATCATTTTCAAGTAGTGAACGTTACTGGAGGAAAAAATAACAAGAGAAGGCAATTAGTGCACATTTTTAACACAAAATTCACTCCTACCTGTGATCTTCCAAACTACTCAACGCAGCATCAACCACCAACCCACCTTCCGAATTTCTCGTATCTCCCCAATCCCTAGGATTTCCTTCCACCAACACCGGCCCAGCCCTAGTGCGATCCGCCACAACAAAATTCATGGCAATGTCCTCACAGTTCCTGGCATTATCCACAAATTCTCTGACCCCTTTAGGTGAATGGCATGTGTACAGGTACAAAAACTCAGTTCCGACTATCATGAGCTTTGTAAGAATAATAGAGTACCTGCATTAAATAAATTCAATTGAACATGGTCGCTTCCAAATACAAGTTTCAAAAATATGAATATGACAAAACAATCTATTAGGCTTTTCAAAACTCCAGCTTCTACAATTCATAATTACTATAAAACAATATTTTCAGGAATATATGCATACTGCTCCAATTATGCTTCTGGATTCGATTGAAAATGTTGACTTAGATGCAAAAAAAAACTCATACAATTGAATCCAGAAGCATAATTGGAGCAGTTTCATATGGATTGTGGAAACTTCTTGTTCTTAACAAACGCATAGATAATTCTTAATCAACATTTTCAATTACTCAGCCTGCCGATGGTCCAAATCGGCAGGCCAGAAACCTTGATTTAGTCATCCATCAAAAAAAGAGATTGCACTTACAAATATATGTTCTCTAAATGGACTTATCCATCAATGCAAATCTACACATATATGCTTCAGTAGTGAAAAATGGACTTAACCATAAATGCACTATTCTTCGGTAATGAAAAATTGACTTAACCATAAATGCAGTATTATATATACACAATTTGTCAATTACCGTTGAAATAATGTCAAAATCATAGCATCGACTTCAAGTATAAAACAATGGCCTATATTTCACAAGCAAACTGATCCGGATAATTAGCCATAAACCCTTTGATCTCTAGACAGTTATAAGAAAGTCTTGTTCTCTTAAATATATTAAATATGTTGGTAGGTGATGCCGAAATATGATTTAAAACTTCGATGTTAAAAAATAAACTCAATTCCATAAAGCATGCTGACAAACCTTAAAAATAGTATAAATTTCTAATGGGATGTGGACTGAGATCTGAATTGTTGATTCATGGAGCTTACAGGCTAATTCAATTTGCATAGTGACTGACCTAAAAGGAATACCTGTCCAGTAAGACTGCTGTCGAATAAACTGAACATCTAAAAGAATCTTACTAATCTTTTAAAGGCTTTTAATAATCTTAAATTTAAATAGAGATACAGAATATGCTCAAAAACGTTAATGTGTAAAACTTAACACAGTGACTTCCATTAACACAAACCTAGAAAGAATACCTGTCCGGGAAGGACTGTTCTCTACTAATCTGAAAACTTACAAGAATAATAGACACGCTAACAGATAACCCGAAATTTCGATTCAAAAAAACATAGACTGAAAATTCCATAAGCATACTAACTAACCTATAAAAAATACCTGTCCGGGAAGACGGTGTACATCCATGAGCGCGTTTCAAGATCAAAGCCATGAGAGCGGGCGAAGAAGCCGACGATCCGTTTTCCTCCATGCTGAGACCAGACGCGCAGAGCAAAGCTGAGGGAAGCAGAATCCCGTATTTCCACGTCGTCGTCACAGACGAGCACTGCGCGTGTAGAAATGAAATCCCGCGGGAGAAAGCGGTGGTTGAGGCTCGACGACGGATTTTTCAGGACAAAAATTGGGGCACCTAAAGACTCCAGTTTTAGGGTTTGTAGAACACTTGAGGCCGTCGAATGATTGCCCCAGAGAATAAAAACCGAGTGCACGCAGGAGAAGGAGGAGTAACTGCGGGTGATGTTTTGTAGCAGGGCAAGTCGAGATTCTGAAAAGCCGCTTATGAGGACTGTCAGTTGGTCTGAGCGAAGTTGCCACTGAGGAGGGTAGCTGTTGCGGTTGCAGATGGAGGAGAGCGAGGAGTCGATCGCGGGACTTACCCGAAAATTTGGGGAGGGTATCCGAAGGAAGCGAAGGGAGAGAAGGAGGAGGAGAGGAACCAAGAGGAGCTTCCAATTCATTATTTTGCTTCTCCGATCTGGCGATTTACAGGGAGCGAAAATGTAATTTGTGAATGAATGGATTGGATCGCTCTTTTTCTTTCTCACTCTCATTGTGCCTCTGATGTGTCACTGGAAAGAAGTTGGCGTCAGAAACGATGCTGCAAATAAAATTAAATAAAAAATAAGCAGCATTTCGATCAAAAAAGCAATTTCTCAAAGCGGAAACGAAAAAAGAGGGATGGATTTTTCCTAAATCGATCAGATGGATTTTTTTTCTAAATCGATCTGATGTATTCACAATTCATGGCAAAGTAAAATGTCAACTTGCAACTGTACAATACAATACAATGGTAGGTGAAGAAGCAACGATCTTGGCTGACCTGTCACAATGCATTTTGTGAAATGGAATTTTGAGTAATTGCAGTGGCAAACATCAAGGAGGAGCTCCTGCATTTGTCATGATCTAGATAGTAAAAGAGAGTGGTGTAAATATTTGAAGAAAATGTGTGGAGGATAGTATTGTTCACTTTATTGATTGATTAAGTGTTCAAAGAATATGAAAACAAGAGGCGCACGTGATATTATATTATGGCTGATTGAAGTAAGTTTTGGTTAAAATATAATGTATTTAATTTAATAAAATAACTAATGAAAAATATAATATTATAGTGCTAAACTAAATTAAATTATAGAGTATAGTTAGTGTATTATTAAATTATATAATTGCAATAATATATATTAATTAAAATAGTAAAAGAATATATAAATAATAAACATTATAGTATCATGCTAAATTAAAATTAGATGACATTTTAAAGAACATTTATCATATCAAAAATATTTATCAACTAATTATATATAAGATATAGATAAAATTATATTTATTTTTTAAAAGAGTTAAATCAATTAATTTTAATTATTATTAAATTGTTTGATATATCTTGTTTAAGTGATAAATTCATCGCTGGACAATATTCTTAAGCTTAAATCTAATGCATAAAAATAAATAAACATAAATTAATTTTAAAATAACATTTATGCTTTAAAAAAACCAAACACACATATAATAAATAAATTGGTAATATGCCAAGCTAAACAATTTGAACTTTATTAAAATTGATACAAAATTAATATTATGTATTTTAAAGTATAAATTAAAAATATCAATATAATAAAAATTATATATGTTAAATAAATGTATAATCTAATAAAATTATATATAAAAATGAAAAAAATAAAAAAATCTATTAAGAGCATTCATTTAGATAGGTAAAAATAAAAATAATTAAATTCTAATTTAAACTTATATAAATTAAAATTAAAATAAATATGAAATTAAACTATATAAAAAATATTTTTTGAAAATTGACAATTTAAAAGAGTTAAAATGTCTATATTTGATTAAAATATCTATATTTGAATAACATTTTACAAATTACAAAAATAAACATCAATTAAAATTAACAATGATTGTCTTTTTATTTTAAGTTTATCCACTTGTCACAAATGTGGAAAAGATAAAATTGAAATTAATGCATTCATTAATAGAGGTGTTAGAAAAATGATTTTTTTTTAACACGTTTATCCACTTGTCACAAAAGATAAAGTTGCAATTAATGCTTGCATTAATAGAGGTGTTGGAAAAAATTGTTGTATTTTTGTTGAAGAAAATTGAATTTTTTCATTGCCTTTTTCATCATGAGCCAATAAAGTTTTTTTTAAATTGTATTTTTCAATTCCAAAAAAACATGCAAATTAATAAACCTTTTGCAAACATTAGTATATCAATGAAATTTTTTAATTATGGAATTAATATGGAACTTGGTGATTCCATTAGTTTCCTGCCAAAGGCAGGAACTAATAAGATGGGATTGTGATTTTTATTTTGTTTTTGCTTTTGTTTTTTTGAGGTATCCTCACAGCTTAATCTAAATAGCTATTATTTTGGGTTCTGTGCAAACTAGAGTGAGACTAATTTTCTTATGGATGATATCATATTCTTGGAAGTTGTCTCATCTCTTAAATCCAAGAGCATATTCAAACCCGAGCCCATGGGGAACTACTCACAATCTCAAGCCAACTCTACTAACTATATAGGTTGGGATTGTGATGTTGTTATCAACATTTAGGTGTATAGTTCTTAAGACAAACTTATTGACTTGTGTTTAATGAGTAGTAATTCACAAGAACTTGTCTAAAATGAGAATGAATAGAACTCGTTAATTCATGTTTCATGAGTAATGATTCACAAGAACCCATCTTTAATGAGAATGAATGGAGTTGCCTCATTAGAATAAATGAAGTGATGTTTGTTATCATGAGAGATGGGTTATTATGAACCACTATTCGTGAGACACGAGTGAGTTTTACTCAAAAACTACATAGTAGAATCTTGACAATAATACATCACAAGTGCACTTGCTCTAGAAAATATCCCCTACTCATAAGTTAGGATTGGTTGAAGGAGTGATATTTCTATTAATAAATGATTTAGCATTTTGTTGAATTTTTCTTTTGTATAAGATCTACTTATGATTTAGAATTTTGCAATGGAATTCACTTAATAGATCTTCTTTTGTTATATTTTTAGTATCTTAAGGCTAGAGATATTTAGAGATAGCTTGCAAGGAGATGTACCCAAGTCAAACTTTAAAAATGTGTAGAAAACCTTGAAGACACCATTTAAGGACCCCAAAATCATTTAGGTAGATTTCAAACTCCTTGTGCGCCAAATTGAAATGTGTGATTGTTAATTGCCTCTTCCAAAAATGGAGACGGTAAATGTAAAATGAATGCTAATGAATGTCTTTATATACTACCACATAGCATCAAAATTTCTAAAACATATGTTTAGTTTTCTCGTGGCAAGAAAGTGGGGGATGCCAATTAATCAAGTTTGGATTATGAAATAAGAAAGCAAAGGGTTAAATCCACGATTGCAAGGTTAACCCTACAACTACACAGATTACCTTGGGCAAATAAATTGTTAGATATGGTTGGATAACAAGTATATGTAGGTAAGTGTTGGAAATATTCTAGACTATGCTAAGTTACTAAGAGGGGAGGGGTAAATCAGTAAGTTCTAAAACTTTTACAATTTTAACTCTTAATCCAACAATCCAATTAGCATTTAATCCTTTGTATATAATCTGATCTAATTGCATGCATAAGACACTAGTACATTTGGGTTCATTTTTTGACCTTTATTGGTCAAATTTTCGACCCAAATTTTGACCAAATTCAACCAACCCATTGGTCGATATTTTTTCGGTCAAAATTTCGACCAACTCACTGGTTGGTCGAAAACCTTCCAAATCCATTGTCTAGATTCAATCAGGAATTGGTCAAAATTTAGACCAATGAAGGTCGAAATTTCGACCAACAAAGGTAGAAAAAAATTTAGACATTGGTAGAAATTTCGACCAATGAAGGTGGAAATTTTGACCAACAAAGGTAGAAAAAAATTTAGGCGTTGGTGGAAAGTTCAACCAATGAAAGTGGAAATTTCAACCAACAAAGGTAGAAAAAAATTTAGTTGTTGGTAGAAATTTTGACCAATAAAGGTAGAAAAAAATTTAGGCATTGGTGGAAATTTCCACCAACAAAGGTAGAAAAAACCCAGGCATTGGTGGAAATTTCGACCAATGAAGGTGGAAATTTCCACCAACAGCTAGGTGTAAATTTTTTTCAGGCATTCTATAAAACAATTCACATGCCTTGCCTATGATATGACATTTTGCATGCATCCTACACTCTCTCATCTGGCTAATGATGGATTACGCAGAGTGATCTAAAACCATGATTCTAAAAAACACACAAAATCAAATCCAAAATGAACTTGCACTACAAATGGATTGTGGAAATATGATATTGTTAATTTTGCATGCATGTCTACCAGGACAAATATATATTTAAGTTGTGATTGTCCTGGTAGACATGCATGCAATTTTACCAATATCAGATTTCCACAATCCATTTGTAGTGCAAGTTCATTTTGGATTTGATTATGTGTTTTTTAGCATCATGGTTTCAGATCACTTTGTGTAATCCATCATCAGCCGGATGAGAGAGAGTGCAGGATGCATGCAAAATGTCATATCATACGCAAGGCATGTGAACTGTTATATAGAATGCCTGAAAAACATCGACAATAACTAATATGAAGAATATATAATTAGTTATATGATTGAGACAAATCATGTACATTGTATGAAGACAGTCCCTGGCTGACAGGGCCCACCAAAAGATAAAACATATGATAAAAAGAATTATTTTCATGTTTTTAACATATGGGGTACACATAACATGACTTATTATTGCACAATTCAACTAAGTTCAGTTAATTTCCACAGGGATTGTTCCCATTTAATGGTGAACATTTTGACACATTTCAAGCCTTTTGATTATATAAAGAAATGGATAGCATGAAAAGTTTAAGTAATGTCAAGCCATTTATTTACTTGATATATAACGTGAATAGAACTATTATGTTGCTCAACAACCACCAAATAAAATTATCATCATGTACCCAAAAAGGGATGGATGGAATGTCGGAACTGACCTCCAACTAACTAGTATCACCATCCCTCTATATTATAAGTTATAGTGGTGCTCTAGATTTGCTCTATTCCATCATACACTTACATATCATACACTTTACCATAGTCCATATCAACAAGGTCATAGAGATTAGTTTCATTTGACTGGTATGTGGAAGACCTTGATGTTGAGAAGTTGTGTGATTCACGTGGAGTGGAAGGTGTTTTGGCCCCTTGGAAGGAAGCTTCATCTCTTTTACCGGCTTCTTTATTTTTACTTGGAGAAGCATATTGCTTTGAATTGTCCCCATGGCTCCTTGTAGATGATGCCAAGAGTGTCCTTGCTATTTTCTTCTTCCATAACATAATGTTCACAAAGTGTTAGAATTGTCTCTAGATGAAAAGAAACTGTAGAGGCTTAATTGACATGTGATCTTAGTTAATGTACTATCTCACAATCAACTCGACGATGAGCTTCCTCGGAGCACTGAAGAGGTTTCAGTCAAAATTTTAAACTATTTAAGTTTCAATACAACATATTAAAATCAAGAACAATCTGTTGGAAAACAAAAGCACCTGTCAGAAGGACTATTACTAAGCACAATATAACAGAACTTGCATTATAGAAAAAGTTGTGTGAACATTTGCAAGTGATATCATAGCACCCACTTTCAATTACGAAGTCAACACCATACTCACAGCCAGGAGCTGGACACCATTTGGTCTACAAGTACATCCAAACAACAGTTTTAAGCAAATTACTTATTTCATACTCTCTACTAACCCCAAAAAATACTTTGGAGATGGGATAAAGATAAATCTATTAATAAAAAGCACAAGACCACAACGCGGAGAAAGATCTAAATTGATAAACAATAAAACATTTAGCACAAAAGGAACAGATACTCTAAAACATTTGTAGGCATTTGAGTCTCAAGCGTCACCAACTCAAAATCAAACTGAAAAGGAAAATTGGCGAATAAAACTAAATAAAAATAGTCTTCTTGAGTAAACCTCGACATTGTATGAACAATACCATTACAATGCACTATACTTGGTACAAATATATTATTGGCTAAGTATAAAGAACATTGGTGGTGAATTCAAGTCCAAGCTGCAAAAGCAAAGACATTTACATAAAAACTAAGCAACCCTGTCTAGCAAGAAAAGATATATAGAGATTTTCGACTGAAATTACAAATTGATGCTAAAAAACTTAAACCATAAGAATTTTTCTATAGAATAATAAAGAAGAAAGATGAAGAATCAAACACCTGAAGGATACAATGTTGATGCAACTTCAAAAAGATCATCCGAAGGACATGATATGCTCGGGTTGAAGGAGCTTTGAGATTCATTACTACACTCAAGAATGGGCTCATCTTCAATATTTTGAAGATTGAATATGAGCCCATTCCCAAGTGTAGTAATGAATCTCATATAATGCAATCTCATCGATGAAGTGTATTAAAAGCTAACAGAGCATCTTCGCTAGCTGATCTCCCTTAAAAACCATAGGAGAATGCCAAAGATAGTCATGATGCTAATAGGCACATCATGACTATCTTCGACATTCTCCTATGGCTCTTGTGGCTCTACTCTTATAACATGAGGCTTCCTCTTCTTTTTTCAAGCATAAGGCTGATGCGGCCCTGTAATAAGAAATAAATGGGTTTAATTTGGATTATGTAAAACACAAAGAAAACCAAAATGTAATAGCAATTTTTAACAGAGAAATGAACTATATAAACTTATAAAGCTCATAATAATAATAGGCCATAAACAAGAGCTAAATTCAGAGTAGACAAAGTCTGGACACATGAAGCGTACCTGATTGATCAAAATCAAATCACTGCCAAGCCTTTTAACCACTCCTTAATAGCACTTTCTCTATCACCAAGTTTGTAGCAGGGTTTTTGTTTATTTTTGGATCTAACATTAATATAGCATCTCCATCCAAAAAAATTCTTCAGAGCCTGAAAGATTTATACATAAGCTGATAAAAAACTCAAAATATGTCATGAGAAATAGAGCTCCAACACTGATATTTTATACATCTGCTAAAATCATAACAACCCTGTTCAAGGAAAAGCATCCTTTAATTCAATATGGTTCACAAGAAAAGACTTATACAAGTTTATATAATTAGGATGAAAAACATTAGTAAGGGACATTGATTGCGAGCACAAAAAATATATTGGTCACAGAAATGGTAGTGAAACTGACATTTGTATTTGTGCCAAGTACAATTAATTATGTTATGTATCACCACATGGGTACCATATGCAAAAGAAACATTAAAAGCCATCATAAAATACTACCTTTGATTAGTCTGTGAAACATAACAATCTTAGATGATGGAACTTCAACATCCCTGGAAAATAATTCACATAAGATGTTAGCCAGCTCTAAACTTCAGTTCAGGCAATTCCTAGACAGCATTTAATATTTCTTGCAAAGCATTCAAAATTCAAAACTATTATATTACAACATGTGACAATTACAATTAATATGTTTCATGCAAACTAAAAGTCAAACCTGTAGCCAGTGCGACAACTGAGCTTAAAATCATATACAAGAATTTTTACAGGTTTCCCATCTTTTAAATCCCTTATGTTCTGAAGAAGAGTACCATAATCGGTCAGTGCTGGATCTACCAATAAAAATACAAGGAGAAATCTTAACAATATGATTGAGACTGCATTTGTTTCTCTCTGTAAAAGATGCAAACATCCATCTTTACCCACCAATAAAATAGACTCATGCATGAAGAATTGGTAGCATTTAGAGAAAGGTCAATGGAATCCAAAAGTACATAGGAGGAAAAATATAACAATATAGCCAGTCAAATTTTTCTCATTAAATTTGGATGTGCAAAAAGATAAGAATGTACTATATCTACGCATGTTCTATATCCAAAATCATCTGAGAATTGATCAGAACATTCATATTGAGATCTGAATCTTAATTCCCAACAACAGAAAGTAGAGAAAGAATTAAAAAATTTCCAAATAAAAAATTTAGTGTCTTTCATGTCTATTTGGGGAATGAGAATAGGATATTAGCTTCAGCTAGATAACAATAAAGCAAAGAAAAAGCATGCTGTAATGAAATAACTGGACAATTGAATTTAGATAATATCACCCATGATTATGGATGCATTGTTGTTAGCTCTTTTCAAACTGCAAAGCACATTACTCAAAGAGATGTATAGCAAAGAATTTGCAACAAATTAAGAGAATGATTCTGACCATCCGATCAGTATAGAAATTCCTCTACAGTTTTCAGGTCTTATCTTCAAAAATTGACATATTTAATAAAGAACAAATAACTCTCGTAGTAAGAAGCAGAAAGTAATCTGCGTGATACTTCAACATAACAGTTCCCACTATACATTAATGACAAATAAATATGCCAAATTTGTGTTTCTTCTATAGAGGAATATGTCATAGCCTACATCATAATTCAGCATTTGTTACCTATTACTACTAAGCAGTAACAACTGAAACAATTTACTGCCATCTTCATGGTAGCTTGAGATTGAAGTAGATATAATAACCTTAAAAAGGCACTAACATATAAACTATTTCACAACATTAATAAATCATACAGTGTTAGTGAATAATTTAAGCCAAATGTTCAGAGGAGCATAAAGACATACTTTGCTGGCAAATACAATATATAAAATAACATAATCACCAGTCAAAGTTCTACAAGAACATCGATTGAAAGTGCCATCTATAGACCAAAAAAATAGATCGCCTTGTATCATGGACTCTATAAGGATTCATTTCCATTTCTTCTTTGAGAAATATACAATAGTGCAAAAAACAAGATACACTAATAACAAATGTTTAACCAATTATGTATGGAGCAAACTACCCAACATGCCTACTCCTTGCAGAACTCTAATAGAATGTTGTAGAAAGTGGACAAATGCAATCTATAATCTTCCAAGTACTACTCCCCTTCAACTGTAGTAGATCATCACATTCCCAGCATTAGTTATCTACCTAAGGAGACCTGTAGAATTGCAGAAGGAAGGTATTTCTACAATCACCATGTAGACCAATCTTCTCGTCTGATAATCAAAATCATAATAGTTGAATCAAGATACAAGATATTTAGGTGGTCTGTGTTGTGGGAATAATTTTAGAAGTAGCATTGAAGCTGCTCCCTAGTAGCACAATCTAATATAAATACAAACTATTTGGATATTCTCAAATTTGTTTGCAACACATTAAGAATATAGTAATTACTAATAAATGAAGCAATGATGTCAGTGTTGTTAACACTTACATCTAACATGCTGCTTTTTAACCTCTATATCTACAAACCCACAGATTAAGACTACTTTTGTAACCTCAGAAATGATTTGTACCAGAAAGTGCTAGAGATTTCTCAACTCTAGTAGGCACTTGATTCTTACATTACTGCAAAAAGATGCATTTTTGCGATATCCAAGTCTAGTTTAAATAGAGCCTATCTAGAAGGGGAGAAAGACCTAGCAAACAGGAAATTAGCAAGGAAGGTAAAGCTTAGAGAGCAATGAAAACTAGTAAAAGTAAGTTGTCTTTGATCCATATGTATGCTAAATCTAGAAAACTCAAAGGTGCCTCTGAAAAAGATTTTTGCTGGGTTGTTTAAAAAGAACATTATGGTTTTTGAGGATTTAGAATCTAAAGTACGACATTGTAAGCAGAGGTAAAGTAGGTGCATTTGAAGTTTTTCTAAAGCATGTATAATGGAGTACTTAATGGTGCATCCATAAATCAAGTATATGTTAAAAATATCAAGTTTAACAACTCTTATTTTGCAATGAACATTCCCTCAAGTATAACTATGGATCAATTCATATTAAGAGACTTCATACTAATTTATAGCATAAAGGATAGCAAATGATTTGATGTATTAATATTCTCTAATCTATTTTATCATGGCATTCTAATACAACTAGGATTTAAAAAGAAAAAAATGTATGCTAACCTCATCATCTTCATCTCTTCATTTTCTTTCTTTGATCTCTTCTTTTAGTTTCTTCATTTTATGGCCATCACACTGATTTCTTCAGCATAAAAAATCTTCTGGTGATGGGAGCAATATTTTTCAAGGTTCATTTTTCTTTTTCACTTCAACCCAATCTTGCTCATGACATAGAAAATCCTCTTCCATAAAGCCCGGATGCTCTTAACCCATCAAGATTGCATCCAACTTAGCCTTCACCAACTTGAAAATAGGCAACTCAATCAATAATCTCTAATAGAGGGCATCATCAATAATCCCTTAATCCTGTGTGGAAAACGTGCCCATAACACTCTATTCAATTTTCTAAGTAGCACTAAAATGGTGATGAGATTCTACCCCATCCTATGATGTGGGTTTTCTTTGACAATGGGAGGTAGGATGTCCACACACAAAACATCTTCTGCATAGTCCCTTGGTCGCCTCTAAATTGTAAAACTAACTTTCAGAGCACCCATGTTAACACCTAAAATTGACAACCTATCTTGGTATTATACCAACAGACATGATCTCAAGCTGCCAGTACTTACCATTGAGATCGAACCTCCATAGAAAACGGGCTCCTTTCTAAGCCTAGAGTTAATGTATTGATCAAACTCAACACAGATTCAAACTAAAGCCTACTCCTACAGAAAAATTCATGAGGAAATGGAGAGAGAAGAAAGCTGTGAGGTAAAGGCAATGATGTACTAAGACTTAGTGGGGTTTCCTCCTTGCTGCTAACAACACAAAAACCAAGCAAAAACTGACTAAACTAGCACAAATTTCTATTTATTAGCTCCTATGGATAGATAAGGAGGTAAAGAATCTACAAATACCAAGAGAAACAGAAAACCATAGAAATTTCTTGCAAATAGTTTATAGACAACATACATATCCAGAATAGCAATCAACTCATTCATATGTGAAGGTAAAAATAATTAAACAAGACAGAGAGAGTGAGGAGATGAGAACAAGGCAATTTCATTGATTCTGAGGCATTGAACCAGTTTCACTAGATCAAAAATAGCAACAAGAATCAAAGGAATTTCTCCTCTGAATTTAACTTTCAAAATGAGAAGGAACCTCTTGAAAATGAGGAATATGGAGCTTTTATTCCTCTTGAGAGAGATCAAATCTCTTGCCACCACTCCAATCCAACAGTTTGCAGTCATCATTCCTAATAGACATTATAGATAGGTGGGAGAAATAATACTATATGATAAAAATCATGTCTTGTATTTGAACACCTAGAGGCTTGTCAATATTTAGACAAGTTCACAAAACCTTCTCAAAAGCCAACATAGGTGTCAAAACCATCATAGACCTCCAACATACATAACTCTTGCTTCTTTTAACTCTTCTTCCTTGACATTAGTAAACCTTGCCTACCTTTGGACCTATTTTGAGAACCATGTCAATCTCCAAAAAAGGTTGAGAGAATCTTATAAAGAGCCAACACATGTTTCCAAACCTATTTAAATTTCTTACACGTCTTTGCTTTTCTCTTTCCTTTGGATACCACTTCTCACCAAATATTTGTTTCTTTTGATTGTCCACACTTGATGTCAACCAAGCCAATTTTGGAAACCTTATCATAGGTGAACACCATCAGCTTACAAGCCAATCTCAACAACTCAGTCAAGAGCCAAATAAGGTTTCAAAACCTTTCTTAACCTCAAACATACAGCAAGTCACAAGCCTTTTATTTAATTTCAAAGGAGATGGAAAAATTATATTAAGTTCCAACATGTTCTGAGATCCTTGTCAAGAGTTGACAGGGTTTCGAAAAGTTTGTCAGAAGCCAACACTAGTTACAAAATGTATGCAGACATTTAGCCAATTTTATTCTTCTGCAACTACGACAATCAACTGAAGCATTAAAGGGAACAAACTCACAACAACAAGAGGCATATTTTGAGCATACAGGCGCATTTAGAATTTCTAAGATTGATTATGATCAATGGGCAAAAGATAAGGCATGAAATAAAAACACCTTTGAGAGATCAATCTCCACTCAAAAGAAAATATAGGTTGCCTAGATCTTGTCTTTTATCTCATTTTCCAAGCACATAACCTTTCCAAAAGATTTAGCAATTTTCGTCATGGAAATTCATGATCCAATATACATACGATTAGCCTTCAAATGCCAAATACTAGACCTCAAAATATTCTCTTCATATGATTAGCCTTCAAATCCCAAATCCCAAGCATCTAGACCACATGTTGAGAATTTCTGCAAGAAAATTCTTTGGGAATAACAATTGTGTGATCCACAACTCCTTTAATGAGATTCATGAAAGATACACCACTTAGAAAAAATGTAGGCAAAATAAGAAAGGGTCCTCACAACTTGCTCTTTTTCATTATGAAAGTTTACAAGAGCCTCCAAGTAGTGGTTAAAACCAACAATCCTCTATTTATTACCCCAGGCAACTTCCATAGTTTGTCCTCAATGCATACTCCCACTTCATAGTAGCTATCATATTATGACATGACACTAATTTATGATTACAAGCATAGAGGAAACAAGGATCCAACATTACTCAATTTGGTGTGCAAACGTAGATTGATAAGAGATAACAACAGCCAAGTTTAGGGAATCTTAAGCAAGACCCATAGTTTGACCCCTTTATAGTAGCAACTGTCTACTCCCGGTTAACCCAAAGGTGGGTGGGGGATAGGGGCATTAAGAGGAACCTCCCTCTAATTGTCTATCCTTTATATGGATGATACCAATCATCAACAATATTAATATGATCAAGGGCCCCTACCTATATATCTTTGGCAACCCAAAAAGGGAAAGAGGAATTGAGTGGCCCTCACTCCATATTGCACATTGCATCATCTGGCTATCTATCCTTTATATATATAATAACAATCATCGACAATATAACTATAACCAAGGGGGGCTATCTATATATCTTTGGTCACTCAATAAAGACAGTGGGTCCTAGCTATACATTCATATAATCTATAAAATGAAGGGGAGACAACTTTCTTACAAAATCTAAAGTGGGTCAAATAGACCCACTCCCATAACCCCTTCTCTATCTAAGGACATGGGTCAAATATTCTTGTACCATTAACTATAATAATTTAACCCAATCTCCCAATAAATCCAAAACACATTAAGGACTCCAAAACATCCAATACAGGAAACTTCCCAGTTCAGGGCTTTGCTTGCATTTGGGCCTTTTCTAGCCTTCAAGGTGAGGAATTAGAATAGGAAGACTTTAGGGGCCTTTCCCAAGATGACCACCACAACCCCTTTGAACAATAATGAATAATCAGTCTCTCCTAAAGATTAACAAGAAAGATGGTATCTAGAATCCATCTTATTGCCATCACTGCAGTGGAAGTAAATTTACAACAATAGCAATCAACACTGAGGTATAATTATGGCATTTGAGGATCTTTTCCCTCAGCAAGCTTGAAGTGAGAAGAAGATTTGTAGGCAAAATTAATTCCACCTGTAACAAAAAAACTACTGTCAAGGTCCAAACTTAAGGGAAAGACAAACAATGGCAGAAAATATCAAAAAATCAACATTCGTTCTTCACAGCCATAATTAGTTCTACACATTCCCCTCTCCATAAATCTTTTTGTGCAACTTTTCCACCACACATATATTTTCTTAAAGGTCTCAATTTGTTTAGTCTTGATTGGTCATTGAATTGGCAAAGTTTTTTATTCAACATAACTATTTGATGAACTTTATATTAATTTGAATTTGTTGTCGAGCCAGTCACTGTAACCAGTCATTTTGTGTTTACATTTGTTGTTGCAGTAAGGGTTTAGGAATGATTAGAATCATTCCATTAATATTCAGGCCTAATTCATGGAGTGACAATTTTTGACTTGTAATATATAAATCTAACAATGCATATGCAGAACAATGCGGATCTAAGTGATCATAGTGAAGAACAGTGAGGGAATACACTAAAATTGGGTACCCAAATACAAGAGTGGCTAATCTAGCCAACCAACAGAGGTCTTTTGTGTTTGGGAACATTATGTGATGTTCATTAGATGGTGAATCCATCTTCAATTTGTTGCAGGAGGGTCTAGAACCAGGAGATTGTGGAAGCCTTAGATAACAAGGGTTTTAAGGCACAAATTGGGGGTTTTGATGTTGTAGCCCCTTTAGAGTTAATTCCTTTTGCATACGGCCATTTTAAGGCATAACTAGTCATTGTCTAGAAGTTGGGTTTGATAAGAGGTCACCAGGGGGTACTTCCTTTGTTAATTTGAGAATTTTTGTGCATTAAAACAGGGTACTTGTTGGGTTTAGCAGTGTTTGTCCAAAGTAGTCACATAAATTTTTTTGATATTTTATGGAACTCTATAAAGGGTGTTTGTAAATGACAATGTCTGATCAAGTGTTTTGAGAAAAGCCAAGGTTATTTTCACTCCAAGTCTACTGCAGGGCTTTTAGACAGCCTTTTAGGCCTTTTAGGTCCATTTGTGAGAATTTCTTGAACTGGGAAGTGGAAATTGAAGTCAAAGCCCTAGAATCCCTTTAGTCCAAGTAATTGGGAGTTTGTAAGATCACAATCATCAATTAGGAGTATTGTAGAAGGCTTTAGCAAGTCAAGTTCCTGAAGCATTTGAGGATTTTGGATAGGCCATGTGCCTAAACCTTTGAAACTTGTAAACTCTTATTGGTGTTTTGAATAGCTTCCACTCTTTCACTGCATCAACAATAGAATGGAGTGATCAAACACATCAATAGGAAAATTGTTGAAATGAATAAGTGTATAATGCATATTCAAAATGTAGCATATCGTTACTGGGCAGAAGTAGTACAAACTACTATACACATTCTCAATTGATGTCCTAGTGAGTGTGCTATACACATGATATTACTAAAATAGAGTGTGCTATATTGCCTTGACCGAAGTTAAGTGAGATTGAGACACATTGAGGAATCTCCTGATAGAAAACCTTGATCATCTTATGTCTATGCTCCACCAAGTTTGCATGATAGGGACATTATGGAGCAGCAGGACATATTTTTAGTTACATAGTACTTTTGGGCCTTTTTTTAGGGGACAGTAGGGGGCAGTTATTAAAAAGAAAGGGATTTTTTTTAATATACAGAAATTGTTAAGCATTCATCATAAACATTGTAGAAGCTTGATAAATTACATTAAACTTCAATTGAGATAATATAGGAGCATCAACAAACAAATTAACAACACTTAAATGCTTTCATTGGCCATGCATACACATATTATACAAGAATTACAAAAAAATTCCCAAAGGCTCCAAGTTTCAACAATAAACTGACTAACAAACATAGAAACTATATGGCTGCCCATAATCAGCAGAGGTGCAATTGGTAGGTTTATATCAAAATTGGAGTTCAAGTTTGAGTCACTGCTAATCTTAAGCAATGGTGTTAATGTTTTTAGTGTCAGAAGAAATCAAATATAATATACTGATAGCACTGTCATAGCACTGTTATATGTGTATACAATACAGAGGTCTATGCACACATATATGTGTATATATTCTCAATCTACATACACACATATGTGTGCATACATCCTTGTATTTGTATATCTGCTATCGATATCTCAGAAATCACTATGTTATACTTGCTCACTGTATCAACAGTGAATATGTTATTAATGTTATCTCAAATCATTCCTGTTATCGACATCACCAACTATATTGTTGGCATCTCAGATTTAATATGATTTGATACTGATGTTAGTACCTTGATTATACTATCAACACCGATAATTGTTATTGTGCCTTGATTATATTATTGGCACTGGCAGTTACTACCGTGCCTTGATTATGTTATCAACACCGGCAGTAATTATCGTGCCTTGGTTATACATTTGCATTTGTTTGTATTAAACAAATATGCCTCCAAAGAGGCATGTCTCTACGTGGCCTTTGGCCACGTAGAGACATAACTCTTCAGAGTCATGTCCTTTTCTCACCCTATACAAAGGGAGTCACTGCTATAGGGAAAACATCACATACATACATCTGAGTACCTGCAATCTATGTCTATCAAATACATTGCTCCATATTATCATTTGCATGTTAGCAATTATTGTTACATAAAACTTTGATATTATTGTTCCTGTTGAAGAAGATATACATTCAGATATCATAGAGGTTGCTACCAAAAAGAATTCAAAGATATTCTACATCATTCAAGTAAGGTACTTTCTACATATATTTTAATTGTAATAGTTTATCTTTCAAAGATCCTTATCTTTAACAAATGGAACCCAAAGTCCCCAATCCCCCAAAATATTTGAAAGACAGGGACAACACTACCAAGGGAAGGGGCAGGTACCCTGAGAATAAAATATTTACCCATGGAGAAGGCCATCAAAATATCTCTTTTACAAGAATGTTGTTATGGTGATCCCCACTAGGTATTACTCTTCCTTCAAATATTTACTTTGCAAAATTTAATAATTGTGTTAATAAAATATTGATTTTTCTAACAATGTAATAGACTAAGTTTTAATAACTTAATAGGCATTATATATGTGAGTGTATGGGTATGTAAGCACAACTGTGCACAGCTTACCAAACTGGGGAAAAATGTTAAAACCTATCATATACCAAACAAACCCTGGACTGATGAGTTACAAAGATAGACAAGGGTTGCCATAATGAGACCAACCACATGAATAACACTTCCACAAATGAATAGTTGTGTTACATAATTGACAAGTGCAAATAATAAGTGTAACTCAAATATACAGTTAAGTCAAATGCATGATAAAATTGTGGTCTAGGTGGTGGAATGAATAGGTTCTACAAAGCATTTTAGTTTAATGGATGTGTTACATCATATTTATTGTTATCACATATGGATCTTAGAGATATTAACCTTATGATTAAACATTTGACTTCTTGGATTTCATTTAAAGCTTTACTCAATATTTTATGATTTCAAAAATTAGGCTTCTTTCAAAAGCAAATTTAGAGCAGATAAATTTGAGAAAACCATACTAGAAGCCCAAGATAAATGTGAGACTCGACCATAACCATAAATTGCAATCAAATAAGAAGAAAGGCATACCCATGGTAACCAGACTGTAGAGAAAGTTCTAGGACAAAATCATCAGTGAAATCTAATTTGTCCAAATTTCAAAGAAGACATAGAATTTAGAAATAGAAACCTAGATTAATTGTTGTGTCATTTCCACTTGAGTTGCAATTCCATGTATTTCAACTATCATTTCACCTTGCACTCCTCTGGTTTCTTGTACAGTTATTATTGCTCCATTGGCTCTACAATAGTAGATGATGTTTGACCCAGCTATTCCAATCACAACATCTGCATAGGATAGGGGTATTTGCATTTGTTGGGTAACCTACAAAAGGAGCAAGAAAAGATTAAATGATTTTAACAAAAGTTATTTTGTATATGATAGGGATATTTGCACTTGCCATGTAAACTATAAAAGAAAGCAAGAAAAATTTATATGATTCTGAGCAAAATCTATATGTGGAGACCACATGATATAATCTTTTCAAAATTACAACATACAATAATACCTATATGATAACAGGTGTTGGCTGAGGATTTGCAGCTAAATGACTGCTAAGTGTTGGATCTTTGCCATACATATTTAAGCCATGCTCTGAACGAGTATCTGCAGGTGGGAGGTCCGATAAAGGATAGTAACTATCACTTTGAGGGGCAATAAGTGCGTAATGAGAGTTTTTTCCAAGACCACCAACACCACTAGGTAATACCTCCAAAGAAATATTTTATTAGGTATTGTCTTCTCAACTAGTAATCATCTGCACGTTATTGTCTGTCGCTGCCATTGAAAGTTCAACCGAAATCCCCACCAAAGTTTAGCTCGTGAATTGAAAATTTTATTAAACTCAAATTCTTTATCCAAAGTTCAGCCAAAATCCCACCAAAGTTCAGCCTGCTAAATCATGGGTAATGAAAAATTTATTAAATTCAAACGAGCTGGCTCAACTTTCTTTATCAAATTTTTTGGTCAAAATTCTATTGGGCAAACTGATGTTGGTCAAAATTTTGACGAAAGCGGGAAAATAAAAAAAAATTGCGACCAATGTGGGAATGAAATTTTTTTTAAATGGAGGATTTATAGTTTTGGTCGAAAATTTTGGTAGAAAAATAGGTGCAAATGTACTAGTGAGAAGTTGAAAACATGAAAGCATTCATAACACTGTGACAAAAAGATTTGGTGATCTAAAAACCTTCCAAATAGAAAGTAAAATTGGGGTGGGGATGATACCCATAAGCTTTAGTATTGTAGCATAAAGTTGGCCTATTAAGGCTTACATTGACCACTTCTAATGATCTACCCTGTTAGGAGCAATAAGGACTGCTAGGTCCACCTTGTGAAAGGATTTACAAACATACAATGAAGTATGCACTCGATAAAGAGATTTACAAAATACTATTAGGTCTACCTTGTTAAAGGATTTGTGTGATCCACCTGTTAAGATGAATCAGTAGTTGATCTCTGATATGCAACTTGGTTTGCTAAATGAGATTCCTTTGTGTACTAATCACCTTGCTATGATAGATATGTCTTTGCTACTCCTTATACTGCGATAGCCTTTGTGATTTACTCTTTCTGCTCTTCTCTAAATATATTCGATTTCATTGCATTTACATTCACATTCCTTATATTTAGATATGATAGAATAAATTACATATATATACCAATCCAATTATACAAATTACAAAGTCAACCACAATACAAGTTTACACAAATATTACAAAGTCGGCCCAAATGAAGACACTCGAGTTCTGAAGATTGACTTGATGAGGTTCTGATACTCGACATCCACTGTCAATGCTCGGCATCATCATGCATTCGGTAGATGTAGAAGCTCGGTCCATACTGATCACTTCCAAGTAGTCTTGAACTTGGTCTACACTGGTGACTCAACGAATACTATGAAACTCATCATATAAACTGAATCACTTATTTACGATTGCATAGCTCGGTAAACACTATCACCTCGAGCTCGGTATAAACGAGTCACCTAGTTAACATTGAGTAGCTCGGTTAACACTGGACTTGCATCACATAAACTGTGAACTCAGTGAACACTGCATAACTTGGTTTGCACTAGTAAACTTGACATACACTAAGATGCATAGTTTACACTGTTGATCTTCACTATAATTGCAACTACTCGGTAACCACTAGGATTTGTCCAAAGGACTCAGTAGCAACTGTAAAACTCAGCAACAACTGAAATGCTTGGTAAATACTATTAACTATATAATAATCTTGATAGCTATTTACAAAATGAATAAGTGTATGTCATTAATAACAAACTTGACTGATATGTCAACAATCTCCCCCTTTGACATTAGTGACAAAAATACTTATCAGCCAAAATTGAATTCAAAAAGTTTTCCACATACCTTTTATTCATCACCTTGTGATACTATCTCAATAGAGTATACTATTTTTGAGAATTTAAAAAAAAAAAATATTTTGTAAGATGTATAGCTGTACATGGTAAGGTTCTTTCTTACAGTATACTATACATCTTCTTGCTATATACCACATATCTTTCTCTCCCATTGTTTTTACTACTTATTAAATTTTATCCCCCTTTTTGACATTAATGCCAAAGATTTATTCTATTTATTTACATAGTAATTCCAAAATGAGAGAAAAATTATGAATGTACCTTGAGAATTATTGCCAAAGTTTTATCCCAATTGTCTTGCAGGAGCTTACATGTGTGAAGTAAAATCTGCACTTCTGCTGACAATTCTATCGTATGGTCTACTATGGAGAAGTTATTGTCATGGATGAGAGTTTTAGAATGTGCAATATGCTTCTACAGTGCATTCGTGTTGGGAAGAGACATATTTTGTATATCTACCAATGTGGATATAATCCTTGCTTCTTCTCTAAGCAATTTTGCTTGCATATGTGTCAAAAATCTTATCTTATTGAAATGTGCAGAGCTTGAACTAGGATCAAGATGCAACTACTAAGCGCTTAACTTAAGATCTTCATCTATTTTGGACAATTTGTCCTTTATTCCTTGGTAAAATCAGAAACATTACACAACTTACCAAAAAGTGATCATACATTTGTACAAGATGCTTCCAAAGAACCCAAAATTGTAGAAAGTTCTACTTGATAGATAGCAATCTGCTGAGAAATATGCTCCAACACTTTATTATCAAACTTCTTTTCTGCCTTCTGCACTAGCTTATCATATCCATTAGTATCTTCATTATACTTTTGAAATACCTATGTTAGCTTAAACAAAAATGGTTGTGAAGAATTAGCCTTAATGCCTATGGCCTCTACCAAAATGTTCTTTGCATCCTCAATAATTTTGAATTCCTTATCTCTTTCCTCTCTTAATCTTTGTTGTTTAGCCTTCTTCTAGAGGAGTTCACCAAATGACTACATTTGATCTAGAGTAAGCTTGGAAATGTCCCAATTAGGGATTACAATTTCCTCATCAAGGTCAATTTCTTGTTGCATCTCTTTTCCTTTACCCAAAAAAATTGTGCTTGGTTGAGCCTTGGTCTCAACTATCCTTACACTTATTGCTAGTGTGCTCGAAATAGAAATAATTGTAGACATACAAGGACTGGCTGTAAAAAATGATACTGCACTTATTGAAGGAATATTAACAAAAATACCTGAAGAATCCAAAATTGATGTATTCAAAATTGATGTGCTCAAAACTAAAGTAGCCAACTCGGTAGAAGAGGGAAGAGTCTATAGCTTGGTAGATGAAGTGGAGGTCACTTCAGTCAGTGATATGCTAAGCTGAATAGGAGCAAAGAGTGATTGGACGTTTGAGTTGTTATTGGTGGTCACAATCAATCCTACTGGGGTTGTCTCCATGCTTGATGTTGTCATTGGTTTACTTGGAGAGTGAGGAAGTGAGGCAATAACTATTGTAGCTATCTTAACTGGATTAGTTTCTTTATCATCTTGCTTTGCTTCCTCAGTAGCCTCTTGCCCTTGTTCCTCTTCATCATCAATGTTGTCAAAATGAGTTGCTTCTTCAACATTTTCTTCTTCATCTTTTTCTTTTCATCATCATCATCTTTTACATCAACTGGAAAATCACTTGGTTTATGTAAAAGATAGATATTTTTCCAAGTGTTTGTTGCATTCCTTACAACATGTTCAATATCTTTCATCAAAATCAAGCAAGTGTTGAATTTTAGAGTCAATTTTTCTTCATTTTTCTTCAATGAGTCTTTTACCTTTGTATTTGATATGCTTTGTATAAGCTACCTCGGGGTTTGCCCATATATGTCTTTGATAGTTTGCATCGAAAATTCCCATCTTGGCTTAATTTTCTCCAACAAATCATTAGGAATCTGAGAAGCAAGCTGGTCTGGTGAGTATTTCCATTTTCCCATTTTGTCCATCACTAGATCCTCAATCTACTTCTGCTCTTCAGCTGTCTTGATTTCATACTTTAATGATTTTAAGTTTGTTATACCTACTCCTACTTCCAAATCTTTCAATTTGTCTTGGAAGGTGGGTGGAGGTTTTCTGAATATAATGTCTCCTCCTTCCTTGTCAAATTTCTTCCTGGAGGATCTTCTTGTAAATACTGCAGTAGATGGCTTTGGTGGCTTGGTGATAATTACCTTGCCCTTATTCCTTAATGGCTCTTCTTCCTCAAATTCTTCCACATCCTCACCTTTTCCCTTGGTCAATAGAAGGGTAGAACTTTTTTTCAGTTTTGCAATTCTTTTCTTTCCTTTGTTAACCACTTGAGGGAGCTTTATTTCTAATTCAATCCTGGCTTTTGCTTCATCATATGTTTTGAAATATGCAGCCTTAGGATCAATTGATTCATTGACAAGTGCTTCAATGATATCTTTAGTTTCATCAATATTAACCTCATATCCAAGAGGTTTTACCCATGTTATTCTAGGCTTAACTACCTAAATGTATATTTTGTCACTATCTACCATGAAACATACATCATCCTTACAATCTTCAACAAGTTTCTTAGGGATGTGGTATCTATTGTTCATTTTCTCCTTGAATGCATCAAAATAGTTATCCATAATACTATTGTAGTTTTCACCCATTTCAGCAATATACTCATTTATTTGATATAGCACGGGCACATCTTTTCTCCAAACAACAGTGCATTTTGAAGGAAAGAATTTTTGAACATAAAAGAATAAACTAGTTAATAGGGAACCAAACTTACATGGGTTATTCTTTGAAGTTTTGATGTTTTCCATATTCTTATTGAATCGCTTCAACAATAGCTTGGCAAGGTTGAAAGACAGATAATTCTTTACTACCTTGTATGCAAGGTCAACTACTTCACATGACACATTGTTTAACTTGCTTGAGCTATAGATCTTGTGTGCAATAATGTGAATTCTAAATTTCAACTCCATGTCCATGACACTACTAATCTTCATTCCTCTATCATCCCATTCTGCTAGGGTTTTCTTTTCAAGTTCTGCCTGACCTAGGGTTTTGGTTGTCTTGGCTTTGGCTAGCATTGGGAGACTAGTGATTCAATGAATCATCTTCTTTGTGATCAACACTGGTTGTTCCAACCACAACTGTCCATTATGCACTTGACTAAGGATAAACCTAATCCATTTTACTTGAAATTCATGGGGCATGTGAGGGATGTGAGTCAACCCTTTAGTTTCTAGGTGTTGGTGCTCGAGTTTCAAAACTCCATTCACACATAACTTATCTAGGGCATCATCCATTTCCAAAGTGCCAATATCTTGAATAACACATTTAAAATGAGTGTGAATGTCATTGATCAGAAGTACCTTTGGAGGGATTTGTGACTGTGCTCCACTAGGATCTAGGGTTTTTTGCGGTTGCAGGGGTGAGCTTGAAATCCAGTGCCTTCCATTCACCATGAACCAACATATCTGATCCTTGCTTTACCTGGTTATTGTTGGATCCATCTTCACTCAGTAGGGTTTGAGAGAATTCAAAAACTTTCACTTACAATTCGCTCAAAACACTTGGATGCTTTGAAGATCTCACTTTGCAATAGCTCTCAAAATTTTCACAGTAAGAATGACTTTGATTCCATTATTTTTATCAAATTTTGCCATAAATGCTCAGTATGAAAGGTAGATCAATTGACATCATGTTGACAGTGTGTCATCCACTTCTTTGCATTGAACACGTGACGAAGTCTTCGTGACTCGATAACCATATGCATCTTCATTACTCTCGACCTCGCTCGGTAAAGTCTGTGATCCAACCTCACTCGGTAGAGAAGGTAACTCGGTCGACACTAGTACTTGGTGATCCCTATGTATCCTAAATACATTATTGGATCATTATGTTCTTCTAATATCGAACTATTTTAAATGTCTTCTTTGATAGCCTAGTTCCAGTTCTCTCCTGAGAAATTAAGTGGAAATGGTAGAGTCACCCAATTCTTGAGTGACTTGATCATCATTACTTGGACTTGTATCCTTAGTAGACTTTGGAACCCATTGTTGTCTCATATGTTTTCGGATGTGATCAGCTTTTTCCTTCTTCTAATCTTCAATTCTACCAGTATTCATACAATTTTTGGCAAGATGACCAACTTATGTATAAATGAAACATCTTTTAGTAGTATCTCTTTTTCTCAAATGATACTTTACACAATTCATTCCAATGTGTCCAAATTCTCCATAATAATGATATTTGCACCAAGTGTTGTAGTCCCAACCAAATATGGCTTTCACAATCTACTCTGTTGGATTCAATATCTTGGTTTTGCATTCTGATGACTTGTGTCCATGTTTCTTACATTTGTGACATTTGCCTTCAAATTTTGGTTTCTCTTTGCATTCTTTGGCCTTATGATCATGTTGATTGCAATTGTAGCACTTTCCATTGAATTTTGATTTTCCATTGCTCCAACATTTGTTTGATGTATGAACTATCTTACCACAATGATTGCAAGTAGGTTTTTGATTCTTTTGAGCTCCTTGCTTGGATGATTCTCCTTCTTTTGTATATCCAATTCTTGCTTTTCCTTTTTTTCTATAGAGATTTTGCTCATTTAATTGATTCATGTCTGCTTGGGATTTCATCATTCTTTCATTGATTTGCCTTTTGGAGTTACGATTATTTCATAATCTTTCATTGATTTTCCTTTCAAAGTTTAGATCATTTCGTAATCTTTCATTTTCAAATCTTAGACTCATGATTTCCTCATTTGCATTGGAGAGCTGATCAATAAGGTCTACTTGCTGAAGGGATTGGTTCTAGATTTCATTGTTCCTTCCATCTATCTCTTCTTTTATCTTGTTCTTCTACTCCATGACTTCACATAGCCTTACTAACTGGATTTCTTATTCTCTTCTTAGTTTTCTTACTTCTTCTTGCAGTTAACCATTCTTTTTTAGGAGTTCTTTGATTGCTTCATTGGCTTCATCTGAATTGCTTGAATGAAGGTCTTCAATTCTTTCTTCAATGTAGAGATGAACATTCATTTGAATTGTAAGTTCTTTTTTTTTTCTTAGGTATTGAAAGACTTGCTCCTTTGCTTTCTTGAGTTAGGCAATGGCCATTTCCAAATCTATCTTTTCATTGCCAATAGCTTTGTCAAGTCTAAATATCTCCATGGTCTTGATCTTTGCTTAAGACGTTAAACTTTCTCCTGAGAACCACAAAGCTCTGATACCAATTGTTTGAAATATTCTAGACTATGCTAAGTTATTGAGAGGGGAGGGGTGAATCAGTAACTTCATAAACTTTTACAATTTCAACTCTTAATCCAATCCAATTAGCATTTAATCCTTTACATATAATCTGATCTAATTGCATGCATAAGAAACTGAAAACATGAAAGCATTCATAACACTGTGACAAAAAGATTTGGTGACCCATAAACCTTCCAAATAGAAAGTAAAACTAGGGTGGGGATGATACCCACAAGCTTTAGTACTACAGTAAAAAGTTGGCCTGTTAAGGCGCACATTGATCACTTCTGATGATTTTCCCTGTTAGGAGCAATAAGGACTGCTAGGTCCACCTTGTGAAAGGATTTACAAACATATAATGAAGTATGCACTTAGTAAAGAGATTTACAAAAGACTGTTAGGTCTACCTTGTTAAAGGATTTGACTGATCTGCTTGTTAAGATGAAACAATAGATGATCTACAACTTGGTTTGTTGAATGAGATTCCTTTGTGTACTAATTGCCTTGCTATGATAGGTATGTCTTTGATGCTCTTTATACTACTGTAGCCTTTGTAATTTATGCTTTTCTTTGAATATATTCGATTACATTTCATTCACATTCACATTCCTTACACTTAGATATGATACAATACATTACATATATATACCAATCCGATTATACAAATTACAAAATTGGCCACAATACAAGTTTACACAAATATTACAAAGTCGGCCCAAATGAAGACACTCAGGTTCTGAAGACTGACTTGGTGAGGTTCTAATACTCAACATCCACTATCAATGCTCGGCATCATCATGCACTTGGTAGACATTGAAGCTTGGTCCATTATGATCACTTCCAAGTAGTCTTAAACTCAGTCTGCATTAGTGACTCGGTAGATACTATGAAACTCGTCATATAAACTGAATCACTTGTTTACCATTGCATAGCTTGGTAAACACAATCACCTCGAGCTCGGTATAAGCTGAGTCACTTGGTTACCATTGAGTAGCTCGGTTAACACTGGACTCACGTTACATAAACTGCAAACTCAGTGAACACTGCATAGCTCGGTTTGCACTGGTAAACTCGGCATACACTGAGATGCACAGTTTACACTATTGATCTTCACTATAACTGCAACTACTCAATAAACACTAGGATTTGTCCAAAGGACTCAATAGAAACTGTAGAACTCAGCAACAAATGTAATGCTTGTTAAACATTTTTAAATGTATAATAAGCTTGGTAGCTATTTACAATTTGAATAAGTGTATGTCACTAATAACAAACTTGATTGATATGTCAACAAGTAAGTACATGAATTGGTGTGATGAATATATGAATAAGATTAATGTAATGGAGTGTGTGTATTTGAGGATAAGATAGGATCTAAGTGCATGAGAATACATATTTACAAAGATGGGGCAAAGGTTCTTCGAATGATCTCAACTCCATAATTTATCAATATGTATTGAGATATTTTCCAAAAATAAGTAGAAAACTAAATTGGAAATTGCATGGGTGTAAAAAAATGAACCTTTACATTTTGTTCCCACTTTGACATGTATGGGAATCTATCACAGTCCCACATTAGCTACCTCCATGGTAGATGAATTCGAAAAAAAAAGAAATAAAATAAATTTAAATTATAAGGCATCAAAGACCATGTTGGTGTAGGGAACCTATGGATTATAAAAGGTGTCTTATAATATCCATGAATGTAATGTTCAATAGTTATCATTTTGTTCACTGGGTTGATGTAATAAGGCTAATAGAGACATTTATTTTCTTGTTATAAGGTCATAGGTCCTAGATGGTCAAACATTGTCAAAGACCATCCTAGACATGTAGTAGAGATCTTGGTGTTGACTAAGGTCTAGTTGGATCATGTATAACTTGTCAGGATGGTCCCTACACTTGTTTGTACAAGGAATACAAAAATGTTGTAAAATTTCAAAGTTGACAACATTGTCAATGTTGTCAACATTGTTTGAACTTGTCTTCTGACCTCCCAATGACTCACTAGTTTGAAAATTGGTTGGAATTAGTTGTGGAAGTTGGCCAACATGTCTATAAGTGTATTATGCTCAACAGAGGATGCAATGAAGATTGTGAAGGAGAGATAAGAAGATTTTGTTGCAAGATATTGGTATTTTCATACATAAATTGATTGTATTTTTATCTTTATTTGCATTATATATGGATATTTAGATATGTGTGTTAGCTTTCTAATGTGTTTGGTTTGACATCTTGAAGTGAAAAAATAAGTGGAATCCAACCAATTTGTCAAAACCTATTTGCAGACACTTACAAACTCTAGTGGTGTGGATTCAAATGGCATTTCCCTAACATTTCACTATGGAATTGGGAACATCCCTTGGGAAATGTTAGATTACCCTATTTATTATATCATGTATCAATTTGGAAGAGAAATCAGAAGGCCTTATAGTTTTACATTGATGCCCTAGGCTTGACACAAGTACGTGGCAAGCTAATTTGTGAAGAAAATTATGTTGCAGAACAAGAAAGTTGATTAGTGGGTGTATCAAGATTGCTTAGAGTGACCCATTAAGCATACATATACATGTCCCAAGTGTTGTTTGTATTTAAAAATTTGACTAGTGAAGATTTATAATAACTAGGCCTTGTTTGCACCTAGGAAGCCTAAATAAGGACATCCTAGTTGGCCTAGTCTACAGTCGAACCCAAATGCAAAAGTTTGAAGTTTCATAGCATGTCCAAAAGGGTATCCAAAGCTAATTTTATTTTGTAATTTTTTTTAGTAATATTTTAAATTGTTCTCAAAAAGGAGGCAAGGGGGGATAATTCTACTAGGTCTTCTAGTAGGTCGTGTTGAGAGACATTAAATTTAAGGGGTCATGAGTCAAATAAAAAGAAATAGGATGATTAGTTTGGGATATTAAGAGTATGAAGGAAAACCGCAACCTATCTCAAGTGTTCATGGAGTGGAGATCCTAATTTGCAAGGACTATGTTACAAGAGGCCCTTGGAAAGGGTTAGTTTAAAGTTGAGGATTAGGAACTCTCAAGAAAGGGGGATTATATTTTCATCATTTGGGTCCCTAAGAGGTAAACCAAGGACACTAATCAAGGAGAAGGATACCTCTCGATAAGTTAAGGAAATATAACAATAGGACAATGTTGACAATTGGCTAATAAGGATATGTAATTGTTGTCATTTATGGCAACAAATGATGTACATGCTTACAAGATACCTCTGAAATAAAGATACTTAGCTTTTGGTACTCAAAAAATTGGCTAAGTATGAATTTGGTATACAACAGTGTATTGCTTTGTTTGTAACTTGTTGTCAACATCATATTATGACTAGAAAAGTTAGATGGAGATAGTATACATGTTTATGATGACGTGTATAACCTCAGAAGTTAGTACAAACTATATAAAAAAGAGATATTTGTGTTTGAAGTGAAATAGGACAGCAAAATTAAAGAAAAGGAATTACTTGTCCAATTAGGTCTAACATCATAGATGTTTACTCTAAGTTGGAAAAGTTTATTGTGGTCTTAGCTAACCTAGCAAATTTTTTTATAAAGGTATTGTATTTATGTAAAGGACATCTTGTGAATTCAAGTGTGTTATCTTGTAGTAGTTGTGTTGAGAAATGGTATGTGAACTTTTGTGAAAGCAATATATGCGAAGTTTTGTAAAGCTATTTTGTGATCTGAGATTGAGCTGAAGATCAGAGATCAATCAAGAAAGAAGTTACAATACCCGTATTCCAGAAGTTTAATTACTTGTTTGGGCAGTGGGCTTATCTTGCATCTATTGTACTACAACTCCTAACAGGGTTGGAATCTCCTAACAAGGATTCAAAGTCTCCTAATATGGACTCTCTATACTGAATTTTCTCATTAACTCCTTACAAGGTCCATCCTCTAACAAGGAACTTACACACACACACACACACACACACACACACACACACACACACACACAACACCATGTTTTGTTAACTAGGGAAATCCTGGCCAAGGGAAAACCCCGATGGGTATCATATATATTATCTAGTGGGTATATCATCTAGTGGGTATCATATATATTATCTAGTGGATATCATCCCCACCAAATTTTTCCCTTGGCCAAGGTTTCCCTAGTTAACAAAACATGGTGTTATGAGTTATCTCTGTGCATTGTTACTGCTATTGTTCAACATTACTTTATTACTTTGTTATGTATGGTTTAAATTAAGAAATTATATCCAGTTGATGACTAAAGTTTGTAGATTATTGATTTACACCACCACCCCCAAGTAATCCCTATCTCTAACAGATGGTCCCTTAAAGAGGTTAAAATAAGCAAGGTTTTGGGAGGAAGACTAAGTAACTTGAGTCATTTGCATCATATTGTTATTAAAGCCAATTTTGGTACTTAGTAATGTACATGTCAAAAAAAGAGTTTGAGAGAGAGACTTGCACAATACCTTGAGAGAAGGAAAACTCATCTAAGGAGATGCCTGAGATGGAACAAAGGTTGTATAAGCAATGGAAAAAAAAGTTGGCGGAAGAATTTAAGCAAATGTTGGATAAAGGAAAGAAAGAAGAGATAGAGATACCAAGAAGTGATGGTGAGATTGAGGTAGGAGATGGTAGAGGTTTATTTTCAAAGGCCCCACCTAAACATAGAGTGTTCCTTAATGCCTTTGTGCTAGTTTAGATAGAACCTAAGGCAAAAGTACATGCATTCAATGGAAAATTAGATGGATACGAAGTGGTTGATTGGGTAAATGTAATGGATAAATTATTTGACTATGGAATAATGGTAGATAGTAAGAATGATAGGGTCAACATTAACATAGTAGAATTATGTCCAAGGGCAAAGAGTTAAGATGGGCAGGAGAATGATATGTTAATTGAATAAAATGGCAATAATGATCAGAACCAAATTCGTGTCTGTAGATTATCATATCCAACTTGCAATGAGACTACACAACTTGAAGCAAAAGACATGGATTTCACCTCATACATAGAATAATTTCACAAACTGAGTTTGAAATCAAACCACCATAAGGAGAAGAAGGACTCAATGTCTAGATACCTAAATAGCCTAAGGTTCAATATACAAGATGAAATGAGCATGTTTGTACCAAAGACCCTAGATGAATGTTTCCAGTTATCCATAAGATCTAAGAGAATATTGGGAGGAGGAATTATTAGAATAATAGGGGTGGAGGAGGTAAGAACTTCAAAGGTAAGAGAAACTTTGTGGGAAAGAGTCAATTTAACAAGAACAATGGAGAATCCACTCACCAAGAAAAAAAATAGGGAGTCAAATCCTAGAGCAGGATTTAGAGGAAGAATGCCTAATGGGAGAGGCAAATTTGGAGGACCACAAAGGGATCCTAACATCTTCACAAGAAGATGTTATAATTGTAATCAAGTAGAGTATTTAGCTAGCAACTATTTTGAGAGGCAAACATCTACTTCTCAAGTAGGAGAGAGGAGAAATCGCTTGGTACATGATGATGGTTGTTAAAGTGTGAATTCACCTATTAGGAGTGTTGCATCAATTTAAAAAGGAGATAAATTAATGATTAGAAGAACCTTTTTGAAGATACCACAAAAGAAGGAGTCGCCTCAAAGGAAGACACTTTTTAGGACAACTTGCAAGGCTCATGGTAAGTTTTGTAAGGTAATTGTAGACTTCGGCTCCACTGATAACTTGGTTTTAATTGAAATGGTGGAAAATTTGGAATTAAAAAGGTTACTTCATGTTTATCCTTATGAGATATCTTGGTTAAATAAAGGGTGAAAAGTAATGATAGATGAGAAATCATGGGTAGAATTTGAGATGGGTGAGTATAAGAACTAAATCCTTTATGATATCCTTATTAGAAAGTAAAGTCCGTCAAGATAACAGGGGAGGGGGTGAATTAGTAATGAGCTTAAAACAACTCTCACTATCATTATTAAATATAAAATATATAAATTGCAGATGCAATAAACATGAACAATAACACAAGATATGTTAAATAGGGAAAACCTTGATCAAAGGGAAAACCTCAGTGGGAATGATTCCCATAAGATGATGTAATTATATAAAAGTTCCTTGTGAAAGGATAGACCCTATTAGGAGTAAATGAAATGAAATCAATACATAAAAGTCTCTATTAGGAGATTCCAACCTTTTTAGGAGCAGTGTCAACCCTCTTAGGAGTTGAAAGGAGGATAACTAAACCCATTGTCCAAATAGTCTTCACTAGACAACTTTTTAGATAAGCATCCAAGATCTCTGAACTAACTAAACATCAACTCCTTTGCCAATACACATCCTTTGAAGCTACAATACACCAATCTACATCAATCTCTTCTTTGATCAAAACATATTTGTATTTAAGTTTGCACAATGATCTCACTTATCAAAGACCACACTCTTTCTTTACATTTTACCAAAAGGAAATGATCTTTCCATTATACCAAGTCCTAAGACAAGTATTGAATTAGCTTTGAGTCTTTCCCAACTTGCAATAATAATATAGGACATCCTTAAGATATTAAAACAAATGCTACATTAAAATTATACTCTTTCCAAAATTATTTTTACAATAATCAACTCACAAGAAATCATACTCTAAATAGTCTTCAATATGTCAGCTAAAACTGCATATCTAATTTCACCTTTTGGAATATAGCATCTTCAGTGTGCCTTTGACCATCATTCAAATGCGCTTAACTAGATTCCATCTTTGTCAAAAGGTATAACCATTTTACCAATTCTCACTTTAATTTCTAGAAACTCCTCCTGAAAGCAACCTCCATAAAACTTTGCATAACTCTGCCAAAATTGTAAATCTATTTTGCCGAACATTGACACAAGATTAGGATAGTCTCCTAAAGCCGCTTCAAGTTCACATAACATAAGTCATCAACCATTGGCTACTATAAGAATTTGGTATAACTCTTATACCATGTAAGAATTTGGTATATCTCTGAGACCATTTAAGAATTTGCCTAAGGCAATAATTCAATGCCAAGATCAAGAAGCTCAATAGATAGCACAAGAGAGACAAATGATGATCAAATGAGAATGAACATCTGATGATTGGATATCAGATAATTGGATTGAATACAACGTAGAAGTTCCTTGTATATAAAGGCAACTGATATGACTAGGAGTCAGCAAAGAGACAAGCATACCAACTAAGCACGTCCACCAAGAGTGGATTATCCTCCATTGTGCATGAATGTACGTGCAAAAATAAGAGGATAAGAATGCAAAGGTGTATCTCATAAAGAGATGTAGTAGACAACATGTGCTCAATTGGAGTACAAAGTACTGTGTTGTCTACATGATAACTCATGTGAATATGCAAACTCCTATGTGTCTACACGACAATTAATATGAATATGCATTATCCTAAGTAAACTTAAGTAAAGTGTAATTAGTAAATACTTAATTACACCAACCACCCCCACCCCCCCCCCCCCCCAAGTACAACTTAGGGGAATGCACTTAAGCTCACAAAAGCTAGACGATAATGCAAGATGGGTCCCGACTACTAGACCATGTTAAGTACCCATGTACTAGATGCAAGTGCAAAAGATATGCAATGCAATCTCTCATAAAGTGGAGAAAGAGGGAAAACCACATGGGAAAAACTCTCCCCCAGAAAGAGAGAAGAAAAATAAAGTAAGATGCATGCATGGATGGAGTAATCAAGATCCCCCGTATTATGACATACATCATGCATATACAATAGAGAATCCCTCCATAAGAAGGAAATAAGGAGAAATGAAATTCCCCCATAGTGAATGATCTCCTACAAGAATGATGAGTGCTTTAAGACAAAAGAGAATCCAATGCCTACAAACAACATTTCTCCACTTAGGAAGAAGATACACCAAATACAAATGAAAGAAGGCTTCCCATTGTGGATAGGAAGATGGAAGGCGAATCCATATGAAGTATGTTGTCTCTGAAGTTTGAAGATGTGTCACCATGTCCTTGAATAATTAAGATGTCATGATCTAATCAAGATCAAGTCCAATAGAAGAAGGTGATAGATAAGGAACCAATGGAAATTGCTCCATATAGGAATGTGTATCAAACTCCAAAGACCAAGATGCCTCCTCAATAGAAGAAGTAGGAAGATAAACAAAGAAGCCCCCCCTCAATGTAGAATAGGAACCCATGAAATATGCTCCTAGATCAATGTAGAAGTTGCACCATGAAAACTAAATGACATTTCTCCCTCGAGGAAAAAATGGTGTCATGGGTGTAAAAAGGAATCCTTCCTGATCAATAGGAAGAATTCTCAAAATGTAATTTGTCTCAAGAAACTGTATAGGAATCTGCAACAATGAGCATGATCAACCATGTAGTCTGACATCTCAAGTGAAGTTTGAGATTCATGTAAAGCAATGTCAGAAGACTCGAATGCCTTCTTTCAAGTGAAAGGGACCTCCTGTAAATGTTGTAAGAGAGTATCCACGATCATGTCAAACTTGAAAGAAAGATCAAGTGGAGAATTATGAGGGTTAGAGTGTTCCCTCACAACAACTGAAGAAGGATCATCCTGAATAAAGAGAAGATGTATATTATCAATCTCTCCCATATCCTCAATGTAGCACTTCAATAACAAACCTACAATATCTATCAAGAAGTCATCCCAAGAAACTAAGTTTGGAAGACAATGAATCATGTGAATCCACGACTGTGTGAATACAAGTATCATTAAGAGCAATAGTAGATGCAATATCAATAGGAGAATTAGTAGCTGCAATTGGTGGTAAAAGATCTATTGGGAATGGAGGAATGTGTGAATCTCCATACATATCCCAAAGATAGATCCAAATATCATAAAAATTAGTTGACTTCATGTCGTCAAGTGAATCCATAACCTCCATATCCATATGCAGAAAGAGTGCATAACAAATTATTGTAATAGTGTCACCATTGTATGCATGTCCTTTCACATATGGAAATGCATTATGCTCACTAAGATAAATGAGAACTAATTCACTCCATTACTTATAGTTTTGTGTTGTCAAGGTAATTAAATCTTCCTCATAGATGATGTACTAATCAATGCAACCCCCCTTAAATAGATTTTTGGCATTTTATACTAAGTACATGTACAATAGCCACTTGTTATTTTTGGGCCAAAGTGGAACTCTTATTTTTGATATTCACAATAGAAAATATGAAGCTATATATGACTCAACAAGATAAGACACAAGACCTCTCAAGGATCTAATTAATTACTAGTGCCTAGAATAGGCCAAAAATTGACCAAATCCTAAAAGTACTATGTCTACTCAAAATTACTCCAAACTGATACTAGATTTGAAAAGTACACAAAAAATCATGCACTTTCAAAAAAAATAGCACCTAAATATGTGTCCATATGAGCCCAAACAAAGCCTTTGAAGTTGTAAAACTTGAGATTAGCAATTTTTAGAAAAATTCAAGAACAGAGATCACAAACAATCTACACCAATGTGTAGATCATGAAATTATGCCCCAAAACAAAAACAAAAAAGCTCAAAAAAAGGAGTCTATATGAGGGAGATATCATTGTTTGAAAATCACCTTTGTAATTATTTTTCCTAAATCGTTGTCGTTGCACCTCCAAAAATCAAATGACTCTAGATTTCACCTCAAATGACTGATTTTGATGAACAAAAGTCAATTTGGGGTTTTTTTTGACCTTCTGAATGTGATGCTAACATCTGATTTGCACTAGCAAGCTCCAATCTTGACTTGCAAAAAAAATCTTTCCAATGGCTATGCAATGAAATTCCTATAGCTCTGATACCATGTAAGAATTTGGTATTGTTCTAATGCCATGTAAGAATTTGGTATATCTTTGATACCATGTAAGAATTTGCCTAAGGCAATAATTCAATGCCAAGATCATTAAGCTCAATAGATAGCACAACAGAGACAAATGATGATCAAATGAGAATGAATATTAGATGATTGGGTATCAGATAATTGGATATTAGATAATTGGATTGAATACAACATAGAAGTGCCTTGTATATAAAGGCAATTGATATGACTAGGAGTTAGCAAAGAGATAAGCATACCAATTGAGCACATGTCCACCAAGAGTGGATTATCCTCCATTGTGCATGAATGTACGTGCAACAATAAGAGGATAAGAATGCAAAGGTGTATCTCATAAAGAGATGTAGTATACAACATGTGCTCAATTGGAGTGCAAACTACTATGTTGTCTACATGACAACTCATATAAATATGCAAACTCCTAAGTGTCTACATGACAACTAATATGAATATGCATTATTCTAATTAAACTTAAGTAAAGTTTAATTAGAAAATACTTAATTACACCAACAACTACACCAAATAATTCATCCTTTATAACTCTGCAACTTGTTACCAAATAAAGTATATGTTGATATCAATAAAAAAAACCTGGTCATGAATGTAACACATAAGCTCTAAATTCACAAGAATCCATCTCTTATGAGAATGAATGGAACTCATTAATTCATGTTTCATGAGTAATGGTTCAAAAGAACCCACCTTTCATGAGAATGAACAGAGTTCCCTCATAAGAATAAATGAAGCAATGTTTGATCTCATGAGAGATGGGTTATTGTGAGCCACCACTGATGAGAACGAGAGAATGAGTTTGACTCAAAAACTACATAGTAGAATATTGATAGTAGTACGTCACAATCTCACTTGTTCTAGAAAATTTCCCCTACTTATAAGTCAGGATTGGTTGAAGGAGTTTGATATTTCTATTGATAAATGATGTAGAAATTTGTTGATTCTATATTTTGTATAAAGTTTACTTGCATAATTTAGAATTTTGCAATGTAATTCACTTAATAAATCTTCTTATGTTTTTTTTTTAATATCTAAAGGCTAGAGATATTTAGAGATGGCTTGCAAGGAGATGTGTCCCCCCCAAGTCAAACTTTAAAAATGTGTAGAAAACCTTGAGGACACCATTCAAGGACCCAAAAATGATGTATGTAGATTTCATACTCCTAGTGTACCAAATTGAAATGTATGATTGTTAATTGCCTCTTCTAAAAAGGGAGATGGTAAATGTAAAATGAATGTTAATGAAAGACTTTAGACACTACCACATAGCATCAAAATTTCTAAAACACATATTTAATTGGCTCAAGGCAAGAAAGTGGGGGGCCAATCAAATATTTTTGGATTATGAAATAAGAAAATAAAGGGTTAAATCCTAGATTGCAAGGTTAAGGTTACTATTATAAATTTTACCTTGGGAAAAATAATTGTTATATATGGGTGACTAACAAGTATACATAGGTAGTACATGAATAAGCATGATGAATATATGAATAAGATGAATGCAATGGAGTGTGTGTGTTTAAGAATTAGATAGAATCTAAGTGAATGAGAATACATGAGTACCAAGATGGGGCAAAGGCTCTTTGAATGATCTAAACTCCACAAGATCACACAATTTATCAATATGTATCAAGATATTGTCTGAAAATAACTAGAAACTAAATTAGAGACAACATAGGTGTAAAAATATGTACCTTTACATTTTATTCCCACTTTGACATGTATGGGAATCTATCACAACCACACATTATCTACCTCCATGGTGGATAAATTTGGAAAAAATGTAACGAAATAAATTTGAATTAAATTGAATCAAATACCATTTTGGTATATGGAACCTAAGGATGATAAAGGTTATCTTATAAGACCAATAGAGCCATTTGTTTGCTTGTAAGGTCATAGGTCCTAGATGGTCAAACATGGTCAAACACCATCCTAGACATGTAGTAGAGATCTTGATGTTGTCTATGGTCTTCTTGGATCACTTTTAACTTGTTGGAATGGTCCTTGCACTTGTTTGTACAAGGAATATAAAAATGTTGTAAAAATGTAAAGTTGCCTAAATTTGTCTTTCAACCTCCCAATGACTCGTTAGTTTGAAAATTAATTGAAAAAAGTTGAGGAAGTTGGCCAAATGCTTATAAGTTCATTATTATCAATGGAGGATGTAATGAAGATTGTGAAGGAGAGATGAGAAGATTTTGTTGCAAGATATTGGTGTTTTTAGATGTAAACTACTTTTATTTACCTTTATTTGTATTGTATATTGATTCATGACATAGATCAAAGTGTGTAGATATTTAGATCTATGTGATAGATTTCTAATGCATTTTGTTTGGCATCTTGAAGTAACAAAGTAAGTGAGATCCAACCAGTTTGTTGAAACTTGTCTACAAAGCCTTACAAACCCTAGTGGTCTAGACTCAAATGGTATTTCTCTAACATGTATCAATTTGGAGGAGAAATCAAAATGTCTTATAGTTTTACATTGATGTTGTAGTCTTGACATAAGAATGTGGCAAGCCATTTTGTGAAGCAAATTATGTTGTGGAATAAGAAAGTGGATTGGTGGATGTGTCAAGATTGCTTAGAGTCATCCCTTTAGCATACATAGACAAGTCCCAAGTATTATTTGTATTTAAAATCTGACCAATGAAGAGTCTTAGCAGTTAGGAGTTGTTTGCACCTAGGAAGCCTAAATTGAGGGGTTTTGGTTGAATTAGTCAATGGTCAAACCCATATGCATAATTTTGAAGTTTTATAGCATGTCCCAAAGGACATCTAAAGCCAAGTTTAGTTTGTACCATTGTTCAATGATATTTTGAATTATTCCCAAAAAGGAGGAAATGAGGACTAATTTTACTAGGTCTTCTAGTAGGTCATGTTGACAAGCATTGAGTTTAAGGGGTCATGAGATAAATCAAAGTCAATAGGATGATTCATTTGGGATTTTAGGAGTACAAAGGACACCCACATAATGTCTAAGGTTTTCATGGAGTGGAGATCCTAATTTGCAAGGACTATATACAAGAGGCTCTTGGAAAGAGTTGGTTTGGATTTGGGAGTTAGGAACTCTCTAGAAAAGGGGATTAGTTGTTCATCATTTGGGTCCCTAAGAGGTGAACCAAGGAAACTACGCAAGGAGGAGGATACCTCTCAATAAGACCCAAACTTCACCCCTGAAGCATAATTTTTCCTCTAATCAATTATTTCACCCCTAATGCTTTATTTCACCCCAGACAAATCATCAAAAGATTTATGGGTTTTGTCTGCCTCACAAATTTTAACCTATATCTCAAGTTACAACATTTTTTGACATCATTTGACAACAAATTTTTAGGTATTAACTCCTCCTTTTCATTTCCTACTTTCTCTTTCAACATTACTCTATCTTATCATCTTTCCTAAAATCCTTTTAAGGTGGGGTTGAGAGTGAAGTAAACCCAAGCTATTCATCCTCTTATCCACTAAGTTTTGAATTGACACTTCCTCTTGTGTCAATCAAATCTAGTAAAAAGGGTGGATCTATTAGCATGAATGGTGATGATATTCCTTTGGGGGAGTATCTTACACATTGGAGAGCATGTGGTAATGTTTATATGTTTCATTCATGACTATGTTTGTCATTGATGTCAACATAACAATAATTTTGTGAAAACTGGCAGAGTAGTAGACAGAGATCATGGGCATATGAAAAAAGTTTTGATGTTTAGGTGATGTGTGGTTAAGGACATGTTTCACACTATTTCCTAATGATGAGGTCAAGTGTGCATAACATAAGTTAAAGAAATACAAAAGATATACGTGATCTACAGAGCAGTACAGAGATAGAGTACCTAAAAAGCAATTTTTGATGTTTGTATTGTATCTGCTAATAAAGATATAATCAGGATATGCAAAGTTACATAGCAACAAAGGAAAATCTTATGATGACATCAATGAGTATGCAAAGTTTGGAGTCACACATGTGAGAATTTGCAAAGACTATGAGCTAACAATATTGTGTAATTGCAAAATAATTAATTATCTTATTGTGGTCCTATTATAATTAATTGGGAAAGCCTCAAGGCCAACTCAAGGAATTTTTTTGAGGACTTGGTATAAAGGAAAGTATTTTCCTTGGTTGTAAAGTGTGATTGTGATGCTAATAAAGTGTAAGTAAGCAATGAAATGGGAAAAAGAGTAGAGTGTTTGGTATATGCAAGTAAGCGATCCAAGAGATTATTGGATGTGAAGTTGGTGATCTATTATCAAGATTAGGAGTAGATGTCCAGTTGACAAGATAGAGGAAGAAGAAGTACAAGTATGTAGCTCATTTCTATTATTCTACAAGGAATAATACAAAGATCATTTGGACAGTGGGTTCATTGGTCTTGCCCCTAAAGCTATTTGGACAATGGGTCCATGTGCCTTCTGCAAATCCTAATAGGGTTGACGCAACTACTAATAGGGTTGGAATCTCCTAATAGGGATTCTACGTCTCCTAATAGAGACTAAGATGTACTAAATGTTTTCATAGACTCCTAAGAGAGTCCATCTTCTAAAAAGGAATATTTATGTTAGTAAATCATCTCGTGTTACCATCCCCAATAGGGTTTTCTCTATGATCAAGGGTTTCCCTAGTTAACATATCTGGTGTTATTGTGTATAATGAGTATCTTGTTATGGTTGTTGATTATATTTATGATATGGTTAAGGTTTAATAAGGTTGGAAATTATTGTAATAGTTGGATAGTTGATTCATAACCCACCCCCCCCCCAATTATATTGGTGGACTATATATTCTAACAATTGGTATCAGAGCATTAAGTTCTTGAAGAGAAAGCTTAACAACTTTGGGAGATGAATGGAAAGTCACTTCAGAAAGGATAGTCCTAAGTTTTGATGGGGTTAACTATGATAGTTGGAAAGAAAATATGAAGATTCATCTACTGTGTATGTGTCCAGGTTATTGGCTTTTGACAAAAAGTGACAAGGAAATTATGAAAGAAGAGAAGCTTGAGGAATACAATGAAACTTAAAGATATTTGTTCATGTGCAATATGTGAGCCAGAGAAGCCTTGTTGTTAGTTTTTCTTGAAAATGAATATAGTCAGGTAAAATCACTAATATCATCTCATAAGATTTGGAAAGCTTTAGAATCTATTTTTGAAGGAGATAATCATGCAAAAAGGATAAGATTACATAATTGGATATGTTCATTTCAAGATGCTAAAATGATGGAAGATGAATTTGTAAGAAACTATGTTGGTAGAATATTTGAAATTGTTGTAGGAATTAAATCATATGGTGGATCGAAGGAAGAAGATGAGATAGTATGGAAGATTTTGAAAACTTTGACACTGCCATTCAAGCAAGTAGCACAAATGACTGAGCTTTTGATACCTTGTAGTAAGAAGTTTACCAAGGAAACTTCTCTTGGAAGATTGGAAGCAACAAAAACTAGTTTAAGATAGTTTGGAGAATTGACAAGAGTGGAGACAACTTTTAGTGCCCTAAGTGTTCATCCATGCTTATCAAGAAGTGCAATCACCCATGGGAATTTTGCCAGTAGTAGTAGAACCAGGTCTAAAGAGGATAGGAAGATTGAAGAAGGTATAGCCCTACTTGTAAGAAGAGAACTAGATGGCAAGAGAATCATTAAATGTTGGACTTTAATGAATCTGGTCATTATGCATTTAAGTGTCCTAAAAGAGAGAAAAAGTATAGAAAATTTTAAGTCTAGAAGACCTAGAAATTATTTATATGCAAATAAAGATGTGAAATTTGAGGAAAGAGTTCAGAGTGAAAGTGACAATAAGCTAGGATTTGTAGCCATTGAAGAAGATGATCTTTACATAGAAATTAGAGAAAAAAAAGCTCTAGTTTTCCAAGTTGAAAAGAAATTTGATTGGATAATAGACAGTGGATGTTCACATCATATGGCTGGTGATATGAACAAGTTTGTTAAGTTAAAAAATCATGATGGAGGTATTTTTAGAATTGGTAACAATGTAGCCTATCACATCATCGAGATAGGATATATTACTCTTGATGGAAAGACTAACATTGATGATGTTTACTTTGTTGATAGTTTAAAGCATAACTTGTTGAGTGTTGGACAACTAGTGGATAAAGGGTACCAACTACAATGCATAGAGAAGATTGTATTATCAAAGATAAGAATGGTAAGTTGATTGGAACAGGTACAAGATCTAGAGGTAATGTATTTTAGTTGAATCCCACTGAGGTGACATGTTTGGTTGCAAAGGTAGATAACAGTTGGTTATGACATCAAAGGTTTTGTCATATAAACTTTGATAACATAGTGAAGGTTAGTAGCACATTTGTAGTTAGATATTTTCCTAAGATAATGAAGCCTACTAATGTTGTTTACAAAGAATGTATCATGGCTAAGTAGAAGAAGGTATCATTTCCCAGTAAGAAGTTTACTACTATAGAGAAGCTAGAGATTATTCATACATATTTAAGTGGCCTACCAGGGCAAGAGGATTCTATGGAGAAAGGTATTTTATGATTTTTGTTGATGATTTCACTAAAATGATGTGGGTAGCATTTCTTAAAGAGAAATTTGAAGCATTTGAGAAGTTCAAGCTAATTAAGAATAGATTTGAGAATGAATCTAGTGTTAGGATTAAATGTTTGAGATCAAATAGAGGAGGAGAATTTACTTCTAGAGAGTTTAACATGTTTTTTGAAGAGAATGGAATTAAGAGACAATTATCATCACCTAAGATCCCTGAGCAGAATGAGATAGCTAAAAGGAGAAACAGATTGGTATTAGAGGAAACAAGAGAAATGATGTATCCACGACATTTTGGAGAGAATTAGTCTATACAACATTGTACACCATGAACAAAGTACAAATTAGAAAAGGTATGAGTAAGAATCCTTATGAATTATGGTTTGGTCATACACCTTTAGTAAGGTATTTTGGAATTTTTGGAAGCAAGTATTATATAAAGAGAGATGATGATGTTGGTAAGTTTGATCCAAGAAGTGATGAAGGTATGTTTCTTGGTTATTCATTGAAAATAAAAGCTTACATATGTTTTAATCATAAAATTAAGACAATTATTGAGTGTGCAAATGTAAAAGTTGATGAGAAGTTTGGAATTAAGGAAAAGATGATGGATTACAATTCAGACGAGGAAGAAGAAAATCTTAGAATGGCTAGAGAGAATGTAGAAATTTTCTTTGAGACGAACAATGACCTACAGAATGATGTGCAAATTGTTGAGCAAAGAGGAGACCAAAGATCTAAACCAAGAGAAAAGATAAGAGTTGATTTAGCAACTCCTACCTCTAACAGGATTTTGACAAAGAATCACCTTCCAAAGTAGATAATTGAAAGAAAATACAAAGGAGTGATGACAAGAAATAGAGTTAATGAGGAACTATGTTTGATTTCTTAAGTTGAACTTAAGAATGCAGATGAGGCATGCAAAGATGATCATTGGATTCAAGCAATGAAGTCAGATTGTGAAGAATGAGACATGGGAATTAGTTCCTAGGCCTAACAACAAGAATGTTATAGGAACTAAATGGGTATTTAGAAAGAAGATGAATGAACAAGGTAAAATTGTGAGAAACAAAGCTAGACTAGTATGAAAAAGTTATTCACAACAAGAAGGAATAGATTATGACGAAACATATGCCCCTGTAGCCAGAATGGAAGTAGTGAGAATGTTTTTGGCTTATGCAACAAATAAGAAGTTCAAAGTGTATCAGATGGATGCCAAGTTAGCCTTTTTAAATGAAGAACTTGAAAAAGAGGTTTACGTTGAGCAACCTGAAGGGTTTCCTTTGACATATCACAAGGATATGGTATAAAGACTGAAGAAATCTCTATATGGTCTAAAGAAAGCACTAGAACCTAATACACAAGGTCTGGATAAGTATTTGGAAAAGCTTGGATTTGATAAAGGTACATTAGATAGTAACTTGTACTTGAAAGAAATTGAGAATGGTTTACTAATAATAGTGATATTTGTTGATGACATAATTTTTGGAAGTAATAACAAAACAAGTCATAAGTTTGTTGGAGAAATGAAGAATGAGTTTTAGATGAGCATTATTGGTGAGATGAAGTTATTTCTAGGTTTGCAGATTGTGCAAAATAGTGATGTTATTTTCATTTCACAAGGTAAGTATTTGAAAGACTTGTTGAAAAGATCTAGCTTGGAAAATTGTAGTTTGTCGGTACACCAATAATAATTGGTCATAAGTTATCTAGCAAGGATGAGACACGTATAGTTAAGTAGAGGAAGTAAAAATCCATGATTGGAGGTTTATAATATCTAACTCACACTAGATCAGATATAGGAAATGCAGTTGGAATTGTAGCTAAATTTCAAGTTGATCCTAGGGAGAATCATTATGCAATAGTAAAGAGGATATTTAGATATTTGAAGGGAACATTTGATTATGAGATATGGTATGATGGATCAAGTGATTTCACTTTATGTGCTTATATTGATGCAGATTGGGCAAGCAATATGGATGATAGAAGCACCAGTGGTGGAGCATTTCTCTTGGAGGAAGATTGGTTTCTTGGCTAAGCAAGAAACAAGATTGTATTTCATAGAGTACAACCAAAGCAAAGTATGTAGCAGCAATAAAAAATTGTAATCAATTCATGTGGATGAAGTAGATGTTGAAGGATATTGAGATAGAATTTTTAGAACCCATTATCATATATTGTGATAAGACAAGTACAATAAGTGTGTCTAAGAATCTTGTATTTCATTCTATGGCTAAGCATATATCTATTAAGTATCATGTTTTGAGAGAGAAGGTTGTAGAGAAGCAAATCAGACTAGAGTATGTTAGTACTAAAGATCATATTGTAGATATCTTTGCAAAGCCCTTGCCCAAATATACATTTGAGTACTTGAGAGGTATGCTTGGGGTTATGCCCCTACCTACTTCAAAGTAGATGATGCAAAGATATCATCAGTCCAGTCGTATAGAAAACTATTTTTTGACAGGACTGAATACTTATGTTTCTTGTATGGGGGAGTATCTGTGATGAGAAGAGTCACTAAGGACTCTTGGTAATTGGTCTTGAACAATGTCTTTGGACACTTGACCTAGTTGAAGACTTGGAGAAGATAATTGACATAATGAGGCCTTTTCATTGATGTCAACGGAGGAGATATGTACATGAAAATAATATCTACTTTATTAGGGAGATTTAGAAAGATTTATGTAAGAAAGGAGAAGGAATATCTCTATGGGAGAGACACACAACATGAAGAGTTATGATGTATGGGGAGAAGCTGAGAGTTGTTTAGCGTGTGAACAACTGATGACAATTCTAAAAGATGGAGAACACAACATTGTTCTAGAGGCTTTTAGATTTGATTGATGAAGAGGATTTGAAAAGATGAGAATAGTAGCAACAATAGAGTGTTGTTTGGTATTCTTTGAACCTAGATACTTTTCATCTATGTTGCCATAAATTCCAAAGGGGGAGATCGTTATCATGAATGTTGATGGTATTCATTTAGGGGAGTATCCTAAGCATTGGAGAGCATGTGGTAGTATTGATATGTTGCATTCATGACTATGTTTGTCATTGATGTCAACATAACAGTAATTTTGTGAAGATTGGCAGAGTAGTAGACAAAGATTGTGGTCATATGGCCAAAAGTTTTGAAGTTTAGGTGACCTAAAATTAAGGACATGTTCTGAACTATGTCCTAATGATGAAGTTAAGTGCACATAAAATAAATCAAATAAATATGATATATATATATGATTTACAGAGAGTAGTATAGAGATAGAGTACCTGAAAAGTAATTTATGATGTTTGTATTATATTTCCTAACAGAGATATAACTAAGATATGCAAAGTTACACAGTGACAAAGAAAAGTCTAATGATGATGTTAGTGTGTGCAAAGTCTAGAGTCACACATGTGAGAAGTTGCAAATCCTATGAGGCAACAGTGTTGTGTAATTGTGAAATAATTAATTATATTATTGTGGTCCTATTATAATTAATCAGGAAAGCTTCAAGGCTAACTGAAGGAATTGTTTTGAGGACTTGGTATAAAGGAAAGTATTTTCCTTGGTTGTAAAGTGTGATTGTGATGCAAATAAAGTGTGAGTGAGTAAGTAAGTGTGAACAAGAGTAGAGTGTTTGGTATATGTGAGTAAGTGATCCAAGTGATTATTGGATGCAAAGTTGGTGATCTAGTATCAATATCGAAAGGAGCAGAAGTCTGATTGATAGGATAGAGGAAGAAGAAGTACAAGTACAATTCATTTCTATTATTTTGCAAGGAATAATACATAGATCATTTGGATAGTGAGTTGATTGGTCTTGCCCCTAAAGCTGTTTGGACAATGGGTCCATCTATTCTCTACAACTCCTAATAGGGTTGGCATATTTCCTAACAGGGATTCAAAGTCTCCTAACAAGGATTGATATGTACTAAATGTTTTCATAGACTCCTAATAGGGTCCATATTCTAATAAGGAATATTTGTATTAGCACATCATCTTATGAGTACCATCCCTAGCGAGGTTTTCCCTCAGATCAAGGGTTTCCCTAGATAACATATCTGGTGTTATTGTGTATGAGTATCTTGTTATGGTTTCTAATTATATTGCTCATAAGGTTAAGGTTTAATAAGGTTGATAATTGTGATAATAGTTGGATAAGAAAGGAATAAAGTTGTATTTCCTAGCTCACTGTTGAAGTTGACTATGTAGTTGTTGCAATCAACTACTCAAATATTGTATGGATAAAACAATTGTTGGAAGGTATGTAAGAGGAAGTCACTAAATTTTTTACTATTTAACGTGATAATACAAGTTATATTAGTATATAAAAGAGGCATATGATGCATGTAGAGATAAAACACACATCTATTGAGTATCACTACCTAAGGTGGTAAGTTTAAGAAAAATAAGTTAAATTAGAGTATGTATAGTCTCCGGAGCTGATTGCAGATATATTCACAAATCCATTTCCTAAGGATGGTTTTGAGTATTTAAGAGGAAAGTTACCGGTCCTTCCCCTATCCAAGATTCACTGAGAAAGGATGCATGTTGCATCAATTCCTGGATAGTCATAATATCTCTATGGAGTTGATGCAGGAGTTCACTAAGGACCCGTCATAGAGTTGTGAAAAGATATATAATAAAGCAGATGTATTTAGTACATGCAAGGTACAATGTATAGCTACAAGGTTTTATAATTTTCTCATTAAATCTTATAGTTACCTTTGTAATTTTTTTCAAATGGTGAGTGATTGTCGATGAGAGTGATTGGTTTAGTGCATGAAATAATGAAGTGTTGTGTAGTCAAAGGGGAATGATACAAGTTGCAAATGTATGGAAGGAATGGAGTTGATGCTAATGATTCTAAATTAATTATTAAGTACACCCAAAGGGGTCAAGAGGAGAATTATTTGATGATGCTACTAAATAGAGGAGTATATCCTAAGGGGGAGCATATGATGTTGCAGACCATGCAAAGAGAACCTGATGTAGAGATCAGGAAGTTGCAGATAACTTGAATGAAGATAGAGAGTTGAAGATTATTTGGTATATTGTTTCATAATGTCAAAATGTTATGTAATAATGTATGTATGTGTTTCCATCAATGCCAAAGAGGGATATTTTTAGATCCAACTGATAATGTTGTTAATGTATGTGAAAGATTCATATTAGTTGTAATGTTGTCATTGATGTCCAACCTTAATTGATGAGACATTTTTTGGAAACTATAATTGAGACAATTGTTATGCTGTCATCGATATCAAACCTTATTGGTAAGATATTGAATTAGTTAGACTTTGACAAGATAAAGTGATTTTTTAATCATCTTACAAATGAAGAAGATAGTTGTATTGAAGGCTAGAAGAAGTGATCAAATATTGACCCAACGTGTAGGCTTGACCGAGCAGAAGAGTAGAAGATTAAGAAACTTGAAGTTTATGTCAAGTGATAAGGATGACTCAAAGATGTTGAAGATAAGGATGAATGAGTTGGATCATTTAATTTAGGGAAAATATGTTTAAGAATTTCCATGCAAGAATTCAAGGAGAAGTTTGGAGAAGTTTCTAGAAGAGAAAAGAGGAGACAAAATGATTGAAGGATTCAACGAATCTTACCAAACACTAAGATCTAAGGTAATGTTTAAGTGGAAAAAGATCAAAATTACCTATTTAAGGAGGCATAAGGGTTAATCTAGTAAGGTTGGTAGAGGTTAGCAGAGCTGGTGAAGACCTAATAAGGTTGGAGTAGTTGTTGATGCTATTGATTGGCGAACTTGAGTAGGAGGGTGAGAAGTGTTATGAAGAGTGATTGTTTGAAGGAGTGCCAAGCAGATCAGAGATAAACATGACAATGGAGGCCAATCACTAGATCAACATGAGAACCAAACTATGATCTATATTTGGAGAGTGAGTTATATTTGTCAAATAAAACCTATTGTTACTTTCTAACCATTGTATCAATATTGAAATCCTTTAATCAAGGTTCACCTAATAGTCATATGTAAATCCTTTAGTCAAGGTGACATTCTAATAGAATGTTCTTAAGGCCTCTAACAAGGCCACTCCTAAAAAGGTGATTAAATCTTTTTACAAGGTTGCATTTAATAGTGTGTTATGTATCCTTTAACAAGGTTGGCTCCTAACAAAGCTCACTTTAGAAGAGTAAAAATTTGGTGACATGTTACTAGTGGTTTTCCCCAAATTGGGTTTCCATGTTAAATCATAGTGTCAAAGTTTTGTCGATGTTATTTGATATGTTTTACTATTAATATTGTACATTCTAAAAGTCTTTAACTATTAGGACAATGGACTGCAAGTTTATGTTACTAATTATCTGCTATATAGACTGAGCTATTGAATATTTAGATTTAAAGTATTTGAAGTGATTTAAAGTTCAATTGGTACCCCCCAAGTTATTCTAAATCATTTTAATAACATTATGCTAATTTAGTAGAGTGCCATATCATTTTATTGATGAAGAGGATTTGAAGAAATTATAATGATGATGTAAGTGTATGGTATTCAATGGGCACTTGAATGAGTTAAACTTTGATAGTATAATGTTGGTTTGATTGTTTTACATGATTTGGTTAAGTGTTAAGATCATGTATAAGCAAGACAGTTTGGTAAGTGTATGAAGAATCCTGGTATTAATTAAGAAACTACTATAGTTATCACCAAGCACCAGATGAAGAAGTGAAGAATGCGTAGTATTGACCTAAAATAATAGTATTAACCAAGCCTATTATTGACTGAGTGGATGTAATGTTAACCGAGAAATGGAAATGAATAATAGTTTGGAAAAATTAATCTGAGTTTGATATTTGGTGAAAATAAATATTGTTCAAGAAGTTTCAAGGATAAGGATTAAATTAGCTATGAGATCAATTACTTGAGAAATTCAAGGAAGATCTAATGAAAGAGATTTTATGATTTGAATTGAAACACTAAGTTCAAGGTAAAGATGTGTTAACTAGGTATCTAGATTAATTGAATCTTAGTTGGATGAAGATCGGATGGTTGCAATTAAGGGACAAAACATGGAAGAATCTAGTGAAGTAGTGAAAAAATTCTAATTAAAGGATGAACACATTATTCATTATTTCTAATTAAGATGAAGAAGGAAGGTGACAGCTAGAGGATAAACAAGAAGAACTGCATTGTAAATATCAAGCAAGAGAAGTGCTAAGTTGATGTCTTAAGTGAGTGGATTAGCCAAAAGGGAGTGAAAGGAAGATAGAGAATAAACAAAGGAAACATATAGATAGAAACAAATACTTGAACAAGCAAGGTAGTGCTAAACCTAAAAAAATCATTTCATTATTACTATATAACCATTGTAGTAGATTTTATCTTAACCTAGTGGATCTAATAGTCTTATTTGTAAATCCATTATACAAAGATATTATGTTGAATATGTTTCAAATCCTTTAAAGAAAACCACTCTATAGATATTTAGGAGTGATAAGGTCTAGATCTTTTTTGGTGAAAATCCTCTAACAAGGTCACATTACTAACAGGTTTGTAACATTTAACAAGGTTGGATCCTAAAAGAGGTCACTTTAGAAGAGTGAAATTTTTGGGTTGCCGGTCCTAGGTGGTTTTTCCTTTTATAGAGCTTCCATGTTAAATACTTATGTCATAATTGTGTGAATGTTTATTGTGTTGCATGTTATCTCATGTTTATTTTTTATTGGTGCAACTTAGTATAAGATGGAAGTTTACTCTAATACTCAATATATGAAGTTAATAGCTTTTTGGATGATTTAAGTTTAATGTTAGATATAGTTACAAAGCTAGTGATTTGAAAGATTAAAGAGTTTAGGGCCCATTTGGTTGGTGGAATATGATTTAGGAATCAAAATTTTGAATTTTGAATTTTGGAACTTGAAATCCATATTATAGTTTTTGGAATTTAGTTTACAAATGTCTGATTCAAACACAAAACTATTTGATATTATGAATTTTTTATTCCATGCCTGTTTGGTTCAAACCCAAAAATTTGACATTCCATAGCTAGGATAGTTGAATTTATGGGAGACTTATAATTTTTTCACTACATTCTTTTAGGGATACTGATCTGACAGAAGATGGTCCTATTTTGGCCATGAATCTAGCATTTTCTAAGGATCCATTCCCTATGAAGTTTGGTTCCTGTGGAACTATCGTTTGAGCAACATTACTTTCAATAATATCAGACCATGAGATGTTAGAAAAAAATAACATTTTCCTCAACAAGTAACAGGTCTAGCCATAGGTACAATGGCTATTACTTTCACCAGTCGTAGACAATGAGATATCAAACAAAAACAACATTTTTAACTTTAAAAAAAAAAAAAATCCACAATCTTAATTAATTAAATAGATCTTATGCGTTATCATTCTGAGCATTGTCAACATCATCTGTAAGAAGAAAAGTGGACATCCCTTGATGTGTTTAAGGTAAAGCATTCCACGAACAAATATCTTTGCAAGATTCATACAAATAACTATATGTGTTGCTCAAAGAATCCTCCTGAATCCCCCTGTGAAACTGGTTTCTACAACGTTAGAGATGATAGATCAATGAACATGCAAAGAAAAATATGAACAAGTCATGTAAAGCAGACCTCAATTTTATTTTATTTCAATTAATATCCAATGCATTTTTGTCAAATTAGAATTAGAATGGGAATTTTAGCAATTCCACCCATTTAGATGGAAGACCAAATTATGGATTTGAGGGTAAATGGGGAAACCAAATTCTTCTTTTTTCCAATTCCAATTTTGATTTTGCGGCCCCAAACAATAGTTTTTATTTTATTTTTTATTTTAGAATTACAAATGCTAGTTCCTGTCTAATTTTGACAACCAAATGGGTCCTTAAGTTTGTGCAAAAGTGTTTAAAGGCCTATAGGACAGTTGGTTGTAATTGATTCACCCTCACTCTCAGTTTTCTAACAACAAGTTCAATAGGAACATATCTGTATGTATACATTACATCAATAGTGTCTTCTTCAATCTTCAATTTAACTTCATTGCTCAATTTGTAAAATATCAATACATGCATTGGACCAAAGCTTCTTGTAGCTCTCAAACATTTAGCATGCTCATTAATAGTTTTTGGTATAAAATTCTTCACAACTCTAAATTGTTCAATGTCTGACTCGATTGTCTCATTATCATCATTCTTCATAATCTTTTATTTCTTTGGTTACTTTCTCACTGACACTTATGTATTTTTCCTCTTCTAAAATGTTTTAGTTTATTTTGGCTTGGCTTCAACTTGTTGTTCTTTCCTTGTTGGGGTTGATGCAACATGAGTTCTTGATCTTGTAGCCTTAGGATTGAAAACCTCCTTTGTTTATTCCTTTTTACCTCTTGTAGGTTTGGGATTTTCTACTTCTTCCTCTTTAGCCTCTTCTTCTCCATCATTTTCTTCTTCCTCAATTTCCTCTGTAACTACCTTTGTCTTTGCCGAATTTCTCCTCCAAGGTGTTTATCATTTTCTTTTACTTCCTTTCCATCTTGAGAACTAGGATTTCAAGTCTTATTCTTTTCTTGGCTTCCTCAAATGTCCCAAATATTTTTCTTTCCTATTAAGGGGTTATTTCAACAAGGTTTTAATAGCTAGGGTGGCTCAGTCTATGTCTATCTCATATCCCATATGCTCCAACCACGGGGTTCTAAGTTCTATAATCTTGATTAGAAAAGTATTAGTGTATACTAGGAAGCATATAGTATCCTTGTAGTTTTCAACTAGTTGAGGTGGAATCCTAAACCTATAACGCATCCTAGCATTAAACATTGTGAAATAATCATTCATAACTTTATCAAAAATTTCACCCAAGTGTAGCTATAGGATTGATTACGAGGGGGTGAATCAATAATCACCAACTTTAATTTATTTTTAACAACTTTCAATACAATTACCAATAAGATCTAGTTCTTCCTATGACACTATTATTAGTTAAGTGCATTAATATTCATTTAGAACAATAAAAAAGTAATCACGCAACAAAAACACCAATATTTATCTTGTGTAAACTTGATTTGGGTGAAAACCATAATGTGAGAAGGATGCTCATAAATATTGTAATCTTCTGGAATACACTCTATTAGGACCTTTCCTAGTTAAGGGTTACAAAATTCTTTTAGGTGTACCTTGTTAAAGGATTTTCCTTTAGATTTGTTAGGATCTTTACTCTGTTAGGAGTAACTTTGCTAAAGGAACTCAACACTCTAATCTAAGAATGGTACCCTGTTAAAGGTTTTACAATAGACTGATTAGGGTCACCCTTTTAAGGGATTTCAACTATTACAATGATAAGAAAGTAACATAAAAATGTTTTTTTAAAAATTTTACACTATCTTTTTATATTAGATCCTCTAAATCTCTTCAACACAATTACATACCATTATATGTCATCTTTTTCCAATTTCAATCACAACCCACTTATTGCTGCTACGCTTCGATAGCTCTGTATACAAATTTTAATCTTCTTATTTTTACAACCACACTTCTTATAGTCACAATACCAAAAAAAAATCTTCTTTCTTTCCTTAAGTATACCACAAATACTAAAAACCCTAAACCTAGATCCAATGATCATAATACCATCCTTTCATGTAGAAACTTCTCAATCAATCTTCTTTTGTCTTAATGTATTGTTGACTTTGACTTTCTTACTACTCTGATAAGATATTCACTATTTTGATAAGTCCTCAAGTCACTAATAGTCTAATAGGTAATATCATCATTAACTTTTATTCTCATTATTCATTCCAACTATTACTTGATAAGTTTCCTTTTACTATTATTTCTCTGTGCCCTTCTCAACTTCCTTATATAATATACTTTGTAAAGATACGATAACAAGTTAAAATAATATGCCAAATTTTTTGACATCAATGAAAATTAGTACAACTAATGAACATGCAATATATAGGTTCCTTTATTCATACACAACTTATAGATCATTTATGCCAAAAATATCCTCCTTTAGCATTGATGGCAAACCATAATGATAAGACATTGATACTTATCCAAACAATGATCTCCCCAATACAATATGATATTTTTATTTGTAGCTATTATTTCATTCACTCTTCCTATCTCCTTTTCCTTCATATATTTCACCTTCTTTCCTTTCTATTCTCCCACTTCTCCACCTTTGACAACAATTCTAAAGGCACCTAATTTGTAGAAAAACTCTTTTCATAATCATGTTTTGTCTTGCACTCCTACACTCACCTGCTAGACTACTCCCCCCTGATCAACTCACTCCTGCATTAGTCCATGAAAATGATATTTTGTTACACACTTCATGAACTAATCAACTATGCATCTTCCTATTTGATTTTCAATAGGGGTAGAACCCCTAACTAGATTATAAAGTGCTCAAAGATTTCCCTTGGCAGTGGTTTTGTAAATATATCAACAACTTGTTCCTTTATGGAAATATACTCTTGTCTAACTTGTTTATCCTATACTTGTTCTCTTAAAAAATGATATTTGATTTCTATATATTTTTTCTTTGAATGTGTTACCAAATTCTTTGATATATCGATAGCACTGGTGTTGTCAAAATGTATAACTAGTTCTTTATATGTTTCCTGTATTCCTTCAAGTATCTAATTTATCCATTAAACTTGGTGACAATTGATTGCTACTAAAACATATTCAGCTTTTGCAGTCAATTGTGAAATGAAATTTTGCTTCTTATTAGTCCATGAAACTAATCTGTCTCCAAAGAAAAATGCCCCTCCACTTGTGTTTTTCTATCATCAATGGTTCTTGCCCAATCTGTATTTGTATAGAATTCATAATCAAAATCTCCTCATTTTTCATACCATAGACCATATTCTTCAATACCTTGAAGATATCAAAATATCAATTGTTGTTAAATGTAACTCCTTTAGTTGTGATGAGAATCTTTCCATGATTCCTACTGCATGAGCTATGTCAGGTCTACTGTGAACAATGTATGATAGCTTTCCAATCATTGATCTATACAATGTTTAATTCACTTCCTTAGCATCATCTTCCTAGATAAATTGCAATTGGTAACAATCAGTGTACTATCAAGTTTAGATTCTTCCATTCCAAATGTTTTTAATATCTCTTTTACGTACTTTGACTAAGTTATGTAGATCCCATGCCTTAACTATTGTACTTGAAGTTTGATAAAGAATTTTATTTCTCCAAATATAGACATCTCAAACTCGTTCTTCATTTCTTCAACAAATGACCTACTTAATGTTTCATCTCCTCCAAATATAATGTCATCCACAAATATTTCAAAAATCAAGACTTTACTTCTACTTTTAGTCTTGAGATATAGGTTGCAATTATCACTAATTCTTATAGATCCTATTTTGATTAAGTAAGAATGTAGCCTTTCATACCATGCTCTTGGTGATTTCTTTAGTCAATATAGTGCCATATGTAACCTACATATTATATATCTTCCTTGTTAAGTAATAAATCCTTCAATTTGTTCCATGTATACTTTTGGTTAATACTCCTTCATTTTTGTCTCCAATTATGTCTAACATACTATGGTCGATCCTTATGCATCTTGGTGTAATAGGTTCCATGTTTAAATTTTTCTTCTAATTCTGATCTTTTTGTGGTGTTTTTAGTTCTTGTAGTCACATGTTATACTTCTATTTTCTAATGTTCAAAGTATATCACCTCATTATATTCTGGTTTCATGTTGTTATTTTCCTCATTTTGTTTAGAGAAATCATCTATCTTCACATTAGCACTTTTAATTATCTTGTTACTTCAAGTTTAAACATTTATGCTTCTCTTTTGGTTGAGTATCCCATAAATATTCCTTCGTCACTCTTATTGTTAGGCTTTCCACTTCTTTCAACTTTATTAATATAGCACTTGCTTCCAAAGATTTTGAAATAACTTACATTGGGTGTTTGACTATAAAAGATTTTATATGGTGTCTTGTTTACTCCTTTTTTGAGCTGTACTAAATTAATTATATAGACTATTTTATTAATGGATTCTCTCCAAAATTTACGTGATTCCTTGTTTTGACTTAATAAAGTTCTTTCATGTTCAACTATTGATCTATTTCTCCTTTCTGCAATACCAATATATTGGGGTGATATTGGTGTTTTGGTTATCTTTTGGTTCCATTTTCCTCATTGTATTTGTTGAAATCATTAGTTGTGAATTCACCTCCTCTATTTGACATAATATACTTAAAAGTTTTTCCTATTTCTTTCTCCACCCTTGTCTTGTATTTTCTAAACATATCAAATGCTTCTAATTTTTTCTGTAAGAACATAAAAAATATCATCCTTGAATAATGATCAACAAATAATATAAAGAATTTATCTCCATGATAGCTTTTAGGACTATTTGGATCACAAAGACCTGTGAATTAAATCTTATAGTTTTTGACTTGAATATTCTTTGCTTGAAAATTTTGAACAAGTTATTTTTCCAAACTGACACTCTTTACATACAACATCTTCTAGTTTATTCAATATCATAATTCCTCTGATGCTTTTACTTTTACTTACCTTTTGTAGATTATCAAAGTTTACATGACACAACTTAGATTATGCCATAACAAAGTTTCTTCTATTTTTTGAATTAGACAATGACCTAGCGAGTTATGTAACTTGAAAAAGCAATCTTTTGTCTATTCATTAGTTGCAATCAATTTTCCATTCTTTCTAGATATTTTTTATTTTCCATTGCTAAACTCAAATTTGAAACCTTTTTTATTCAACTGAGAAACACTTAAAAGATTATATTGTAAACCATCTTCCCAATAAACTGCATCACAAGTCATATCATTAGTTAGATTGATTGTACATTTTCCTCTGATTACACAAGGTGATCTATTTCCAAATTTTCTTATTCTTGATCACATTGCTCAATCATAAAATTTTTATCCTTGTCTCCAGTCATGTGGTGAGTGAAACCATTGCCAATGATTCAATTCTTGTTTTTTGATGCTTGATACTAATGCCTTCTTTTCTCTGATAATGTGTTTGTCAATAGATGACTCTTCTTTGATAACAACAACAACAAAAATTTTCTCATCACTATTATTTCCATCAACATCATCTTCATTCTCCTCATCCTTAGCTATGTAACATGCGTTCTTGACCTTTTGTCAAAAAATTTTATGCTTTTTGTTTTGGTTCATCTTTTCTTCATTTTTCTCTTTCCTCAATTTGTTGGGACATTTGTGTGTAAAATGACCCATTTTTTTACAATTCGTGCATGCAATAAGGCTCTTTCCTTTGTATATACCTTTTCCTTTGGGAAATCATTTAGCAATCAAGGATTCAATCTCTTTCTCTTTAGTTGCTAGACCTTTATATTCATCATCATCAACAAATATTCTTCTTAAAGGTTATCCTTCACTTACTGAAGCTTGGAGTGCTCCTTCACTTCTTGATTAACTATGATCATAGTTTCTTAGTTCAAATATGGTTACCCTACCAATAAGAGAATGAATGGTGATCTTCTTCTTATCAATTATTCTTAGCTCTTGTATAGTAACAACTCTAATTGGATATTTATTTGGAAAGGTTCTCAACATTTTACTTATGACTTCACTTTCCTTGATCATTCCTTCAGCTCCTTTGATTGCAACAACAATTTCCTTGATTCTTGTCTTGTACTAAGCAATGGTCTCATGTTCATGCATTATGAAGGAATCCAATTTTCCTTTTAGTCCTTCTAAATTGGCTTCCAGAAAATTCTCATCTCCATCATGTACTTCTAATAGTTTGTCCCAAATCTACTTGGTTGCTGATAGATTCTAAATACCAACATACTTAAAATTCCTCAAAGCACTAACCACTTCTATCATTTTTGTTTTATGTACTAGCTTTTCCTTCTTATGTGCATCATCAAGAGTACTATTTGGTTGTGTATATTCCATGGTAAGATAATATTTTACATTGTCCCCAAGTCTCGATAGATGTAATTTCATCCTACTAGCCCACATTCCAAAAATCCTCTTCTACTTGTTAAACTTTGGTTCTTCCTTCCTATAAGTCTCAAGATATTTTCCCTAAGTAGTTAAGCCTCCAAATAAGGGACCTAATATTTGATAAGAAATGTAGGTATAGTCTAAGAGGGGGGGAGGGGAGGTCAATTAGTAATTGCCAACTTCAATTTTTTTTTCAGAACTTTCAATATTGTTACCAATAAGATTTAGTTCTGCCTATAACACTATTATCAATTAAGTACATACACATTAATTTAAAATAGTAAAAGATATCACACTAAAATAACATTAATATTTATCTTATGGAAGCCTTATTTGGGTGAAAAACATGGGGTAAGAATGATGCTCACAAATATTTTACTCTTCTGGAAAATACTCTATTAGGAGCTTTCCTAGTTAAGGGTTACAAAATGCTGTTAGGTGTACCTTGTGAAAGAATTTTCCTCTAGATCTATTAGGATCTTTACTTGTTTAGGAGTAACCTTGCTAAAGGATTTCAACACTCTAATATAAGAACCCTACCCTATTAAAGGTTTTATAATAGATTGATTAGGGCTACCCTTTTAAAGGATTTTAACTATTACAATGATAAGAAAGTAACAAAAACAAAATGATGTATAGTTTGTATTGTCTTGCTATATCAGATCCTTTAAAGCTCATCAACAAAGTTACATATCATTATCTATCCTCTATTTCCAAATTTGATCACAACCCACTTACTACTGCTATACTTTGATAGCTCTATATATAACCTTTACTCTTTTTCCTTTTTCAAGCCACACTTCTTTGAGTCACAGTACCAAAAGTTGTCTTCTTTCTTTCCTTAAGTATACCACAAATCATAACAAATCTAAACATAGATCCAATAATTATAATGGATAATTTAAATATTCTTAGATATTCAAGTGGCAATCCAAAAGTATCCTATTTAGAAGATGAAATATGTAAGATTATGAAGGATCTATCTAATATCCCATTAGATAAGATAAACTCCTTCTTGATGGAGGAGCCAGTAATTACAAAATCTAGAGGAAAGACACAACACACTTTAGAATATTAGAATTCGGTGTTTGACTATTCTCATATTCTCTGATTCCATCAATCATGACTATGCAAGGTTCCTTATGTATCGCCTCCCAAGACTAGGGGTAGAAAAACAAGAGTACAAAGGCTAAAGAAGAAATTGCAGCAGGCACTCAATCTACCCTAGAAGTGAAGTTCAGTTCAGTAAAAATAGTTATGGGGAGAAAAAAATGTTCTCCTCAAGAGAAATAAAGATCATCACATAGAATGTCAGGAGAATAAATGCCATCGACAAGAGGGGTTGGATTGATAACTTGATCAAATCTTCAAAAGTGTCATTATACAACTGTAAGAGACAAAACTATCAAAGGATGTGTATGCAAAATTAGTAGCTAAATGGTCATTATGGAGGTCATTCCATAATCTAAGTTAAGGGGATTCATGGTGTAGCACTACCTTGTAGAACCCAAAAACAATCGAAGGGAGTTTAATCAATCAAGTTTGTGGTAGGCAGGCACATTCACTTGGAAAAATAAGTGAGATTGTTTCCTTTAGATTGCAGTTGGGATTGATTGGTTCCTCATCTCCTAGGATTGGAAGTTACAAAAGGTTATATTTCACTCAAATATTCTTCCCCACCCTTGCTCGGATTACTTTCTTGTGCAATTTTGTTTGGCCAAAATTCCTCTCGCTATTTCTTCGTCAACAAGTCCCTTGTTCAAATTTGAAAGGATGTGGTTTCATCATCCACACTTTATTCTCCTTCTGAAGAAATGGTGGGTAAGCACCCATTTTCAAGTGGGTACTCAAATCTTTAGATTTCACAAAAAACTACTATTTATGAAAATGCAGATTAAAGAATGGAACACTAAAGTTTTCAAGAATGTGTTTTCCCAAAAGGAAGAGGTAAAGACAGAGCTAGAAGAAATAAATGAACTCATGATTTCTCATAGTCTTGATCATTACATGCTCATCAGACAAAGGAAGAAACAAGAAGAATGGATAACACTATGCAACAGGGAAGGAGTGCTAGAAACAAAAATCCCAAGAGTTATGGGTTAAAGAAAGTGATAGAAACACAAAGTTCTTTCATGCATCACTACAACAGAAGAAGGTTGTTAATTCCATCTATTCCATAAAAATAAATTTATAGGTCAGTTATTTTTAGATTCCAAGGATATTCAAAAGAAAGGTATTGATTTATTCAAAGGGTTATTAGATCCCCCCTCCTTGGTATCTAGTAATGATGATAGAATCTAGGACCTTCTGGATGCCATTCTTACCATCATATCTCTTGAGGATAATAACTCATTGATGACTCCCTTCACCTTGGAAGAAGTTCACAAAGTTATTTTCTCTTTACCCCTAGATGAGGCCCTGGGCATGGATGGGTTTACCAACCTTTTCTATTAGAAATGTTGGGATGTGATTGGAAGTGAACTTCTTCTAGCCTTGGAAGAGTCCATAAGAAATGGTGTTATGCTTAGTAACTTTATTACTACAAACATAGCATTGATCCCCAAGATTGGTGCTCCTCAATATTTTTTAGATTTCAAACCGATTTCACTATGCAATACCATCTATAAGATATTCACAAAAGTAATTTACCTGAGGCCGCAACCTATTTTATTGAGAATCATATCTCCATAACAAGGTGTCTTTGTACTAGGGAAGGAAACCATGGAGGGTGCATTGATTGCACATGAGGCACTACATTCCATTAATGAAAATCAAACCTCTACATTTGTCATCAAGTTGGACATGATGAAAGCTTATGATCACCTTAATTATCTTTTCTTATTAAGGTTCTACAAAAGTTTGGATTTGAAGATAAGTGGTGCAAATGGATTAAGGCTTGTATTTCAAGGGCACACTTTTTAGTGATCATTAATGGTGCTCTAGCAGGTTACTTTAAGTCTTCTTAAGGCATTCATTATGGTGACCCTCCCCTCTCCCCCTCCCCCCCTCTCTTCATTCTCATGGTAGAGGCTTTAAGTAAGATCATCACAATGAGACATCAGAAAGGTCTTTGGAAAGGAGTCAGAATAGAAAGGACTCCAATTTCAATTTCTCGTTCATTATTTGTGGATGATACCCTTCTCTTTAGAATGGCAACCGTGAAGGAGGCTATACCAATCAAATACACACTGGATCTTTACTCTGCATTCTCAGGTTAGAAGATAAATACATCTAAGTCAAAGATCTTTATTTTTAACACAAATACAATCATATATCCAGTTGGATTCATAGGGTCCTAAACTTCTCTCAAGACCTTTCACATACCTAGGTATTCCTTTCTTCATTGGATCAAATAATTCATCCTATTAGAGATTGGCGGTAGACAGGATCAAAAAATATGCTTCTTCCTAGAAATTTAGATGGCTATCTCTATCTAATAGAATACTTTTCATCAAATCTATCTTGTCAGAAATCCCAAACTACTTCTTTTGAGCTCTTCAAGCTCCCATTGGAATCATCAAGCAGATTGAAAAAATCATTAGAGAATTCCTCTAGTCCAATAACATGAACGATGAAGCTAAAATTCCATTAATATCTCTACAAGACATGTCATTTACCAAATCAAAAGGTGGGATTGGTCTTCATGATCTATCAAAAAGAAATAGGGCATTTAGAGGAAAATTAGTTTGGCAAATGTGTGCAAAAACCAACAAGAAATGGTGTCAAATTATGCAAGGGAAATATTTGGATTCATAGGACCCTACTAGGATCTTCATGCTTCTTGTTCCCATCAAAGGTACTATTATTTGCAATTTCATGATATCTTGGAGGGAGGTGATAACAAATTTCATTACATGGGAAGTTAATAATGGTGAAAAGGCTCTTTTTTGGGAAGATTCTTGGAACGAGCTACCTCCATTATCATCATTGTTTTCCTTAGAGGATTGCATTCAGATCTTCCAAAATCAATGGGGTAAATTAGTGTGTAATTATGTAGAGGCACTTGACATCTTGATGGGGAGGGTAACTTGGAAAGATCCTAATGTATACACTCAAAAATTGTCAAGTTGATTAATTAAATATTTTAATATTTAATTAATAATTTTCCTCTTTTAACTTTAATAATTTATTTAATTTATTTAATTAATCCACCTCTTTCTCAATTAACTAAATATTTTAATATTTAATTAATACGTTTCCTCTGTTTTTTGTTTGGATCAGTAAATGGTAGAAACCTAGATTAATTATTGTTACTTATTGTAATTAATTATTTTTATGTGTTAAGAAAATTCGAACCCAAGTCCTCCCACATGAGAGGCTCACAAGTTACCATTGTGTTGTAGGCTCTTGCCTAATAGGTTTCCTCTATTAACTTTAATAAATTATTTAATTTATTAAGTTAATTCACTTTTTATTAATTAATTAAGTATTTCTATATTTAATTAATATTTTTCCTCTATTAGTATTAATAAATTATTTAATTTATTAATATAATTTATCTAAATCATTTACACTATCCCATGTCTTCTAAGTAACCCTTTTAAGTAATTTATTTAAATTACTTAATTATCCATTCACTCAAATAACTAAGTCTTGCATTCCACCTAGTCAGTCCATGTCATGTGCCACCTCATAGTTGCACCAATATTTAATTTTAATTAATTATTAAAAATGGATTTTAATTAATTATTAAAAGTTATATTTATCCTCACCCATGTGTCCAATTTTATGTGGCCAAAAGAGGAGATGTGGCCTTGATTAACTCAACCTCTAAGATACATGTCTCTGGGTAACTAAGTCTTCTTCCTCTTCCTCTACTAGCTTGGAGACAGTCAATCCACCTCATGTAGTCAATAGGGGCTCATGAGACACTTGTCCATGGAGTCCTCTCTAAAGCTGGAGTCCTCTCAAGATGTCTTAATGAAATGTCTGCCAAGTGTCTTTCCTCTTCCTAACTTTTCTCTCACAACTCAACTACATCCTTAATTTCCTCCATCTCTCCAACCAAGTCAATCTTATTCATCCATGTGTCATTAATTATCTCTCCATCATCGGATATTGTCACCTAGGCTAGGGTTTGACAAAATTCTATAAAATGAACCCCTCTCTCTCTCTCTCTCTCTCTCTCTCTCTCTCTCTCTCTCTCTCTCTCTCTCTCTCTCTCTCTCTCTCTCTCTCTCTCTCTCTCTCTCTCTCTCTCTCTCTCTCTCTCTCTCCCTCCCTCCCTCCCTCCCTCCATTCTAGCATCTAGAATTATACTCAAATTTATAATTCTAAATTAACACTAGAAGCCTTTCTAAGAAATTAGATCTTAATTCTATATATCCATTTTGAATCTCAATAATTCATCTCCATCTTCAATTTAGCTATTCTAGGATTATTCTATTTGATCTCACATTGAAGTTCACAATCTCCAACACCTTGAAGCAATCTTGTAGAAAGGAGTTGATCGCAATCTGAGGGCTCACAAAATCAAGATGAATCAAGACTAGAAGGAAAATAGAGGTACATTGCATATGGTAAGGGAAGATAAAGATTTTGTTTTGATTTATAATCCTTCACCATGTCTTCATTAAATCAACAAGGTTGGATTAGATTAATTGTATATTTCTTGCGATACTACTATCAGGATTTAATTGCGTAGCTTTTGTGTCAAACTCATTGATCCATAGATCATGAGTAGTGATTCACACATGAATCCATATCTCATGAGAATAAATGGAACACTTAACACTAATTGGATCTAGGTGATTCTCACAGAGGTGAAGCACCAAGACTTCTCGGGAGGTCACCCATCCCAGTACTACTCCGGCTCGAGTGCACTTAACTATAGAGTTCCCTCATTGGTTAAACCCACTCTGCTTGCAACCTTGATACTTTACCTCTCTGAGCATAATCTAGATTCAATGAGTGCTAAGTGTTCCATTTATTATCATGAGAGATGGATTCATGTGTGAATCACTACTCATGATATATGGGTCAATGAGTTTGACTAAAAAACTACACAGTTAAATCTTGATAGCAATATCACTATTTGACTTGCTCTGGAAAATATATCCAACTTATCAATTGATGAGCTTAATGGGCTTTCTAATGAATGGTTCATAAGGAACAAAACTTGGTGTGTTTTTGCACATGGGGTTGCAAGCAAAGTGGGTTTAACCATGAAGGGAACTCCATAGTTAAGCACGCTTCTACTGGGATAGGTGACCTCCTAGGAAGTCCCAGTGCTTCACCTCTACGAGCATCACCTAGATCCAATGATTGCTAAGTGCTCCATTTATTCTCATGAGAGATGGATTCTTGTGTGAATCACTACTCATGATATAAGGGTCAATGAGTTTGACTCAAAAACTACACAGTTAAATCCTGATAGCAATATCACAATTTGACTTGCTATGGAAAATATCTCCTACTTATCAATTGATGAGGTTAAGGGGATGTTTAATGAATGGTTTATAAGGAACAACACTTAGTGAAGGTTTTGCAAATGGGCTTGCAAGTAGAGTGGGTTTAACTATGGAGGAAACTCCGTAGTTAAGCACACTTGAGCTGGAGTAGTACTGGAATGGTGACCTCCCAAGAAGTCCCAGTGCTTCACCTTTATGAGTAGCATCTATATCCAATTAGTTCTAAGTGTTCCATTTATTCTCATGAGAGATGTATTCATGTGTGAATCACTACTCATGATATATGGGTTGATGAGTTTGACTCAAAAACTACCCATTTAAATCCTGATAGCACTATCACAATTTGACTTATTGTGGAAAATATCTCCTACTTATTAATTGTATATTTCTTCTCAAGTTTATGTTCAATCAGGTCCTTTTCAACAACTAAATTCAACATTTCAAGGATCTTATCAACACTGGTATAACATTCCTAGTATAAAATTTCAAAGCTCAAATCGTCAAGGAATCAATACTCAAGGAAATACCCCATATGGACATACATTATCATTAGACCCTCTGGTACAATAGATCCAAATCCTTCAACAAGAAATCCATGAAATTCAAACTGGATCTTCTTCCAAGAGGTACACCTTAAAAGACATATGTTTGTACCATTTTGACAAAATTCTAGTCATGATTCTATTTCCTCCTCATTTTGAGGTTCCCAAATTTGATAAATACAAAGGGAATGATGATCCACAAGACCATGTTAGAGAGTTTTATGCTCCCAACATTGAATTAGCTCATGACGAGACTTACCTTATGAGACTATTTCCACAAAGTTTGGGAGGCCAAGCTATGGAATGGCTTTCTAAGTTACCACTAGTATTTTAATGAGCGAGTTGATATGTTTGTAACACATTATTCCTACAACCATTTATTTCTTGTGTTTTAGTAAGGGAAATTATCTTGGCATGTATCAGAGAAATAGTGCCAAAATTTTGTCTGCAAAGGATTTGCAGAGCCTGGAATTTATGAGAATTGTTGGACCAAATACTAAAGAGATGGTGGGAGAATGTTGTAGAAAGGAGCCGGTGGGGGGTCTAGAGAAATGGAGGAAAAGGGGAAAAGTTTGGAAAAAGTTGAAAAAGGGAGGGGTTGCAAGTTACATTGCCAAACTTCATGGTTTCGATCCTAAGGTCACCAACGGTATGGTGAATTCATGGAAAGATGACAAGGTGAAAGTGAATGGTGTCTCTTTTTTGATCACTAAGGAGGTTATCAGTACAGTCACCGAGATTCCTATGGAGGGTTTCAAGTTTTACAGGGATAAAAAAATCTCTACCAATGCTGTGAAGGATTTTGTGAAGAGCATCAAAGAAATGAATAAACTGATTAAGAGTGAGACATTTTATGTGACAGAATCCATTGAAAAGCTCTAGAGGTATGTGTTGCATGCTATCATCAAATATATAACTCTAGACCCTAGGTTTGATCAAGTTAGAACCCATCATTTTGTTCTTCTTAATCATTTTCGCCATGATAAGAAAATTTATTTCCCTTACTACTTACTTAATTCCATGAGTAAGGCTATCACTAGCTTTAAGAAGAAACCCATTGTCAACCCTGCTCTACATGAGGGATTCTTGCTGCTAATCCATGAGTATTTCAAAGCTCAAACGGTTAGCAACAATCCTTCGTTGGATGCGGATGAGGAAAATGGTAGCTCCAGCTATTCTTCTGACTCTGATCAAATTCAGAGCATAAGCTTTGAGGAGGGGAATGTTTCTTCTGGAAAGAAAATAAAAGGTCATATTAAGAAGCAATCCTCTAATTTAACCCCTAGGAGAAAGAGCCCTAGGGACCATGGCCAAACCTTTGGTAAAGAGGATATGGATTACAATGAGGATGAGGAGGACATGGATTCTGAGGACGAAGACAAGGAGATGGAAGAGGAGATTAAAGAGGACCATGCTGGGAAAAAATAGAAGAGGGATAATGCGGATAAAGAGAGGGCTTCGAATCAAGAATTGGATGTGTCAATTCTCCCCCTTTCCCCTATTCATCCCGACCCTCAATCTCATTCCAAGGAGAAGGAAAAGGATAATGTTGGTGCTAAAGAGGGGGAAGTGCTTGTTAAAAATAGGAGAAAATCTTGGAGGAACTTCAATGTTAGGACCTTGACTTTGGGTATTTATAGAGAAGCTATGAATCCTCAGATTCTAGTGAAGAATCAAGAAGAGCCCTGGCTTGAAGAGCTTATTGATCTAGCTATTGTGGCCATCTCTGATAATGCAAGGGAGACAAGAATGAACCTTCTGAACAATGCTCGTAATAGCATGATTGATAATTTTAGATCAATCAAGTGGCTATACCATGAGTTGGAAGAGGTCAGAGAGAAGGTGTGTCAGTTGGAGGGCAACAATAGGAAGCTTGAAAATGGAACCAAGAGTATTAGAGTTATAGAACTAGTCTGGTTGAGAGGAGAATTAGGAATCTTGAAAACTACAATCACAATTTGGCTAGTCAGATGATGTCTCTCCTCAATTCGATCAATGACAATATGCTCTCTTTAACTGGTGTGATCAAAGATAGAGGCCTGCTGGTAGGTGAGGATGGAAAGGAAAAAGAAAGAGCCAGGTCTAACGATGAGATAGCTACTGACATCACCTTTACCAATTTGGACAAGGAAATAGAGAAAGTCCAGGAGTAGAAGGCCGAGGAGCACTAGAAGATTTATGAGGCTGCCTAGACCATGCAGGATTTCGAGAAGAAGAATGAAGAGTAGTCCTTTGGTTCTATCTTTTGTGTTTTTGTTGTTTCACTTTTGGCTTTTCATGTTGGCTTTTGCTTAGTTTTGTTAAAGACAATTTGTTCTGGCCTTTTTGTTGGCCTTTGTTGTTGGCTGGGCTTCGTGCTTATTATCAGCCTTTAGACTCATTTTATCTGGTTGGGCTTTTTTTATTATTATCAGCCTTGTTTTGTAGCTACTTTTGGGTTTCAGGGTCCCTTTAACACCTATTTATCTTATCAAAGACACATTATTCCTAAAACATTAGACATGAAGTGACTATATTAGACCTTTTTAACACAAAACAAAAGAACAGGGAACCATTCCTTAATTTTTTGCAAAGATGATGTCACCTCTTATCAAAATATCCAAGAATCATTCCTGAATATGAAAAGATCGATATCCTTATACAAAATCTTACACCAGACATGAGCTATAGAGTACAAGTAAAATATCCACCAAACTTCAAAAAGCTCATTGAAAATGGTGTAAAAATTAAAGAAGCTATGGTCTGAAAAGGAGAACTCAAACTTTACACAAAATACAATGCTAGCTCTTCAAATCCAAACAATAACAACACTTCCAATACCAACAATGAAAAATCCAAATATTTGAACAAAAACAAAAATGTTGTGAGTGATGGAGTGGTAGATAATTGAAGTGTCAAAACATAACAACCAACAATCAATCTTGGTAACAAATCTACTCCTCCTCAAACAAATCAAAATGCTCAAGATGTCCAAAACAATAAGTCTTTCATGAGAAGATCTCTTATACCCAAGAAATAGACAGTTACTCCCGTAAGGGAATTTGTTGAATCCACTTTAAGGAAGTTAATCACTCAAAAACTTATCACACTTCCTAAAGTGAAAGATTATGAACCAAAAGTGAAACCATCATGGTGGAATGATGATGACTATTGTGAATTCCATAGAGGCAAAGGACATAAGATCAATGAGTGTCAAAGATAGATAAATGTGATAGAAGACTTAGTTGAAAGCGATGAAGTAAATGTTGATAGACATACCTAAAATGAGACACATACTACATTCAAAAGTCCACTTCTAGATCATGATAAAGGAAATGCCTCCAACCAAAAAATTGGCAATCAAGCCAGTTAGATTACTACATCCTACACGTACATTAACAACCTATTTGAATGTGATCCTTCTCAGTATTATGCCAATGCCATTATCTTTCATGTGAAGGATGAGTCCAAATAATTAAAGGTTACTACTAGGAATCATTCTAAGGTCACAATACAAGGTGTTTCCCCTAAACCATCTATGTCTCAAAAAAAAGTTATCTATGTACCAAATTCTATGCTTGGAACATTGAAAAAATACAACCTTTTGGACCAATTATGGAAAACACTAGCCAAGATATCCATATTAGAGCTTCTGTAGTTATCAACTTCACATAGAGAATTCTTGAAAAAGATCTAACAGAGACCACAATACCTACCAATCTAGATCAGAATCAATTCCAAGCTATGGTGGGACATTTGACTATGCCACATTTCATATCCTTTATCTAAAATGACGATCTTTCTATTCACCAACCTCATAATGCTCCACTCCACATAGAAGTCCTTGTACAAAATAATAAGATCAAAAGAGTTCTTATAGATGGAGGAGCTAGATTAAATATCTATACTCTAAAACTAGTCCTTGAATTAGGATTTTCTGAAAATGCAGTAGATCCTAAAAAGAAATCACAATCAAAGCTTATGATGAAGAAGAAAGGGCATCTAAGGGATCTATTATGTCACCTATCAGAGTTGGTCCCATGGTCAAGGAAGTACATTATCAAGTCTTGGATATGCAACTAGCCTATAATAATCTTCTAGGACATCCCTGGATTCACTCTATGCAAGCAATACCTGCAACATTTCATTAGTGTCTAAAATTATCTCATGATGGAAAAGAGATAACAATTAGAGGGGACTCCAATCCTTTTCAATATTGCAAAAACCTATTGTCATCATCAGTCTATCTAATACCACACAATCAGGTTATATCTACCTCTCTCAGTCAAGATCCTAGCAATATAGCATCTAGTTTGAAGTCCTCAAATGTAAAAGTTGATGTCAAATAATAGAGCATGGGAGAATATACCCTGGGGATAAATTTTATGCTTTTGTGAGTGGGAGCACCTTGATTGATGAAGCAAATGACAAAAATGCTGAACAATTCCTTTACAAAGAAAAGAAACAAGAGATCATCAAATATGAGCATATATCTCCTAAGCAGTATGGGAGAGGATATGCTATCTTAGTAAGAATGGGATACAAAAGGAGTAGACCTCTTCATTTTCAAAGAGAAGGTGTCTTATAACCCATTTTGAGAAATCCAAAATATCAGAGAGATACCATAGGATTGGGATATAGATTAGATCAAAAAAATATGAAACAAAAGGGAAACAAAGGGTCACCCTAGAATTTCTTTATCAAACTAGGGATAAATAAGAAGATATTGATAATGATGAAGATGATTAATATATCCTCATTGAAGATAAGAAAATTTATATATTGTTAAGACTTATAGTGACACATACCATGGGGGAGAAAGTTCACAATCAGACTCATTAGAGTTAATCCCATATTATGCTAATCATGACAATCACAGATAAAGAAAGATTTATCAAGACCATGACTTTCCAGAAGAGAGTATGGACATAGACCTTGTTGGTACATTCCTAAACCTTGAAAACTTCTTTATTAATACCATTACTAGCTTTGAACATGACCCAAATGATCCCTTGCCATTAATACATCCCAAACTTATTGACTAGGCTTCACCTCCTATTCCCAAACTAGATGTTTTCCATAATGATGATACAGTCATATATTATCTTGAGATAAGTAATCATATACCATGGGGAGATCATAAGAAAGAGCTCCCTATTGAACTTAATGACATGGCTTATTTCAGTGAGAGTGCCAATCCTTTTAGTCATACAAATGTGAAAATGACCAAGAAATCTAATGGTGAAAACCAGATTGTGGTAGTATTAGATCCAAAAATAGTAAAAAGAAAAGACATATCTAAAGGTGAAAACCTCTTTGAGGCACCTAAAGATGAAAAGGGTTGACACTCTTCCTGATTATTTATATCAAGAACAATCAACAATACTCATTGAACCAACATTGCCTATCTACATCAGAACAAAAGAATCTCAATGCATCCTGAAAATAGTTGGGTCTTTGTCAGAATTAGAAAGAGAAGAGTTTATAAAGTTTTTTAGATACAAACAAATCAATTTTGTATGGACCTATGCTAAAATGCTAGGTGCAAATCCAAATCTCATAATGCATCATTTATCTATATCTCTAGGAGTCAAACCAGTGAAACAAAAACTCAGAAAGATGCATCCACATGTGGCACTCCTAGGCAAGGTTGAATTAAAGAAACTATTGGATGCTAGATTTATTAGAGAAATTGATTATGTAGAATGGATATTTAACATTATTCATGTTTCAAAACTAGACAAGTCTATCAGGGTGTGCACTGACTTCAAAATTCTAAACAAAGCTTGTCCAAAAGATGATTTTCTTGTACCAAACATTGATACTATTGTAGATATTACTGCTGGACATGAAATTTTATCCTTAATGGATGGATTTTATGGTTATAGACAAATCAAATTATACTATAAGATTAAGAGAAAAATTCCTTTACATGTCCTTGGGGTACTTATTGCAACAATCTCATGCCTTTTGGTCTAAAAAATACAGGTGCTACATATCTAAGGGCTATGACTACAAATTTTCATGATATGATGCATACCATAATGGAAGAATATGTTGATAATATCATAGGTAAATCAAAAACCATTAAAGATCATTTACAAATATTGGATAGGATATTCACCAAACTAGAAAAATAAAATGTTAGATTAAATCCCAAGAAATGTGCTTTTGGTGTTACATTTGAAAAAATGTTGGGATATATAATTTTTGCAAAAGGAATAGAAGTGAACCCTAATAAGGTTAAAGAAATCATGGAGATGCCACCATCAAAAAACATAAGTTAGTTGAGGTCATTACAAGGAAGGCTATAATCCATTAGGAGGTTTGTCTCACAATTGCCTGATAGAAGTCATCCTTTTGTGCACTTATCAGATAAGAATGTGCCATTTCATTGGGATGTCACATGCGAAGAAGATTTTGACAAAATAAAATAGTAATTGACAAATCCACCAACTTTAATATCACCTATATATCGAAAACTACTCTTTTTATACATATTAGTGACTAAAAACTCATTGGAGCCTTATTGGCAGAACAAAACCATTAACGAAAATAAGAGGCTATCTATTATAATAGCCGAACTCTAGTGGAATATGAGCTTAACAATTCATCAATTGAAAGAGAATTCTTGGCTATGGTCTTTTCTTCACAAAAATTGTGACACTATATGTTATCTCACAAAGTCACACTAATTACAAAGATAGATCCTTTGAAATATTTGCTCAGCAAAACATTAACATGCATACTAGCAAATTGGGTTATGGTACTAAGAGAATTTGACATTAAGTATATGGATAAAAAAGCCATAAAGGGACACATTATAGAAGACCAATTAGGATATTCTCCACTATCATGTGAACATCTAACACATGTTGAGCTTCCAGATGTCAAAATCATGTAAATATCAACACAATCCTAGAAATTATATTTTGATGGTTCATTTACCCAAAATGGCTTAGGAGCTGGATGATTCTTTGTTACACCAAAAGGATGCACAATACCCAAGTCCTACAAATTATTATTCCCTTGTACAAATAATATGGCTGAATATGAAGCAATACTAATAGGACTCAAACTAGTATTACAATAGAAAATAACGGAGTTGAATGTTTATGGAGACTCCCAATTGATCATTAATCAAGTTAATGATGAATATCAAACCAAATATGATAAGTTCTTACCATATAAGCAGATGGAAGATGACTTCAAATAATATTTCATGGTGATCACATTTAAGAAAATTCCTCGATAAGACAATAAAGTTACAGATGCCATGGCAAAAATTTCTTCTTTGCTTGATATGGAAAACACATAAGCTCATTTTGAGTTCTTATTGGAACCCTTATCTTATCCTCCTTATGATGATCCTAACTCTTCAATCCTATGTCATTTGGTGAGTCAAAATTCCCTAATTTATGGAAAAATACATGCCTATCTTAAAGACAATATACTACCACCTGATTTATCTTGAAACCAAAAGGGAAACCTCCTTTTCCAAACATCTCATTACACCCTAATCGCTGATACCTTATATCGACGAGGTCTTGACAATATTCTCTTGTGTTGTCTTGAACATGATAAGTCTCAAACTGCTTTACGAGAAGTATACAAGGGTATATGTAGGTCACACTTGAGTGGTCATTCTTTGGCTAAGAAAATTAGGCATATGGGTTATTACTGGCCTACAATGGAGTCAAATTCCTTTCAATATGCTAAGAAATGTAAAAGCGTCAGATATATAGGAATCTAATTCATGTACCATCTCAAGAGTTTCATCCTTTTGCAACAATATGTCCATTCAACCAGTGGGGACTTGATCTCATTGGGGAAATTCATCCATATTCTTCCAATGGCCACAAATTTATCATTATAACAACCAAATATTTTACCAAATGGGTTAAAGCCATTCCACTCATAACTGCCATTGCCTAATAAGTCTTCATGTCCATCCTTAACTATATCATCTTTAGATATGGTATTCCAACATCCATAATCATAGATCATGGTAAACAATTCCAAAATAAGGAAATCAAAGAACTATGTGAGAAGTTTCACATCACCCATATTCTTCCTCCATATATTTTACACAAGGAAATGGTCAAGCTAAGGCTTCTAATTAAACCATTGTCACATCCATTCACACACCTACTTTAGCCACTCCATATTCCCTCATCTTTGGAAAGAAAGCTATACTCCCCCCCTCAAGGTCGAGTTACTATCTCTCAAAGTGACATTAAGGGATCTTATTCCAGATGAGGACTACAAAGTATTGCACTTACAAGAATTGGAATTGATAGATGAAAAGAGACAAAGATTTTAACCATCTGAAAGTGTATCAATAGAGGATGTCCCGTCAGTACAATAACAAAGTGAAACCTAGAGAATATGGATACATTATATATTTTATTATAGGATATGCATATCAATTATCAACTTCTAATAGGGAGCTGTTGGATGAACCTATCAACAACATACATATTATGAAATTCTATATCTAAAATCCTAGTGCAAGGGATGAAAAATATAATAACAAAAAAAACCAAAGAAAATGGTGAAAACCTAGCAACATGCGTCATTTGTGACAAAACTAGATCTTTTGTCTATTAGGATTCTTCTGAATTCTCCATCACCTAGTCTCTATCCATCATCCATTTTATCCAAATTCATCATCTTTCTTGTACATATTCATAATAAACTATCTACCACATACATATCCACAAAAAAGTTCCATCATAGCTTGGTCTACTTTGATCTTCATCCATATCTCCTTTCGTGTCTTTCTCCATCAATAAGTTAGTCCTATACCTAACTGGGGGCATGATCTTGACCTAGTTCTAGAAGTGGATCTTTGGAAAACCATGTCTCAAAAGAGGACAAAAAAACAATTTGTTTTTAACAATCTTCATACAAATATGCGAAAACCAAGCAGTACTCATCAGGGACTTCAACCTGTTGACTCATAACTCATAATGCTCAATCAAATTGTTACCTACATCAAAAGCTTTGACTTATCCAAGATTCTAAATGAATCACATAAAATAATAAAATGATCTTTGACAAGATATTTTTACATCTAGTGACAATTTTTATTGGTTTTTAGAGTAAATGCATTCATCAATTTTATTTCATTGCTATCACACTCTTATGATATTCTAGGATGTCTCACTGGTATGAGTTAATCGCTCTTATTTACCATTGTGACTAGAATAGCCAAGATTGAACATGATATTTTTCTTTGTTTGTTTTTTTGTGGGGTGTTTCCTATTGAACTAATTGAACATTTATTTTGGGGTAACTATGCCTAATGACCTTCATGCATCTATTGAGCATTCCATGCTAACAACTTTGATAGTCATACTACTGCATTGATCATGAAGAGTCATAATTGTCTTAACCTCAAATATTTGTTCATATGATGAATTGGAAAATATTCCTTATCTGTTGATCATGCAAATGAAACTCAGGTCATCTCATTTCAATTATACTTAGATATTTGTCAAGTTTGCAATACTAAAATCCATGTAAGGAATGCTTTGGTGATCCTAATTTAATTATATCATGATTCTTGTGCTCTGTTACAATAATAAAGAGCCCAATGATGATAAAAATTCATGCTACCTTCAAAAACAAGATGTTGCAAGAAAACAAAGAATGTGAACTTTAGTGTGACATTTATAATTTACATTTTACCTACCCATATTCATTTTCCATATTCATCCACATTCATTTCATTTGAGTGTGTGAGGTTCCTTTTATAGATTATGAGTCCATTCTTATAGGTCTTTTAATTTACATTTTACCTACCCATTTTCATTTTCCATATTCATCCACATTCATTTCATTTGAGTGTGTGAGGTTCCTTTTATAGATTATGAGTCCATTGTTATAGGTCTTTTAATTCTCTTTCATTAGGTCATTTAGGGTGAGAATTTTTTATTATCCAAATTGAAGCTATTGGTACATTAATCAAAATATTTTCATTTCATTATAGATTTCCATCATTAGCAAGTTCATTCACTTTTACATTAGGTATACATCCATTTTTAATTTTCAGTCATCATTATCATTTCTTATTACTCATTTCCCATTACAATTTGTCATTTTAGGCATCCATACATGGTAAAATAAAATGCATCCACTAAATCACATAACATCCATCAATTGCCATTTATAAATATTGCATAACCTATATTGCATTTACCACATTTTCATCCCATCAAAATGAAACATATAGAACATAACAAAATCCAAAATCATCACATCATAAGAGCATCATAACTCATGCATATAGCTACAAATAGAAATCATGTCATAATCATATCATATCACATCCTGCATAATGAGGTGTCAGTATCCATCACATATAAGCATCATAAATCTATAAAGATCACAAAAAAAAGAAGAAGTTTCCAATGTCCATAAGTCTTACATCTATGCATGATAAAAAATAATATACAATGTCCAATAGTTGATGATATACCATAATAATAACAAAATGTCTTGAAATACATAATCAATCAGAGTACAAAATATTTGTCCATGGTGTATACACAATGTCTAACTAGCATTTCCACCTGACTTTTTCTGCCTATCTCATCATCGAGGTATAAATGATCCGACCCCACCAGTATCTCTATCAGTTCGTCTATCCTCTAGTCTCTGGCCTCTATGATCTCGAGGCTACACCCTCACTATCTCTTTGTGGCTTGGCTGATGGTCTACCATAGTATTAGCTTTCTCTCAAGCTCTCCATCCTCTGATCCTCAAGAACAACTCTCTCATAAGCCTCCCTCTAATAGGTAATCTCCTTGCCAGTTCTCAACATAAGCCTCATACTCTCTTCATTTAGACCCAAGTCATGAGTCCTCTCCATCTAATCCAGTAGGGTCTCTTCTCTCTCTAATATATCTAGTGCCCTATCATTATTTCTTAGATCCTCTACTAGTTGTCCCTCCAATCTCTCTATCTACTTCTCTAGCTAAGGTACTTTGTTCTCCTACCTCTCTACCTCTAAAAATTCCTCTACAACTTTCTCCATCTCATCCTCCATGCCCACATCTTGAACATATACATCATCTCCCCCCATCTCTTCATCTTGATGTTGAACTTATATTGGATCATCTTGTCTAGGTCTCTCTACATCCTCACCCTCTTTGGCTTCTTGTGACATCTACATAGGATCATGTCCCTATACTAGATGAAATTGAGGAGATGGTCTCTCTCCTATACCTTGCACAAAACCCCCTCATATCCAGACTCACCTTGGTCCTCCCCCATCACCTCCATCTCTCCTTCCACCTCTCCTAACTCACCTCCTCCTTCTCTATCTTATTTAGTCGGCTCTCACTACTGGGGATGGCTCATCTGGAGATGATATTCATAAAATTGGGTGTCTCTAAAGAGACTGCTCATACTCCCATATCTGACCAGGATCCACTACATGCCTGCTCACCATCCAAGCCTAAAATGGTATGTGTTAGAACTCATGTCTCGACACCATCGGTCCCTAGTCCCTCCTCCCCTAGTGTGTCTGTGCAAACTTAGTCATGTCCTGGGGGATCCCCTGTAGTTGTCCAAACTATCTCTAGATATGACCCACTCACTATCTCTCTAGGATATGTGGCATCCAACCAATCAACCATCATGTCTAAAAGAAATATCCTATTTCCATCTCATCATCCCATGCCTTACAATCCAAGTAAGGTCTCTATATAACCCCATCCAATGTGTCTAGTACATATGTCCAATACTCTAAGTGTCCCAACCTCATCTAAGACTATATCAAAGCATACACATGAACAAACAATTGCCTTGCACCTTTGGATCTCATATGAACATGATGTGTCACTTCTATATGCTCCCAAGCCCATACATGTAAAAGAGTAACCCCATCTGATAATGGTGCACCTCCTCAATACACCACCTAATGTAAATCATGATATAAGTGTGCTAATACACACACTCCCTAAGAAACTCGGTTCCCCTCCTCCAACATTTGCTGCGATGGAAGATGAGGGTAAGATAAGGGTTGACAGGTTTAATGGGTAGAACTTTCAGTTATGGAAGATGGAAATGGAAAACTATCTTTATTAGAAGGATTTATGAAAGCCGTTGGAAGGAAAAACCAAGAATCAGGGATCTATGTCAAATGGTGACTAGGATCTTTCAGATAGAAGGGCACTTGGAAGCATTTGATTATGCCTGGAACCATCAATGGCATTTAATATTACAAAAGTGAAGACAATAGAAGAGTTGATGCAAACCCTAGAGAAACTATATGAAAAGCCCTTTGCTTCAAACAAGGTATTTCTCATGAAGCATTTATTTAATATGAAAATGACAGAAGGTGGATTTGTTGTAGATCATTTAAATGAGTTTAATACTATTACTAGTCAGTTATCTTCTATGGGTATCAATTTCAATGAAGAAATTAGGGCTTTCTTGATTTTGTGTTCTTTGCCTTAAAGATGGAATGGCTTGGTAATCGATGTGAGTAATTCTGTTCCTAGATCTAGTACCCTAAATTATGATGATATGATTGCTATTATTTTGAGTGAAGAAACTCGTAGGAAAACTTCAGGTGGATCTACATTAGGAAGTGCTTTGAATGCACAAAGTAGAGGCAGAATATTTGAGAGAGGAAGTAATTCTAGAAATCGTGAGAAATCAAGAGGAAAGTCAAAGGGGAGGAGGTTTCAATCGAGAGGACCGAATGATTGTTGGTACTATGGGAAACCAGGGCATAAGAAGAAAGATTGTTGGAATCGAAAGAAAAATGAAGGAGATAAACCAAATGGAGACAAGGAGGCAAATATGGTAAGTAACAAATCCAAAGAGGATGCTTTGCTTCTATCTTTAGAAAGTATTGATGATTCATGGGTTTTAGATTTTGGTGCTTCATTTTATGCTACACCTCATAGAGGTTATTCCATTGATTATGTCTAAAAGGATTTTGGGCTTGTTTATTTGGGGGATAATGAACCCTATCAGATTGTTGGAAAGAAAAAAGTAAAGATTAAGTTGCAAAATGGGAATCATTAGCTAGTACATGAGGTAAGACATGTTCCAAGGTTGAGTAGGAATTTAATTTTAGCAAGGCAACTCAGTGATGAGGGTTGTGTAGTTACTTTTAATGATAAAAATTGGAAGGTTTCAAAAGGTTCCCTTGTAGTAGCAAAAGGTGTGAAAGTAGGCTCATTATATCTTTGTATAGGTCATATTGTTCCTTCTACTTTAATTGTTTTAGAGAAAAATGAATGTTCAGGAACAGTTGTTGCAGTTGAGCAGGGAGAACAAATAGCTATTGTAGATTCTGATACAACTCTATGGCACAACAGACTTGGGCACATGAGTGATAAAGGTATGAAAGTACTTCATTCAAAGAATGTTCTACCAAGTCTAAAATGTGTTAATATGGATTTTTGTGAAAGTTGTGTGTATGAAAAACAAAAGAGAGTGAGTTTTGTGAAGTTTGGGAAGGAAAATAAAAGGATGAAATTAGAGCTTGTGCATACAGATGTATAGGGACAAGCTCAAATATCTTCCCTTGGTGGCTCTCATTATTATATTACATTCATTGATGATGCAACTAGAAAAATATGGGTTTATTTCCTTAGAAAGAAATATAATGTATTTCAAACTTTTAAGAAATGGAAATGCTTGGTTGAAAATGAAACTAGTAAGAAATTAAAATGTCTTAGATTTGATAATGATGGTGAGTATTGCAGTCATGAATTTGAAGATTATTGCTCCAATAATGGTATTCATAGATAAAAAACTATTCCAAGGACTCCATAGGAAAATGGAGTGGCTGAAAGCATGAACAAAACTATAATGGAGCATGCAAGGAGCATGAGGTTGCTTGTTGGGTTTTCTTTATGTATGTTGGGTTTCCCTTACACATGTGGGTAGAGGTTGTCAATACTATTGTATATTTGATTAATAGAGATCCCTCTACTCCTGTGGGTTGAAGTATTCTAGAGAAAGCATGGACTGGTAAGAAGGTGAGTTATTCTATTCTCAAAACCTTCAGTTGTGAAGCATTTACTCACATAGATTCTGAAAATAGAACCAAGCTAGAAGCTAAGTCAAAGAAATGCATATTTGTTGGATATGGCATTAATGAATTTGGTTATAGGCTTTGAGATTTTGAAAATCGTAAAATTGTAAGAAGCAAAGACGTCATATTCAATGAGAAAGTGTAGTGCAAAAATCTGTTGTAGCAATATGAGAAGAAAGAAGATGATTATGTAGTGCTGGATGATACTCCAAAAGATGATGTTCTAGCCATTCCTCATGATGTGCAACAACCACAACAACAAATACCACACACACCAGTGAATATTAGACAATCAAAAAGGCTAATTAGACCTCTAGAAAGATTTTATTTCTCTTTGTATTCTATTTTACTTACTGATGCTGGTGAACTTGAATGTTACGATGAAGCTGTGCAGCTGGATACTAAGATTCAGTAGGAGTTTGCAATGAAAGATAAAATGGATTCTTTGTTGAAAAATAAGACATGGGATTTATGCAAGATGCCTGCAAGTAAAAGGGCTTTACAAAATAAGTGGGTTTACAGATTAAAAGAAGAGGATGGAGGTAAGAAAGATTTAAAGCTAGGTTAGTTGTAAGAGGATTTGCATAAAAAAAGGGCATTGATTTTGATGAGATCTATTTTCTCCTCTTGTTAAAATGACTTCTATTCGTACTGTTTTAAGTATTGTAGCTACTAAAGACTTGAATTTAGAGCATCTTGATGTTAAAATGACCTTCCTTCATGGCGATTTGGATAAAGAGATATATGGCTCAGCCATAGGGATTTGCGATAAAAGGTAAGGAGAACCTAGTGTGCAAATTGAAGAAAAGTTTATATGGCTTGAAGCAAGCACCTTGGCAATGGTATCTAAAATTTGACAGTTTTATACATGAGCACAGATATAGTAGGTGTCATTTAGATCATTGTGTTTATTTTAAGAGGTTGGATGATGACAACTACATTATTTTATGTTTATACGTTGATGATATGCTTGTAGCTGGGTCTAACATGGATCACATTAAGGGGCTAAAATTCTAGTTAACACATGCATTTGATATGAAGGATTTGTGGGTAGCAAAACAAATCCTTGGTATGAAGATTTGCAAAGATAGGAAGAATAGGAAATTGATGCTATCTTAGACTGATTATGTTGAGAAGATGTTGCAACATTTCTCTATGGAGAATGCTAAAGTTGTCAGCACACCTTTACTTGGTCATTTGAAGTTGACTAAAGAGATATGTCCAAGACACAAGAAGAGGAGGATAATATGTCTAACGTATGCTATGCTTCAGCTATAGGAAGCTTGATCTATGCTATGGTATGTACAAGGTCAGATATTGCACATGCAGTGGGAGTCATTAGCAGGTATATGAGTAATCTAGGAATTGAGCATTGGAATGCAGTTAAATGGATTCTCAAATATTTGAGAGGAATGTCCAATAAGTGTTTACACTTTGGGAGCTCTACTACTGATTTACAAGGCTATGTTGACTCAGATTTGGTAGGGGATATTGATACCAGGTGCAGTACTACAGGTTATGTCTTTACTGTTGGTAGGGTAGCCGTGAGCTAGGTTTCTAGGTTACAGAATGTTAATGCTTTATCCACTATAGAGGTAGAGTATGTTACTGCTACAAAGGTAGTGAAGGAGATGATATGGCTTCAGTTCTTCTTACAAGAATTAGGATACCCTCAAAAGGATAATTATTTGTTTATAGATAGTCAAAGTGCTATTCATCTTGCAAATAATTCATCTCTACATTCAAAGACCAAATACATACAGTTGTGGTACCATTTCATTTGTTTAGTTTTGGATGATGGATAGTTACAACTAGACAAGATACATATAGATGACAATCTAGTAGATATGTTTAGAAAGGTAGTAACAAGGGAGAAGCTGAACTCCTCTTTAGCTTTTGTTGGTCTTCTAGACTAAACATGAATAAAGGAATAGTAGAGTCTAGGGTGGTTTGATCCAGTGGGAGCCTCATGGAGCAGCGACATAGCTACAGGATCAATCTCCAAGTGGGAGATTGTTGTTTAGTGTGGAGCCTGATCAGTCCCCAAGTGGGAGATTGTTAGTTTGTGGTGACTGATTAGGAAAGTACTGTACATCATAAATTCTTTGGGGCTCCATAATTTTTTTGGGATTTTGGGCCAACATGTAATTATTAATTATAACCCTAAAGCAGTAAAAATAGTTGTATAAAAGGGCTTAGGGTTAGGAATTGTTTCATTGTGGTGATGCAAAAATTGGTTATTGCAGCGTTATTGAGTTGTAAGGGATTACAAATTGTAATGAGGTTGTAATCATTGGATTGTAATAATATCAGACCTGTTGTTTGGTGGACATAGCCCAGGGATTGGGTGAACTATGTTAAATCTTGGTGTCTTGTGTTCTTTTTTGTGTGATCTATTATTTTATGATATTGTATAGATTTGTATGTAATTATTATTTCTATCCATGGTTTAATCCTAACACACTATACATGTTACAGGATATGAAAGGTTGAAAGAATATACATTTATAAAAATAGATAACATCATCCCTTTTGGATCCATGAAACAAAGTACAATACAATAAGTGAAATCATCCATCATAAAGATATAACCATCTATCATAATACACAAAGATAGAATGAAAGGAAATGCAGACAAGGAACTTCAACATCAATGGATGGATCTCAATGGTAAAAGTAAAAAGCACTACTACTTGACCTCATGGTAACCCAAAAAGGTCCACTCCCACTGTGCTAAGGAGATAGTCTCAAGTCCCAAACAAGATATCAATCCCAAAATCAAAAGTAATATCTATGTTAAGGAAAATCCTAAAAGTAATCTAACTTAAAGGTTCCAAGATAAATTGACATCTAGACCCAAAGACAAACAAAGACACATAGGGAATCTACTATGCAAGTAGGCAACTGTCATCACACGAATCAATGCTAGAGTTACCCTGACAGTTTAACTTGACCTTGGCCCCCTAGTGACTCTATGTGGCATTGGTATCCTTTTATACTAACAAGGCATATTAACAATTCATGGTCGCAACAAAGCATCCTCTCTACTCCCATCCTAGTCTGTAATAGCACTCGAGGCATGGGTGAGGAAAGACAAAGAATTTTATTAGGTTCATTTTACTCTCATTTAGTGTAGTGTTTTCAATTATTAAACAACCTACAATGGGTTACCCTAGCAGCCACTTTGGGCCTAAACCTACATTGCAAGCCACTTCCTGACATCACATATAGATAACCTATCCTAAGCTCATAAAAGTACAAATCAAAGAATTATAGTTTTTACCTCAGTCCTATATAAGTGATTGGAAAGGATCAAAAGATAAATCACAGTAAAACTTCAGTTCTTTACAAGCAATTGGAAAGCGTCCTAAAAATAATTGATTGAAGACTCAAAGGTGAAGACAAATATGTCATACTATTCGTCACGTTACCACACAAGAACACTAAAAGCAATAATGGACAATAGATCCAAACTCATCATAAAGCATATCAGACACATTACCATAGTTGAGTTTAAAAGATCAAAGATCAAATCATCATAATATCACAAACACATAACCCCCAAGCCTCTGGTGGATGTCGTAAGACTGGTCAACACTCCAGTCAACCCAAACCCAAAACATAAGATAACATACAGTTAAGAGTGTAGTTCCATAGTTTGGTTTGATTTTGAAAACACATAGTTTGAGCTAATAGTAAGGTTTGAATTTTCATTCAATGTAAGTTTTAGAATATATGAATTTTATAGTTTATCCTTACAACTTAACCCATTCTCATTTTTGAACAATTTGCACAATTTATCCTTAATTTACAAATATCCCCATTAAATATCACAAGATGACTTGAAAATGATTATCTATTAAATTATTAAAATAATAATTATCGATCATTAAATAAAACACTCATGATTCTATTAATAATCAATTTATTAAATAATAATAATATAGAAATTTATTTTAACATTATTGATTGATACTCATCAATAATAATCTGAATTACTCAATTATTAATTATTAATTAAAATTCTTTAATAATTAATAATTAAAATTATTAATAAATAATAATTAAAAATTTAAATTAAATTAAATTTAATAACATTAAAAATAACTTTTAAAAAGTTGCATATACCCAAAGGTGTGGTTAAAGCCTGTCGGTCGACCTTTTTAGGTTGTTGTTGTGTGGCCGCAAGTTGTCTGTTACCGCACACAACAATATTAAATATTGATGCTATGCGGCAATATAGTCTACGTCGCAGATAGTGACAAGGCCCATGGGGAGGTAAAATGAGGAGGTGGGAAATTGGTGGTCCCGCCTCCTCCAAATTCATATATATATATATATATAATAAACATAGAAAATTTAGTTTGATAGGAAAACCTAAATCAACTGGTCAAATTTTTAATTTTTAATTTATTTCTTTTTAGAACTAACTCTGATCTATTAACAATTATTCAATTCATGGAACGAGGGTTTCCTAGTTTTCAATCCTCATATACAAAAGAATTCACATGAGTAACAATAATCCACAATGAGAGATTGAAAGATTTATCACAGATGAAACTTGAAACAAAAGATTCAACAAGCATGATGAAAACACGAAATTCAAAGAAACATAATTCATTGGGTGAATAAAACATGAGGCTCTACTTGGTTCTAATGCTAACTCACAATCACCTGAAGATTGTGAGAGGAATCTCTTCTCTCAAAACTTTCTCTCTCAAAATTCCCTTCTCCAAAATTCTCGGTCCCTTCAAAATGAACTCTCCATCTCTGATATGGAGTTCTTCCCTAAAATCGGGGCATTGATTGTGAAATCACGCAAAAGAACTCAATCACAATCTTTTAACTCCTTATTAACTTTTTCAAATATCCATGCAAACTTTATAAAAAATAAAATATCTTTAATAATTTTATTTCTCTTTCACTCTTCAATTTATTTTTGAAGCATTTTTTGATAAAATATAATTAACTTAAGTAATAATAATATTTAGCATTTATTAGGCAAGAGCCTACAATACAACGGTAAATTGTGAGCCTCTTATCGAAGAGGTCTTGGGTTTGAATCTACCTGTGCTTAATAAAATAATAATTAATAACAATACATATTAATTAATCTTGACTTCGGCCTCTTACCCATCAAAAAATAAAAATAAAAATATTTAGCATTTATTTAAAAATGATCTCCTAAATATATTAAATTAAATAAATATTATTATGCTCTAAAATTATACTATAAATTTCTCGTTAAATTTAATTATTTTATTTAATTAATTTTCAATAAATTAAATATTGAAATAATCTTAATAATTTTCCATTAAACTAAATCATTAATTAATCTTTTAATTTGACTTAATAAACAAAAAAATTACCAAAGACCTACAAGACGAAATATAAAAACCCATCATAAAATACCATATACAAGATCAAACTCAAGGGTTTAAAATCATGATTTTACATCATACAACACATTCAGAAGGGTAAACATCTCAGATACTTGTCCTAATTTTCTATGACAACTATTTTAAAGGTTAGGATTTGGAATCAAGAATTTATCTCCCCTCTCTTACCATTGAGATATTGCGATAGGGTACACTCATCCTAGCAATTCAGGAAAGTCGATACCTAGTACCTAAAATCTGCATAAAATCCACACATGTACAAACACATATATTCTAAACTAAACATGCAATGGCAGGAAGTGATGCATCGTGTAGATCCCGACAAGCAGGTGACTACGACTCCCTTCCTTAACCACATCAGAAATGCCATACAAAAAGAAAATATACACGCACACCATACACATGTAGTATGGGGAAAGTATCCATAAGAAAACATGTATAATAATCCATCTAACTAACATCATCTAATAACTAAAATCACTATAATAATAATCATCAAGGTATAATCATGCATACATGAAGTAACAAGTACCAAGTAGTCTCATCATATAACCAATTGAGTATGAAAATAATATTTGATAACCTGAAAGATAATGCTACTAATCATCAAGCATTAACTAGCCTCAAAGAGTTCAACAATAATAACAAAATGTAAAATAGGGGCATACACTACATCCACCCCCCTAGACTTAGGTTTACTCTTGAAAGCTTATTAACAAATAGGGATATAAATCCCATAGACCAAATGCATCCTCCCATGTAGTTGATGACTCATCAGTAGGGTCCCATTGGACCCTTACCCGCTCTATGGTTCAACCCCTGAGGATCAACTCTTGTTGCTCCAAAATGTGAACCGGCTCAAAAGCCAGCTACCTATCCCCTACTTGTAATACATTCCAATCAAGAACATGTACCACGTTAGGCATATACTATCTAAATACAGAAACATGGAAAACATCATGAACACGAGCTAGGCTGGGTAGAAATGCAAGATGACAGGCAACTGGACCTATCCTCTAAAGAATCTCAAATGGTCCCACAAAGCAAGGTGCTAGCTTTGAACCCTTTTCATAATTGATTAGACTCTTTCGTGGATGCACTCTCAAGAACACTTTCTCTCCCATAGCAAACTGCTTATCCATCATATGAGCATCAACATATGTTTTCTGTCTGTCCTGTGCTATAGACACATGCTCATAGATGCACACTACATGTTGCTCCATATCTCAAAGCATCTTAGGACCCAATAGGATGCGATCCTCAAGACTGTCCCAACTCAAAGGTGTATGACAAGGATGACCATACAAGGCCTAAAAAGGTGCCATGCCAATAGAACTGTGATATCTATTGTTATAAGAAAAATCCACTAGGTAAAGATAATCCTCCCAAAGAGTTTGTCTGTCCATCACATACATCCTCAACATATCCTTCAGGACTTGATCCACTCTCTCAGTCTACCCATATGTCTCTAGGTGATAAGATGAGCTAAAGTTCAATTGCGCTCCAAGGTCATGCTGTAGTGATGTCCAAAATGTGGAAGTGTATATAGGATCCATATTCGAAATGATCTTTCGGGGAATTCCATGTAATCTCACGATATCATGCATGAAGACATTAGCTACAGAAGCTGTAGTGCAGGATGAACTCATCGGTGAAAAATGTACCACCTTAGTCAACCGATCAACGGTGACCATAATAGTGTCATGTTGATGAGCAATCATAGGCAATCCTACTATGAAATCCATAGAGATGATATCCCACTTCCATGAAGGAATGAGATTAGGTTGTAAAAATCCCACTAGATGCTGGTTCTTTGCTTTGACTCTCTGATACTCAAGACACCTAGTCACAAAATCAATGATATCACGCTTCATCCCTATCCAATAAAATAGATGTTGCAAATCTTCATGCATCTTCTTAACACCTAGATGTACTGAGTAAGGTGCGCGATGAGCCTTCGATAGGATCAATGTACGATGCTCATCCAGTAGTGGTACATAGATCCTTCTTGAATGTTGTAAAAGGCCATTCTGACTCCAAAATATAATATGAAAATCTACCCTCTAACGGTCTCCCTAAATCTATCTCTCTGCTTACCTCCTGATACCAAATATCTGTAGGAAGTGCTTGAAGTATATGACTCCTCAATTCCACACTAAGAGTCATAGATAATGTCACATGTCTCCTATGACTCAAAGCATTAGCTACCACATTCTCCTTTCCTTGAATATATTTCACCTCAAAGTCATACTTACAAAGAAACTCCATCCAACGCCTTTGCCTAGCATTCAAATTAGGTTGGGTGAATATGTACTATAGACTACAATGATCACTATGAAGTTTGAATCTGTGTCCCAACAAGAAGTGTCTTCATCTCACTAAGGCATGAACTACCACAACTAACTCAAGATCATGCATAGGATAATTTAGCTCATGATCCTTGAGTTTGTGTGATTCATATGCAATTGCCCATCCATCCTGCATCAGTACTACTCCAATTCCCTCAAGGGAAGCATTTGCAGACACCATGAAGTCATCTACTAGATTAGGTACTGATAAGATAGGTGCACAAGTCAAAAGATCCTTGAGCTTTCGATATGCTTCCTTGCATTTCCCCATCCATAAAAACTTCTTTCCTTTCTTCTAGAGGGAAGTGATAGGATGTGCTATTCTGGAGAACTTTTGGATGAACCTATGATAATAACTAGCTATACATATGAAGCTACAAATTTTTGACATGGTAGTGGGTGTGGGCCAATCTACCATTGCTTGAATCTTCATAGGGTCTACAAAGATACCTTCACGTCATATGATATGCCCTAAATAACATATATCTAATTGAAAGAAACCACAATTTGCTGAGTTGGCACAAAGTTGATTATCTCTCAAGCACTGCAAAACCAAACACATATATATCTCATGCTCCTTCTAGGATCTAGAATATATCAGTATATCATCTAGGAACACAAGTACAAATATGTCAAGATAGGAATCAAACACTCCATTCATTAGACACATGAAGACTGATGGAGCGTTCATTAGCCCAACATGGACTATTGTGAACTCGTAGTGCCCATAGCGAGTTCAAAAGGCAATCTTATGAATATTAGCATCCTGAATGTGAAGCTAATGGTATCGTGACTTAAGATCAATTTTGGAGAACACTGTAGCTCCCTTAATCTAATCAAATAAATCATCAATCCTTCATAAAGGATACCTTTTATTTATTGTCACCTTGGTCTGCTGTCTATAATCAATACATAGGCACAAAGAACCATCCTTCTTCTTCACAAAGAGCACTGGAGCTCCCCATGGTGATACACTTGATTGGGTACTACCCTTGGCCAGAAGGTCCTCAAGCTATAAGTGCAATTCACTCAATTCCTGAGTAGTCATACGATAAGGAGCTCTAGAAATAGGCTCTACTTCTAGAATGAGATTAATGCTACAGTCAATATCTCTCTTTGGGGGTATGCTAGGAATCTCACTAGGAAAGGCATCCGCATATTCCTACAGAGTAGGGTGGTCTATAGTCTTTCTTGTGGGGTCTTCTTCTTCTAGCTCACTTACTGTAATAACAAATACTTGACATCCGTTATGAAAGCTCTACTTTATTTGCATAGAAGATATCATCTATAGAGATATGGGTCTTTGTTTCCCCATAATCTCTACATCATCTTGACACACAATGGTCTTCTTTCTATAGTCTATACTAGCTCTATGAGAGCCAAGCCAATCCATACCTAAGATCACATCATAAGAGCCAAGAGGAATTACTCGAAGGTCAATTGATGTCACAAAACCTCTTAATCTTAGTTCACACTTTTGAACTACAGAATCTGTGGAAACCCTAGCACCTGAGGCTAGTTCCACTTGCCAACCCAAATCTTGCTTAATCGCTACTAGTTTACACTTAGCAACTAATGATGATGAAATAAAAGAGTTTGTGGCACCTAAATCAAACAATATAGAGAGAGTGTACCTCACATAGCTCCCATAGTATCAACCACAGTCCCCTGATGGTCTGCCTAATGGTGGTCCACGCTACAAATACCTTATGAGCTATACTAGCATCTCCAACTATGGGCTTAGATGCTACTGGCCTAGAACCTAGATATTGAGATGCATGTTGTGGACAGTGGGCTGTAATGTGTCCAAACTTCCCACAAGAATAAAATCCTATGCCTCTTCTAGATACCCTCCCTACTGGAGGTGCACTCAACTATTGGTGGCTATCCCTACTAGCAAAAGTCTGGTTTCTCTACGCATGTTGAGTGTTCTAATTTTGCTTTTTGCACTGTGCATTACGATAGTTTTTAGAGTTAGAACCACCACCACCACTCTATGCCTAAGGGTATGATCCCTTCTATTGCTATTGTTGCTAAGGTTGCTATTGGTTATGATTCCCCTTAGGAAAAGGAGGTTTCATGTTCCCACCTAAGTTGTGGTTACCCTTAGTTCCTGATACTGTAGGTGCTCCCACAAAATCCCCATGTCCTAGGTTAACACTCTGCTCTACAAGAATGGCTCGATGTACTACATCTTTGAGGGTCTTAGGTTCAAATACCTTAACACCCCCAACTAGATGGTTGTTCAAGCCTCTGATGAAATGTTGTGCCAATTGTGCTAGGTTATCACTAATTCCTACATAGAACCTGAATACTGAGACGCACACTATGGACAATGGGCTGCAATGTGTCCAAACTGTCCACAAGAATAACATCATGTGCCTTAGCCAGATCCCCTCCCTATTGGAGGTGCACTTGGCTATTGGTGGCTATCCCTACTAGTAAAAGATTGGTTGCTCTACGTAGGTTGAGTGTTCTAATTTTTCCTATTGCACTGTGCATTGCAATAGTTTTTAGAGTTAGAACCACCACCACCAATTTGTGCCTGAGGGTATGATCCCTTCTGTTGCTATTGTTGCTGAGGTTGTTATTGGTTCTGATTCCCCTTAAGAAAAAGAGATTTCCTGTTTCCATCTGAGTTGTGGTTACCCTTAGATCCTGATACTGTAGGTGCTCCCACAAAACCCCTGTTCTAGGTTAACACTCTACTCTAAAAGAATGGCTTGATGTACCACATCTTTGAGGGTTTTAGGTTCAAATACCTTAACACCCCCAACTAGATAGTTGTTCAAGCCTCTAATGAAATGTTGTGCCAAATATGCTAGGTGATTACTAATTCCCACATAGGGCATGAGCTCATAGAATTTGTACTCATACTTTGCTATGATCACAATGAACTATATCAGGTTGTGGAATTCATTTGTTCTCTACTGGTTCCATTCCTTTGGTAGGAACCGCTCATGGAAATTTTCTAGTAATAACTCCCATGTGACATTGTTCATGTTTATATCTAGTTTCTTCTCTTTGATAGTCCACCAAGTGGCTCCAAAGAGTTCTAGGTTGGTAATAGAAAACCTCACTTTGACATTAGTGTCGAAGTCCTGAATAGCAAAAACCCTATCAAGAGCAATAAATCACAGCTTGGCTACATAACCTGAACCCATCCCATTAAAGGGCTTGATGTTGGACCTCTAAAGGTCCTTCACCTAAGAAACTACAATAAATATTTTTTAGTCCCTCTTAGGGCTCCTATACCTAGGTCTATGCTCATATCCTACCTGGTGTGCTCCATCTTGAACAACACCCTAAAGAGGAGGTAGGTGATCAATGATGGTCTTCATCATTTGCCTCAGGTCAAATTCCTCTGAGTCGGCCTACTGCTCTCTATGGTTCTCTTCCTAATGCTCATTGACATGATCTCCCCTATCCTCTTCCTGATTAGGCCCTTCATGGACAAATTCATGTACACTGATACTTTTGCCTCATCTAGGGCCTCTACCACGACCAAGGCTATGGCCTCTAACAAAAAATATCATCCTAGATACCCTTCTACAATAATATCCAAGATACAAGATGCTCTAATAACCATAAAACATACTACGATAAAGCACAAATAAAAGACACATGTTTTGAAAACAATATAAGTCAATTTTCAATTTTGCCTATCTTAGGTTTAAGTATATTTCAGTTTTGAAATCTAAGTGTTCAAGTTTGAAAATATACAACTAATAGCTTAAGTTTTTGTTTTAGTTCAACTAGTTAATAACTAGTGGCATTCCAATATGCCCAGAGCTCCCAATGTAGAACTAGGCTCTGATACCAAATGTAACACCCTGCCAAGGGATCCAAAATAATTAATCCTAAAGTTCTCTAAAGTTTTACTAAGCTTTCCAAACATTTTTTTAATAAAAAGAATAACGTGCACAACAATCATAAAGTAGCAAAAGTAATAACATACAATCATACATAAGCAAACATAACATATTACATTTCCTAAGGATCCCAAGATGTTGAGTCACATTTAAATTTAAATAATACTAAATCCACTAAATAACACATCCACATAAAAGAATAACTACAAGTCCAAGTCCATTTAAATAATATACATTTGTTATGAATGCCACTTGGCAATAAAATTTGAAATGCACAATCATCCGTTGTACATGTCACAGGGTATGAAAGGCTGAAAGAATATACATTTATAAAAACAGATTACATCATCCCTTTCGGATCCATGAAATAAAGTACAATAAAATAAGTGAAATCATCCATCATAAAGATATAAGAATCCATCATAATACACAAAGATAGAATGAAAGGAAATGCAGACAAGGAACTCCAGCCACGACATCAATAAATGGATCTCAATGGTAAAAGTAAAAATCACTACCACTTGACCTCATGGTAACCCAAAAAGGTCCACTCCCACCATGCTGAGGAGATAGTCTCAACTCCCAAACAGGATATCAATCCCAAAATCAAAAGTAATATCTATGTCCAGGAAAAATCTAAAATTAATCTAACTCAAAGGTTCCAAGATAAATCGACATCTAGACCCAGAGGCAAACAAAGACATGTAGGGAATCTACTATGCAAGCGGGCAAGTTTCATTGCAAGAATCAATGATAGATTTACCCTGGCATTCTAACTTGACCACGGTCCCCTAGTGACTCTATGCGGCACTAGTATTCTTTCGTACTAACAAGGCATAGTAACGATGCATGGTCGCAACCAAGTGTCCTCTCTACTCCCATCCTAGTCTATACTAGCACTCAAGGCATAGGTGAGGAAAGACAAAGACTCTTATTAGGTTCATTTTACTCTCATCTAGTGTAGTGTTTTCACTTATTAAACAACCTACAATGGGTTACCCTGGCAACCACTTTGGGCCCTGACTTCTATTGCAAGCCACTTCTTGACATTACATATAGATAACCTACCCTGAGCTCATAAAAGTACAAATCAAAGAATCATAGTTTTCACCTTAGTCCTGCATAAGTGATTGGAAAGCATCAAAAGATAAATCATAGTAACACCTCAATTCTTTACAAGCAACTAGAAAGCATCCCAAAAATAATTGATCGAAGACTCAAAGGTGAAGAAAAATATGTCATACCATTCCTCATGTTACCACACAAGAACACTGAAAGCAATAATAGACAATAGATCCAAACTCATCATAAAGCATATCAGACACATTACCATGGTTGAGTTTAAAAGATCAAAGATCAAATCATCATAATATCACAAACATAGAACTCCCAAGCCTTTGGTAGACATCCTAAGACTGGTCAACACTCTAGTCAATCCAAACCCAAAACATAAGATAACATACAATTAAGAGTGTAGTTTCATAGTTTGGTTTGATTTTGAAAACCCTTAGTTTGAGCTAACAATAAGGTTCAAATTTTCATTCAATGTAAGTTTTAGAATATATGAATTTTACAGTTTATCCTTATAAGTTAACCCATTCTCATTTTTGAACAATTCGCACAATTTATCCTTAATTTACAAATATCCCCATTAAATATCACAAGATGACTTGAAAATGATTATCTATTAAATTATTTAAATAATAAATATCGATCATTAAATAAAATACTCATGATTCTATTAGTAATCAATTTATTAAATAATAATAAAGAAATTGATTTTAATATTATTGATTGATACTCATCAATAGTAATATGAATTACTAAATTAATAATATTAATTAAAATTATTTAATAATTAATATTTATTAATCATTAATTAATTTAATAATTAATAATTAAAATTATTAAAAAATAATAATTAAAATTATTAATGAATAATAATTAAAATTTTAAATAAAATAAAATAAAATAAAATAAAGAAGACAACTTTTAAAAAGTTGCATATACCCAAAGGTGTGGTTAAGGTTTGCTAGCCAGCCTTTGTAGGTTGCTACCATGTGGCCATAGGCTATTTGTTGCTACACATAGCAGTATTAAATACTACTACTGTGGCGACAGTACAATCTATACCACAGAAAGTTACAAAGCCCACAGGGAGGTGGGGAATTGGTGGCCCCGCCTCCTCCAAACTCGTTTATATATATATATATATATATATATATATAATATAAAATCATAGCAAATTCAATTTGATAGGAAAACCCAAATCAATTGGTCAAATTTTTAATTCAAAATTGATTTCTTTTCAAAACTAACTCTGATCTATTAACAATTGTTCAATTCATGGAACGAGGGTTTCCTAGTTTTCAATCCTCACGTATAAAAGAATTCACATGAGTAACACTAATCTATAATGAGAGATTGAAAAATTTATCATAGACAAAATTTGAAACAAACAATTCAGCAAGCACGATGAAGACAAGAAATTCAAAGATACATAATTCATTGGGTGAATAAAACACGAGGCTCTACTTGGTTCTGATGCTAATTCACAATCACTCAGAGATTGTGAGAGAAATCTCTTCTCTCAAAACCTTCTCTCTAAAAATTCCTCTCTCCAAAATTCTTGATCACTGCGAAATGAACTCTCCATCTCTGATATGGAATTCTTCCCTAAAATCGAGGCACTAATTGTGTGATCATACGAGAGAACTCATTGATCACAATCTTTTATCTCCTTATTAACTTTTTCAAATATCCATGCACACTTTATGCAAATTAAAATATCTTTAATAATTTAATTTCTCTTTCACTCTTCAATTTATTTTCGAAACATTTTTTGATAAAATATTAATTAACTTAAGTAATAATAATATTTAGAATTTATTTAAAAATGATCTCCTAAATATATTAAATTAAATAAATATTATTATGCTCTAAAATTATACTATAAATTTCTCATTAACTTTAATTCTTTTATTTAATTAATTTTCAATAAATTAAATATAATTAAGTAATGAAATAATCTTAATAATTTTCCATTGAATTAAATAATTAATTAATCTTTTAATTTGACTTAATTAACAAAAAAATCACCAAAGACCTACAAGACAAAATATGAAAACCCATCATAAAATACCACATACAAGATCAAACTCAAGGGTTTAAAATCACAAATTTACTTCATACGATGCATTCGAAAGGGTAAACATCTTAGATTATTGTCCTAATTTTCTAGGACAATTGGTTTAAAGGTTAGGATTTAGACTCAAGAATTTATCTCCCCTCTCTTACCATTGAGATATTGTGATAGAGTATGCTCATCCTGGTAATTTAGGAAAGTCGATACTTGGTACCTACAATCTACATAAAATCCATGCATGTGCAAACACATATATTCTAAACTAAATAGGCAATGGCAGGAAGTGGTGCATAGTGTAGATCTCGACTAACAAGTCACTACGACTCCCTTCCTTAACACATCAGAAATGTCATACATAAAGAAAATATACATGCACACCATACACATGCAGTATGGGGTAAGTATCCATAAGAAAACATGTATAATAATCCATCTAACTAACATCATCAAATAACTAATATCACTGTAATAATCATCATCAAGGTATAATCATGCATACATGAAGTAACTAGTACCAAGTAGTCTCATCATATAATCAACTGAGTATGAAAACAATATCTAATAACCTAAAAGATAATGATACTAATCATCAAGCATAAACTGACCTAAAAGAGTTTGACAATAGTAACAAAATGTAAACTAGGGGCAGACACTACATTAGCAGGTTTGTCTTTTAGAAAGTTTTTCTTCAGGTAACATAGCTTCACACTTGGCATACTTATAGATAGTGGAGAGTTAATATAGTTTTGATAAATCATGCATGTGGGAGGTTCAACTTTATTCTATTTTCAATAGATATGGAAGGCCTTATTAATCTCACTATTGACTAATTATGAGAAATTATGCAAGCTAGTGGAAAAGACATATTTCTAAAATCACATGACTTTTAAAGATTATCATTTTATCCTTTGTAAGTGCACATTTGACCATGACTCCAATTTATCATTTGCAGTGAGAAATTTAATTAAAGAACAATACTTTAGAGATGTGGTGAATAATTAAAGGTGATATCTCATCTGCACAAATATATCGTGCTTGAAGTGCTTCTAGGTGGCCAAGAAAATTGTGGGTGAAGAGGTAATTGCTCCTACCAAAAAATGGTTCATTTTCCTTTCTCAGGTCTATCTTTTTATCTAATGTCTTAGATTATGTTCAATGTTGGAATGCAATGGATAAGATTATTACAAATGTATTTACTTCAGAGTTGCAGGATTATATTATTCTTCTTAACATCATCATGAATTACAAATTATGGTATACGAAGGCTTTTGTAGCTAGAATTATGCCCAAGGAGCCTTTGAAATTCAATTGTGAGTATAAACTAATGTTGAATAGCATGAAAAGATTAGTTATTGCTATGAATCATGAGCCATTTATGTATGCAACAATGCTTGTGAGTGGTAAGCTACTTTTGTCATTCTTTGTGTGCTAAAACTATTTGGGCTATGGAGCTATGATTTGGGTGGTTGCCAAGGAGACCAACTCTGATGTTGATACTTGTTTTGATAAGTCAGGATGTTTGTGATGTGGATGGGTCATACAATCTTTAAGATGACATGGCTTACCTATTACATAGGTCGAATACAATACATGGTTAAGTGTTGGAATTTCCTTTACATAGGTCGAGTACAATACATGGTTAAGTGTTCATGTTCATTTCAGGATGGCTTAAACATCACACACTAATATTCATTTTAAGACTAAAAGTGCTAAATAGTGAAAGTTGACTTATTTTTTCCAAGCTTAATTTTCTCCTCAGTGTCTGATGTTTAAGGGTGATTTTAGTTTAAGTTTGGTAAGGGAATGATATGGGATGTGATCACTCGTACTTTATTCCCATGGTTCACAATTAGAAAATTATACTTGGATCTTCATGTAATTGACTTTTGGATTTGATGTTGATAGGGGGTATTATGTAAATCTCTATAACCCTTGTTATAAAGTCAACAATATTTTGATCATGTATTTTGTATTATGGGATCTATTGAGTCTACCATGTATATCACTTCTCCGAGATCTCATTGGAGTATGGATTATTTTTAGGTTGTTTATTTTTGTCTAGGTTTGACTATAGATGATGTGGTGTATTATTGTATCCTATTTTATAAGGGAATCTTTTCGTGCCCTCATGCTATATGTTTGTAATTGTAATATGTGAATTATTGGCAATTAATGGAGGTTTTCTTACTGATTCTTTCCTCCAAGAGCCTTCAACCATTTTTTTTTTAATAATATATATATTATAGTGGCTTTCCACTTTCACCAATTTTTTTTTATAATACCATCCTTTCATGTAGAGATTTCTCAAACAATCTTCTTGTAACGCCCCGCCAAGGGATCCAAAAGAATTAACCTAGAGTTTCACTAAGTTTGCTAAACATTTTTTTTTAAAAGTAAGAATGTATAACATACACATCAAACACATAGTAGCGGAAGCAATAACATGTAATCAACAAACATACATCACAAGTTACATTCCTTAGGGATCGCAAGACGTGGAGTCACATTTAAATTTAATTAATTCTAAGTCTAACAACTACCACATACATATGAAAGAATAATCAGAAAGTCCAATGTCCATAATATACATTTGTTCTGAATGCCTCTTGGCAAATTAATTCGGAATGCTCAATCATCCACTGTACATGTCACAGGGTATGAAAGGCTTAAAAGAATATACATATATAAAGATAAAGATACATCATCCTCAATTCCATGATACAAAGTACAGTAAAATAAATGAAATTATATACCATACATGATACATCCATCCATCATAAAAAGATAAAACATCCACCATAAAATCTAACTATTCATCATAATAATCCATGAACAGAATGAAGGTATAAGCCAATAGTAATACTCTAGCCACGGTGTCTCGGATGGATCTCAATGGTAAGAGTAAAAGCACTACCACCCGACCGTGTGGAACCCAGATGGTCCACTCCCACCGCGCTGAGGAGATAGTCTCAAGTCCCAAACAAGGTATCAAAACATAAAACACAAGTACTCTCTAAGTCTGGGAAATCCTAAAAGTATACTAACTCAAAAGTTCAACATAGATAGACATCTAGACCCAGAGGCACCACAAAGACACGTAGGAAACCTACTATGCAAGCGGGAAAGTGTCATCGCAAAAGTCACATAGAAGTTACCCGAGCAATCCCTTAGGAATCTCAGGTCCCTAGTGATCCCTGCGGCCACTAGTATCCTCTCGTACTGACGAGGCATACTGCAGAATGCAAGGTCATAACCAAGCGTTCTCTCTACCCCATCCTAGCCTGTACTAGCACTCAAGGCATGGGAGAGAACATACAATTATCTTATTAGGTTCATTTAAGTCAATATTTAGGTGAGATGTTTTCACTTGTTAAAACAACTTACAATAGGTTACTCCAGGCAGCCTCTTAGGGCCCCGATCCCCATTGCAAGCCACTTCCCGACACTACACATAGATAACCTACCCTAGGCTCATGAAATCACAAATCAAAGAATCATAATAAAATCACCTCAGTCCTATACAAGCAACTGAAAAATATCATAAAAGATAAGCCACAAAAATTACATCAGTTCTTCATGAGCAATAGGTAAGCATCAAATAATAATCATATGATCACAACAGTTCTCTATCAGCAACTAAAGGCATCAATGATAAATCACAATACTGATCAAAGACTCCAAAATGGTCAAGTCAACACATGACATCATCAAGAACATAACAAACACTTCAGTCCTCTCAAGCGACCGAAAAGCAATCCAAGTATAACTGATCGAGACTCAAAAATGGTTAAGTCAGGCATCTTATATACATACACTTCAACTTCATACCAGGAAACTGGAAAGCAACAAAAAACAGTAAATACATCCATCATAGAGCATACTATCACCTTACCTTGGTTGGTTTGAAAAGATCGAGAACAAATCATCATAACCTCACATTCACAAACCCGGGCCTCTAGTAACAACCTAAACTGGTCAATACTAGAACAACCCCAAAACACAGAGAACACATAGAAAACATCAAAGTCTCACAGATTGGATTTGAAAGTATATTATTGAGTTAAGGTAAGGTTTATGTTCCAGTTTAACGTCTATTTCAAGTAACTAAGTTTTCAAAACTACCCCTTACGATTAACCCATTTCTATAATAACTTCCATTAAATCAACAATCCAAATTTACAATTAAATCAAATAATTTTCATTATTAATTAACTTTAAATAAACTAATTTTAATTAAATTAATCAATAATTACTATTCTAATTACTTATTTTAATCCATTCACTAATTGTTAATTTATTAATATTTAACCAAAATTATTAATAAATTAATATTACAAAAAAAACTATGTTAGATACATTAATATTTAATTATTAAATATTAATATAGATTAAAATATTATTAATTAAAAAATATATATTAAAATATTTATTAATTAAAATTTTAAATAATAATAAATAATTTTATATATAATAAATAAATTATGAAAAAAATGAAATTAAAACATAACATATTATATTCATATGTTTTAAGCCCGTTGGCTTTAAGACCGCCTGCGGTCTGCCGCAGTCTTGCGGCGGCAGGTACCCTGTACCTGTCATCGCAGTACCTATGACGCAGGTACTGTCGGCTCTGCCGACAGTGGGGGTGGGTACGGGGTAATTCCCTCCCCCCCACTATAATGTATAAAAATTTATTTTATAAATTTTTTTAATTACAATTTGTTTATAATAAATTTTCATTAATAAACCAATTAATTTAAAGATATATATAAATTTATAAATATATTAAAATAATTTCTTAAATATATATATTTTTCTTTTCAATTAAAAACTTTTTACTACGTTTCCTCCAAGTATTATATATACTATTTTAAAAAAGGATCTTTGTTTAATACATAAACAATCTAATCACTAAACATGTATAATTAAACATTTTATTTTATTTTATTTTTTTAAATTCTAATTTTATTTTATTTTATAAACTTTTATAAATATAACTCGAATTTCCAATCAAGATTTTCTTTTCTTTTCTTTCAAAAGCTCTCCCTAGTTTAAATTGTAAAATTCTATCATCAGAACGAGGGTTTCAAATTGATTTATTCTTCCAATTCTATTATATAGATGAAATACAATATAGTATCATAAGGTTCATAACAAGAGAGCGAAAGGATCAAACAGTGAAATTCAGACAATTCGGATTTAAAATCCACCAGCACGAAGAAGACAAGATTATCAAATTGCATAATTCAACCCGTGATCAAACACAAGACCCTACCTCAACCTGATGCTATTATGCAATCTCCAAAAACTGTAAGAGAATTCGCTCCTCTTCAATAACCTTCTTTTGAAAATCTTCTTTTGAATTCGCCTTCTGAAATTTGCTTCCAAAAGTGTCTCCCAAAATTTCTGTCTCCCCCCAAATTCCTTGTCCAAATTCGTGTCCCCCAAAAATGAACCCCAAAGTTGTGATAATGAGTTTTCTCCTCAAATTAGGGCACTAATTGTGTGTTCACCCGAGAGGACTCTTTGCTCAACTGAGTTAACTCAAAATTATCTTTTATTAATCTTTGCTTTATCTTTTTAATGCATATTAAATGAATCATTAAATAACTTTATTTAATTTTTCCACTTGACTTCTATTTTTAATCTTTATTACTTTTAAACCCATGTGCACTTTATGAAATTAAAATAACATTATAATTTGCTCTTATTTTATCTTTTTAATTAATTTCTTTATTTTCAACACATGCTCGCATCATGCAATCTTACAACTTTTAATAATTAATATATTTTCACTTTTTAATTTATTTTAGAAACTTAATTGATAAAATATTTAATTAACTTAAATAACAATAATATTTAGCATTTATTTAAAAATGAGCTCTAAATATATTATTATTAAATTAAATAAATATTATAATGTTCTAAATTATCCTTAAACTTTTACCTCCAAATTTAATTCTTTTTATTTAATTAATTTCTCAATTAATTAAATATAATCAAATATTAAAATATCATAATAATCTTCTATTAAATTAAATCATTAATTAATCGTTTTAATTAATTTCTTTTATATTTAAACTCATGCTTAGATCATGCGATCTAGAACCCTTTAATAATTTAATATCTTTTCCACTTTTAATTTATTTAAGAAACTTTAATTGATAAAATATTTATTAATTCAATTAATAATAATATTTAGCATTTATTTAAAAATGAACTCTAAATATATATTATTATTAAATTAAATAAATATTATCACATTCTAAAATTATACTTAAAATTTTTATTTTCAAATTTAATTCTTTTTATTTAATTAATTTCTCAATTAATTAAATATAATTAAATATTAAAATATCATAATAATTTTCTATTAAATTAAATCATTAATTAATCTTTTTAATTAAACTTAATTAATAGAAAATACATCAAGGACTCATAAAGCAACATACGAAAACCCATCATAGAAAAATACATACTAAATCAAACAAAAGGGTTATAATCACGAAATAACATCATTTGATGCATTCAGAGGGTACTTAACTCAGATACTTGCCCTAATTATCAATTAGGACAATTGGCTAAAGGGTTTAGGAATTGGACTTAAGAGTTTATCTCCCCTCTCTTACCATTGAGATAATGCGATAGGGTACGCTCATCCTGGCAATTCAGGGAAGTCGATACCCGGTACCTGCAACCTGCATAAAATTCACGCATGTACAGACACAATATTCTAAGCTAAACAAACAATGGCAGGAAGTGGTGCATCGTGTAGATCCCGACTAGCAGGTGACTACGACTCCCTTCCTTAACCACATCAGAAACACCATACATAAAGAAAACAAACACACACACCATACACATGCAGTATGGGGTAAGTATCCATAAGAAAGCACATGTGACAATAAACCATCTAACTAATCATCATCGATAATTGAAAACATTGAATAATCATCATACATGCATGAAATATAGAGTACCAAGTCATCTCATCATATAATAAATTGAGTGTAAAACAACATCTGATAATCTGAAAGTAATGCTACTAAACATCAAGTATAAAACTGGCCTAAAAGAGTTTGGCAATTAAAACAAAATGTGAACTAGGGGTAGGCACTACACTTCTTTTGCCTTTGCCTAACATTGACTTTGATTTTCTAGCTACTTCGACAAGATATTCACTATCCCAATAAGTCCTCAAGTCTTTGATAGTCCAATAGACAATACCATCACTAACATTTCTTCCCATTGATCATTCTAACTATTACTTGAAAAGTCTCATTTTACTATTATTTCTTTGTGCCCTTCTCAACTTCCTTGGAAAAAATACTTTCTAAAGGTATGGTAACAAGTTAAAATAATATACCAAATAGTTTGACATCAATGCCAATTAGTATAACTGGGGAACATACAATCCATAGGTTCTTTTCTTCATCAAGAATTTGTAGATCAGCTATGCCAACACTAAGCCATCCATATAATCATCAATTTGATATATAACTAGACTATTTGTACTCTAGTTAATATAACCAACATCGGGAAATAAATTATGCAAGTAAAAGAAGATACATACCAAAAGTGTCCCTACTTCAAGGTATTTTTCTTTTTAACTCATATGGTGTGCATATTGTCCTCTAATTGCTTTAGTAGTATCTCAACTATGTAAACTTTGAATTTCTTCTTCGTAATATTATACACAAAATTTGTAGCACCACATAGTACACTATTTGGTCTACTTGATTAATAGATTTGGTGCAAGTACACATGTGGAAAACTTGGTTTCAACATCTTTAATCATTGATACTCGAAGACCTCTATCATTCCATGTTGCATCAATGTATTTTTCAATCTCATTATTTGGTGCTGCCCGAACTATCTTTTCTTTCTATCTAATCGGGCAACCAATCACCATATGCATCATGTTCTTAGTGATCTCCATAGGATCTTCCAGCCACATTGAGTTTTCATGCACTCAGCTCAGAACAATTTGAATCCACTCATCTTTGAAGTCTTTTGGGAAATGTAGGGCATGCATCAAACCCTTTGTTTCCAAGTGCTTATGCTCATCCTTTAATTGACCATCCACATATAGTTTCTTGTAAGCATCTTGGAGTTCATACTCAAATTTCTTTAATCTTGCAATGGATGTAGGAGATGATATCCTATATGGAAAAAACCCTCGAGGGTAGTAATAAGAATGCCCCTATTTCATCTATCTTTGTGGCAACTTTAGGGTACAACATTTAACTAGGTTCTTCATAATCTATGCTCGTCACTAGAATCGGCTCTATAACCATGGATGCTTTTACTCGAACTAAAATAAATTCAAGTTTTGCAATTTGAAAAACTAGGGTTTCATTGAGTAGTGGTTGAATGGTTAAGGCATGCTCAAAATTTTGCTCAAATTACTTAGTTCACTTAGATAACTAGTAAAGTTTCTTGATCTAGCTCAAAATCACAATGCTCACAAGAATCACTCAATATCGCTCTGCTATGCTTTCAAAATACAAGGTGAAAAATGAAATGTTATGATGTCTATTTATAGTAAAGTGACCCTTTAGGGTTCCCAATGGTCATAATTGCATTAAATACACTTTACCAACTTCACTAATCAATGTTTACACTGACTTCAATCTCGCTCAATAACTCAACTCTTTACCACTGACTTGTTAACTTGCTTGGTTATTTATAGCAGCCATACTAACTTCCAACACTTATAATAGTTATCCTGGTGCATCTTGATTTATGTTAATTTGGACATCATTTAACAACTAAAAGCAAAATTATGAATGTAACTCCTATACAAACCTACATGGATTAGTTTGTAGTTGTGGAGTCACCTGATCTAGAGGATGAGGTGTCATTGATTGATCCAATTGATGCTCTAGTTTTTTTTCTTCCCTCTCCATATTTTTCTTGTTTGATTTTGAATATCATGAATATATACCTTTCCTTTTCCTTTTGTGTCTTCATCACTAGGTGCATATGCTCAGTGTCTACATATTTTGCTCAAGTGACCTTGTAACAATGAAAATATGCCATGCTGGTAGTCTTACAAGTACTAGTATTTCCTCCCATGTTCAATCTTCTATAAATTATTGCAATATGAGCATATCTTCCACAAGTTGTACATGTGATTCTTGTGTTGTAATCCTAGTTGATAGTATCTCCTTATCTACTTGATATCTAGTTGTACTTTTCTTGTAATCTACAATCTTGTGAATTGTGTTCATACTTAGTCCACGCGTAGAAATAAGCATCAAACTTTTGTTTCCTTAGAGTCTTATTGAATTTGGATCTACAATCAAATTCTTGATGACCCTACTTCTTGTAGTTTTAAAAATATCCATCAAATTTGGGAGTAACAAATGACTTGCTAAATATTTTTGTTGTGTGACCTAGTTTTCCAAGGTGATAGCATATTGGCTTCATAGGTTTTGGGGCGACATACACATTCTTCTTTTATGCTTGCTTTGATTACTCTCCTTTGTCAATATCATAGTACTTAGTAAAGTCTATTCCACTAGTATCTCTTGATCTTCATTGATTTCTCAATTGCTCATCCATTTTTCTTATACTTTCTTTAGATCTCTTTAGCCTTTCATTAATTTATTTCTCAGTGTTTAGTTCATTCTTCAATTGTTTATTTTCTAATCTCAATAAATAAATCTCTTCCACCTTCCTTGTTATCTCATAATTAACACCAAGTAACCAATTTTCTATATCATAATGATTCTGTGTCAACCTTTGTATTTCCACATCTTTTTCATCTAGTTGTGCAGTCATTTTTCTTTTCTCATATTCTATCATTCTCTTATCATCTTCAACTTTTCTCTATTATTCCAGGACTTCACACATTATCACAGATTGATCTTCTTGTTCCCTTTTTAATATTTTTACCTACTCAATTAGGGTTTGGATATGTTTCAACTTGATCTTGAGTATATTTTAGTTGTAGTGCTAAATCCTTTCTCTTACTTTGTTACTGCTCTAGCTTCTTTGTCACGTCACCAATCTGATCTTTTACAAATTTCAATTCCATGTTCAAGTTCTCAATCACCTTTTCATACATGTATCATTCCATCTCTTTGGACATTTTCTCTCAAGTGGTTACACTTCTAAATAAGAGAACTATGCCTTGATACAAATTGTTGGAAAGTTAAGGTGTTGAGAAGAGGTGAATTAGTACCTTATCAAACTTTTACCCTCAAAACTATTTTACCCTTTGAACATGGAATATTAATTTGCATACATGAACTTAACAATATAGAGTTGAATGAAAATGAACAAAACTAAATAACTTTAACACATAAACACATTTGACACATGCTTTGGTCACACAGAAACCCTTGGTTAGAGAGAAAACTGCAGTGAGAATGACACCCACAATCCTTCACTACTGCAACATAAAGGTTTCTTGGTTAAAGCATACAATGATGCCACTTTTGATGACTTACCCTATTAGGAGTAATACAAAAGACTTGCTAAAGTCCACCTTGTAAAATAATTTTGCAACACTCTTCAAGTGTGCACTCTGTTAGGGGTTTTACAATAAAAGGCTTGTCAAGGCCTACCTAATCTTAAGAATACAATATAATAACAACAAATTATTCAATAGTTGCTCTAGAATTATGCATCTACCTAAATGCTTGTTTAGATCCTTTATGCTCAGTATGATTCCTTCACCTTTCACTTAACTGATTTCACAAATCCATCCTCTATCCCTGCTTGATAGCTCTATCTACTTTAACTTCTACTTTACATTCAATCCACTTCTTTCACATGCACATTGATTCTCTTCTCAATCGATCCTTATATAGTAATCTTTCACTTTACCTAATTAGGGTTTAGATCATTGTAGAATGCTTAGATAATTGAATCTACAATTCATATTCATTCCCTCTTTCCAATAAACATTTTCATTATTTTGATTGGTATATATTTTGTATTGGGATCCATAAAATCAATCCTAATCAATCTCACCTAAATCCTTCATTGATCTTCTTGAACCATTTTCTATCATGGTGGAATCCAATCATATAGTATTATTTGAATTCATGAACTTTTATGTTCACTTTGTGTCACTCTGTAAACTTTGTTGATATGCCTAGTTAATATGTTGTCCTTTCTCGGTAATATCTCTACCTTGTTTAACATGATTTATCAGTACTCTTGCATACCTAGTTAACTCTATCTATTTTTTATTTACTCTTCTTGGTATCTTTGATTACTAATTTCAATACTTTGTGCTCAATAACTATTCACCTACCAAACACTAATCTTCTCCTTCTTTATCGACTCGATTCATCAAAATAACTTTTCACTAATGAAAAAATAAATACATGGATGAATAACAGTCATAGATTAAATTATAGGACTATCTAAGTGATTATAATTTTAAGTATAAATTTAATTCATTACACTATTATGTTGAGATTTCAAGAAAACTAGGTTGTGAGAATTCTAGTTTAAGATATCTACTGGAAATAGTACCTTATACTTTGTGTTAATTAGATGGATCTTAGGAGATTTTAGGGTGGTCATGTTAAATTTTAAATAATTTAGATGATCAACTATAATAGGAGATTTTGATGTTCTTGGTAAAAATGTTATAATTTTGACTTGTTAGATGGAGAATTTGGTAGGAATTTCCATGTTTATTATTAAATGTTATTTCATGTTAGGAAACACATAAACACACCTTATATGGATATGAAAGTAGGTAATGAATTTTTTTTCCTTTTAGTCATAAGAATAAATATGAAGTTAGTATTAAGATAACTTGAGATAAACATATATTTATAACTAAACTTGAGAGCTTATCAGTGTTATCATAGCATGACTAGATAAGTACCATCTATGGTGGTCTAAATATTTTTAACATCACATACCCTTAGAAAATATGATTAGGATTGTAAGGAACTATTTCAAGAGTTTATTTAATCTATTAGGTTGTATTGATTGAGGTAATTTTGCATTGAGTAATAAGCCTATCCCCTAAGTAAATATTGATGGAATTTTAGGAATTTGTGTGGAGATGTCCTTTTGCAAATATTGTGAGTAAAATTATGTTAACAAAGATGAATAACTTGGGGGGACAGGGGGTTAAATTAGTTATTATTAAATAATTTAATTACCTTCATTAATTTAATAAATACAAAATGCAATAAACAATTTACAACATATATGATCATGAAAGCACAAAAACATCAAAACCATGAACACCAAAATTTATGTGGAAACCCAAGATGGGAAAAACCATGGGGAAACAAATTCTCATGAAAATAACATTAGTTAAGGTGACACAGTGCAAGGCAGGAGAATCCCAAGAGGAGATATCATAGCCCCTAGCAAATAACCATGCAATGGAATATAAATAATAATATAGAGATTTAGATCCAAAATAACACCAATTCTCATAATAGAATCATAATATTTACATCCAACATGCCTAGTTGTAAGGCCTTCCGAGTTAGGGCCAAATACATAAGAAATTACAATAGTAATTTTGCAAGACCTCTCAAATCCAAACCTTAGCTAGTCCAAATCCACAATCTGGTAGAAACTCCAAGAAGAGTCTAAACTTGTGCACACAAGCCACCAAGCAACTATCTTATTTTCCCAAGCCCAGACTTAACTACTAGCTCTTCTCAACTTCACTCTATCAGCTACTCCTTGCTTCCTCCATGCTAGATGATTATGATTCAAGACCCTACAAGACCCTCTACTTATACCCAACTAAGCCATAGGTCGGCATAGACAATTACAAATTAACTAAACCCTTATATTAAATCATATTTGAGCCACGAGTCAACCTACAATGTATATTAAATACAAAATGCCTCAGTTGGTTTAGAACACCCATTAAATGCACCTAGGATAAATATCCAAGGCCCAAATAAGTCCACACACATTCCTACATTTGCTCAATATCATGATCACACTCCATGCACATTAAATGCACCAAGTGGGCAGGGAAAATATGTAGGAATACCAATCAACATGCCAAATTTCCAAGTGTTAGCAAAAAACCAAGCATTGTTGAGTAGTAACACATGTCGAGCAATGTAATATAAGCCAAGCAATGTAGAATAAATGAAGCTTTCTCAGTTGATGAAGAATCTTTAATGACCAAGCACCTTTAGCGACCGAGTTCCTTCAACGACTGAGCTCCTCAGTAAATACTATATCTAGGAACTACCCAATAACAACCTAGCATCACCTCTTCTTTGATTGAGTTCTTCAACTCCAAGATCAAAATAACTCTAGCATGTAGGATTGCTAACTACCCCAAGATGTTCCTACATCTAAGGTGACACCCCTTGAGGTGAATTTTACAATGACTCATTGTTAGTATTCTCACTTCTAGCAGACTCATTTCTAATTGGGATAAGTGCCCAAAAATTAGAAATACGCATTATCAATACAAATAAGCTCACTAAGATAATATAAGAAATGAAAATGAATTTGGCACTGAAGTCACTATCACCACAATGATAAAGAAATGATATGATCATTAATTACTAGTTGTGCCAACATGTATATACATCAATAAATAAATATTTTCTTGTTAGATTCACATGTTACTTGCATACAAGCACATGAAAAAAATGGAATCATCTCTCTCTTCTAATAAATCATGCTAAGTGTTAGAAATCTAATGGGAAAGTAAGATGTTGAGAAGGAGGGAGGGGGGTGAATCAAGATCTTCAAATTTTTTTCAAACTTAATCCATACTAAAAATTATTCACCACATTATCCTTAATCATGCAACATCATGTATGTAAGGAAACTCAGGTGCAGAAACAACTTCCTACACTAATCCCTTAACGAAAGTATTGTGCAAATTCCTTACAATTTTTGATTCAATATTAAGTAAATAATAATATTGCAGTCAACCATGAATACAAAAAATAGATAGAGAAAGAAAATACATAAACACAAAGATATGCTGGTGGGGAAAAACCTTTCAGTAAAACAACCCCACCCCTCCAAAACCTGCACAATGTATTATCTTCAACACAAAGGTTACAACACACTTGCAATGAAAGTTCTTTCAAGACATGGAAGACAAATCCAGTAGCAACATATCATACCAACAATACACCTTCACTCTCTCCTATTTGTAACCCTAAAAATGTTTATATCATGCGATTTCCATTTTAGGACAACTTCCAAAGAACAATTGTTATTAGGGTTTTACCATTCTCCAAAAAAAGTAGGAACCCAAAAAAAAATTCGTGCCGATGCCCTAAACCCCACGTACTAGATGGAGAATTGAGTGTATAGTACTCAATGATCAATTTCCACATGTCTTTACATCTTCACCCATCATCAGATCTTCCAGAGATAGCTCTTACGTGTCATAGGAATCCATCATAACCATTTCAACCGTGATCTCCTTACACACAATTCAAGATGCCGACACATACAAGTGGAGTGACACATCAACATGCCAACTAGACATGTACACTCACACATAATTACATTATTTGTAAAAATACATTTACAAAACAAATAATAAGAATAGGATTTATCCAAGGTTGAGACACCTTATTCCTAACAATGTAATAACATGTAGTATCAGATCTACCATCTACTTACATGAAATAAATACATAAACAAGTAATCAAAACATAATGCAAGATTTGGTAACATAGAAGCCCTCCAAGGTGAAGCTAAAACTATGGTGGATGACACCCACAAAAATCTTCAATACTACAACAATAAAGTGTCTATTAGGGATACAATTTGATCACTTCTAATGATCACAAAATGCCTTAGTCAGTTTAGAACACCCACTAAATGCACCTAGGATAAATATCTAAGGCCAAAATAAGTCCATACACATCCCTACATTTTCTCCATATCACGATCACACTCCATGCACATTAAATGTACCAAGTGGGCCAAGCAAATTTGCTGGAAAACCAATCAACATGCCAAATTGCCAAGTGTTAGCAAAAAACCAAGCATTGTTGAGTAGTAATACATGTCGAACAATGTAATATAAGCCAAGTAATGTAGAATAAATGAAGCTTCCTCAGTTGACTAAGAACCTTTAGTGACCGAGCAACTTCAACAACTGAGCTCCTTCAACAATTGAGCTCCTCAATCAATACTATATCTAGGAACTACCCAATAACGATCGAGCATCACCTCTTCTTCGATTGAGTTCTCCAACTCCAAGATCAAAACAAATCTAGCATGCACAATTGCTAACTACCGCAAGATGTTCCTGCATCTAAAGTGACACCCCTTGTGATGAATTTTACAATGACTAATTGTCGGTATTCTCACTTCTAGCAAACTCATTTCTAATTGGGAAAAGTGCCCAAAAATTAGAAATATTCATTATCGATACAAATAGGCTCACTAGGATAATATAAGAAATGAAAATGAATCTAGTACTGAAGTCACTATCACCATAATGATAAATAAATGATATGATCATTAATTACTAGTTGTGCCAACACGTATATACATCAATAAATAAATCTTGTTAGATTCACATATTACTTGCATACAAGAACATCAAAAAAATGGAATCATCTCTCTCTTCTAATAAGTCATGCTAAGTGTTAGAAATCTAATGGGAAAGTAAGATGTTAAGGGGGGGGGGGGGGGGGGGTTGTGTATCAAGATCTTCAAAACTTTTACCAATTCAAACTTCATCCATACTAAACATTATTCACCACATTATCCTTAATCATGCAACATCATGTATGTAAGAAAACTCAGGTGCAAAAACAACTTCCTATACTAATCCCTTAAGGAAAGTACTGTGTAAATTCCTATTAAATCTTTACGCTTTCATATTCGATATTAAGTAAACAATAATATTGTAGTCAACCATGAATACAAAAAATAGACAGAGAAAGAAAATACATAAACACAAAGATATGCTGGTGGGGAAAAACCTTTTAGTAAAACAACCCCACCCCTACAAAACCTGCACAATGTATTATCTTCAACACAAAGGTTACAACACACTTGCAATGAAAGTTCTTTTAGGACACATAAGACAAATCTAATAGCAACATATCATACCAACAATACACCTTCACTCTCTCCTATCTACAACCCTAAAAACACTTATATGATGCAATTTCCATTATAGGGCAACTTCCAAAGAACAACTATTATTAGGGTTTTACCATTCTCCAAAAAAAGTAGGAACCCAACAAATTTTTTGAGCTGATGCCTTGAACCCCATGCACTAGATGGAGACTCGAGTGTATAGTACTTAATGATCAATTGCCACATGTCTTCACATCTTCACCCATCATCAAATCTTCTAAAGATAGCTCTTACACATCATAGGAATCCATCATAACCATTTCAGCCATGATCTCCTTACACACAATTCAAGATGCTGACACATACAAGTGGAGTGACACATCAACATGCCAACTAGACATGTACACTCACATGTAATTACATTATTTGTAAAAAATACATTTACAAAACAAATAATAAGAATAGGAATTATCCAAGGTTGAAATACCTTATTACTAATAATGTAATAACATGTAGTATCAGATCTACCATCTACTTACATGAAAGAAATACATAACCATGTAATTACACATAATGCAATATTTGGTAATGTAGAAGCCCTCCAAGGTGAAGGTAAAACTATAGTGGATGACACCCATACAAATCTTCACTACTGCAACAATAAAGTGTCTATTAGGGATACAATTTGATCACTTCTAATGATCACAAAATACCTTAGTTAGTTTAGAACACCCACTAAATGAACCTAGGATAAATATCCAAGGCCCAAATAAGTCCACACACATCCCTAAATTTGATCCATATCATGATCACACTCCATGCACATTAAATGCACCAAGTGGGTTGGGCAAATTTGCAAGAATACTGATCAACATGCCAAATTGCCAAGTGTTAGCAAAAAACCAAGCATTGTTGAGTAGTAATACATGTCAAGAAATGTAATATAAGCCAAGAAATGTAGAATAAACAAAGCTTCCTTAGTTGAACAAGAACCTTTAGCGACTGAGCTCCTTAGTCAATACTATATCTAGGAACTACCCAATAATGACCGAGCATCACCTCTTCTTCGATTGAGTTCTCCAACTCCAAGATCAAAACAACTCTAGCATGTAGGATTGCTAACTACCCCAAGATTCTCCTGCATCATAAGGTGACACCCCTTGAGGTGACTTTTATAATGACTCATTGTCGGTATTCTCACTTCTAGCAGACTCATTTCTAATTGGGATAAGTGCCCAAAAATTAGAAATACTCATTATTGATACAAATAGGCTCACTAGAATAATATAAGAAATGAAAATGAATCTACCACTGAAGTCACTACCACCATAATGATAAAGAAATGATATGATCATTAATAACTTGTTGTGCCGACACATATATACATCAATAAACATATCTTTCCTTGTTAGATTCACATATTACTTGTCTAAGTGTTAGAAATCTAATGGGAAAGTAAGATGTTGAGTGGGAGGGGGGGTGAATCAAGATCTTCAAAACTTTTACCAATTCAAACTTAATCCATACTAAACATTATTCACCACATTATCCTTAATCATGCAATATCTTGTAATAACATCTAGTATTGTCTACCATCTACTTGCATAAAATTAATACATAAACAAGTAATCAACACATAATGCAATATTTGGTAATGTAGAAGCCTTACAAGATGAAGGTAAAACTGGGGTGGGGATGACACCCACAAAAATCTTTACTACTACAACAATAGAGTGTCTGTTAGGGATACAATTTGATCAATTCTGATGATCTATCCTGTGAGGGGTCTTCTCTACTAAAATATTACAAGACTGTTAAGTATATCTTGACTAAAGGATTTAAAATTCATAATTAAATTAGTACTTTGTTAAGAGATTTACAATAGGCCTATTAGGACCACTCTGTTAAGAGATTCACCTGATACACTTGTTAGAATGTAACAATACCTTGATCCTTCGGTTTACAGTAAGATGTTGATAACATATCTTCTCTATCCAAATTGTAATCACCTCTCTATGAATGATCTACAATATCTCCTCACTACATTTATCATCCGCCTTACTCCTTCACAATACTTAACTCATTCATTCACGTTCAGCTTCGCATTCATGCATTCCTCTTTCTCACAATTTTTGTCTTGTAACCCTTCTTTTATAGTCATCTAAAGGAGCTTCTAGATTGCAATCAACATTCCACATTCATTCTTTTTTCGCTTCACCATTCCATTTTTTTGATTGGTTCATCATACTACATAGGGATTAATGATGTGTAATCATAGGTGCAATTACCTCCTTGATTAGCTCCTCAAACTTAGAAACACGATTCATACTAGACAAAATGGTTTACATAATATTTTGTCCCATTCCAAACTAATATACTCAAATTGTGTTACTTGGAACATATACCTTCCTAACGCTTGGCTATGCTTGGTTCTTCATGTTGTCCCTCAGCATGAACTACACTCGGTTTACACTAATTTAATCTCATAACTTCTTAGCTCATATGTAGCACTAGGCAACAACTAGAATACTCGATGACTGATGATGTGCTTGGAAACTATGTTCTCCTCGATACATATTGAAATTGTACACTTTTTCTCTATGTAGCTGAACCTTAATAGTGGCTCAGTTGTAATGTTGACCAACCAACTCTACCTTGTGAATGACTAAATTTTTTGCACTAATTGAAAAATAATAAGATTTCCTTTAGGATCAACAATCTCTCCCTTTGGCATTAGTGGAAAAAATACTTATCGTGCTAAAAAATTTGACATATCAAAACTTCAAAACATTTACTTCCCCTTAGGGTGTACTCCATACTTGTAGTTTGGTCATCATATTGTTGTAACTTGCATTTTAAAAATATTATTTTCTAGAAAAAGAGTATTTTTTTCAGTGTCAGAGTAGTAAATTTCCTTCTCCTTATCACTCCATTTCCCCCTTTTTTTCTTAGACATAATATACATGTAATTTTCAAAATCCTCATATATTTCCCCCTTTATACTCATACTAGATTTACTAAACATATCAATATTTCCCCCTCTTTTTTCTCACTTATGCCGAGTAGTGTCATTCAATCATGGCCTAACAAGTATACCATTTGAACTCTTCTAAAAATGGGTGGTGCAATCTCATAACAATAGTAATTTTTAATCCCAATTTTCCTTAAGTGTCTCAATAAATTGTCTTTCAATCTCCAGTCTGGCTATGAGATTTACCATGTTATCTACTATAGACACTTGTTATCTCTACATTAGGTCCTTTACAACCTATATATGTCTTTGCATGACTTCTAAATGAGGTAATAATAAGAGTTGTATAGAAGTGACCTCATTTCTAATGTTGCATTCCTTATGTAACAACTCTAATTGTTTACCTTGCAAAAATATGATCTTTGAAAATTAAATTGAACTAGAACTAGGATCCATGTTTAGATATGATCCACACTTCTATAGATCTGCATCTATTTTCTTCATCTTCTCCCTTATTGCTGTGTGAAACCTGGTACATTGTATATCTTGGAAACTAATATATTGGCATTATTTAGTAATTGCTCCAAATTAGTGATAACATCTAGACTTCCTGTTCTTTGGTTTTACATTTCTTTATTCTCCATGCTTAGATGACTCACCTTGCTTAGTAGATGATATGAACTTGGTATAGCCCGATTCAGTAGTATCATGAGGTCTTCTTTGTTCTCTCAACTATTTGTCAAGTTGTCTCATTACCTCTCTAGATTTGTTCATTCTTTCAACAAGTTCTTTTTTAGCTCTCAATTTATATTTTAGTTGATTGTTCTTTGATCTTTGCAATCTCTTCCACCTTCCTAGCAATTTCATGATTAGAACTTAATGGATGATTGACCATTTAAAATTGATTGTGTGTCATCTTTTATACCTAATTGGTAGTTTCATCAAGCCTTGTATCCATTTGCCTCTTATCTTCATCAACTATTGCCTTGTCTTCTGTAGCCTTTTTCTTTTGTTTAGTGATTTCACATAGCCTTATTGAGTGTATTTCATGTTCTCTCTATAGTGATCTTACTTCTTTATTTAGGATGTTGTTCTTCTCCAATAGATCTTCTATTGCTACATTAGTTTCACTAGATCTTCCTTCATTACATAAGTCTTTGATACTTTCTTCTTGTATTGTGTGTCATTTTGTTGGATTTCCATCTCCTTCCTTATTGTCAAGGATTTCTTCAATTTCTTCTTTGCAAACTTAACTTGTTCCAATGCAATCTACAAATCAAGCTTCTGATTTTCAATCACCTTTCCCAATTTGTAGGCTTCCATCTCCAGGATTTTTGAATCTCAAGTTGTTAGCCTTTTGCTTAGAGATCTGATCTCCAATACCAATTGTTGGAAATCTAATGGGAAAACAAGATGCTCGGGGGGGGGGGGGGGGGGGGGAGAGTGGGGTGACTCAAAATCTTCAAAACTTTTACCAATTCAAACTTAATCCATACTAAAAATTATTTTCCACATTATCCTTAATCATGCAACATAAACAAGTAATCAACACATAACACAAGATTCAATAATGTAGAGACCCTCCAAAGTGAAGGTAAAAATGTGTTGGGGATGACACCCACAAAAATCTTCACTAATACAACTATAAAGTGCCTATCAAGGCTACAATTTGATCACTTCTGATGATTTACCCTATGAGGGGTATGCTCTATTAAAAGTTTACAAGATTGTTAAGTCTACCTTGACTAAATGATTTAAACTTCACAATTAAGTGAGTACTCTATTAAGAGATTTACATAGGTTTGTTAGGAACACTCTATTAAGAAATTCACCTGATACACTTTTCAGAATACAACAACACCTTGATCCTTCGGTTTGCACTAAGATGCTGATAACATATCTTCTCTATTCAAACTGTAATCACCTCTCTATGATTGATAGGCAATATCTCCTCACTACACTGCTTGATTATCTTACTCCTTTACAATACTTAACTCACTGATTCACCTTCTACTTCACATTCATGCATTTCTCTGACTTGTAACAACTATTTCCATCATGTAACCCTTCTTTTATAGCCATCTACTAAAGCTTCTAGATCACAATCAACAATCCAAATTCATTCTTTTTGCCGCTTGACCTTTCCATTTTTCTAATTAGTTCATCACACTACATAGGGATTAATGATGCGTAATCACAAGTGTAATTACCTCCTTGATTAGCTCCTCAAACTTAGAAACATGATTGATGCTCAAAAAAATGGTTTACATAAGATTCTATACCATTTTGAAATAATATACTCAAATTGTGTTATGCAGCACATTTACCTTCCTGACGCTCGACTATGCTTGGTTCTTCATGTTGTCCCTTGACATGAACTATGCTTGGCTTACATTGATTTGATCTGAGCTCTAATACCAATTGTTGGAAATCTAATGCGAAAGTAAGATGCTTGGGGGGGGGTTGGGGTGGGGGGGGGGGGGAGGGGGTGGGGTGGTTGGGTGGGTGGGGGGTGACTCAGGATCTTCAAAACTTTTACCAATTCAAACTTAATCCATAGTAAAAATTATTTTCCACATTATCCTTAATCATGCAACATCATGTAATAACATGTAGTACTAGATCTACCATCTACTTACATGAAATAAACACATAAACAAGTAATCAACACACAACACAAGATTTAGTAATGCAGAGACCCTCCAAAGTGATGGTAAAAATGTGTTGGGGATGACACCCACAAAAATCTTCATTACTACAACAATAAAGTGCTTGTTAGGGCTACAATTTGATCACTTCTGATGATTTTCCCTGTGAGGGGTATGCTCTATTAAAAGTTTCGAAGACTGTTAAGTCTACCTTGACTAAAGGATTTAAACTTCACAATTAAGTGAGTACTCTATTAAGAGATTTACAATAGGCTTGTTAGGAACACTCTATTAAGAAATTCACCTAATACACTTGTTAGAATACAACAACACCTTGATCCTTTGGTTTGCACTAAGATGCTAATAACATATCTTCTCTATTCAAACTGTGATCACCTCTCTGTGATTGATAGGCAATATCTCCTCACTACACTACTCGATTGTCTTACTCCTTTACAATACTTAATTCACTGATTCACCTTCGAATTTGCATTCATACATTCCTCTCGCTTGTAACAACTATTTCCATCGTGTAACCCTTCTTTTATAGCCATCTAACGAAGCTTCTAGATTATAATCAATGATCCAAATTCATTCTTTTTGCCACTTGACCTTGCCATTTTTCTAATTGGTTCACCACACCACATAGGTATTAATGATGCGTAATCACAATTGTAATTACCTTCTTGATTGGCTCCTCAAACTTAGAAACATGATTGATGCTCAACAAAATGGTTTACATAAGATTTGATACCATTCTGAAATAATATACTCAAATTGTGTTATGCGGCACATATACCTTCCTGGCACTCAACTATGCTTGGTTCTTCATGTTTCCTCTTGACATGAACTATGCTTGGCTTGTATTGATTTAATCTCTAAATTGCTCGACTCATATGCAACACTCAACAACAATTAGAATGCTTAAAGACTGATGATGTGCTCGACAACTATGTTTGCCTCGACATATACTGAAATTGTACACTTCTTCTCTATGTAGCCCAACCTTAATAGTGGCTTAGTCACTGTGTTGACCAACCAACCCTACCTTGTGAATGACTAAGTATTTTGCACCAACTGAAAATACTAAGATTGCCTTTAGGGTCACTACAAACAACTAGATCAACTTGATGAAATTTAAAATATATCACACCCAAGCATAATGGTGGTGGTAAGGAATCGAATGTGGACCACTTTTCTCACTACAACATGCCTCATTCATAGTATCATGGTACATCATCAATGATATCTTTGGAACTAACAAATATGATCTATTTCTTACAATGCAAATACTTAGACCAAAGAACAACAACCACTTTCCATATAGGAGTGGACTCAAATAAATGAGATACATTATGTTACGAGATAAATGGGACCATAATTGACATGACCAAAGATGCATCTTTAAGTCACATCATTTGGAGCACATTCTGTCATATCACTAAAATGTTTAACCCACATCTATGTATAGGATATGTTGATATCAATGGTCCAACTATTAATTTGACAACTCTATAAAACTATAACTAATAACACCTAATATTGTAGGTTTTCTTCTTGACTCCTCAACTACCTTTAGAAGATTCTCATTCAACACCTCCCAAAATACTTAATAAAATTAGTGGTAAAGCCATTAGCCCTTGGTTCTTTAGTTGGACCAAGTTGAAATATAGCCAATTTCACTTATTCCATTTATCTATTGATCTATATGGAAAATCTATTCATTTCATTGATTAGTGTTGGAACTCTATTCAGGAGTCTTTCCCTTTCCTCCAAATTAATTTTCACTTCTTGCTTGATGATGGCCTAAAAATATCTTTATGCTTACTTATTTTCTTCTTCCATAGATTAGGTTTTAGCTCCATCCTCTTTTTAAAATTCCATTATTATTTTCATGCATCAATTGGCTACTTTTTTTTATGGCTTTATGTGATTTGTCTCACCTTCATTTAACCACAATTATATCAACTTTTTCCTCAAAAAATACTCTTTTCTTTCCATTAATTCTGCTAGCTCTACCTTTATTATTTATTATTTCTCACAATTAGCTTCATCTACACCTTTCTCAATTGCTACCTCATTTAGAGCCTTAGGATCCATCTCCATCATTTCCTTCTCCTCAAATATATTTTTGTGTTATTCCTTATTCTGTTATTTCAATTTATTTTTGATATGGGTTAATTTTTTTTGAAGTGGTACAACTTAGATTGTTTCTTGAATCTAACTTCGTTCCACTATTCTTTGACCAATTCATAAATAGAAGGACCTTTGAGCCATGTGTTTTAAAATTTGAATAGAGCCCCCATGCCGACCTTATTAAACGATAGTTAACTACTAGGAAATGATATAACCCAATATATGGGAGGATGTCAACATTATAAAATCTATAATGCTTTCACAATTGCCACATAAATTTAAGCAGTCCAACTTTTCATTAACTCTTGTAAAACTCTATCTTCTATTGGTCCATGTGATTTGCCCATTCTTGATGGAAACTTCCCTTAGCCTATTATCCCTAACAAAGGCTTGAAAGTCCTACTTAACTCTAGTAAATCTCTCATAGCTCCCTACTTCTTTGTGTCTCCAATATGGCATTAAAGTCATCTCCAATTATCATCCTCTCACTATTCTACAATTTTATCCATTGTAAATTGTATCACTCCACAGTTCCATTTTGAATATTTTAGATATCGTTCCATACACATTAAATTATTGAAAATTATAAATTGCATCACTCCATAGTTCCCTTGTGAATCTTGTTGTTAGTGAGGGTCCTACATATAATAATCATTCATTTTTTCCTAGAAATTACTAGCTTACATTTGACAATGAAAACCACTTGAAATTCCTTCTAGGATGCAAAAAAATGTCCTTCCCACTATCCCTAAAATTTTAGTTTCATTTGTTAATCTTCCTTATTGCATTTTGTCTCCTATATTAGTAAACTATTATCTTTGGTATAATTTATTTGATGCTTAATTAAGTTCCCCTTGCTAAGGGTATTAATGTCCCTAACATTCCAAGTTATGAGCTTCATTACTCTTCAAAAATGATGATTTGCTTCTTTATTCTCAATTTCCTATGACCCTTGGTGCTCCCTCCAATTGCTATATTTTCCTTGTTGGATTTATCCCCATTTCCTTTTTGTCTTCAATTTGTGTATTTTTTATATCTTAGTTTCCATTTGCTCTATACTTAGCTTTTCTAAGAGTCCAATTTGTTCCTCCTTGAAGCTATCATTCACATCCACTTCCCAATCTTCTATTTCTACATCTACCATACTATTATCATCTCCTTCCAAATCCAGAGGTGTGGCTTATGGAGCTTCTTCAAGCTTAACATATTTTTCCATACTTACAAGGATATGGGGGATGCCATTCCTATCTTCTATATTCAAATAACATCCTTTATTATTTTTCTCACTATCTATCTCCTCAAATTCCATATTGCTTGAATTCAAGTTATCAAAAAATATGCTTGATACTGTCTCAATAGCATTCTTTTTCCACACCTTCAATTCATCCTTGACTCCATTTGGACTATTTCTTTGTTTATCCTCCTCAAATTAATTCAAACTAATAAAAGGTATTGGAGTGCACTCTATTCCACATATTTATTCTTCTATGAGTTTTCCATTTAATATTATATCCCTATCCCAAAATTCTCACAAATGAGCTAACATTTTTTACTCATTTTCTATAGTCACCTTAGGCTCAATGTTCCCTATACTTGGAGTATCTCCCCTATCTTCCTATCCAAATCTCTGCACATATCCATTAGCTATGTTCACCTTAATATATACATACTAGATAACTTCCCACATTCTTTTGACTTGCATCTTGAATAGATCACCATCATGTTCTCTTGAAACCTTTGTTTCCATGCCCCTCATTTAGTATGGATCTCAATCTCTTTTATATTTTTTAAGGGCTTAATCTTTAAATGCATAATTTTTTATACAACCCTAAAATGTTATCTTTAGGGATTTTATCAAAAGATATAAAAGTGCCAATTCCTTTTCCAACTTCTTTGAAAATATCCCCCTGGCCTCCAATTTTTTGCTAGTATGTTATACAAATGAATCTAGACTAGCCCTTCTTGCATCATATGCTCCCATGAATTATAGATGGGAGCCCATTCAATTAAGTGTATCCCATTTTTATCAAGATAATATGACCTTTCATAGGGATTTTCATTATTCATATTGATTAGAGAATTCAATCAAATAAAAACCAATCAAGAGGGATTCAAAATAAATATGAGCAAGCATTAGCTATTCAGATGCAAAAAATGACATGTGACATAGGTAGAATGATATATACCATACCAGTATGACATGGCGCGATGGGATTATGGACGAAGGTAATTGGAAGGCTCAACTGTAGATGTTACACAATCACACATGATTACACGAATTGGATGGTAGACTGTGCGGTTAAGAAGATTCTAGCAAATGAGAAATGTAATGACAAGAAAATTCAAAAATCATCAAGATATATATATGAAACATCATGACATGTTAGCAAGCCATTTAACTGTATACTTTTGACCGGATGTCAGGGGAAAACATGCAGCGAGCTACAATACATGAAAACTAGGTGTGTAGTTTCTACAATTTCACCACAGACTATCAGGAAAGCGATGTTGAAAGAGATTAAATAATTTTGCATCATGTTTTAGCCAAGCATGTCATTTTTTGTGCCTAATAGCTATGGCTCAATTACATTACATCATCTTACTTCTCTTAACATACAATAGATATATTGGATATATACATAGCAATGAAATGCGAGCACTAAAAACTAGTTTGAAATACAAAATTGGGGAGTTGATTATCCTGACACAAAAAGTGACCTAGCCTTATTGCGCCATGTCATGCGAGTATGGTATATATCATTCTACCTATCTTGCGTGACATTTTTTTGCATCTGAATAGCCGATGCTTACGAAACTAGGTGTTGATTCCAAAATTTGTAATAAATAAGCCATGTGAAGTTAACACAACTTTCTAATTAACATAACATGGTGACTTATAATACGAGCTTACGTGTTATAACGTACATAATAGGAGATTAGGGTTTTAACCAGAGGAACTCAGAGTTGTTTCTTTTTATTAAACTATTCACTATAGCCATTCTAGCAACAAAAACTAGTTTGATTTCTAAAACTAGTGCCAACATCTAGAAGCTTCATCATTTCAAAATTTGTAATGCTATAAGGAAATGCAAGGTTAACCACACAACTAGTCAACAACTTACATATTATGATGTAGTGAATTAAACAGGAGATTAGGGCTCTAACTTTGCCAAACAACATGGTTAAAATTTAAACCATTCCTGCCCTTTCTTCCAAACTGCATGGTGTAACCTTTTCTTTTTCGACAATTAAATAGTCTTCTTTCCGGTGACCCCTCCCCCTTGTGTTAGTGAATGTTGTTTGTGTCTATTAAAGTGTGTTCCACCAGAAGTATAAGTCATCGTTGTTAGACCCTACCCCCAACAAATGCACATTACATAACCATATGTATCAAGGCATGTCATTTTGTCTTATTCCCCATATAACATATCACTTTTTGCATCAGGATAAACAACTCCATTTAAGCACCCCATTGCTTACGAAACCAACTTTTTATATATCCCTTATCCTTTATACCCACCCCCATTTAAGCACCCCATTGCTTACTAAACCAACTTTTTATATATCCCTTATCCTTTATACCCACCCCCTTCCCATTTCACACTCTATCGATTCATCTAATCTACCTATAGCTATCAATATGATCTTTCATGCTCAAAAGGTACCGAATTGAGTAAAATAGGCTTAGTAATTACCGTATCCTTGTAGGAGGGTCCATTATCATTGACAACGAATTCATTCCCTTTCCTTGACCCCATTGTCATGTCCCTCAGTTGTGATTTTGACTTCTCCAATTATCCATTTAATGTGGCTTTGTATCTAGATCGAAATGACATGAGTGGATATTTTGGATGCAAATTTCTTTGCGACTACATCCAAGGTAGCCTTCTTGGCCAACCACGATTGCTATTTGGGTCCCAATTGCCTCTGCGTCCATTTCATTCAACTCCTTTCAATAAAAAGCTTAGGTCGTGTAAAGGAGAAACAAAATCCTTCGCTTAAAACGTCAAATTATTCCAAGAGCTTGGAATTTAAAGGGACTGTGAGAATTTTATAAAGAACTCTAAATGACGAATAAACAAGGTGGATCCGTGGCGCAATGGTAGCGCGTCTGACTCCAGATCAGAAGGTTGCGTGTTCGATTCACGTCAGGTTCAACCCTTTCTCATTTTCCAATTTTTTCCTTTGCCGGATTTATTATTCGATTTACATGTCTTGCTCCTATTTTTCATACAATTGAAGTCATTATTGAATCCAGTAAATTTAGCAGAGTTCTAATTCTTGATAAAAAGACCAAATTAGCTGGTGGAGAATCCGGTTTTCATTTCATGTCACCAACTGCAAGATTCCATTTCGAAGAATCCAGTTTTGAATTTTAAGATGAAGAAATAACACAAAAAAATGGAGATGCGGGGTATCGATCCCCGTACCTCTCGCATGCTAAGCGAGCGCTCTACCATCTGAGCTACATCCCCATTATGTTTGTTGGAGCAAAAATATTAATATCAAATAATTTCCCACAACAGTCACAAATGGCAGTTACAGAATTAGAATCACTTACAATCAACCAATTTCCTGTGTAATAATGTTTGTCAACAGAGACAGGGAACATGTTGTTTGAAATGTGTTTATCAAAATTGACCGAGTTCAAAACGCATCTGATAACTAATTTGTTTGTATTTTTTTAACAAATGAGCATTCATATATAAATTTATAATTAATTAATAAAAGTGCATTTTGATCCTTGTATAGACAGTGCCGTTTTTAATAGGCAGCCCTTATGTTTTCATAGAACGTCCTACTTTTCTGGCATACACCACCAATTTATAACTAGCACTTGCACCTGGCTGAACTATAATTAACTATAATTGTTGGTTGAATATAACAGAAGAAAATGGCTAAAGTCAAATTGTGACAATGTCTGATGGCCTTCTCCTTTTCTCCTCTTTCTTTTCTTCTCCTTCGTTGTCTTTTTCTGAACTAATAAATTAGATTATTTCTGTGTTTGAATCAGACATACGGTATGATATATGTGGGAAGAAAAGTTATTGTGTTTTTTTTCGGAAGAGACTATACTTAAAGTTGGATGGTTGAGCGATCCATTAACATTATGAAATACTAACTTATTTTTCAATGTTTGAAAAAATCTTAACATACCTTGAATAAGTGTTCATAGTCAAAGATTGCTTGGATTTATAATCACCATTGCAATGGTTCTGTCATCAGCCAACGCCTCTGCCTGATCCAAGTCAACTTCCCAAATTTTCTCTGGAATCAAGTCATAGAATCTGATTTCAATGCCATTGTATCCACATACTGTTTCATAAACTGGAAACCCTGGGTGTGGTAGAAGCATATTTGAGCCTTTGGTAGCCAATACTGTCAGACACTGGTATAGCTTGAGAACAGCCAACAGTAAGGTACACATCATCATATGTAAGCTTATATGGCAAGCCAGAGGAGACATTCAGCAATAGATCTGGAAAAAGGAACCAGAACAGTACTTAACAAACCAGCTTTTCATATTATGGTATTAAAACATAATCTGATAACCAAATTTCCAAACAACTAAGAAACTTATGTTTTGCAGTTTAGCATTTAAATTGTGATATTTCAGGACTAAATGTAATTTCACACTTATGGTCTCACACTTCGTGTATCCTTGGGAGGTCACCAACTGTCTAAGACGTGTAAATCAGGACGGCAAAACTATGATATCTGGTTAATACAACATCAGAAATCTTTCTTTTGAGAGCTCTCACCCCATGGCTACTATAGAGGATGTGGTCGGTGGCCAACAACAGATAATAACTTATTCTAGCTTCCTACAGGACTATATATAATTAGACAACATGTTCGAATCAGCTAAACTGATGTATGTTTGATTGTTTCAACCACGATTGTTTCAACCACTACCTAAATTGTATAAAGTGAAGATCCATTAGATTCCCGTGATATAACATAATCCTGTCCAAGGGATAATTCCACTATATAATCTCTTTGGACGGCTTAAACATCACACACTAAGGATTGATTCCTAACCTAAAAGTGTTAAATAGTCAAAATTGACTTATTTTCCCAAACTTAATTTCCTCTTTAATGTGTGATGTTTAAGGATGGCCTAATCTCCTTCCCCTCTTTGGTCTCTGTAGAATATGAATATAATACCTACTGGAAGATTGAGTACTGACAATTTTCTGGACAGAATTGATACATGGAAGATAATTGTCAGCATAATCATTGTTGTTATCTTTAATAACATTTTAAAAATCTACAGAAAGAAATGAAAGAGTACCCCTAGCAAATCAAGAGTACTACAATCTCTCCTTGCAATCCAACACTCTACAGTGCTTTTATGTATAGGGGCCAATGGCTTTTAAAGGCAACCATACATGATAGAGTTGGAGGGAAAAGAAGCAACGGTGTATATATAAATAAATCAGACAACATCCGTATTGATATCAATTTCGAGAGTTTTGATTGATGTACCAATTGAAGTGATGAAATAAGTACAAGAATTCCACTTAACTGATTAGCATTTGGAACCATGGTTTTGCCATCCAAGGGCAGCAAGCAACAATAGTTGCAGTGGAATCATAAACGCTAGACATAGATCATAGAGAAAGGCTAATAAAGGCATTTTGAGGATCAAACTCCCTTGACTTGCAAATTTCTAATTGCTCTGGCTCTAGATTTTACATGCATCGAATATATTTGGGGAATTTAACAACTCCCACATGCAATTTTGATGTAACGGGGTTTCTTGAGATGCTAGTATATCCAAGAGAAATTTTGTAAAAACAGAGTAGAATAAAAAATGTTATGTGGAGCATGCGAAGTCCCAAATTTTTGGAAGGTAAGAGAAAATTAAAAAACATAGTAGCATAAAATAATGTTATTTGGAGCATGCAAAGTCCCAAATTCTTGTAAGGTACTAAACTCCAAATGCCCTAATCCAAAATCCCATAGCCCAATCGAGAAATCACGAAATACCTGCGAGTATCAAGGATGCCATAGGAAGGAGCATAACAATTAAAGTTGGACCTACATGTGGATTGTACAAGAGCGTCCTCCACATTTAGAGGTGCCCTGAAGCATTTGAACAAAGAGGCGTCTCCATGCACCTGCAAAATCACAGTCTTGTCAGGGGAAAATTTACTCAATAGCATTGCCAACACGCCTCTTATACTGCTACTGTACTCCAAGAGCATAGGATTGCATTTCATTTGGCTGTTCCCCTCATTTTTCTCCCTATTCTCTTGCAATGCACACAATTTAGTTAGATTCTTCTATTCTCCCTGCTAAATGATGATTGCATATGTCACTTCCTATGCCCTACCTATGCCAACTTGTTTGTCACGACTCACCGCAATCAATCTCCGAGGAATTTGGATGCTTAGCAGTCTTGGGTTGAATCATAATGCTCATGAAGGGGATGGATATAAATAGCATTCCAAATTCAGTTCAAGAAGAGATGCAGCTACCACAGAGGAGGAATTCCTATCCTCGACAAAGGCATATCCAACACATTATAGAACAATTTCTCGAATTTCAATTTGCTAAATATAGACATTGCAAGTAAATCCAACATTCAAGCTTGTGGCATGTGAGGCCAAAATTAGACAATGGGTGGGAGATTGTTTATAACTACAACAGTCAGACTCTATCTAGGACCCTGAGTCAGTTGTTGGCAGCAACAACCATCTTGGTGGCAGGAACCATTTTTACCTGGCGTGAGAACGATAAAACCCCTCCTCTCATGGCAAGCACATAAACCCCTCCTTGTCTAAGGGTGTTGCTCGGTAGCTCGTGCGATGCTCAATCACTGGTAAGTAGGATCGTGGCATGCCCTTGTTGGCAATGGAGGTGAGAGAATTTCGAAAGCCATATGCAAGCAGGAGCATGAGGAAATTCCAATGGGCTCTCGCCCACAAGTGAAAGCCTATCGGCAATAAACAAAAATTTATCTCACATCACAACTTTGTGTCTGTTATACCTCCATGAAAATGAGATGATTCCTCTATTAATCTTGTTTTAGCTATACAAGCTTAATTTCAATATAGAAGTAGATCAAAGATAGTTTTTGGTATTGGGCTTTTATGTTATTGCACATATAAGGGAAGCATGAATCAATTGTGGAAAGAAAGAAGGGGAAAGACAAAATGTATGAAATGTTCACAGAAGAAGAATTTCTGAAGTTATAAACAACAATACAAAAGTTAAAAGATAAGTAGTAAGTTAATAATGAATTAAAACAGTGCAATCAAATTCTTAAAGAGAAATACTTGCCCATACTGTAAAAGGTGGAGAAACAAGTTTTATGTTAACTTCTCAACTTACATTTTAATTTTGTTCCATATGAACATTTGACATTACTTGACAAGACTCAACAAAAAAGGGAGATCTGATTTTGCATAGATTCCATTTAATCCAAGTTAAGTTGCCTCTTGGAGTGATTTTCATTTAGAAAGCACTCTCCAATGCAATTGCTCACTTGTGCATAAGGAATCAAGATAGAATGTTAAAGCATGTAGCTTCAGTGTGACAATAACAATGATCATGGTATATATATTGTTGACAATTGGCTATATGTAGTGATATAATTGTTGTCATTAATGGCAACACATGATGAACATGTTGTAGAAAACCTCAGAAATAAAGATACTTAGCTTTTGGTACTCAGAAAATTGTCTAAGTATGAAACTGGTTTACACTAGTGTATTGTTTTGATGTATAACTTGTTTATATGATGTTATCTGTGAGAGAAAGGTAAGATGGAAATACTATACATATTGATGATGATGTGTATAACCTCAGACATCAGTATGAGCAATACAAAAAAGAGATATTCACGATTTGCCAGTGAACAGAACAATGAAATTAAAGGTAAAGGAATTATTACTTGACCAATTAAGGCTGACATCTTAGATGTTTACTCTAAGTTGGAAAAGTATATTGTGGTCTTAGTTGACCTAGTAGGGATTTGTGAAAAGGCATGGAATTTATACAAAGACATCTTGCAAAGTAATTTTTGAAAAAGCGACATGCAAATTATGTGATTGAATGCGAAGTAATGTTATATGCGAATGCAAAATTTTGTATCATATGCAAAAGAAATCTTGTGATCCGAAATTGAGCTGAGGTCAGAGTTCAGCTGGAAAGAAGGTACACCATCTATATACTTGAGAATTAATTACTTGTTTGAGCAGTGAGCTCTGCTTGCATCCATTGTACAACTCCTAATAGGGTCAGAATCTCCTAATAGAGATTCAAAGTCTCCTAACAGGGACTTCTATGTATTGAATGCTTTTATAGACTCTTAACAGGGTCCATCCTCTAACAAGGAACATTTATATTAGTACATTATTTAGTGAGTATCATCCCTACCGAGGTTTTCCCTTGGCCAGGGTTTCCCTAGTTAACAAAATATGGTGTTATGAGTTCTCTTTATGCATGGTTATTATTATTGTTCAACATTACTTGTTTACATTCTTATGCATGGTTCAAAGTAATAATTAATATCTAGTTGGTGACAAAAGTTTGTAGAATACTAATTCAACCCCCCTCTTAGTATTCCCTATTTCTAACAATTGGTATCAGAGCCCAGTTACTCAGAAGGGACTTAACAACTTGAGTAAGATCCCTATGGATATGGAATAGTTGATGAAGGATCTTGAAGAAGCACTTGAACAAATTGATCTCCTTACTGAAAAAGGAGATGACTTGAAAGATAAATATGAAGACTCCAAAGTATACATTGGACAATTGAAGGACAAGATTGAACATCTCAAATCCAAGCTTGAATCTATTGAATCTGAAACTGGTGATAATGAATATTCAAAAATGAAAAAAAAGTACAAGATCTTGAAGCATGAATTGAAGATTACCAATCAAAAGTTGAGTTTGAAGAATGATCCTAGCAAAGTTGAATCTGATTTGAAGACTGAAAATTCAGATTTTAGAGCGAATCTAGCGAAGAAGACATTTGAATTTAAAACATTAAAAGAACATTATGAAGAACTTCATAAGTACAACACTATTGTGAAAGATGAACTAACTCAATGCAAGCTACAACTTGAAAAGATTTATACTAGCAGAGAAAAACTTGATGAATCAATGTCAATACAAAGACCTACCTATGATAAGACTGGTCTTGGATATCTATTCAACATGTTTGCAAAGAAACCTAAAAATAGATCAAACTTAAAAGAGAAAGATAAATCTTATGAAAAGATTGAATCTAGTCAATCTTATGATAAATCCAAAGAAGTTGGACAAGAGAAGGAAACAAAGAAATTGGATGAACCTAAGCAAGTGGAATCTCCTAAGGAAACCAAGTATGAATTTCAAGGTAAGTGTTTTTCATGTAATGAAATTGGTCATATGAAAAAATATTGTACAAATAAGTCATTTAATCATATTACACAATTTTACTGTCATAATTGTCATGGTATCGGTCATAATACAATTGATTGTAGGAAACCTAAATATGATAATGATAGAAGAAATGGTAAAATGTTTGAAAATACTAACCCTGCAGATAGAAGAAGATCTAATGAGAGGACAACAAAAGAAAGTAGACTTTATGAAAAAAGGAAGCATATCATGTGTTATAAGTGTAACAACTTTGGACATAGCACAGAATTATCAAGCACCCATTGATCAACAGATGTTAGTTATGCAACAACTTTAGACATACAACGAAGTATTGCAGAATGGACAAAAGAAGCAATGGAAGAAACTTCGAAAATGACAGAAGGAATCATGAAAGAAACTTTGGAAATAGAAGCAACAATGGAAGAAACTTCGAAAATGACAAAAGAAATCATGAAAGTAACTTCGAAACTAAGAAATTCAATGAAGATCAAACAAATGCAGTAAGTGAACTTCGAGAAGAACTTAATGAGGCATTTGTTAAGGGATTAGATATTTTAAAGGAAAAGTTAGATGATTCTGAAACAAGAAAATTGAAGTGAGCAATCGAGTTTGATTCAATGAAGTTGAATTAAGCTTGTTTACAACACCATAATCTGAAACTTCATTTAAAGATTGAGCTATGAGTAGGCTAATCAAAGCATTTTGAGGATCAAAATCCCTTGACTTGCAAATTTCTAATTGCTCTGGCTCTAGATTTTACATGCATCAAATATATTTGGGGAATTTAACAACTCCCACATGCAATTTTGACGTAACAGGGTTTCTTGAGATGCCGGTATATCAAAGATAAATTTTGTAAAAATAGAGTAGAATAAAAAATGTTATGTGGAGCATGCGAAGTCCCAAATTTTTGGAAGGTAAGAGAAAATTAAAAAACATAGTAGCATAAAATAATGTTATTTGGAGCATGCAAAGTCCCAAATTCTTGGAAGGTACTAAACTCCAAATGCCCTAATCCAAAATCCCATAGCCCAATCGAGAAATCACGAAATACCTGTGAGTATCAAGGATGTCATAGGAAGGAGCATAACAATTAAAGTTGGACCTACATGTGGATTGTACAAGAGCATCCTCCACATTTAGAGGTGCCCTAAAGCATTTGAACAAAGAGGTATCTCCATGCACCCACAAACTCACAGTCTTGTCAGGGGAAAATTTACTCAATAGCATTGCCAACACGTCTCTTATACTGCTACTGTACTCCAAGAGCATAGGATTGCATTTCATTTGGCTGTTCCCCTCATTTTTCTTCCTATTCTCTTGCAATGCACACAATTTAGTCAGATTCTTCTATTCTCCTTGCTAAATGATGATTGCATATGCCACTTCCCATGCCCTACCTATGCCAACTTGTTTGTCACGGCTCACCCGCAATCAATCTCCGAGGAATCTGGATGCTTAGCAGTCTTGGGTTGAATCAGAATGCTCATGAAGGGGATGGATATAAATAGCATTCCAAATTCAGTTCAAGAAGAGATGCAGCTACCACGGAGGAGGAATTCCTATCCTCGACAAAGGCATATCCAACACATTATAGAATAATTTCTCGAATTTCAATTTGCTAAATATAGACGTTGCAGGTAAATCCAACATTCAAGCCTGAGGCATGTGAGGCCAAAATTAGACAATGGGTGGGAGATTGTTTCTAACTACAATAGTCAGACTCTATATAGGACCCTGAGTCAATTGTTGGCAGCAAAAACCATCTTGGTGACAGGAACTATTTTTACCTGGCGTGAGAATGATAAAACCCCTCCTCTCATGGAAAGCACATAAACCCCTCATTGTCTAAGGGTGTTGCTCGGTAGCTCGTGCGATGCTCAATCACTGGTAAGTAGGATCGTGGCATGCCCTTGTCAGCGATGGAGGCGAGAGAATTCTGAAAGGCATATGTAAGCAGGAGCATGAGGAAATTCCAATGGGCTCTCACCCACAAGTGAAAGCCTATCGGCAATAAACGGAAATTTATCTCACATCACAACTTTGTGTTTGTTATACCTCCATGAAAATGAGATGATTCCTCTATTAATCTTGTTTTCGCTATACAAGCTTAATTTCAGTATAGAAGTAGATCAAAGATAGTTTTTGGTATTGGGTTTTTATGTTATTCCACATATAAGGGAAGCATGAATCAATTGTGGAAAGAAAGAAGGGGAAGACAAAATGTATGAAATGTTCACAGAAGAAGAATTGCTGAAGTTATAAACAACAATACAACAGGTAAAAGATAAGTAGTAAGTTAATAATGAATTAAAACAGTGCAATCAAATTCTTAAAGAGAAACACTTGCCCATACTATAAAAGGTGGAGAAACAAGTTTTATGTTAACTTCTCTAATTACATTTTAATTTTGTTCCATATGAACATTTGACATTACTTGACAAGACTCAACGAAAAAGGGAGATCTGATTTTGCATAAATTCCATTTAATCCAAGTTAAGTTGCCTCTTGGAGTGATTTTCATTTAGAAAGCACTCTCCAATGCAATTGCTCACTTGTGCATAAGGAATCAAGATAGAATGTTAAAGCATGTAGCTTCGCTGTGATAATAACAATGATCATGGTATATATATTGTTGAAAATTGGCTATATGTAGTGATATAATTGTTGTCATTAATGGAAACACATGATGAACATGTTGTAGAAAACCTCAAAAATAAAGATACTTAGCTTTTGGTACTCAGAAAATTGTCTAAGTATGAAACTGGTTTACACTAGTGTATTGTTTTGATGTATAACTGATTTATATGATGTTATTTGTGAGAGAAAGGTAAGATGGAAATACTATACATATTGATGATGATGTGTATAACCTCAGACATTAGTACGAACAATACGGAAAAGAGATATTCATGATTTTCCAGTGAACATAACAATGAAATTAAAGGTAAAGGAATTATTACTTGACCAATTAAGGCTGACATCTTAGATGTTTACTCTAAGTTGGAAAAGTATATTGTGGTCTTAGTTAACCTAGCAAAGATTTGTGAAAAGGCATGGTATTTATACAAAGACATCTTGCAAAGTCATTTTTGAAAAAGCGACATACGAATTATGTGATTGAATGCAAAGTAATGTTATATGCGAATGCGAAGTTTTGTATCATATGCAGAAGAAATCTTGTGATCCAAAATTGAGCTGAGGTTAGAGTTCAGCTGGAAAAAAGGTACAACATCTATATACTTGAGGATTAATTACTTGTTTGAGCAGTGAGCTCTTCTTGTAATTGCAAGTGCATGTTTGGGTAGTGAGCTCTTCTTGCATCCATTGTACAACTCCTAATAGGGTTGGAATCTCCTAATAGGGATTCAAAGTCTCCTAACAGGGACTCCTATGTATTGAATGCTTTTATAGACTCTTAATAGGGTCCATCCTCTAACAAGGGACATTTATATTAGTACATTATTTAGTGGGTATCATCCCTACTGAGGTTTTCCCTTGGCCAAGGTTTCCCTAGTTAACAAAATATGGTGTTATGAGTTCTCTTTATGCATGGTTATTATTATTGTTCAGCATTACTTGTTTACATTCTTATGCATGGTTCAAAGTAATAATTAGTATCTAGTTGGTGACAAAAGTTTGTAGAATACTGATTCAACCCCCCTCTTAGTATTCCCTATTTCTAACAATTGGTATTAGAGCCTAGTTACTCAGAAGGGACTTAACAACTTGAGTAAGATCCCTATGGATATGGAATAGTTGATGAAGAATCTTGAAGAAGCACTTGAACAAATTGATCTCCTTATTGAAGAAAGAGATAAACTGAAAGATAAATATGAAGACTCCAAAGTATACATTGGACAATTGAAGGACAAGATTGAACATCTCAAATCCAAGCTTGAATCTATTGAATCTAAAACTGGTGATAATGAATATTCAAAAATGAAAACAAAGTACAAGATCTTGAAGCATGAATTGAAGATTACCAATCAAAAGTTGAGTTTGAAGAATGATCCTAGCAAAGTTGAATCTGATTTGAAAACTGAAAATTCAGATTTTAGAGCGAATCTAGCGAAGAAGACATTTGAATTTAAAACATTAAAAGAACATCATGAAGAACTTCATGAGTACAACACTATTGTGAAAGATGAACTAACTCAATGCAAGCTACAACTTGAAAAGATTTATACTACCAGAGAAAAGCTTGATGAATCAATGTCAATACAAAGACCTACCTATGATAAGACTGGTCTTGGATATCTATTCAACATGTTTGCAAAGAAACCTGAAAATAGATCAATCTTAAAAGAGAAAGAGAAATCTTATGAAAAGATTGAATCCAGTCAATCTTATGATAAATCCAAAGAAGTTGGACAAGAAAAGGAAACAGAGAAATTGGATGAACCTAAGCAAGTGGAATCTCCTAAGGAAACCAGGTATGAATTTCAAGGTAAGTGTTTTTCATGTAATGAAATTGGTCATATGAAAAAATATTGTACAAATAAGTCATTTAATCATATTATGCAATTTTACTATCATAATTGTCATGGTATTGGTCATAATACAATTGATTGTAGGAAACCTAAATATGATAATGATAGAAGAAATGGTAAAATGTTTGAAAATACTAACCCTGCAAATAGAAGAAGATCTAATGAGAGGACAACAAAAGAAAGTAGACCTTATGAAAAAAGGAAGCATATCATGTGTTATAAGTGTAACAACTTTGGACATAGCCCAAAATTATCAAGCACCTATTGATCAGCAAATGTTAGTTATGCAACAACTTCAGACATACAACAAAGTATTGCAGAATGGACAGAAGGACCAATGAAAGAAACTTCGGAAATGACAAAAGGAATCATGAAAGAAACTTTGGAAATAGAAGCAACAAAGGAAGAAACTTCAAAAATGACAAAGAAATCATGAAAGTAACTTTGAAACTAAGAAAGTCAATGAAGATCAAACAAATGCAGTAAGTGAACTTCAAGAAGAACTTAATGAGGCATTTGTTAAGGGATTAGATATTTCAAAGGAAAAGTTAGATGATGCTGAAATAGGAAAATTGAAATCAACAATCAAGTCTGATTTAATGAAGTTGAATTAAGCTTGTTTATAGCACCATAATCTGAAACTTCATTTAAAGATTGAGCAATGAGTAGAGAGTTTGAGAGAAGATGTATCTTGATGAGTTTGGATTGTAGCTAAGCTCGCTTGCAATTTGGAGCTTATTGAAACAAGTTACGAAGGAAATAAGAGTTACTATTACAACAAAGAAAGTTCATTCTATGACAAAAGATGAAATCTATGTTTCTACAAGAAAACTTCATGGAGCGAAGTCTTGTGGAGCATTTTCATGATGAAAGGAAGCTACGGTGAACCTTAGATAGCATTTGAAGATTAGACAGAAGATCTTGAGCAGATATTTGCTTTTAGAATGAAATTAACAACCTTTTCGATTTGGCAAAGTACACAATTAATACAAGTTCTAGCTGAATAAATAGAGTACAAACTTGATTATTTCCATATTGTGATCATCTCAAAAGCTTAGAGCACCCAAAAGAAAATTGGCAAAGTGATTTCGAGCAAAACCCTACTTCGAAAAAGTAAGAAGGTATTTTATCATTTTCTGCACAAAAATTCTTTGATATATTCTATTTGGTGTAAACATGGATATGCTTGTAGTTCAGAATGTTGAGAATGTCGAGAGACCCAAATTAAAGGTTGTTCCTATGAAAACCCTAATTCAACTTTATCGATTACTCTGGACAACTTAGTTTACTTGGAAGATGTAGGAAGCTACTTGTGTAGTAAGTTTGAAACTATTAGAAGTGAGTTTATGAACAAAGATATGGAAATTGTTTTCAACCATGATATGACTATTATGCTTGGATATGAGCATTTGAAGGATTTAGACTTAGTCAGATATCACTTTTATTGTGAACTTAATACCAAAGAGTGGACTCAAATTATGTTAAGTAGGAATTCATAATGGAAAGATTTGGATGGGAGAAGATGTAGTTGACATCTCTGCTGACCTTATTCATGAAGTCACTGGTCTTAGCAAGCAAGGCAATGTACCTATTGGTGAAAAACCAGTTAAGAAAAAGGTTGAAAGTTATACTAAGGCAGTTTATAATGGTAAGGCAATGGTGATTAACACCATTAGACAACGTGATGTGAGATTCTTGAGCAGAATTATTGCATATTGTATTTGTGCAAGTTCTAAGAGTGATGAGTAGTTAGTAGGTTTTATCTATGCAACCAATAAGATTTGCATTGAGAAGGAGCAAGTAAATTTAAGTGAGATTCTGAGAGTACAACTCCTTGAGAATTTGGAGAAGATTAAGAGAACTAAGAATGGTATATTCAAATTCCAGTCTTTGATTAATCATATTTTCTTTCATATTCTTAAGAGATTTCCATTTTTATCAGTTATTGATATTATGAGTAGTGAAAGATGCACTATGGACAACATAACAAATGTGTGCGAAAGGCATCCTGTAAAGAAAATCTTGGACAATGAAAATCTAATTATGAGGACATTTTAGAGATTCAGAATTGCCCTTGCAATTGTTGAAAAATTTAAGAATGATATATGTGTTATGGTGGATACAGACCTAACTTATATTGAAGCAGTTGAACTTTGGGAAACATTTCTTGAGCTCTTAGGTTATGAGTTAAGTGATGATATAGTTATTGGTTATATTGATTTAATGTTGGAATCTGAAATAGATCAAGCATCATACAGATTTGGAACGTATGAGGAGATAACTCAGTCAGCTTACCAGGCATCATTAGAGAAAGCATCTCATAAGAAGATTGCAACTATAATGAAGAAAGTACTATTTGAGGCCGGTATGTCAAAAGAAGAATCACAGGCAGTTAGACAAACAATCTCTGGATTGAAACAAACTGGTGAATAGGGTGTAATGTATGTGACACCTCTATCAGTTGGCCAAGGATCTAGTGTGTCCATTGTAGAAACTCCTACAAGATAGAGCATCCCATATGCTTCTATATCAGTCGAGCAACCAAGTGGATCTAAAAGGCAGTCAAAGAGAGTTAAGAAACAAGCTACTGGACCAAAGAAAAGAAAGAAGACATTGTTGAAAATTGAAGAATCCAGTGATGATGAAGAAGAAGATAAAAATCCAGAGAAGGTTATTGTTTCCAAGCAACCAACAGGTAAAACAAGGCAATCCTAGAAACCAAAGATAGAGAAGATTAACACAACCATTGTTAATGAAGGGAGCTTTTTTTATGATTTGTATAGTGATATTGAGAAAGAACTAATTGATATCTCTACTATGAGATATATGATTCTTAATAACTTGAAACTTGAAGACATTAAAGGTTTTTCCAATTAGAAAGTCTATGACGAACTTATAACAAAGAAGACACCAATTTGGGAAGAACATATGGAACTTCGGAAATCAATGATAAGAACTATGTGCAAGACTGAACATGAACAAGAAGTAAAGAAATTGATAGGTAAACTAGCACCCTATCTATTTATGGGTGGTGATAAGAATGTAATAAGAAGTGAAATTGTTGCAGCTATCAATAAAATGATGATTGAGGTAGAGGCATCTCCTACCACTGTAGAGAAAACTTTGGAAGTATCAATATGTGGTGATGCTATGCAAATTGATCAAACAAGTGTTACAGTTAACATTGATGATAATCCTTTCGTAAGTTTTGATCAGCCTGAGCCCTATTCCAAAGATATTCAAGACTAGTTGAGAGTGAATGAAGAAGAGAAAAGACAACTAGAAAAAGAAAAGAAGAAGATTGAAGAAGCCAAGATGAAATTTCTTGAAGAGGAAAAGAAGTAGAAAGAAGAAGAAAAGAGGAGAGAAGAAGAAAAAGAGAAGAAGAAAGAAAAAGAAAAGAAAGAAAAAGAGAAGAAGAAAGCAAAAGAAAAGAAAAGAAAGACATGACAAAATGTATGAAATGTTCACAGAAGAAGAATTGCTAAAGTTATAAACAACAATACAATAGGTAAGAGATAAGTAGTAAGATATAATGAATTAAAACTATGGAATCAAATTCTTAAAGAGAAACACTTGCCCATGCTACAAAAGGTGGAGAAACAAGTTTTATGTCAACTTCTCTACTTACATTTTCATTTTGTTACATATGAACATTTGACATTACTTGACAAGAGTCAACAAAAAGGGAGATCTGATTTTGCATAGATTCCATTTAATCTAAGTTAAGTTGCCTCTTGTAGTGATTTTCATTCAGAAAGCACTCTCCAATGCAATTGCTTACTTATGCATTAGGAATCAAGATGGAAGCTTGGCATATCATATGGTTTTTGAATCTGTGGTGACCAATGAAATATCTAGTTAAAAGATCGAACACATTTTGTCACCTTTTTAAAAATCATGTGGGCATTCTAAATATTTGGTTAAATGATGGTACATATTTTTTTTGGTAAGATTTGGAAAGATTTAGAATATTCAATTAAGAGATGGTACAGTTTGAGTTTGATTAGTGGTGGATAACTTATGTTCTAAAATAAAGATTCCAAGTTCAAATTTCATGTTACTAATTATAGCACCCTCTTAATTGTTGTTTCTATCATATAAGAATAGAGCTGCAATATTTGAGGGAGGCCCATACTTTTCTAGGTCTTTAATTTTTCATAGAACACTGGGATGAGAAAGATGATTTTATTTAGGAACTTCCATAGGTGGTACTTGTTTGGATGTGTATTTTGATTTGCCATTTGTGATTTAGAATGGCAATGATTGAATGATTGTATTCATGTTGGCAACTACATTTAAATATTTGAGTTTGTCTTCCATGACTAGGTAGAAGTTGTGTGATTGGTATGCAAAAAGTTTGTGTGGCTACATATTTCAATCAACCATGCCTTCTGTTGGTGTGAATAAGTATTTTACTATTTACACTTACTTAAGTTTACTTAGGTTAATGCATTATTTAATTATTTTGCATTATTTTATTATTTATTTAGGTGTGACACTTAGGAGTTTGTGTACTCTCATGAGTTACGCAACTCTAATTATGCACATGGTGTCTACAACACAGTTATCCACACTCCTCATTTAGCACATGTTGTCTACACCACTGATTTGCATGCTACACCATTGTAGGCTTATCCTCACATCATCACACTTAATTCCATGCTTAATGGAGGATAATCCATATCTAGTGGACATGTGCTTGGTTGTATGACTTATCATGTTGCTGACTTCTATGCATTCTAGAAGCTCTCTTGAGGCCTTTATATACGAGCACTCCTAGTGTACTCTCAAGCTGGCATATTGAATGAATATAATCATTCTGATCATACTCTCTCTATTTTGGTCTATTGTGTGCTTGTGTTTGAGTTCCTTGGTCTTGGGTGAATTTTGGCCTAAACAAAATTCTTACATGGTATCAAAGCTGAGGGAGATTCTCTACACATAGCCGTTGGAGATCATTCATGCTTAAGCACCTCGACTCGAATCTGGAGGATCCACAGAAATCGAGAGCATCTAGAGCCAGATCTAACCTCACCGTTGCGTCCAGAGCATCAATTCGGTGAAGATCGACTATAAATTTGCTTATGTTGGACGAAAGTTGATTGTGAGGCAATTTTTTTTTGCAAATTAGAACCTGGAGGCCTTGATTTGTAGTTCGGGTATGATCTAATCTGATTTGATTAATTGTATTTTCAGATATGATTTCTACAATTTTATTTTCAAAATTATTTTTCAGATTAGTTGAACAAGCAGAGAATTTTTTTTTGGCCGAACTAGGCAGTGACACCCCGACTCGGCTCTATATTTGTGGTGGAATATTTAGTATTAATTTGTAGGGAAATCATTTATATGATGGGCTCTTTATTTTAATTTTCAACCTCTGAGATTTAACGAGTTGTATTGTATTTCAGCCGACCCCTGCAAAATCCACATTCATTCCCATAGGACGAGTGACCCTTTAAATTTTTTGGCAGCCCAAGGACTCACTGGCTGAGAAACAACCCACAGTGACTTCCACATGTTGCGGACTCTTTGCTTAGCATATAGTAGAGGTTTGTTTTAACAAGTGCATTCAATGCTTTCCCACTGCATGTGGGGCTATTCCCAATAACTTGGTGACTGGAAACAAGCATTTTGGTGAGCACAGTGATAATCCGATGTCACAAAACTAACTTTTGGCGACGTCAAAATTTGGGTACCTCCCCACCGTGTGTGAACTCAGCTACACGCAGACAAATACAGATGCACCACATAGGACACCTAATCATCCACGCGGTGCTCGAAGGCTCTGACAAGTAGGATAGTAGGCTACCATGCGGTAATATTCTACTGCGTACACAATACAACCACAGTGGACAATCGTACAATCACAATTAGCTAATTGGCCTCGTTAGTGGATCTAGCCAGATGCCACGTCACCTGACACACTATCATTTTTCATACATTTCTATACAGCCATACAAGTGTCATCAAGCCATACTGCCACGTTAGCAGGGGGTTTGATTTTTGCTGACATCATAAATTTACTATCCTAAATTTGACAGCCATCTAACCGTCATTTCGGGGCCAAATTGAATGTTGTGACAACTGTATGATCATCAAATTTAAACTTGTCATTCACTAATGCAACCCCTCTCCAAATTGATTTTAGTTTTTTCAGTCCAACTTCGGAAAGCCATAACTCAGACATCTAGACTCCAAATCAAGTGCTTTTTTTTGAAATTGGGTAGAATTTTTTGAATTTTTCAGTGGTGCAGCTCTTTTTTGGTTTTGGTGCACATATTGTTCAGAAATTGCATTTTTTGGTGACTGTACCTGCATAATCCTTCATTTTGCAACTTCAAATGCTCTATATGAGCACATCTAGAGTCGAAAATAGGTTCTATTTTTTTTAAAATGCATTATTTTTCATCTACTTTCCAGATCTACTATCAGATCATAGGGTTGTGTGGACAAAAATGTCACTTTCAACAATAGGGCCTTTCTTTGCTTTGTAATGCTTGAGAATTGTAGCACATTGTAAAGTTTCAGATTTGTAATCTATTAAGAGGTTGTAACAAGTAAAATTAGAAGTCCACGAAGGCTAATTCTAATCACACTACTGATAAAGTGCCCAAAGCATATTTTTTTTTGTGGGGGGGGGCGCAGTTTCTTGATTTAGTGAAAAGAGGGGGGTGTGCTTGGTGTTGTGTTCTCTCTTTTCTGCACTTTTCTTTCATGTTCTACATTATGGCCAACTTTAAGTTTCCTAAATTAACTCCTCATAACTATGCTACATGGTCCACAAAAATGTGGTATCACTTAATGCATAATGGAGTTTCACAATATGTAGATGGTACTCTTCCTAAACCAGTAGGTGATAATGTATCAGCAAGTGATATTTTAGCTTGGGTAGCAATGGATAGGAAAGCCCTAGGTGATATATGTTTGGGGGTAGATGATAAGATTATGTATCAAATCAAGAAGTGTTCTACATCCAAGGAAGCTTGTGATACCCTCGAAAACCTTTATGATAAAGTGTTTGAAGAGGATGTGTTCAAAATTGAAGATGAGCTTGTTTCCTTATATCCTAAGTCATATGACTCCATACAGGATTTCATCATCAAGGGAAATGAACTAAGGACAAAGCTTACTGATTGTGGGAGTTCTATCAAAGATGACAAACTAATCTATCTTATACATAACAAGTTCCCATCAGAATATTTCACATTTGTATCTTCTATTAACACCTCAAAGACTACCTTAGGGTCTACCTACAAGAAAGTCACTTTTGATGAATATACTAAACTGTTGGATGATGAAGAAAACAAGTTGAAATCAATGGGGATTCTCAAATCACCACAGTGTAAAGCTTTGGTGGCCAACAATGAGGGTTCTCAACATTCAACTGGACAGTCTTCAAATAAAGGAATGGGTAAGAAGAAGTGGAAGAACAAATCAGAGGATGCAGAAAAGACAACACCACAATCCAATCAACAAGGCAAGTCCTCAAATTCCAACAAGAAAGGGGACAACAATAAGGAGAAGAAGAAGTGTGCTTATTGCAAGAAATCGAGTCATGAAGAGCATGAGTGCTATCTCAAAAAGATTGACGAGTTGACCAATATCATGAAGAGACATAATGTTCCATTTCCTAATGCTTACAAGGAGAAGGGATCTTCTTTAGATTCAAAGGGAAAAGGGCAAGCATTCATGGAAAATGCAAACTCTTCAAAGGAATGTATATTTGAATCAGGTGCCTCTTATCACATGGGTTCTTCAAAGGAGGATTTTTCTTCGATGAAGCAGTCCAAGGTACCACACATCTTCATGGGAGATGATAGCAAAATAGAAGTTGAAGGGAAAGGAAACGTGGAAATGGAAAATGGAGAGTTTCAAAATGTTCTCTATGTTCCAAACCTAAGTTCAAATCTCCTATCAATCTACCAAATCACTCATCTTGGAGATGGACATAGAGTTGAGTTCCTTCCAGACTCAGTAAAAGTGCACAATCTTAAAGATGATTCCTTGGTTGCAGTAGGGAAAGTGAATCACAACAAGAGGTTGTACTCTTTCTCTCATTTTGTGCCTAAGTCTCCTTCAAAGGCCTTGTTATCTCAATCAAATTCAAACATGCAATTATGGCATGAGCGGTATGGTCATATTGACTTCCGCTATCTTCAACAACTTTGCACAAACCAAATGGTCAAAGGTCTACCTCAAATCAACTTTTCCAAAGGTGAATGTTCAACAGATTCAATGGATATGCATCTAGAAGGGAAGTTATAGAGAGGGAAGTCTTCAAGAGCACCAGGTATTCTACAAATGGTTCACATGGTATTAGTAGGTCCTTTTGCATTCAGCTAGGGTCGCTACATACTTACGTTAGTTGTTGACTTTTCAAGGTTTACTTGGGTCTATTTTCTTCATAACAAGAATGAAGTGTTGGACAAGTTTCTAGACTTCAAGACTCATGTAGAACGTAAATTCAGAAAGGCCATCAAAGTACTCCGAATGGACAATGGAAGCATGTATGTGAACAAAAGACTTAAGGACTTTTGCAGACTCAAGGGCATTGATCTTTAGACTCCGCCAGCATTCAGTCCACATAAGACAGATGTTGCAGCTTTGAGGATCCACACTCTTAAGTCTATTGCAAGTTGCATGATCCATGACAAGTCTCTAGATCCATCATTAGAAGTCGAAGCAATCTCTAGTGCCACTCACATTCTTAATTGTTCTCCTTATCCAGCCTTAGATGACAAGACTCCTTTTGCGGCATGGTGCGACAGAAAACCTATTGTGACACACTTTAGAGTCTTCGATTGTCCTACATGAGCAAAAAAATATTCTAAGGGTTTCAAGGCACAATCACCTCAACCTTGTACCTTCATTGGTTATTAAGACGATGTGAAGTCATACAAACTTCTAGATCCTGAGACTCATTAGATATTTGTGGAGAAGGATGTTTACTTTGAGGAAAGTTTACCAAGTTTGTCCTCTACTCATCTTTGCACATTATACAGTGTGGAAATTGATAGTGACACCAGTGATAGTGCTTCAACAGATTCAGACACGTGAGGTTCTATCGATAGTTACAATGAGAGGTCACTACATCAGTTCAGTCTACATGCATACATTGCCATAGTGATAGGTCCAGAACAACAGGGTACATTCAGTCTTCCAAGTACAAGTTCAGTGACAGATTTGGGGGACATTATTGATGATCTGCCTCTTCTTCTTGATGCAACAACACCTTCTTTAGTTGTCACAAGGGCTCCATCTAACTCTCTTGTTCATTCTCTACATGATCAATTGTCATAGGTTGAACTGATTGTAGATACTTATGATCAGCAGTTGCAACAAGGTTCTTCATCAGTTGTAGAGACAGGCAATTCCTTGGAATAGGTTCTTCAATCAGTTGAGCAAGTTTTAGAGATATCACTTATCCATGGGATTCTTTCCACACACAGCGAAAGTGTCTCATTTGTACCTTTGACATTGTTTCTTCCTAAGGGGAGGAACACCATTCTGCAATCTTGGATCAGCTTCTTCATCAAAGCAGTCACTGTTCGACATTCTTCTTTGGGGGGGGGGGGGGAGCCTATCCTGTCTCTCTTCCTCTTCTCATCATTCTCTTATGTATATGCTGGATGTATGTCGTAACGGGGGGGTCTTGATTACTCCATCCATCCATGCATCCCTATTTATCTCTCTTTTTTTTTTGGGGGGGTGGGGGGGGGGGGGGTTCCCATGAGGTTTTCCCTCTTTCTCCACTTTATGAGAGATTGCATATCATTATGTACATGGGTACCTAACATGGCCTAGTAGTCGGGACCCATTCTGCATATCATCCTAGATTTCATAAGCTTAAGTGCATTCCCCTAAGTTGCACTTAAGGGTGGGTGTTGGTGTAAATAAGTATTTTACTATTTACACTTACTTAAGTTTACTTAGGTTAATGCATTATTTAATTATTTTGCATTATTTTATTATTTATTTAGGTGAGACACTTAGGAGTTTATGTACTCTCATGAGTTATGCAAGTCTAATTATGCACATGGTGTCTACAACATAGGAGTTTGCATCAATGTCATGTTAATAACACAGTTATCTGCACTCCTCATTTAGCACATGTTGTCTACACCACCGATTTGCATGCTACACCATTGTAGGCTTATCCTCACATCATTGCACTTAATTCTGTGCTTAATGGAGGATAATCCATATCTAGTGGACATGTGCTTGGTTGTATGACTTATCATGTTGCTGACTTCTATGCATTCTAGAAGCTCTCCTAAGGCCTTTATATACATGCACTCCTAGTGTACTCTCAAGCTAACATATTGAATGAACATCATCATTCTAATCATACTCTCTCTATTTTGGTCTACTGTGTGCTTGTGTTTGAGTTCCTTGGTCTTGGGTGAATTCTGGCCTAAGCCAGATTCTTACACCTTCCTCTCCTCAAAGTTTGGTTTTAATATATGATATGAGATTTCAATGAATTCAATAATTGAATTAATAATGTTTTCTATTTAATGGATGGTCTATCATCATTGTAGCCATTTGTCTCAAGAGTTAAGATTGATCAATGTAAGTTTGATGGATACTCAAAACCTAGAAAAGAAGGCTTTTTAAGTGTGTACGTGAAATGCGAGCCTCGGATCCTCACACACACTTCAACACAGTCATTATATGCGAAACCATCCCAGAATGAACAATGAATTGTTTATCTGAAATAGTTTGACAAATCAACCTATTGCCTTCTAACTAGAAGGTTTATGCCTTTTCTCTCAGAACGAGATGCATGCAACTGAACCTCTAGAACGAAGGATTTTAAGCTATATGAGAATGCAAATTATACTAGATGAAATGCAATTAAGCTAAGAAAATAAAAGAGCATACTATGCTAAATGAATGCATTTAAAAAATCTAGATGATATTATAATGCAAGAAATAAAAGCTATGAAAATGTGAGCAAGATGAACAAGTATTCCAGCATAAGTTTGATGCAAATTCCAAAATTCTCTACCTACATAATGAGGAATAGAGAGATTTTTTATAGAATCCAAGAGATGATTGATGATTGAGATTAACTGGAATGGACAATCAAGATTGAAGAGGAGAGCCAATCATAAAGGAAACTTCCTCATGAAATGGGAATTAACTGGTTGCCTTTGAGTGATAAAAGGAGTTAACTGAGTCCTTTTTGAGTGATAAAAGGAGTTAACCGATTCCTTTTTGAATGATAAAAGGAGTTAACCGGTTCCTTTTTGAGTGATAAAAGGAGTTAACTGGTTCCTTTTTGAGTGATAAAAGGAGTTAATCTCTTTTCAAGACTATTTAATTTAATAAAATAGAATATTACATCATAAAAATTTAATTAATTGAATAATTAAATTCAATAATTAAGAAGAGGAGATATCTTATTAAATTAAATGTATTTAATTCCTTTGTATATTAGCTAAAGAGGTAATTTTAATTTAATTAAAGTAGAACACTCATAATTAAATTAAATTAAATCAATAGGTTTGCATAGCTAATTTGAATCGATACTTTAGGAATTAAATAAATAATGTGATTAATGCAGATTAGGGTTTTCAGCATTTGACAACGAGGTCAAGTAGCGATTATTAGAATTAGAATTGCCTAGTAAAATAGGACTTAAGAATAATTGAATAAACCAAAGTTGGTTAATATGGCTATGTGCCAATTTTTGGGTATTACATTTGCCCCTCTTTGAACGAATGTGCGAGCATCACGTTTGATTCAAAAAAATCAAAAGTAGGAAGCATAGATCAAGAAATGAGATTGGTTTTGAAATTGATAATACAGGGACCAATTGATAAGCTTTTAAAGGTTATCTCCAGAATGAAGCTTGACCTTAGGGAATCCAGATAGAATACCTAGACACCAAAGTTGATAGCAAAAAGATTGTCAAATTTCATAGAATTGTTCCCAAAATGAGACTCAACTTCTCAAGAGTTGGTGTTTAAACTGTCTTGATACCTGTCCATTAGAAAATGACAAGATTAAAGATGATTCATAGAATTATCCCCAAAATGAGGCTTAATCCTCAACAAAAGTTAGGATTATCTCCACATTGAAGCTTAATCCTTAGCAAGAATTTGGAATTATCTCTAGAACAAAGCTTAATCCCATAGAGTCCAAATAGAACACCTGAATACTGGTCCACAAAAGATAGTAAGATCCAATCATGAGTTGTAGAATCATCCCTAGAACGAGGCTTGATCCTCAGGAGTAGAGGTTTAGACTGTCCCGATACCTGTCCATCGAACTCTGACAATAACTGTTATAAGATTGATCAGTTGATCAAAAGATAAGATAGATGACAAATGATGCTAGATAGAGGGGACAAGATGCCCTGAGTGATGAGATACCTCGAGTGATGAGGACATAAGATTCAGATTAAGTTGACATTAAGAGCTTAAATCAAAATAGTCTCAAAGAAGGAGGTTCACGAAGAAAGTTGAAATTGTACCAACCAAGGGACCTATCAAAGACCCTAGACTTTAAGAGAAGTCTATGTTAATATTAATCCTTCACTTTTATTGTTTTAAGGGAATTTTGAAGTATTTAGAAGAAGAAGATAAACTTGATTTAGGCTTCTAAATTTTCTTACCCCAATTTAGCCCTTTCAATGCTTTTCTTGGTGGAGTAGGCCTCCATTTTGGTGTGTTGGATTTTGGAGAAAACTATTTTGAGTCTAAATTTGAAGAATATAAAAAGAAATTTGAAACATCATGTCTCCTTTACACAAGAAGCAAGTTCAAGATAGATGCCTAGCAAAAAAAACTTTAAGATAGATGAATTTTGGTCCTATGCATAAAGGCTTAACACCTAAATGGTGATTTTTTGATGAAAGAAAACTAGATGCTTTTAGAATTGGGTAATTAATACTAACTACAATAGCTTTCCAGAATCTAGATCTTTTGGAAAATGAAAGATATTTCTCAAACAAAAAAGAAAGATTGGATTTAAAATGCCTTATCCCAATTTTGTACTTTAGGAAGCAAAGTATAACTTTGCCACCTTCAAGAAGTTTCTATAAATTATTGCTACAAGGAATTATCTAACTTTATGGGCCTCATTATGGTTATCTACCCACTCTTTGGGACCCTAGAATGCTAAATTTTTAATTCATAATCCAAAACTAGGTATCCAAAAGGGAATGAGTCCTTACGGTTGACTTCAACTCTATTATGAAAGATAGTTAGAGAAAGAGAATTGTTACTCATTATCGGTGTTGATCTTGTTATATGTTTGAGTATAGTTATGAGTATTAGCTAAAGTAGTTTTCTTTTTCTTACCTTCAATTCTATGGGGATCAAATATGATTACAAAACACAGAGTTGTACATATAAAATAATATCCACATAAATAAATTACAAATTAAAACCTAATTACAAAATGTTATTGATAATTCAAATCCAAATTACGAATGATAAATCAAAATGGGCTTTTATGAATTATATTTTTTTTTCACAATAGGTTTACAAATTGTAATCAATGTACATGGTGCACTTGCAAAATCAAAATTGGTTATTAGATTGCTCTTCATTGAGAGCTTTAACAAAATTACTTGGCTCATTAGAATCACAAGCATCATTTGGAGCATTCCTACAACTCGTACCTTAGAGGATTTTTCATGCCTCTCTTCATTGATATCACATGACTAAAATTGTGTAATAATGACATGTTATTTTCATTACTTTAGTTCTACATATCAACGCCTAATTACTTCTATATATGAAACCTTTTTGTATAGTACAAACTATAAGTTGGAATTACAAACCACTCTTATACTACTTATATTGTTGTTCACCCTTACCATTGTTAAACATTGTAAACTATTTCACCAACCATTTTGAGCCAATCTAGTGCATGCTTGTGTTGATCTTCATACTTTATTACAATGTATTTAAATACACATCCATTTATTCAAATTGAAATCATCTAGAAGGATGTTAGTATTATCTAGAGAAATCACCATGGGACATCCTTATAGCATTATCAAAGCATTACATCTTAAGGCCACTGCATGATTGCTTTCCATTCTTGATTTTGGTTCATTACCATTGATCTAGTCCAACTAGGGGGACATCTTGTGATTACAAAGATTCCCTAAAGTTATTTGTAAACATCGACAATTCCTTCTTGACCTCAAATACCAAAAGATCAAGGTGAGCAAGTTCTAATTGTCAATTTTTTTTTAGTTCCTTCCAATATACTCTAGTTTTACTATATTCATTGAATTCATTTCAACATTTTAAAATGTTCCATTCTCTACATTGAATTCATTTTGACACTTAAAATTTTGATCTAACCAAATCATAAGAATGAACAAAGTCATATTTCATTATTCTATCTACTTATTTAAGAAGTCACAGTTTCAAATTATAATCACAACTTTATATAACTATCTAATTACTAATTGATACTTTCCATTTTTATTTTTATTTCCAAAATTCTAAATGAATTGATTTACATTACTTTGTATACTCATAAAATCTAATCCCAATAAGTTATTAAGTAGGAGGTATTTCTCAAGCAAGTGAATGTGTGATATTGCTACCACGATTCAATGTATAATTTTTGAATTAAACTCTTTGGCGTAAGAACGTAACTCTCATGAGAACGAATGAAACACTTAGATAATAGTCATTGCATCTAAGTGATGTTCATATAAGTAAAGCATTAAACCTTTTATGAAGATCCTCCATGTCAACATTGTCCAACTATGCATATTTCATTTAAAAATAAGTGGCTTAAACATCACATACTAGAATGATTCTTAGACTAAAATTATTGACGTGTTTTTCCAATCTTAATTTCTTCTTTGATGTTGAATGGTCTGTCCACTTCATCCAAATCGATTCTCTCAAACCATGGATGGCAAGACAGCTCTTAACAAGCGCGATGGCAACAATTGGCACATTTTCAAGCAGTTTGCCAGTTGCATTCAAAATGATGCGAGAAGAGGATGCCATGGAGGGCAAAGCAGGCATGATCTCTTCTCTCAGTATCCCCGGGATGTGGTTGAGCTGGCCAAGCGATTCTAGCATTAGGGTTTGTACAAAACTGGAGTCTTTATGATAATTGAGCAATTCTGCTGTTCGTTAGGTTTATGCTTTATTACAGTTGGAACCCATGGCATTGCAATGATCAACATATCATCTGAAATTCTAAAACTCTCTAAAGAGCATCTCTTGAGGGATAATGGAGATGGAGATTCCTGTTAATATATTACTCTCTAGTAGTCTTCCATGAGAAAAAAATCCTTGAAGTTAAATATACTCACGATTACACCCAATATCACAGGGTTTGTATCAGATATGATTTTACACAACGCTCTTCTCAACATGTATGTTAAATGCGGTAGACTGGAGGATGCTCGCAAAGTGTTTGACAGAATGCCGGAACGAGACGTCTGCTCGTGGACTTTAGTGATATCAGGGTATGCAAAGCACGGGCCTGCCGAGGTGGCAATGATATTGTTCCAGAAAATGCAAGGAGCAAATCTTGAAGCCAATCAGTTCACCTTTGCCAGTCTTCTCTCGGCATGCGCTAGCTTGGCGTCTCTGGATCGTGGGGTGGAAATTCATGAACACATACTTAGACAAGGTCTTCATTCTGATATTGTTTTGGCCACCGCGCTTATTGACATGTATACGAAGTGTGTGAGTATAGCAAATGCACGCAAACTATTTGACAAAATGGATCAGCACGACACGGTCTCCTGTAATGCCATGATTGCAGGGTATTCTCAGAATGGGCTTCTTGGTGATGCATTCAAACTCTTTCAGAAAATGCCACACAGGGATGTGTTTTCCTGGACTTCTATGGTTGCAGGGTTTGCACTGAATGGGTTTGTGGATGATGCACTCAAACTGTTTGACAAAATGCCACAACGAACAGCTGTTTCATGGAATGCTATGATCGCAGGACTTGCACAGAATGGTCAAGTTGATAAGGCCCTAAATTTGTTTCAACAAATGCCTAAAAGGGATGCATATTCATGGACAGCAATGATTGCTGGATATGCACAGAATGGGTTTGTTTGGGAGGCCTACAAATTATTTAATGAAATGCCTCAGAAACAGTCGGTTTCGTGGAATTCCATGATATCTGGATTTGCACAAAATGGGTTCATTGAGGAAGCCATGAAACTTTTCCAGGAAATGCCTCAGCGAGATTTGGTGTCATGGAATGCAATGATTGCGGGATATGCACAAAATGGACATGGTGAGGAAACCCTGGAACTTTTTAGGCAAATGGAGTTGGCTGGAGTTAGGCCAGATTCAAAAACCTTTGTTGCCGTTCTGCCGGTGTGCGCTAATCTGGCTGCTCTGGAACAGGGTATAGAGATCCATGATAAAATTAATAAAAGTGGATTCCAATCTGATACTTTAGTGACCAATGCACTGATAGACATGTATTCGAAATGTGGGAGTTTAGAGAAGGCACGTAGACTATTTGACAAAATGCATCAAGCAGATGTCGTCTCATGGACAACTATGATTTCTGGATATGCCATGCATGGCTGTGTTAAGGAAGCCTTAAAGCTCTTTGAACAAATGAACCATACTGGAATAAACCCAAATCATATAACCTTGGTAAGTGTTTTGTCTGCCTGCAGCCATGCAGGTCTAGTTGACGAGGGCTATCAGTACTTTTCTTCCATGAGTGACAATTATCATACTACTCCCACATTGGAGCACTATAGATGTATGGTTGATCGTCTTGGGCGTGCTGGAAGATTTGATGAGGCCAAATTTTTTATCAATGAGATGCCAATAAAACCAGATGCTGCTGTGTGGAGTTGTTTGCTTGGTGCTTGCAGAATTCATAATAATATAGAACTAGGAGAATGGGTGGCAGAGCATGTTATAAAGTTGGAGCCTAATAATGCTGCATCATATGTTCTTCTCTCGAACATGTATGCTGCTGCAGGCAGATGGACTGATGTTGAAAAGTTGAGGAAAAAGATGAAAGACAAAGACATTAAAAAGACACCAGGATGCAGTTGGATTGAGGTGGATAAAACTGTTCATACGTTCCTTGTAGGTAATAGATCACATCCCCAATCACAAAAAATTCATTCAGAGTTGCAGAGATTATCTCTGGAGATTAAACTGGCAGGATATGTTCCCGATACAAGATTTGTGTTGAACGACGTTAAGGAGGAGGAGAAGGAACATATTCTTTGGAATCATAGTGAAAAGCTAGCACTTGCATTTGGATTATTAAACACGTCCCCTGGTGCAACTATTAGAGTTATTAAGAACCTTCGAGTTTGTGGCGACTGCCACTCTGCATTCAAGTTCATTTCTAAGATTGTGTCAAGAGAAATAATCTTGAGGGATGTCAATCATTATCATCATTTTAAAGATGGTCGGTGCTCATGTGGGGACTATTGGTAATGCATGATGAGGCCAAGTAATAAAGTTATTATAATTTTCAACCTTATTTTTCTTATTAATTAACATTCTCTTTAGGGGTGGAAACCTTCGAGGTAGATGTAACTAAGGGGTTCTGTTCCGTGAAAGTCATTTCGATTGTGATCTGCTCGATCTGTTCGGTATCTCCTCTCAAAATCACATGACATCATTCATGGCTTTGCTTAGTGCTTTAGGGTATCTCTTCAATCAAAATTATTCGAGATGTGCAGATTATTTGGGTAGATGCTCCATGTGTTGGGTGTTATATTTATCTCAATTTCAACAATTTATCATCTCTCTTGAGATATGATCCTTTTCAAAAGTCCATTCTCCTTTGTCACTTAGAGCCCACTTGATTTGACAAATAACAATTTTTAAAAATCTTTTATCTAACCATTACTTTAATAGAGAATTTATATGGGTTAAAGAAAACAATGTTAAGAGAGTTAAACTATGGTGTAGTTATTAAAGAGTAAGACTATTGAAGGCTTATTAAAGACTATTGATGTTAGTGCTAGCATCAAAAACTTTTTTATATCTTATACCATTACATGAGCTAACAAAAATGCCAATCACCTTCTGAATCATAGAATTCATCATCATGATTTATCAAATTGGATATCTAATGACACCTTCTTGAGGTAATTGTGGAGCTATGTAAGAGTATGATCAACAATCATTAGTTTTTCTCACCCTTATGGCCAATGATGACATATGATGTTATTTATGTCTTAATAAGTCTTGTTTGTAATGTTGGCACTTGTATCTAGATCAAACTTCTAGGATTCTCTTTTTGGTTGTGATGTTGATCATATTAAATAGATATTTTGAGGGACAAGAGGAGATTTGGTGGGGTAGAATTGAAAGGGACATGATTTTTATTATTATGGGACATGAACAAAATAAAATAGAACTGTTAAACTATAACAATTTTCAAATAGAATTCTAGGGTGTGGATAATTCTAGCCAATGGGAGTATAAGGAGTATAACTCCCTCCATGGAAAAGCTTAACATGTATGATGCTTCGCTAGCAATCAAGTTTGGTTAGGTTGGGATGATAAGCAAGTGGTGTTATAGGGAATGGAATTGAAGGTAACAAAGGTGTTATAGGGAATGGAACAAATGATAGGCTCAAAATGGTTACATCAATGAAGTTATTCAAAGATGTGAGAATGGAAGGTGATGCCACTTCAAATTTTCCTATGACTAGGGAAAGAACTTAGAAAACTACATTTTGAATTTGCTAAAGTTCCCTAAAACCTATGTGTGGTGAGGTTGCTCTACGTATATGTGGTATCTAGTTAGAGAAGGGTGATTCAAATCTCTTGATACTTGCCACTTAATGTTGCTTAATTATTAGTCCCTGCCTTGCATAAGACAGGGTACTAATGTTTTCGGTGGTGGCTATTGTTGGTGTTTGAAAATGTTACCAAGTTTTCAATTATCCCCATGAGAATATGACATATCTAGGGGCAACTAAGTCCCATTCTTAACATATCATTTCAGACACAGGGCCAACTATAAAGCTTGACCCTTCTTCTACTTCAGGCTCTGCTAAACCTAGGTGGGTAGACCTTAAATTCAAATGATACCGTACCAGTGCAAAAACATATCCCTGAATTTATTAAGCAGATTAAAAGCCCTTATTTCTCCTAAAGACTTATGAAATGACATGGACCTATAGTAGCTAAATGCAGAGTTACGACATTCATAAGTTGAGTGAGGGTTAAACTTTTATGCCCACTACACAACATGAAGAATTGCATTTATTTGAATAAAAGATTTGTGCAAATGCCATTCATATAAGTTTGCATATGATTTAGTGATCAGTGCCTTATCCATTGAAACATAGAGTCATTACCAATAGGATGACCTAACTAGATTGCATTACAATCAAGTTTGTCAACTGAAATCCCCAAATCTCATACTTATGCAATATCCCCTTCATGCACCCAGGAACCCTACCAGAACGATGAAGCATTTACTTGACTGCTTGAGTCAAAAGCAACAAAGATCTGACACACAACTCATCCAAGTTGCCTTAAATCAAATGAACATTATCCACTTAATCCCAAAGTTAACAACACATGAAGAATTAGGAGACAGAATAAGAGAACTCAGATAACTCATGTAAACCCCCTTTTGTATTCATCCATGGAAAGATTGAATACACAAACTGGTAACACAAAATGTAACTCAAGATACCTCACATAATCTAGCATCAATTTCCAGTATCTCAGAATGACAATACATGACATGAAAATGAAAATCTGCACAAGGTGGATGTGTGGCCTTCACTGCTAGAGCTCAGCTCAATATTCAGGAAGCAAAACCATCTACAATCCTGGTTTCAACAGTAGAACACTGGAACCTTGCTGGTATTACCCAGAGAAAACTGCCAACAACTACAATGAGAGAAAAATAGAAAGATATAGGAAAGATGAATTCCCGGATCTGTTCTAAAAACATGTGTCCACTTGGAATTCCATCTCTTGCAACTGAATCACCTCTTTCATCTTTCTACCTCTTTGATCTGATTTTGTTTTTATCATTACTTGCAACAAATTTGAAAATATCCTTTTTCTGAATGATGAAAACTTCTGAGTCACCAAAATATCTGATATGCCTCATGAAATGCTGGTGAAATTTTGAGTTTTTACTGAGTGAATCTGATCAAAATTTGACCCAAACTGCATTTTCACTTCCTTTTAACCATATTCAGGTCATTACTATGCTAGAAAATAGTTTTGAACTTTGTCATCTGAATGCGGTTGCACAATAGGAACTTGGAAGAAAACCTCTTGTAGCATGAACCAGCTGCTTCTTGTGCAGAAACTGACTCCAGAATCGAAAAGTTCAGATTCTCCCGATTCCGGCGATATATAATATCACATATCTAGCCTTTTGGAAACCCCTTAAATATTAATTTGAAAAAAGTCCCCCCTACTAAAAACTCAGGGCTGCATTTTTTAAATTTTGCAAAAATTTGAAAATTCCCTAAGTTTGAACTTCAGAAATAATCCTTTTTGAATTTAAAATGACTGAACGTCCATTCTTTTGAGAAAATAATAAGAAATTATTATTTTTTATTACTTTCAATTTTCCCTATCCTTCCAATCTATGGTCAACCCTCCGTTTGACCAGTGCCACATGGCGCTCCATGATTGGTTGACCCATGTCCAATCAACTCACACATCACTGCCATGTCACCGTCTACCTAGGACCCGCTGACACGTGTCAGCATTCCGCAATCTTGCATTGTTTAACGACCTTACAACTTTGAAATGCAGAATTGCGATGTTCGTTGGATCCGCCACGTGGTAGCATCATGTGCTCCCGTGTTGATCTGCTCGTTTGGCGCCACCTCCTCGCGTGCGGGATCCGCTTTGCCACATAGCAGTCACCCGCATTCTCGTAATTGTTAACCTATGCGCATCTTGGTATTGTGGGCTTGCGCCCATCGCAGATTTTGGCCACATGTCATCATCTTGTCATCATCTCCTTGCATCTAGGTTTTGGGCACCACATCAGTGTCTCTGTGGATTCGTTCAAAATTTAGCTTACGTTAGCTGAGGTGGGCCCTTGCGCAAGGCTTTATGTCCACAAAAGACCACTCTTTAAAACTTTTGTTAATGGTGTGAGATTGTATTTAAAAACAAAAATATCCCTTGGTAGCATGGATGTGGGATAATTGTGCTAGACTGTTTCTTTGTTCCTCCTTCCAACGGCTTCCTATTTGGCGCCTACTAAATGGTCTACTTGTATTTATGGCATCTTCTCCTCCCTTATCTTCCCTCGTTAGTTGATCATTCGCTTCTTCACAGGGAAATTCGCAAGCTGCACTTCTAAATTGTTCTCATGTTCTTTGCTCTTTTAGTAGCTAGTCGTTCATCTCGACATCATACTGACGGCTATCAAATTGGGTTCCTATTGTATGCCCTGAAATATGGTAGAAAAATGAGATGAAACTTTGGAAAACAGGGAAATAGCAATTAAAACTTGGCGTGAGGGTTCCTTTATGCATGGGCAACCTTTTTATATGATGCGAGTTCTTTGACCAGCGATTGAAATTCCTTGCGCTACCTCCTTCCTTCAAGCCGTGGACTTCCTTTTGAAACACTGTGGAACACCTACTAAGTTTGCGCATGGGCTATTCTTTGAAAGGCGCAGGTTTCTCTTTCATGCGAGTTGCTACTTTAAATTCACTAGCATCCTTTTCTTGCATGGGTGGGCTGCTCCCTTCCATTGCGTAGACTCCCTCTTTATTGGCTCATGCATTCCTCCTGCCATCCACGTGATAATGAGGTCCAATCCCTTATGCGTGATCTGCTCTTTTTAACATGCCTCTATTTAACTACAACTTTACTTATTTTATGCATGGGCAATTTCTTCCAATGCCATGGAACTCTCCCATGTTCAATGCCTTACCTGCTACTCCCACGTGGGCTGTCAAGGCTCTTGGCACTGCAGATCTACACTTCTACCGCTAACTTCCTTGCCGCTTTTTCATCTGCATTTGTCGTTTCTTTTCAATGATGCCTGGAGCTTGCTTTGTTATGTGAAACTCCTCCCTTGCGCTGGTTTTTTGCTTGCGTGATGGGCTTCATCCTTTTCTTGGTGTTGCCTTTAAAACATTCTGCCCTCCCCTGACGCCGCCCCTGCATCATCTGTGGGCCAGCCCGTGACTGGAGTTATAGATGGGAAGTTTGAACATGGTTGTTACTGTAGTAGTTGGTTTAGAGAAAATAGGATGCATATTATATCAGATGCCAAAAGGATTTTGCAGAGAACAGTTTGCTGAAGCACCTAGTTACTTTAATAATCATAATAATAAGGATGTTGCTTCAGGGTCCGTCCTCACCGCTGTTGCAGGAGAAAAGATGAAATTAAGAAAAGAGATTCTCACCATCCTAAGTCAAATAGGAGTGGCTATAAGTTTTTCTTTTCTGAGCCACATACAAAATTCAAAGCACTATATCAGTCCCATGACACAAAAATGTTGGTTGCTAGCATTGAAGGAACCGTTCAACAATTAGAAAATCAGCATGGACTGCAGTTTAAATCCCAGGGCGCTCGAATTACTACAACTGATGGAATGAATCTCCAACTTTCTAATCATGAATTTGGTGACCTTGGATGTGCATGAGTTCTATCCATGCCAATGACACCTTGGCAACGGATTCCACCATAGAAAATTGATAGTGTTAAATATGATAGTACCACCACCCAAAACCATGTGAAAATTATGTTCATGTTCTTCCCTTTGAATGCCACTACCTTGTCCATGGTTTGGTATATCTATAAACCTTGTATTCAAAGGATGATAACTCTGTCCTTTATTGGCAAGGGTTTTCTCTATTTGAAGTATTCTACTTGCTCTGATGCCTTCCTACATGAGAGTTTTGTTCCAATCTCTAACACATACTCCACTAGCCCTCTTTTGTTTGTAGATTCGATCTCATACAATTAATGGAAGCTTATTTTGTTCAACATTACCATTTCACATAGAACCCTGTCATTCTGACAAGATTAGCCGAACCCCAAAGTGGGTCCCACTAAAAAAAAATTTCGTTTCCAAACAATTGAAATGTTGAATTGATCTATTGATCACCTTGAACTGATTAGAATCAAGTTCAATCATTGAACCGTCAATTAAAGCTCAATTTATCACTAAACTGCAAACTGTCAATTTAATGCCAGAGGGTCCTTTGACCAGCTTTAAAAAATGACCCAAACCTCTGACCAGGCTCTGAAAACTGACACACTAAATCTCTATTTTGCATTCTTGCACCCTGCCGAATCTCGTCTCATGAAAAGTTCGGGGTCAAAAGATATTGATCGTCAAAGTGACCCTTTCAGAACTACCTGCAAGAAAACATGTCAGAAAACAATAAATTGGGTTCAAATTCGGCTTCAAAAACTGGGTAAACTGACATGTGGGAAGACGAAAGATGGGGCATTGGTTCTCTGTCATGAGGAGAGTATGAATCTACATTTTGGGCTCATGACGAATAACAGGACGCATTTGGTGAACAGTCAAAGTGGGCTACTTGGATTTTACTCACTAGAAAGAATGACAAGATAATGATTTTTGCAACTAGAAAATGACCTAGAAAAGCATGCATATAGATTCATCATGACTTAAAAACTGACACACTTGGATTATTTTTAGAGGAGAACACAGGAGTACAATCCATTTAGCTTGAACTATAATGGATCTCAAGTTATGACATCACAAATAGGGGTTCCAATCAATCTGCACTTTATGACACCAGTAAAAAGATACAAATTCGATTGAAATTGCATTTGAAAACTAATCAAATGGATTCGTCAAAAGCTGAAACTTGAAACATAACAAGTTTTTGATGTCTACAATACAAAACAAAAGGAATTTCATCATTTTGGTCAACTAGTCAAAAGTTATAACTCGTCAAACAGGGCTTCCCAGAATTATGTGCAATGTGCATCAGCATGAAAACAGTAAACTACCAACTTTGAGGGATTCAAAACTTAGTCAAACGGACTCAAAACAACTCAAAATCTGAAACATAGGTTCCTAGATATGGACACTAGATAATCTCAAAGTGGCAAATCGCAAAATGTTTCTGGGTGCGAGATATTTACTTGCAAACATAGCTTCCTGTTACTGTTTGACACAGGGTAAAAATGCAAAAATGACACTGGCTCAAAACAAGACTTCGCCAAATGACTCGAAATGTCAATGTATCATCATGGAACACTTGGACACACTAAATGAAGGGTGTTAGAAACATTAAACACCTCACGGGGCTCAGAGGTACAACCATGTACATATGCATTTATGGGGCTTGATTTGACTCAAAATTTCAAATGAACGCTCAAAATGAGAATGCAATTTTGAGCGCCAACAACTATAATTAATTTTCACAATTAAATTGAATTCAATGAATTCCTAAAGTTAAAAAGACAGTTTATTTTTTAATTAATTTTTTGTCAAAAATTTCTATTTTTTGATTGGCTAAGGTCAATTATGCTAGGGGTTAAAATGATTTTTTGACATCAGAAATTGGAAAAAAATGTTTCCAAAAACTTCTCTAGAATTTTACGGAGAACTCTAGAATTTCCATTCTTGCAAAGATAACATGATCTGAGATTAGTTGCCCACCTAACATAGTCATCTTACTGAAGTGGATTATGTCCAAACTCTAAAATTGATTCTTGCTTGTGTATAAAATAGATTGAAGAGCTCTCTTTCAAGCAAGATAAGACTAAATCTATGACTAGTGATTGAACATATTTTGCAGCAAATAGTCCGAGACTAAATGTGACTAGTGATTGAACAACGTTCCTAGTAAACAGTCTGTCTGATTCACACTTTTGATTTGCAGGCTCTTCTACAGTTAAGAGGGTTATTTTTTTGTGATTCATTGATGGTGGCAAGGCTTGGGGGGGGGGGAAGGGTATACTCGTTGCGGGTTTGAATGCCCAAACATAGCCTTGCAATTTCAATTTGTGTCATGAAATCCATGTCCACTAATATGTGGCTGATGTTCCCCATTTGGTTCCTTACAAGAACATCCATATACTTGTATTTCCCTACATAAAATGCATCTGAAACCTCAACATGCATAGATACCCATAAGTCAATTTAAGCTTAGGTTGGAGTCTTTGAATCCCATGATAATTAAATCAACACTCTTTAGTTATTTTTGTGCAAAAAAGTAGGAGGTCAACACCAAATGAAGACAAAACCAGATTTATTAGCATTTACGAAAACAAATATACCCATTGAGAATCCTCAATATCTTGGGTCGCCTCGATCACAAACTAGTCATCCAAACCTTTTTAGAGCTTTTCTACAACAATCAATAGGATCTTTTTCCACCAAGCTAAAGTTATGCTAGTACGCTTTCCTCAAAGTGATAGCTAAATTTCATTTTGATAAAAATAGATAATGAAATGGGATTTTTGCCCAATATTAATCATTTTAATATTAAATTATGTCACAAAGTTAAAAATCTAGATTGATAGATTTTAGATATTTTTAGTTAAAGGGCATCTAAATTTAGTTTAGAATCTAGCAAGAACACAACATACCCTATGGTTACCCCTCATCCAGTTGATCAGAAGCAACATATTGAGCCTAAGAAATACTGTAAAACAATTTTAGTCATAATATTGATTGGCTCAGAAGACTATGAAGCCCCATTATAATTGAGGGGCTTTGGAATAAACATCGGGAGAGGATTTTGAATTTTCTAGAAAAATGTGGTTGGTCATTACTCTATGTCCTCCCTCCCATCCTAGGAAAGGAAAGAAATGCAACAACTTAGTGAATCAATTAATGTCCATGCAAGACTATCTCGGTCAATGCTCTGCTTGGTTGTGATGTTGGGTCTGCCCCTACCACAGGTTATGTGAATGTTTAAAGTAATCCAAATGATCTTAAAATTGAATTTAGATCTTAGTAATTCAAATGTATGCCAAAATGCATTCCAAACATAGATATTAATGCATTATAAATAAATAAATAAATGTTCAAACATTAGTTTCGATATTTGGATTTTTTAATGAATATTAATAATTGTATATATTAAATGTATTATTTCGAATAAATCAATATTTAGTATTTTTTCTAATATAGACATAATTATAGCATATTTATTTAGCTTGATTCAAAACTTTATATTTTGAAAATGAATGTTTTAAAAAATGAATGTTGTTCTAGATAATGTAGCAAAAAAATCTTTAATTTTTAAACTTATATATATATATATAAAGAAATTGATAAAGCAATTTTTTTCATAAATTGCATAGGCAAGGACTCAAGCTCTGTGCATAGAGCTCTTGTTTCTAACACAAAAGACTTGTTTGAACCCCTTTTATTTGATGCTAATGCCACAAAAATCCATTATGGGAATAGATCCATTGAGATGATGCCTCTAAATCATGTGTTAGTTGTGCCCATCTTTGATTTCATGAGATTAGAAATCCATTGGTTTACTGTTATGTTCAAAATCAAAGAGGTTAAAGAAAAAATGGTTATTTGCTCATTTGATTATAGCTTTGGGCATTTTGAAAATCTTACTCATGTTGACAATTAGTAGGATGACTCTTAGTATGATATTGAATTGAAGCTACAGACAAAGGTCTCTTTGTCTAAGGATATGAGCTCTGATCTATGAGACATTAAGAAGTTGAAAGGATCCAAGGATAACAAAAGAAAGAGAGGAGAATTTCTTGCAAAGATTACTCAAATCCTAGTGATTTGGAAGGAGATTGAGAGAAAAAATATAACCAAGGAGGTTTCAAAGAAAAAGGTGTTTGTAAAATGGATGTTATTGGTAGAGAGTATGCCAAAGCCTACCTTACTATACAAGATCCTCACCCCTGTCTCCTTATGAATGTTATTTTACCTCCCTAATGAACTATTTGGGGTAGTAAACCAAATGGCTCAAAATTTGGAAATTCTATAGGAGGCTTATGAAGTTGAACAAAATATCATGAAATGATTTTATTGTGGAGATCAATAGTTTGAATCTCAAGCTAGCCGTTATAGATTAAAAAAAAATGAAGAGTGCCTAGATTTTAAAACTAAATACTTTTTCCCATGAAAATAGGCTATGGTTGATTGTATAAATCAAAAGGATAAAGTGATTACCAACATGAAGGAGGACAAACCCTTATGAGAAGCTGGTATAGAAGATGTAATAGCCCTCCTTTGCTATCATTGTAGACTTCATTGTTTAAGTTCTATTCAACTCTTTTGTGGACATGTTAGCTCTTAATGGATAATTGAAATGCGATTACTTGGATATGCATGATAATTAATTATATGAGATAGTTATTAGTAATGGTTAGCTACTTGTAATAATGATGCTATGATTGCTCCTAGTTAGTAAATGCAATTTCTTTCATGACGATAATTTATATTGTCTTTGGATGATGATTATTGTATCTTTATGATGATGAAATGTTTGTATTGGAATATGATGTTATTTATACTTGTGATATATTTATGGTACTTACCCCAAACTTGCATGTGTATGGTGTGTGTGTGTGTGTGTTTGTTTTACATTTTTGGCTGAAGTACTTGATGTGGTTGAGGGAGGGAGTTGTAGTCACCTTCTAGTCAAGGATCTACATGATGTACCACTCCTCACCATAGCATGTTTAGCTTAGATATATATGCTCATGTACATGCTCATTTTTCATATAGGTTCACAAGTACTGGACATCAACTTCCTTGAATTGCTAGGATGAGCATGCCCTATCGCAATAAATCAATGGTAAGAATGGGGAGATCATGTTTAGGTCCAATCCTAGCCATATCCTAAGTACTTGTTCTGAGAAGAGGACATGTATTTGACTATCTACTCATTTTAAACCCCTCAATTTATCTTTGTGTGTTGTTTGATTTTGGATTTTGGTCAGTTTTGTTAATGTTGTTTTTATGTGAATTTGGCTATGTGATTTAAGTGGTAAATGATTTAATTGTAATATTTAGATCAATCATATAATATTGAGAATTATTAAATATTATTTGATTAAAAAATATTAAAATATTAAAATATTTTACTAATTGAAGATTTATTAAATATATATTTTAATTTAAAAGTCTGTTTTCAGAAATTACATAAAAAGTATTAAAATATTAAAGATTGGTATTGATTGTTGCAATTATTTAATTAATAATGATTAAATTTGAGTTGCATTTAAATAATGGACTTTACTTATTATTATAAATTAAAATAATGCATTACACTTTAAACAATGCTTGCACTAATTAATAAAGTGGAGGAAAAGAAAAGAAAATATTATTTTAATTACAAAAGGCTTTAAGGGCGCATGAAAAGATTGATCAATCAAAATAATTGTATTTTATTTAAATTTAGAGGCTTTTAGAAATTAAGGAACATAAACCCTAGTTAGGGTTATGGTTCTTTATTAGAAGGTTTGTAGTTCATTTTTCACACACAGAGGTTTTGGAAAAATAAATTTAGAATTTGGAGGACAAAAAATGTTGAAAGTTTTGGATGGTTTAGATTTACGCACATTCCCGTGATTGTCCAGAATTTTTCGCTATCAAATTGAGGTAGGGTTTGAGAACCGTTTGTAGAAATTATTTTGAAAAATTTGTCTACCTCGTGTCTACTACATTGTTGATATTTATGGAACAAAATATTAGGAACAATTCTAGTTTGCAATTTAAAAATAGAATTTGAAACATGTATTGTTTGAGAAACTTTGTGAGAAGTAAACAGTAGAATCATGCTACAGAAATTTGTATTGAAAAATCTAGATCTAAACAACTAATAGAAAATTCATATTGAGATTTGGAGAAATTGGAAAACTATATTTTTATATTCATATAAAAAAGAAAAATTTATATGAGAATTTCAATAGTAAAAATTGGAAAAAATACAAATACTCTCAAGACATAGTATACTAGTAGTTGCATGCTTTTGTGCTTGCAACGATAAGCCAATAGGTGCTCGATAATAAAATGATTTTAAAACATATAATCTCATGTAAACAAATTAGATTATTAGTAATTTTCAATTTAAATAACATAATATTTACTACAATCTTTTAAATGGATTAATTAATATTATTTATTTAAATTTAATTTATCAAATATGAAAAAAATCATTTTAAAAAAATCCATCAAAAAATCTATTATGAAAAATTAATAAGAGAAATACAAAAAAATTATATGAAAAAAATATCTCTAACAAATATTATATTGATTAAATAAATTATAGAAACTAAAAAAGAATATTTAAAGAAAAAATTAAACTAATATATATATATATATATATATAAATAATAATGCCGACATGCATTCTACAATGGTAGGATGGGTGGAGTGGGATGGTGTGAGTGTGTTAATGTTAACTTTTATTCTTCTAGGTTAAATTTGACAACCATCTACATGTCAAAAGTTTAAATCTTATTATAAATATAATATACCTTTAAAAATAATCTAATGAATACCATGCATAAAATATTTGTTTAAATTATATTATTTGAAGATTTAAATCATCCATTTTTTAAGAAATTAAAATAAAAAGCTTAACTTAATAAAAAACTAAATAATGGAGATAAAAGAAATATAAATAATTTTAGATGTAGTAAATTTTTCTTTAGATAGATTTATTTAAGATATCTATACTAGTTTAAAATAATTTAAAAACTAAAACCTAAATCAATTAAAAAAACCAAAAGTTAAATATATAGAGATCACAAGATCACAAATAATTATTTTTTTAAAAATAGGAAAATAAAAATAATAGTTAAAAGTGAAGATTTAAAAAAAAAATCAAATGTAAATAAATTAGATTATTAATAGTTTTTAATTTAAACAACAAAATATTTACTAAAATATATTAAATAGATTAATAAATATTATTTATTTCAATCAATTTGAAAAAAATTTAATAAAAACCTCATTAAAAAATCTACTATAAAAAATTAATAAGAGAAATACAAAAAATAATAATATGAAAAATGTCTCTAACAATTATATATTCTATTGACTAAATAAATTATAGAAGCTAAAAAAAAATATTTAAAGAAAAAAGTAAACTCGTATAAAAAATAAAAATAATTTAAAAACTAAAATCTAAATCAATTTTAAAAATCAAAAGTTAAACAAATAGATATCACAACATTAGTTAATGTGGAGTAATTATATTTTTAAATAAACAAAAAAGAAAAATGATACAAGTGGAGATAATAAATAATAAATATCAAAACAAGAGTTAAAAAGTGTAGTGAGATAAAAACTAACGGTAAATAATTAATAGGAAGGATTTATAATTTTCTGGCAAACTAACAACTTTTCCATCAAAAATTCAATTTTTGGGAACAAAGTTCTCACAAATAGCCTATCGGCTAAATTATGCTTTCACATTTTCTAAAGATCAAAGGCATGTGAAAATAATAGCTGCAAGCTTATTTTTATTTTATAAAAATATAATATAAATTTTTAATTTATTAAAAAATATTATTAATTATTATTTTTAAAATCTTAAAATAAATATTATTTATTTAATTTAGAAATTAAATAAATAAGTACTACTTATTTTCTTATAAGTGAATTTTTAATATTAATACTTTTAAAAACTCTTAGTAAGATACAACTTATTATAAATTGATTAATGCAAATGTAGTTATAAGTTAGTAAATGTATATTTGTGATTTAGTTATATTTTAAAAGAAGTTCTAGGGGAGTTCACTATAACTATTTATCTATGAATATTTATTATTATGAGAGAAATTATAAATATTTTTATTAAAATTAGAATTTCAAGTTTGAGTTATTTGTAGTTGAATTATGCGCTAAAGGAAAAGTAAATAGTAATATTGGACTTAAATAGAAGTCAAATTAATATTTTAGAAATAAAATTGATATTAATATTTAATCCAATAATATACATTTATGTTATTAATTAAGTCATTAATGATTTAAGATTAATGATTTAATTAATAACATCATAATATTGGATGATATTTTATATACACAAAGAGATTTGTCATTAAAATACTTATACATTTAAATAAGAATATTATCCTAGCAATTTATGTAAACACGTATATTATATTTTTACTTCATTGCTAAAACATCCTTATGGCTCAATCTAAATATAGAAATTGATGGAACTAAATCACATGGCTGAAAGCTATGTGTTTCTTATGTTTTGTTTGAAGTCTCGTGATATTTATTTCGTTATGGTTTTATGTGACTTGTATAGTTGGCCAAAATAGGATGTGTATCAAAGGATTTTGTGATTTCTTTAATGATGGTTATTTGACTGGATGTCATGATGTAATTTACCATTCAAATTAAGGTTTATATTTATGAGATTTATTTGAAGATCATTTATGATGACTTGAGTTTTGAGAAAAAAATTATTTTTTTAGGTTGCTCATTGTGGAACTGAATCCAATCAGTATTTCTTTTATGGTATAAGACACAATTGTGCTTTATGACCTTTGAGAAGGTTTTCTAGAAGCATTCTATAGGAGTGGCATGCAATGGGAGGTGGGGCCCAAAGTGGCTGATAGGAAAACTCATTGTAAATTGTGTAACAAGTGATAACTTAATAAACTTTTGGGAATGGGTTTAAACATTAATAAGATTATTATATTCATTGCTCATGCCTCAAGCACTAGTACATGCTAGGACGAGAGTAGGAGAAGATACTTGATTGCAATCTTATATAGTTAGTTTCCTTATTTGTATGAAATGATTACTAATGCTACATAGAGTCACTAGGGGGTCGAGGTCCAGAGGACTACCAAGATAACCTTAGAGCTGGCTCATGTGATGACACTCCCTACTATGTAGCCTCAGTTTGCTTTGTGGTTTTTTCTTATACTTGCCTTTGGTGGTGTACTTGTTGTTGGATGTTACTCTTGGATGGTGAATTTATTGTGAGTTGATACTCATTGTTGGATCTTATTTATTGTGGGTGCTAGACTTTTATTTATGACAACTAATTCTTTGTTGGTTATTATTCTTTTGACACTTGCATTTTATTTGGAAGGGGTTTTTTTTCACTATTGTATTTCTTTATTTTTTATACTTGATTTGGACTTGGTGTCTTATTGTTGACTTTGGTATTTGGTGATTTTGGTATTGAATAATCATCTCTTAGACTTTGGTTAACTTTCTTTATCTATAGTTTATATACCCTTGAGGTAGATTTGGCTATTAGGTTTCCTTTCCTAGGACTAATTTTATAATTTGATATATGTATGTGGATTGTACATTATCTCCCTTGCATGGTGAGAGTGAGAGCCTGATTAGGTGACCACACAATCGGGAGGTAGTGACTTCTTACCATTTGGATTCCCTCTCAAATCAGTAGATGTTGGATGTTCATCAATGCAATTGTATTAGTATCATTCTTATTCTTATCATGGAGATTTCTATTCAGTTATTGTATCTATGTATCATATATCTTATATCCTAAGATCCTACGAGATGATGTATTGTTTATTGATGTACTTGTATTTATTATTACATACCTTGCAACATGTGCAGTGGATATTGTTATTTTGATGTGTTTCATTGTATCATTTGTACTTATGCACCTGCTTATAAGATTGTGTATCTGTTATTCATTTATGATAGTGGACATTATGCATAAGATTAAAACTAATTAATATAACCTTCTTAAATGTGACTCAACGCAAAGGAGCCCTTAAGGAAAGGAAACTGTATTTGTAATTGCTTATGCATTCTTGATATGTATGTGAATTTTGTTTCTGCATTGTTATCTTATGTTGTATAGACTTTTAAAAAAAGAAGTAAAACATTGTCACAAAGTAGGTTAATTTCTCTTGGGTTCTCAAGTGGGGCGTTACAAAAGATGTCAATAATCTCAACTCCAAAGTTACCAATCTTGAAATGGGTCATATAACCTTGATTGAATATTGTCATAGGCATAGAGCACATATTATATCATGTCGATATAGAAGGGACTAACACCCAATAAACTACCAATCATTGTGTAGAATTTAAGCATGGCTAGCACAAGGGATGATGGAACAGTCATTCCAAGGAAGTGCTCACCAACGCCTTGCTAAAGTTATACATGGAAGCCCAACCAATAGATTGAAGAACAAAACAATATCTTTATTCCAATATATATATGCTAAGACAATTAATTACCATGTACTAGGCATAAGGCTTACTTGGTTGTAGACATAAACAAAAGAATTACAAACAGTGAGCTTAGAAGCTCAAGATTTTAGATCCAAAATGCTTCTATCTTTCTTCTTACTATCCTTACTCAACCTAGACTCATTCTAGATCTCAAATATATAGCCATCAAGACCAAAAGTCGACCTAACAGATACAATTATTACAGAATATCGGTCCTGCCCCAAAGGAAAATAGACTACTACACAATTAAGAAAGATAACATACACAGACACAAAGATAGTTCCGCATGATCCAAGAAGATGTCCCCAAGGCCACGAAAAGTCATGATACTACAAGAAACTTGCAAAGCCCAATTACCACATGTTACACGATATGCTAGAAACTTACATGCCTCAAGCAAGGAAGAAAAACAACTCTTAAGCGAGAGGGAGTCAAGTTCTACAAACATAGGAAAAGGATCCATGATAGGTCTACATCAAGTAACCAACTACACAGAAAGAAATAACATGAACAAAAAGGATTGTCCCATGAACACCATACTAGAATAGGAAAACGAAAAAATGTTTTTGGTAGATGCAAGATTGTCCAAGAACCCAAGATGCTTCTACATTAGACACCTGGATTAAATAAAGATTGATGTCCACATCAAGAAGCCCTGATATTCTTAGTGAAATCATAAAGATCCAACTAAGCTTGAGATATCTATGATCTATCTTCAATTGGTTTATTGTGTTATTGAACTAGATATTCCTTCTGGTCTTTTCCTCTGGTGCTCTTGTTCACTCTAGTATCCAAGATTTGTTCAATTCCCTCTATCTTCTTCTTAGTATAATAAGGATTATCAGTTGTGTCCTCATAAAATTCAAAATACTCATAGATGTCTGAAATGTTGAGTTTAGGTGAATATCCACGTCCTCATGTAACTCTACTTCAAAAGTATTTTCGTTGTCACATTTCCTGAAGATCTTACAAGGCCCAAATTTTCTCATCTTCAGCTTGTTATATGTACCAACTAGAAATCTATTCTTCTTCAGATGTACTACTTCATCTCCAACCTCAAATGTTTTATGTCTTCTCTTCTCATCTTTTCTGGCTGTATATCCCTAATTACTATTGTCAATATTGTATTTTACTCCCTCATGCAAATTCTTCATAAAGTCCACAAATTCCTTTGTTTCACCATTCTTCTTCACTTCAATATTCAAGCTCTTCAACTTAGTAGTACCTCTAGGATGTATGCCATTTACTATCTCAAAATGTGTCTTCTTAGTACCTTTGTTCACTTAAGTGTTGTATGCAAAATCTTCTTGTGCCAAAATCAAGTCCCAATTAATAGGCTTATCTCCAACCAAACATCTTAACAAGTTACCCAAACTTATGTTCACAACAATTTGTCCATCTATTTGTGGATGAAATGTATAACTAAACTTATGCTCAATATTATATTTCTTCCAAGTCCTCCTCCAAAAGTAACTAGTAAAAATAGCATCTCTATCTGAAGCAATAGTCTTTGGTAATCCATGTAATTCACAATTTCTCTTAAAAATAGATCTTTATGTGTACGACATCTGATGTCTTCTTGCGTGGTATAAAATGTGTCACCTTTGAAAAATGATCAACTACCACAAAAATAGAATCATTACCTCCTTGAGTTCTAGGTAATCCTAGAACAAATCCATATTGATATATTCTCAAGGTTTACAATGAATAGGTATGTCATGTCCCCTTTTCAAATAATTAAAAAATAATAATCTTTGCTAAGACAGGCAGGCCCAAGAAAGTGAAGTTTCGGAAAAAGGGAGTTAATCTTTGGAAACCGTTGGACTAATAAATGATAATTATTATTAAAATATGTTTCATTAACCTCTCTTGGATGTGAGTTACAGTTATGCCCTTTTTAAAGAGGTTTGGAGGCATTTTGGGGGGATTGCAGACTTGATTTTCGCTCATTCTTTGTTATTCTTCAGAGGCTGCCAAACCTGTGGAGAAGGAGACCCAAGAACGGGAGTTTGCAGGTTTCCAGGGAGACCCAAGAACGGGAGTTTGCAGGTTTCCAAGAAGGCTAAGGAAGGGAGTTTGAAGCCATTCCATGTGCATGCTCATACAGAGTTTGCCTTTGTGCTGAACAGTGCAGATTTGTGAGTTTCCGGGTGTATTTTTGTGAGAGTTTGGTGTTTCCGGTTGAGTATTTCATATCAGTTTTGGTTGCTGCTGTATTTTATACTTTAAGCTGTTAAAATAGATCTAAATATATATATTGGGACGTGATTAAACTTCTGAGATAGATTATTAGTGTTCTTGTGGTGTTTTCGGGCATATTTTGTGCTATTTCGGGAGCCCGATGAGCATAGTTTTGGTCCTACATTTTCGAGCTGTTGTGTAAAGGCTATATGGATCTGGAAATGTCAATTTGTAGGCTGTTATGCTGCTGAAAGTTTTGTAAAAATTTCCATTTTCAGATTCATTAATAATTTGTGAAGTTGTGAAGCTTTTAGCACTATTTTCAACATACCCGATTTGGGGTTTCTTGAGGAATTTGGTGGATCTTTGGGATATTAACTGTTTGATTTTAAAGATCTGATTTGAGGCTTGAAATATCATGAAAAATCAGAAAAGGGACATTACAGTGGTATCAGAGCCATGATCTTGCCAGCCTGAGGGTTTGTAGAAGTTGCAGGTCAGTTTTGACAACTACCCAGATATTGCATTTCAGTTTTGAGAACTACCCAAATCTTGCATGTCATAATTTATGATTGCATGTTGCTTCTAATCAGCTGCATGTAAAAATTTATGGTTGCATGCTACTTCTAATCATTTTCATGTTAGTTCTTGGTGAATTTGGTGGTTGTAGAAGTTTGCATGTCAGTTTTGACAACTACCCAGATCTTGCATGTCATAATTTGGTGGTTGCATGTTGCTTCTAATCAGTTGCATGTCCAAATCTATGGTTGCATGCTACTTCTAATCATTTGCATGTTAGTTCTTGGTGCTTGAAGAAGTTATATCCTATTGGGGTTACACTCTACTTTATCCAGAATGGACAGGTATAGTACAGAGTCTCAGAGGGAACGATCTTGGACAATTGATAGCCAGAGTCAAAATAGTAGAAAGGATGGTTATTTAGACATTCGAGATAAACTTATGAAAATAAGCCATGACATGTCTAAACAGTTGGTTGAGCACCACCGTATAAATGACATGTTATCTGACCCAGCTAAGGTGGATAAGTTGACTGGATTTCTATTTGGCAGATTTTCTCACAGGACAGATGACACAATTCCCAAGAACTTGCATGAGGAGTTTGAGAAACTAGCTGATAGCCAGGTAGTGGTCTCAGATTCTACTTTGCCACAGGAGGTGGTGGGAAAGGATATTACACAGATTGATAGTAACAGTCAACTTGATACTCAAATTGAGACAATTGTTTACAAGTTGTCAAAGGGTGATGCCACAGGTATTCAGGATGGTATAGTTACAACAGGCAGTGACTACAGTGTAGTGGGTTCAGATGATGATTATGAGGATGTTGTTGTGCAGGATGGTGAGATACCCAGTAGAGATGAGCAGACATTGAGCATTCATGAATTTGCTGAGAAAGAGTACCAGGCGCAGTTAGATGCTTCATCACATGAGGTTGAGGCAGGTAGTACTTCACATGATTTATCCCGCCAGCTGAAGGTGAGTGAAGATAGTATTGTGACTTCATTACCTTATCATGACAGGTATGTGGAGTTAGTTGGTATTGGTAATATTACTCAGGTGAGGAGTTTTCTTGAGTTACCAGTTGATTCTAGTTTACGGATATGGACACGAGATTGTTATATTGGTGTTTGGGATTCAGTTGACTGGAGATCTTTAACACTTTTTGGTCGCAGTGTTTGTTTGGGTGCTATCATGGATTTGATTAGCAGATTACACGGTGTTGTCTTTTCTTGTGCCAATATCTTGTCTGATGTTGGTATTAGTTTTTATACACCGGTGTTGGGCTTTGTTCATATATCCAGTCGACCATACTTGCTGGAATGTGTTGATGATCTTTCATATTTGGCAGTGTGTACAGATGAGTCCCAAGATCATATTGGCATCGATGACATCCAGGAGGATGTAGTGGGCAATTTTGAAGACTTAGTTTCTTTGGGTACAGAGGAGTTGGACAGCAGTGCTACAAATTTTGATACTCTGTATGTTGATATGAGCTTTAGAGTTGATTCACAGGACATGGATGGTAATACTCTAGAGACTAGTAACTTTGAGGATACTCCTTTAGACAGTGCATCAAAGGAGGTTTGTAGGAGACAGTCAAGCCAATGCCATCATGTGTCTAATCAGTTGAGAGTTAGTGACCGAGACATTGCTATCACTTGCCAACATTTTGATGCTGCTCGTCAATTATTAGCAGTTTATGGATGGGGTTCTCCTACTAGTGATGAGCAGGAAGGAAGTTATCTTTCCTTGACAGAGATCCACTCTTTATGGGAGGCTATTCAGATTTTGAGACAGAATTATATGCAGTTGGTAGCTGATAGAGATTATCTTATGGAGTGGGGTAGTACAACATATGATGCATTGCTGGCCAAGGAAGATGAGGTGAGTGAGCTTACTGAGCAGCTTGAGGTGACTTTTGAGATTCTTGAGAGTACACAGTTGGCTTTCAAGGAGTCACAGTTTCATTTGGCTAAGGTGACCATGGAGTTAGAGCGACTACAGTCTTTATCTGATTCTATACAGTCACAAGCTATGGTGTTTGGTGATTCGAGGATGTCCATGACTGAGATTGTCAGAGACAATGGAGATGGGGATGCATCCATCCTTGATACTAACATTGGCATATCAGGTTCATTCCCACTAGAGTCAGGTTTAGTTGAGTTGGGTATTGTAGCAGATTATTGTATGCCTGACAGGGTGGTGGCCTCTAGTACTGAAGGCACAGAGACTAGAGATGTATCAAAGGTCATGTGTGATGTTGGTGAGTCGACAGTTGGCATGGTTCCTGATAGTAATACTACTCCCTTGGTGATATCTTTGGAGGTAGTAGTCAGTTCCAACATGGTTGATGATCAATTGCAGTTAGTTTCATCTGGATTACAGTCTGAGCCACTGACTGAGATTGGCGCATTCTATCGGCATTACACTGTGAGGTACGCTCATCAATTTACCTTTGATGACCATGTTGATGAGATTATGATACAGAGATGTACTTTGGTTCCTAGTGCTTATCATCAATTATGGAATAGTTTGATGCCTCGAGATGAGAGTTGTGATGGGCACGACATGGCGACAGGTTTTGTAGTTGATAGCTTGATAATACATGACTTAGAGCAGGAGTTTTGGAGTGATGCTTCAGCAAGTGTTGTTATTGATTCTACTCCTTTGGCTATGACATCTCCTGACTTAGCTAGTGATCAGTCACAGTGGGTTGTATCACTTGTTCATGGTGAGTTGTTGACTGAGGTTGGTTTTTTTAATCAACATTATATTGCAAGGTATGTACATCAGTTAACAATTGATCCTTATGCTGAGGAGTTGATGGCAGGAAAATTTGGTTTGGGTTCCATTTCTTGTTGTTTATCTTGTGATGGCTTTTCACCATCAGGGGTGCATGGGAGTTATGGTTATGAGACAGTGGCCAATGATCTACAGAGTTGTGTTGACTGCAGGAGTTGTATAGTGTGTGGATTCTCCATACTTGGTATAGTTTCATTTGAGAGCATTCACCATTGTTGCAGAGTTGGATTGTACATTCCATATAGGCCAGTGGAATGCATTGATGGTATTTACTATGTTGGTAGTCCACTTTACTTGGGTTTTGATATTCTAAGAGTTTGTGTCTCATGGGTTTTTGACTGTGGTAATGGTGATTTTGGAGTTTGGTTGAGCTATAATTGCCAGTTTGATTATGGATTCCTCTTGGTCATATTGCAGAGGATCTTGCAAGAGTCTGTGTTAATTGGTAGTAGTATAGTTCATGACTACATTTGGGATCCAGGAGGATTGATTGGTTTATTGTTCAGCCATTGCTTGAGGACAAGCAATGTTTGGGAGGGGAGGACTTGTCATGTCCCCTTTTCAAATAATTAAAAAATAATAATCTTTGCTAAGACAGGCAGGCCCAAGAAAGTGAAGTTTCGGAAAAAGGGAGTTAATCTTTGGAAACCGTTGGACTAATAAATGATAATTATTATTAAAATATGTTTCATTAACCTCTCTTGGACGTGAGTTACAGTTATGCCCTTTTTAAAGAGGTTTGGAGGCATTTTGGGGGGATTGCAGACTTGATTTTCGCTCATTCTTTGTTATTCTTCAGAGGCTGCCAAACCTGTGGAGAAGGAGACCCAAGAACGGGAGTTTGCAGGTTTCCAGGGAGACCCAAGAACGGGAGTTTGCAGGTTTCCAAGAAGGCTAAGGACGGGAGTTTGAAGCCATTCCATGTGCATGCTCATACAGAGTTTGCCTTTGTGCTGAACAGTGCAGATTTGTGAGTTTCCGGGTGTATTTTTGTGAGAGTTTGGTGTTTCCGGTTGAGTATTTCATATCAGTTTTGGTTGCTGCTGTATTTTATACTTTAAGCTGTTAAAATAGATCTGAATATATATATTGGGACGTGATTAAACTTCTGAGATAGATTATTAGTGTTCTTGTGGTGTTTTCGGGCATATTTTGTGCTATTTCGGGAGCCCGATGAGCATAGTTTTGGTCCTACATTTTCGAGCTGTTGTGTAAAGGCTATATGGATCTGGAAATGTCAATTTGTAGGCTGTTATGCTGCTGAAAGTTTTGTAAAAATTTCCATTTTCAGATTCATTAATAATTTGTGAAGTTGTGAAGCTTTTAGCACTATTTTCAACATACCCGATTTGGGGTTTCTTGAGGAATTTGGTGGATCTTTGGGATATTAACTGTTTGATTTTAAAGATCTGATTTGAGGCTTGAAATATCATGAAAAATCAGAAAAGGGACATTTCAAGGTAAAGGTCTATAAAAGCCCACATTCTGACTAGTTTCCTTAGCTACTTGACAAATTATACAACTTTACCAATATCTAAACATCCCTATACATCTATGGCCAAAAGTATCTTTCAGAAATCATCTTTATTGTCTTATCAATCCTGAAATTTCCTGCAAGTCCACCACTATGTTTCTGCTTAATGATGTTATCTCTCATAGATCCTCTTGGTGTACACAACTAAATTCACTTTAACAACGTATCTTCCTGAATTAAATAATAAACCCATTTTTCTTCTCATCTAATATGTGATTTTTACAATTTTTCCATGGTTCTGAATAATTAGGACCACTTTCATACAATTTCTTTAAATCATCAAATCCAAGTACTTCAACCCTCACCTATGTCAAAAAGTTTCTCCTTCTGCTACCTTTGTTTGACTATCCACTTTTTTACTTCAACACAAAAGATTTTTTTTTACATCTACTCTATCCATTTCATGTGTCTCTAATTCAACATATTATAACTACTTAAGTATTATAAGGATTTATGATAAGTGTATATCATAAGTTCATTAGGTATCAATTAATGTCTCCAGTTCTACAAAGCTTGAACAATTGCATAGAACTCTTGACCACAGACTAAATATTTCCTCTTAATATCATTCAAAATTTAACTAAAGAAAGCTATAGTCCTACCTTCTTGACTCAAAATAGCTCTAATTGCATTTCCACTAGCATCAAAATCAACTTGAAAAACTTTAGTGAAATCACTTAAAGAAAGCATAAAAAATTCTACTACCTTTAGTTTCAATGTTTCAAAAAATTTATATGCACCATGCATCCATCTGAATTCCTTTTTATCCCCTCTCATTGTCTTTGTCATAACATTTCATACTAAACTAAAATTTCTGATAAATTTCCTATAAAAACTTGTTAATGTATGAAATGATATAACTTCCCCAACATTCTTAGGTGTATGCCATTCAAGTATAGCTTTTACCTTTTCAATATCCATCTTAAGTTCATTAGAGGAGATCACAAAACCAAGGTATACAATCTCCTCCTTCATGAAAGAATATTTCTTCAGGATTGTCAACAAATTTTCTTCTTTCAGCCTCTACAACACTTGTTTGATGTGCATTAGGTGTTCTTTGGTCTTACTACATATTAGTATGTCATCAAGATACATAATCAAAAAATTTCCCAAGAACTTCTTCAATACCTCATTCATCAACCTCATAAAAGGGCTAGGTACATTAGTTAAATGATAAGGCACAACCAACCACTCATACAAATGCTCATTAGTCTTAAAAGAAGTTTTCCATTCATCCCCTTCTCTGATTCTAGTTTGATGATACTCACTTTTCAAATCAAATTTGGTCAAATATTATGCCCTAGTCAAACAATCCATAATATCATTCTTCCTAGGAAAAGGAAATCTATACTTCACTATTATTCCATTTATAGCTCTAGAATTTGTGCACATTCTCCACTCTCCATTCTTCTTAGGTGCTAATACCCTAGGTACTACAAAAGGACTCAAGCTTTATTTAAGAAAACCCCCCTCAAGAAATTCTTACACTTGTCTATTTAATTCTTCATTCTTTGTAGGTGTTAATCTATGTGGTACTTTATTAGGCAAACTAGCTCTTGGTATTAAGTTCATATGATAACTAATACTTCTCATAGGAGGTAAACCATCAAGTACATTGGCTAAAATAATATTTTGAAATTCTGTCAACAAAGATATGATCTCAGTGGATGCTTAATTTCATCATGTTTCTTTATTTTCCTAGAAATCAAAGTAAAATAAACATTTTTTCTTCATGTCCTTGACAAATTGACTTCCTTCTACCTATATTCATTCTAGATCTCAAATATATAGCCACCAAGATCAAAAGTCACCCTAACAGATACAATTATTACAAAACATAGGTCCTGCCCCAAAGAAAAATCAACAACTACACAATTAAGCAAGATAACATACACAAACACAAAGATAGGTCCACACGTGATCCAAGAAGATGTTCCCAAGGCCACGAAAATTCATGTGACCACAAGAAACTCACAGAAGCCAATCACCATACATTACACAATATGCTAGGAAGGACCATGCCTGGAACAAGGAAGAAAAATAACTCTTAAGCAAGATGGAGTCAAATTTTGCAAATACGGGAAAACAATCCATGATGAGTCTACATCAAATAACCAACTATGTAGAAAGAAATAACATGAACAAAAAGGGTTGTCCCATGAACATCAAACTAGAATAGGGAAACAAGAAATTTTTTTTGGTAGATGCTCCTGCATTAGACACCTGGGGTAAACAAAGACTGACATCCACATCAACAAGCCTTGATATTATTAAAAGAATCATAAGGACCCAACTCAACTTGAGATATCCATGATCTTTCTTCAATTGGTTTATTGTGTCATTGAACTAGATATTCCTTGTACTCTTTTCATTTGGTGCTCTTGTTCACTTTGGTATCCAAGATTTGTTCAATTCCCTCTATCTTCTTAGGATAATTAGGATTATCAATCGTGTCATCATTAAATTCAAAATACTCATAGATTTTTGAAATGTTGAGTATAGGTGAATATCCATGTCCTCATGTAACTCTACTTCAAAATTATTTTCACTTTCACATTTCCTGAAGATCTTACAAGTCCCAAATTCTCTCATCTTTGGCTTGTTAAATGTACCAACTAGAAATCTATTCTTCTCTAGATGTACTACTTCATCTCCGACCTCAAATGTCTTATGTCTTCTCTTCTTATCTTCTCTCTCTTTATATCCCTTATTACTATTGTCCATATTGTATTTTACTCCCTGATGCAAATTCTTCATAAAGTTTACTAATTCCTTTGTTTCACTATTGTTCTTTACTTCAATATTCAAGTTCCTCAACTCAGTAGTACCGCTAGGATGCATGCCAATTACTATCTCAAAATGTGTCTTCTTAGTACTTATGTTCACTTAAGTGTTATATGCAAACTCTTCTTGTGCCAAAATCAAGTCCCAATTATTATGCTTATCTTAAATCAAACACCTTAACAACTTACCCAAACTTATGTTCACAATTGTAATTTGTCCATCTATTTGTGGATGAAATGTATAACTAAACTCATACTAAATATTATATTTCTTCCAAATCCTCCTCTAGAAGTAACTAGTAAACTTAACATCTCTATCTGAAACAATAGCCTTTGGTAATCCATGTAATCTCACAATTTCTCTAAAAAATAGATCTGCTATGTGTATGCCATCTAATGTCTCGTTACATGGTATGAAATGTGTCATCTTTGAAAAATGATCAACTACCACAAAAATAGAATCGTTACCTCTACGAGTTCTAGGTAATCCCAGAACAAATCCTTATAGTTATCCTCTCAAGGTGTACTAGGAACAGGTAAAGGTCTATACAAGCCCACATTTTGACTAGTTCCCTTAGCTACTTGAAAAATTATACAACTTTACCAATTTTTGAACATCCTTATACATCTATGGCCAAAAGTATCTTTTATAAATCAACTTTTTTGTCTTATCAATCCTAAAATTTCCTCCAAGTATACCACTATATTTCTCCTTAATGATGTTATATCTCATCAATCCTCTTGGTATACACAATTGAATTCACTTGAACAACATATCTTCCTAAATTAAATATTCAAGCCATTTTTTCTTCTCATCTGATATGTGATTCTTACAAGTTTTCCAAGGTTCTAAATAATTAGGACTAGTTCCATACAAGTTCTTTAGATCATCAAATCCAAGTACTTCAACCCTCATCTATGTCAACAAGTTTTTGCTTCTGCTCAAGGCCTTTGCAACAATTTTTGACTATCCACTCTTGTGCTTCAACACAAAATATTTTTTTAACATGTACTCTATCCATTTCATGTGTCTCTAATTCAATAGATTCTGGCTATCCAAGTATTATAAGGATTTATGATAAGTGTACAACATAAATTCATTAGGTATCGAGTAATGTCTCCACTTCTTCAAAGCTTGAAAAATTGCATAGAACTCTTGATCATAGACTAAATATTTCCTCTTAGTATCATTCAAATTTTAACTAAAGAAAGCTACAGTCTTACCTTCTTGACTCAAAAGAACTCTAATTGCATTTCCACTTGAATCAAAATCAACTTGAAAAGCTTTAGTAAAATCAAGTAAAGCAAGTACAGACAATTATGCCACCTTTGGTTTCAATTTTTCAAAACTTTTATTTGCACCACACATCCATCTACATTTCTTTTTATCCCCTCTCATTTTCTTTGTCATAACATTTTATACCGAACTGAAATTTCTAATACACTTGCTATATAAACTTGTCAATCCATGAAATGATATGACTTCCTAAACATTCTGAAGTGTAGGAAATTCAAGTATAGCTTTTACCTTTTCAAGATCCATCTTAAGTCCATTAGCGGAGATCACAAAACCAAGCTATACAATCTCCTCCTTCATGAAATAATATTTCTTCAAGATTGTCAACAACTTCTCTTCTTTCAACCTCTACAACACTTGTTTGATGTGCGCTAAGTGTTCTTTGGTCTTACTGCATATTAGTATATCATCAAGATACACAATCACAAATTTTTTCAAGTACTTCTTCAATACCACATTGATCAACTGCATGAAAGGGATAGGTACATTAATTAAATGATAAGGCATAACTAATCACTCATACAAAAGCTCGTTAGTCTTAAAAGTAGTTTTCCATTCATCCCCTTCTTTGATTTTAGTTTGATGATACTCACTTTTCAAATTTGGTAAAATATTTTTCCCCACTCAAACAATCCATAATATCATTCTTCCTAGGAAAAGAAAACCTATACTTCACTATTATTCTTTGTATAGCTCTAGAATTTGTGCACATTCTCCATTCTCTATTCTTCTTAGGTGCTAATACCATAGTACTGCACAAGGACTCAAAATTTCTCTAATCAAAACTCTCAAGAAATTATTACACTTGTCTATTTAATTCTTCATTCTCTACAGGTGTTAATCTATGTGGTGCTTTATTAGGAAAACTAGCTCTAGGTATTAAGTCCATATGATAAGTAATACTTCTCATAGGAGGTAAATCATTAGGTACATTGGCTGAAATAATATTTTGAAATTATATCAGCAAAGATATGATCTTAGGTGCATGCTCAAGTTCATTATGTTTCTTTATTTTCCTAGGAATCAAAGCAAAATAAACATTTTTTTCTTTATGCCCTTGACAAACTGACTTCCTTTAACCAAGTAGGCTCTAACAATTGTCAATGATTTTCCTCAGGTTTCTCTATCAAAGGTAATAATACTTGATCCTTTCCATTAAACCAAATAGTATATTGATTCAATATACCATCATGAAAATCGTATCTATCATACTACCAAGGTCTTCCTAAAATAACATAACACAATCCATAGGCATAATATCACACAAAACTTCATTATAGTAATTCCCAATCTTGAATTTCATAGGGCATTGTTCACTTACCAAAAATTTGTGTTCATCTTTTATCTAGGCAATGTGATAAGGATTTGGATGTTTCAACCTCTGCAACTTCAATTTTGAAAATAATTCTTCAAATGTCAAATTATTTGAACCACCATTGTCAATGATTACCTTGCAACATTTCCCTTCAATCTTACATTTGATCTTGAAAATACTTTTTCTCAAAACAAGTTCTTCATTCCACAAAGTTCTTCTGATCATCAGGTTCTCTCCATTTTGAGTTTCATTAGGTGGATCAATAACTTCTTCTTAAATTAAGGCATTTTTGATACTGCTTACTATCATTTTTCTAGAAAAGGTACATTTAAATTCTCTATGTCCTTCTCCACATTTGAAACAAGTTCCTATAAACCAAGAAGTTACTAGAGTAACTAAAAAATTTACCTCTAGTGTAGTTACCTCTTCCTCTGCTAACATTATCTCCTAATTTTCCCTTCTAAGGAGATGTACTATTAGCTTTCTTATTTTCTCCATAAGATCTACCTCTACTTCATTGAAATCTTCCTCCACTTGTCATTTGTTTGTTTTCTTCTTTTTTTACAATATTTCTTCATCTCTTAAGGCATACGAGTATGCTTCTTCTACACTTTCCATCTTTACAAAATTGATTTCATCTTGAATTGAAGTTCTCATTCTATTAAGACATCGAGAAACCTTTTCAACCTCATTATCAATATGTCTAGATTACATGTCCACTTTATAGAATTCCTTAGTTGTCGTGAGCCCAAATTTATAAAGATATTTTATATATTGATGAATTATATATAATAATAATAATAATAAATCAAGTAATAATTATATTTAGTAATATAATATAGCTCAAATAATAATCACCATTGATGAATGTACAAATAATACTACACTTAATATACATGATTATTAAGTGTCCAAACAATATTTAAAATTATACATGATCATTCGAATCATTATGATTACATATGTTTAAAAATGAATGAGTAAAACTCCAAATTGAATCTGTTACTTGATCAATAATAATTAAATAGGTAAATCCCTTATTTAACATTAAACAAAATCCGTCTACTCAAACATTAAATTATAATGATCTTTCTGAAACTCATGGGTCGTGACCCATACCCCTTGCCACATATAAATAGGGGGATATACATAATCACATTGACGTGTACTACCTTGGAGGAAGTTTCGAAGACCACAAAAAAAAAATCTAATCAAGAGATCAGAGACTCAAAAACAAACCAATAATCTAGAAGGACCCACCTTATAATGCGGGAGATAAGGAAGGAAAGAAAGGAACATGGACATATGGGGTGATTAGCAAGGGAAAATCAGGTGGGCAACGACTACCCAACTAGTTGGTTCGACATGGCTGGGTATGGTTGTACAATATACCGTGTCAGAGAGCACATTACATTATAGACTATCGTATTGGACATCGACGTAAAGGTAAATCATATTTTGAATAACAATTTATTCTAGGAATTTTACATACAAGAGTAATTCTTTTAAAATAATTCATGTCTTTTTAAAATTTCTTATTTACTGTATTATATTATAAAATAATAAACAAGTACTCAATATTGTCAATACGAAATCATAGGGAATGGTTAGTCAAAATCCACCAAAGACCAACATAGATTGGACATCGCCAGAGATCGTACAATGTAGAGATAGTCACCCTACTCTGCTTGAGCCTCACAAAAATTAAGGAGGGGAGGTTGAATATTTGGCGGGATGCACATCACCCCAAATCCAAGGTAAGTAGGTACAACATTGAGATATGTTACATTTTGTATCAAAAAGAAGCGACACAAGCATTGAAGTTCTTTGCCTTTATGAGTTTAAGTTAAAATTTGTATGTGAGGGAATCATTTTAGTTTGTACATTAAGTTAAAATTTGTATATAAATGTGAGGGAATAATTTTAGTTTGCACATTCATTAGTAAAGAATTCAAATGCAGAACAAATTTTTCGAGTCCTCAAAAAATTCATGGACATTAGTATTTATTGATGTATGATTATCCTATAAACTTTTGGCCTAAGTAACAGAGTTCATTAATAGTGTTCAATAAAGAAATGCTAATTTTGGATTGTTCTACAGTCTCATATTGCACCTAAAGTTTCAGCATTGGTGTAAAGGAAAATTATTGTTGAAGCAAAGAAAATGAGGTTTTGTGTACATATTTTATTGAGAACTAATAAATTTAAAATTGCCTTGGAAGGAATATGTAAAACACTAGAAATGGCAAGAAATATGAATAATTAGGATATGTCTGTTGTGTTAAACATGTTATGATCTGTTGTCAATTTCATTATGTAGAATTGTATTTGCAGTTTTCTTTTCTTCTAAAAATCAAGAATTCTTTAAATCATTTTCAAATTTCGCATCCTCAACCTTTATAGAACTGAGTTTCAGTTCCAACACGTTCCCAGATGTACCCTATTGGGATATTATCTTTGAAGTTTCTTCCTCTTCAGAAGAAGGAAGTTTTAAAACAAAGGCAATGTGAAGGTAGTTTGCTCTGGCCCAATACATAGAGATGGATATCCTACTAGGAGGATGATTGAGGAGGTTCTATGTTTGATTTCAAAAATGAAACTCTATCCTATTATGTTTCCTTAATTTGCAAAACAAATTAAGAAATCTATTGGTTGGGGCCTAGCTATATTCAAAGCCAAGCACAAAATTTGGAGGCTTATGAACTCTCCAATGGAAGCTAGGATGTTTCCTTTAATTTAATTTCTTCCCACATCAAATACTTGTAGACACTATACAATTACATCTCCCAAAATTTGGAGGAATGGAACCTCTCAGGTTTTTCTTTGGAAACTCTAGAGTTCCATATTGACTTTGTATTTGTGCATAATGAAGGAGAAATTTCTCCAATTAAATTTTCACTTGAATAATCCAGAATTTTAGCATGCATTGTAGTAGGAAGGGAACCACCAAAATTATCTTTGACACATTGAAATGAATAGAACAAGTTGCAAGAATTTCAAAGAGACCATAGTAATTGATAAAATATTAGCAATGATGAAGTAATTGACCAAACATTCTCGAGAAGATTTAACTTAAGAACTAAATTAATATTAATTGCAAAGATATTTAAAATGTTAAGATAGTATTATATTATATAATCAAAGATAATTAGATTAACAAGATTCTTGAATTATTGATATGACTATTATTTAAATAGATAGTGAGGTAAGTATGATATAGTATATCCTTGATTTCTCCTTACTGCTAGCATGCCTCCAAACTTGTAGTATACACATGGCATGCATGTTAGGCATTTCCATATGTCATTATTTTCTCTCTCCTACTTGAATATGTCTAATTGTTTCCTCTATCTTTGGTATAATCATCTATGTATAGAAAATAAGGATCTATTCTTATTAATCAAGATATTCATGTAACATTAGTTTCATTATGCATATACCTAGTTTGGAGACTTTAAATCCAAATATTGGAGATATTCCTCCATAATCAGGTTTATAGACTTCCCTTATTTTAGTTCATTTTTTATGTGTCATTACAACTTCATATTTTGTTATAATCTAATGCAAGGAGGGAACAAAATCACTAGGGCCAAAGGCATGCCCAACAATCCAAACCAACCTTGTAGAGTTAATAGAATAGAAGCAAACACACAAAGAGAATATCACCACAGAGAGGAAACAAGATACTTTTATTGATTCAGCAAATGATCAACATACATGCCTAGTTGTAGGGCCTTCTAGGTTACGGCCAGATACAAAATACATCCCAGATCTAAGATCCAGCTTCAAATTTGCACTTTCTAGTTTTTCTCTCAAATCATCTCTAAAAAGTCTCCAAAAATTTCCTAAATCTAAGCCTAAAAACTCTATTTATACTTGCCAAAATGGCTTATAGATCATTTTAGAACATTACATAATAGCAAGGTTGACCCAATAACAATCTAGAAAAATCCCAAGAAAAGATCTCATCATAAATGATGTGATTGAAATCAATCTCGCGAGTCGGCTCGCACAAAAAATGTAGAAATCATGTCCAAAATACTAACACTTGGCATAAATAGGACAACTCGACACATGAAGAGTCACTCAACATACACAAGGTAACTCAACACATGAAGGATAACTCAGCACATGAAGAATAGCTTGACACACACTACGAAACTTGACACACACTGTAGTGGCGAGATGGGATAACATGTGAATCTGAGTATTAACATGATGTGGGATAACCTCAACTTGGCTTAAATTGTAAAATTACTATCACTCAGCAATTGTTGCAACTCGGTAATGTTTGAAACTTGACAACAACTGGCAGAATGAACATAAATGAGTAGGATAACATGCCAACCCAAGATGCTCTTGCATCAAACAATTAGGGTAGAAAGAAATGATTCTCCTAAATAATTGAGATGTCACAACCTGAGCTGAATCTAACTCAGACTAAGAAATCTATGTAGCATCTTCAACTAGTCTTTTTTTCCATTTCACCAAATACTCATAGTAGTCTTTTCCTCATGTGCTTTTACTAACTCTCTGATCCAATATCTGTTCAACCTCTTCAATTTGCTTCTTAGGATAATCATCAGGTATAACAACTTCATCATCTAACTCATGATACTTATATAGAATAGCAACATTGAATATAGGAGATATATCCATGTCATTAGGTAACTCAACTTCATAAGCATTTCCACTATCAAAGTTCTTCAAGATCTTACAAGGTCTAAACTTCTTCACCTTCAACTTACTATATGTTCCAACTAGAAATCTTCATTTCTTCAAATGAACCATCACCTCATCACCAACTTAAAAAATATGATGTCTTCTAGACTTATCAACATTCTCCTTGTACTTCTGATTACTTTGTTCCAGCTTCAGCTTCACTTCCTTATGCAAAGACTCCATAAAATCAGCCAATTCTTCTCCTGTAGCACTTCTCTTCTCTTCACCAACAACATCTCTTAAATCTGATACTCCTCTAGGTTTTATTCCAATAACAATCTCAAAAGGTGTCTTTCCTATACTTTTATTTATAGAATATTTATATGCAAACTTAGCTTGTGCTAATACCATCTCCCAATTATGTGTTTCATATCCAACTAAGCATCTCAACACATTGCCCAAGCTTCTATTCACAACCTCTCTCTATCCATCAATCTGTGGATGGAATGTAGAACTAAACTTTAGCTCAGTACCCATCTTCTTCCACAAAGTCTTCCAAAAATAACTAACAAACTTATTGTCTCTGTAAGAAATAATACTTCTTGGTAATCCATGCAATCTAACAATCTCTTTGAAGAAAAGTTCAACAACATGCTCAACATCTGATGTCTTCTTACATGGTATAAAATGAGTCATTTTAGAAAATCTATCCACAACAACAAATATAGAATCATATACCCTTTTACTGTTTTAGGCAATCCAAGAACAAAATCCGTACTAATATCACTCCAAGGTTTCTCTGGAATAGAAATAGGTGTATACAATCCAATATCTGACATACTTCTTTTTCAACTTGACAAACTCCACAACTCTTTAAAAATTTATGAACATCCTTATACATATGTGGCCAATAATACTTCTCTTTTAGCAAACTCAATGTCTTATCAATCACAAAATGTCCAGCCAATCCACCACTATGCTTTTCCTTAATTAGATTAAGCCTCATAGAACTTCTAGGAATACACAACTGAATACTTTTGAACAACACACCTTCTTGAATGAAATATTCATCATACTAATGTGATCTATCATATTTGGTGCTTTGTACTCCCTCTTCATGCCTCGGAAAAATCAGGATCAACATCATACAACACTTTCATTTCATCAAAACCAAGAACTTCAATCTTTATTTCAGTCAACAAAGAACGTCTTCTACTCAATGCATCAACAACTTTATTAGTAACTCTACTCTTATGCTTAATCACAAATGTAAACTTTGCAAACACTCAACCCACTTCATATGTCTTTGGTTCAATTTATGTTGACTTCCCAAGTATTATAGAGTTTTATGATTAGTATACAACACAAACTCCTTAGGAATCAAATAATGTCTCCGCTTCTTCAAAACTTGAACAATAGCATAAAACTCTTGATCATATACAAAATAATTCCTTTTAGCATCATTCAACTTCTCACTAAAGAAAGCGACATGTTTACTTTATTGACTTAATGCAACTCCTATTGCACTACCACTTGCATCACATTCAACTTGAAATACCTTATTGAAATCAAGCAAAGCCAATACAGGTAATTCAACAACCTTTTGTTTCAAAGTTTGAAAATTCTTATCAGCTCCATGTGTCCACTTGAATTCATTTTTATCTCCTCTCATTGTGTCAGTCATAGCATTACAAACAACACTGAAATTCTTTATAAACTTTCTGTAAAAACTAGCTAAACCATGAAATGATCTTACCTCACCCACATTCTCAAGTGTAGGCAATTCCAAAATTGCTTTAACCTTCTCTAGATCCATTCTTAAACCATCATCTAAAATAAAAAAATCCCAAATACACAATCTCCTCTTGCATGAAAGAACACTTTTTCAGATTAATGAACAACTTCTCCTCTTTCAACCTCTGCAATACTTGTCTAACTTGCTCAAGATGTTCTTCCCTAGTCTTACTAAATATCAGAATATCATTCAAATAAACAATCACAAACTTATCCAAAAATATTTTCAGAACTTCATTCATCAACCTCATGAAAGTACTAGGTTCATTAATCAAACCAAAAGGCATAACCAACCATTCATACAAACCATCTTTTTTCTTGAAAGTAGTCTTCCATTCATCATGTTCTCTAATTCTAATCTGATGATAACCACTCTTCAAATCAATCTTGGTAAAATACTTTGCTCTACTCAAACAATCCATTATGTCATCCATCCTTAGCATATTAAACTTATACTTCACTATGATTTTGTTAATAGATATGAAATCAATACACATTCTCCATTGTTCATTCTTCTTAGGTGCTAATACAACAGGTACAACACATGGACTCAAACTTTCTCTGATTAATCCCTTTTACAACAACTCATACACTTTCCTATTAAGTTATTCATTCTCTGTAGGTGTCAATATATATGGTGCTTTGTTCAATAAACTAACTCCAAGAATCAGATCCATACAATGACTTATACTTCTCACTGGCGGTAAACCATCAGGAATATCCTTAGCAACAATATCCTTATACTCATTCAACAATTTTGTAATTTCCTTTGGTACTCGGCTACCACTATTTGTTGCTTCGCCATTACTACCAACACTCGGTTCTCTAGGAACTACAACAAAACATACTTGATTCTTCTTCATTTCTTTTTCAAATTGTTTCCCATTAACAATGCAAACTTTTATTGCACTACAATTAACCTCATCTAGACTTTCAATCAAAGGCAACAATATTTGCTTCTTCCCATTCACCCAAAGAGTATATTGATTCAATCTTCCATCATGTACAACATATCTATCATATTGCCAAGTTCTACCCAACAAAATATGACAACAATCCATAGGCATAATATCACACAACACTTCATCAAAGTAATATCCAATCTTGAACTTCACAACACATTTTTCACTTACCAATATATTATGCTCATCTTTGATCCATGGAACATGATAGGGTTTGGGATGTTTCAGCCTCTGCAACTACAACTTTATGACCAACTCTTCTAATACCAAATTTGTAGAACTTCCACTATCAATGATCACCTTGCAACATTTTCCAACCATCTTACATCTGGTCTTGAAAAGACTTCTTCTAAGAACATGTTCCTCATCGCTTCCCTTATTACATAAAGTTCTTCTCACCATCAAATTTTCTCTAGCCTCAAGTCCACTTGGTGAACTCTCAATGTCCTCTTGAATCACAACATTTATATTATTTTGCCCACTTTCAAAAGATCTACATTCAAAGAATCGATGCCCTTCTTTATCACATCTGAAACAACTACCACAGAAACCACCTCTAGAATAAAAATTACCCCTTCCTCGATAAGAACCATTACTTTCTTAGTATGAACTACCACCTTTCCACTCGGTCTTGTCTTTGTCATCATTCTTCCATTCAGATTTACCTTTATCTTGTACAAAAATTTTAGATCTGCCACCTTCACCATAAGATCTACCTTTGCCTCTCTAGAATCTACCACCTCTACTTCTTTGTCTTCGTTCATGCTTCTTTGTCAAGATCTCCTCAACTTTCAAGGCATATTGATATGCTTCTTCTACACTTTCCAATTTCACAAAACTTATGTCATCTTGAATTCTAGATCTCAATCCATTTATGTACCTTCAATTTTCTCAAAATCATCATCCATATGTCCAAATCTGATGTCCAATCTATAGAATTCCTCAATATACTCTTTCACAGTCATGTCTTTTTGTCTCAATTTTTGCATCTTTTGCAACAAGCTAACTTGGTAATCAACAAAAAGGAATTTGTTCTTTACCTTGTTCACTATTTTCAGCCAAGTTCTAATTTTCTCCTTTCCTCTCCTTTGTCTATCAGTTTGAAAATGCTTCCACCATAGCGAAGCATGACCTTTCAGCCTAGTAACTGCAATCTTCACCTTCCTATTATCAAGAGTGTTTTCATACTCAAAGAACTTCTCCATATTAGAGATCCAATCCAACACAAAATTGGTGTCCAACTTTCCATCATACGGAATGACTTCTACAACAAGTTTTGAATGTGCCCTAGACAATACTCTCAACAATCTTTCCTCATCTCGATTTTCTTCAGGTTTCAGATTATGATTTGGTGCTACCGCTTCATCATCACTCACATCCTCAAGATGCACTCCTCTCCTTTGGGCTGTTTCCACAACATCTAATCTAGCTATAATTTGTCTCAATACATCTAACACGACATTATCAACATTTTCTCTACCATGAACCATCTTTATAGATCAAGTTCCTGCAAGATTGTAATCCTCTACAAGTTATAGGTCAAATCCACAGATCTGAAATCCTACAAACAAATCTGAATCAAGGTTCTACATGATCTAATTTCCTAGTACAAACTACCTCACACTTCAGCAATCTGCTTGCACACTCGGGAACAAATGTGCTCTGATACCACCTGACGTAAGGAGGAAACATAATCACCAAGGCCAAAGGCACACCCAAAAATTCAAACCAACCTTGCAAAGTTAACACAACAGAAGTAAACACACAAAAAGAAAAACACCACAGAGAGGAAACAAGATACTTTTATTGATTCAACAAATTATCAACATACATGCCCAGTTGTAAGGCCTTCTAGGTTATGGTCAAATACAAAATACATTCTAGATCTAAGATCTAGCTTCAAATTCACACTTTCCAATTCTGCTCTCAAATCATCTCTAAAAACTCTCCAAAAACTACCTAACTCTAAGCCTAAACACTCTATTTATGCTTGCCAAAATGACTTATAGATCATTCTAGAACATTACATAATAGCAAGGTCGATCCAATAATAGTCTAGACAAATCCCAAGAAAAGATCTCATCATAAATGACGCAATCAAAATCCATCCCGCAAGTCGACTTGCACCAAAAATGTAGAAATCACATCCAAAAGGCTGACACTCAACATAAACAAGACAACTCGGCACATGAAGAGTCATCTGGCATACATAAGGTAACTCGACACATGAATGATAGCTTGACACATAAAGAATAGCTTGGCACACATTGTGGAACTCGGCACACACTACAGTGGTGAGATGGGATAACACATGAACGTGTTACCATGATGTGGGATAACCTCAACTTGGCTTAAAATTTAAAATTACTATCACTCGGCAATGTCTGAAACTCAACAACAACTAGCAAAATAAACACAAATGAGCAGGATAACATGTCAACCTAGGATGCTCTTGCATCATAATCATGGCTCACATATGGTTGCAATGGTTTCTTCATTTTTGGAATTCCCTATTTTTTTGGAGATATTTTTTGCTTCCATGTATAGTAGAAATTATTTTTTCATTTTGACCACTACAAGAAAAAATTGAGTTTTGACATGCATTGATTCAAGTGCTCACAAATTGTAGACAAGCTAGAAAAATGTCCAACCCATTTGTAGCTTGGATCATTAAGATCAATAGATGCAAGGAATAATGGTTGACTTTAATGTGAGAAGTGTAGTGGGTTTGATAGAGATATCTAGTAGACTTCAATGAGATGACTAACTAATCAAAGGTCATCTAATGGAGCATAAGGGGTCTCCACAAAGGATTATGGAGCACAACCTGAAAGATAGTTTCAAGAAGGAAGGTCAAGTAATTGAAGACCATTTTGTAGGACATAAGGGATCCTCCTAGAGGGTAGGAAGCCTGATTGAAGGCATCCTTAAGGATGTGTAGTAATAATGGCATTCCTAGATTAAAAATGAATTTAATATTCTATGGAAATAATTGTGTGTTGCCCTACAAGCTACCAAGATCATGCTATGAAACTCTTGAAAGATCCCCAATAGGTATCCTTGGTAAAATTTTGAATTCGGTTGTCTCTTTTTACCTTGGACCTACAATTGGTGGAACGAGGTCTAACTTTTTAGTGTTTTCAATTTGTATTTTTTTCCTTCTAGTTTTCTAAATTTTCTCTTTTTAACTTTTACTAATGGAAAAAAAAAACATAAATAAGAAGAAATGTTGAAAAAAATCTTTAAAAGGCATTGAATGAATCACAAAAATTTTTATTAGTATGTTTTTATATACAAAATTAACTTCTACACTAGCCATACCAGGTTGAAAGAATCTAATGAACTTGCCAACAACAATTTGGGCTTAAATTTTACTTGCAATTATTGATTTCAGTCATTGGTAACTTCAATATGTTAAGAATTCTTGTGTTTTACTAACTTTTTTTTGTATACTATACTACAAACCCTAGTGTTATAAATAGAGGAATGTGCAAGCTATTGGGACTATATGGCTAAGTTTGGAGGCTCATGACCAATTCCCTAAAAAGACAGTCCAATTTGCAACTATGAAGTATTTTTCCCCAAGTACATATTGTTGCAAAATGTATTTCTCCACCCAAGATGGTGCTCACTTCTTGTGAAGGTTTACAACTTGAGGATGAATGAAATAAATAAATAAATAAATTTTAATTTCCTTTGATTTTTGCAATACTACAAGTCTAGTGTATATGTAACTTTGTCTCTCACCCAAACTATTGCAATAACCTTACAAAATATCACTACCAAATGCTCTTCAAGCTTATGTAACAATGAAATCATAAACTATAGACAAGCTAGCAAAACTTCCAACCCATTTGTACTTGAAAATCTTCATTCTTGAAGAATAGATCTATTACAACATTGGAAATCATGGCTTGAACTAAATCTTAGGATGAAATAAAAAATTGGAATTTAATGAAATGAAGCCCGACCCTTTTTTCCTCCTAGTGGTTTGAATCCTAATTAGGACTTACACAATTATTTTAATAAAAATAAATTTATCCTCATAAAATTGACCCTCAGGGTCTTATTTCTCATCGTAATGTTGGCTCTACTTTAAAAACAACTTATAACCCTTAACTCTTACTAAAACATGTCATGATCTTATTTTATTTTAATGTAAAGTGACTTTATAATATCACTTAAATATTATTTACCTAATCTAATGTAGGAAATAATTGAATGCTTCTCAAACTATTCATAAAATGTTAATCTAGACTAAAAAATAGAATATGTTTGAAGCGCCCTCATTACTAGTGATGCTTGAGTCCTGTAAGCCAACTAGAAACCTCGCTTAAAAAATAAGGATCCACCCTAGAAAGTAGGAAGTTTTCTCCAATTAACTAAAACTACTCAAAAGTGATATTTCTTTGCTCCACAGTCCTCCAAGTGGTTAACCAGAACTGGCAAGCCTTCCTAGAAATTAGGGTCCATTCCTAAAATTTAGAAGATGGTCTCAAATCATTTGAATGGTCTATAAACACCCTAGAACTAGCTCTCAGTCATTTCCTATAAAAATAGGGCTCCCTCCTAAAAAGTAGGTACTTCCACCTAGATGTTTGAAATGACTCACATAGCCCCTACAAAGCTCCATGATCCTTTAACTGAGCCCCTAGTCCATACCAACCTTTGCTCAATTGCCTATCACCTAAGAAGGGAATAATATATTTTTCCTTCACCCTTTACTTTTAAGGCCAATGAAGACATTACTTGTGCCCTCAACATATATGGGAATGTGACACTTATTAAAATCCTTAGAGACGTTCTTAGGAAGTTACTAACTTAAAAGGGTGTCAAAGAAACATTGTTTTGTTTATCTTTATGTAATCAAAGGAAAATTACCCAATAACTAGGGGCTAAAGAAGAGAATGAACCCTTCTAAAGATAAGCCAAAGTCTTGTTAATAGTAATCTTTTTTATTAATTTGAACTCTATTTTACTTAACAAAGTTACAAATGTTCTCTTTGCAAATTAGCGATAGAAATATTTTGATGTAAAAGCACCAATCTTATGTATGTTGTAATAGCCAATAGAATAAGATTGGGCCATTTACACAAAGAAGTGAAATCAAGACTCAAAAGAACCCTTGACATTGTGTAGTGCAACTATCACCTTTACACAAAAAAGATGGAAAAAAATAGAAGTAATAAAAATGAATTAGATGATTGTCACAAATATAAATTAAGTTATAAGGATGTAAGGACATGGAATCATTGTGATATAGTTATCGGGATTCAATTGTGTCATTTTTATTAATTGGAACTCTATTTTACTTAACAAAGTTAAAAATGTTCTCTTTGCAAATTAGTGATAGAAATATTTTGATGCAAAAACACCATTCTTATGTATGTTGTAATAGCCAATAGAATAAGATTGGGCCATTTAACCAAAGAAGTGAAATTGATACTCAAAAGAATCATTGATGTTGTGTAGTGTAACTATCACCTTTACACAAAAAAGATGAAGAAAAAAATAGAAGTAATAAAAATGAATTAGATGATTGTCACAAATATAAATTAAGTTATAAGGATGCAAGGATGTGGAACCGTTGTGATATTGTTTTTGATTAGGAAAACAGGTTTTACAGGGATCCTAAAACCCAAAGTTTTACAGCAGAAAACAACTTAAAGTAGAAAAGATAGAAAAAAAGTTGCCTCAAAAGGCCAGAAACAAAAAGGCCCAAAGCCTGAGAACAAAGGCTGAGAACAGAGCCTAGCGGGCAGACTAGTGTCCCTTCTTTTCCATTGCCTGCAGGGTTTATGCAGCGTCACTTTCCTTCTGGTTGGCCTCTTCCTCCTGGATCATGGGGAGGAAATGCATCTGGTCCCCCTGACTTTCTTGGATTCTAGTCTCTTTCTGAGGATCTTCCTAGCTGGTTCCATGCTCTGTACTCTGCTCCACGTTCCCCACAAGACCGACATTGGTCAAATAGTCCCCCAGATTAACAATGTTTTCATTCAAGGTATGGAGGGTATCCAAAATCTGTTTAGTCACAATCTGGTGGACAGAATCCATCCTTTGGACCTTCTGCTCGAGCTGGGTGATTCTGTCCTCCTGATTGTCTCTGGGGTCCTAGCTTCTATCTTTTTCCTGGCTACCCACTTGGTCTTTACTACCTCTGGCCTCATGATCCTTGACATCCCCCCTGTTGTTGGTCTGGTTGGACCTGTCCTTCAGAGTCTCAATTTCCTGAAAAAGCCACTTAATGGAGTGAAAATTGTCAATCAGGTTGTTCTTTGCATTGTTGAGAAAGTTGAAACTCCTTTCATGAACATTGTCAGAGAGAACTAGAAGAGTCGGGTCAAGGAGCTCGTCATAGTGGGTGCTACTGTCGAGATCTCCCAACACTTGGATTTTAGTAGGTTCTCTGACAATGCCCATACTGACCCTATCCACATTGAAATTGCTCCAGGCTCTTCTCTTATTTTTTCTAATGGCCTCCCCCCCCTTTTCAACCATGATTTCTATCATCTCTTCTAGGGGCGAAATGGGGACCTCCAAGGGGGAGGTGGGCGCAGTAGGGCTGGGGGGAAAATCAACGTGGTCACTGAGATGATCATGGGTTGGGGTCTGGTCCAATTTTCTTTTCTTGGGGTTATCCTGGGTTACCAAGGGGGTCACCTCCTTCTTGTCATTATCTTTCTCCTTGTCATCTTCCAACTCACTTTCCTTCTCTGCCACTGAATCTGCCTCCTCCGACTCCATATCCGACTCATCACTAGACTCCTTAGGATGAGGGGAAGGGGGGTTAGGGGGAGGGCACCTGGGGCTCTTCCTGCTAGGGAAGCGGGGAGAGGGATTGGCTTTTGGGGTTTCAGACTTGACAGATTTCACAACGCGCACTTCCCCTGAGTCTGAGCTGGCAGTGTCCTCCAAGGAGCCACCTGAAACCCCAATGGACTTGACTCTTGTCTGGGTTTTCAAAAACTCAAAAATGAGGAGCAGAAGACCTTCGTGAAGGGCAGGGTTCTTGACAGGACATTTCTTGTAACTCTCTATATTCTTACTCATAAAAGTATAAATATAGAAAGGAAAGGAGATTTTCACTTTATGTCTAAAATGATTAAGCAGAACAAAATGATGGGTCCTGACTCTATCAAACCTAGGCTCCAAAGTGACATACTCTATGATGATCCTCAAAACATGCCCCCAGATCTCCTTGATGGACTCAATGTCATAGTAGGTGTCAATCTTTACCAGTTTTCTTTTCTCCTTGTCGTTCTTGACGAAAGCGTTGACAGCATTGGCGGACATCTTCTTATCCCTGAAGAAGCTCATGCCTTCCTGGGAGAAGCCTATCACCTCCATAATGAGACCCTCTGTGATTTGGTGGGAGACACCATCAATTTTGACCTTTCCATTGTGCCAGGTTTCAACCATAATCTTGGTAACCCCCATGTCGAAACCATGGAGCCTCTCCATGAAGCTAGTTATGCCGCCCTTTTGGAGTTTTTTCCAAACCTTCCCTTTTTCTTTCTAGCTCTCCGTTTCTCCCCATGGCTCTCTTCTAATCCCTTCTCCCACCATTGTGATATTATGCCTCTCTAACCCTAAACCCTTAATAGAATTGCAAAGCTCAAAGATGAAAAAATCGCTAAGGACGAGAGCTTTAATGCGCGTGTTATTGGGTTTAACTCTGACTTTCTTCTGCTCGTGTAATCTGTACACATTATTATGAAATGGTGGGGGTTCCGCATAACTCCAAATGATTCCCTTTTTAAAACATGATTTAGCATGTCTCATCATCATAAAAAGATTTTGAGTTGGTACCTTGAATTTGCTCCTTTCGAATGAGCTCCATAACCGCCGCCGAAAAATGATTATTGTTTTCCCATGTCATCACTGAATTGAATGTGACCGCTGCATTTGCGAACCAATCAGCAACCACGTTAGCTTCATGGTAGACATGGCTGACGTGGTAATTTTTAAATTTGCTCAAGTCCATTTTTAGGTCCTCAATTATGCTTTCAATGGTCCATGATGGTTTGGTTACTCCTAAAATACAATTTATTATATTTAGGGAGTTTCCTTCAAGCCACATTTGTTTGATCCTTGAGTCCAGGGCTAGCTTAATAGTGAGTCTGGCCGCACTGGCTTCAGCCAAATGGTTGGTTTGGTGACCAATAGGGGAGGAGATAGCAACAATGCCCCCTCCCAAGCTGTTTCTTATGATTCCACCGCATCCGACGGGACCAGGGTTCCCCTTAGCCGCCCCATCAAAATTGGCTTTATGCCAATTTTCGGGGGGGAAGGACCAAGTAGCCTGCTGTCTTCTTTTGATCCTGTCTTCTTTCCTGGTCTTAATTTTCCCTCCATCCTTTATGTTTCCATATCTAGTTGTGGAATAGGTCTCTTTCATGAGGCCATCAATTTTCTCTACTATAATACCCTTAGGAGCTTCTCTGTCTCTAAATATCCTGTTGTTGTGCTCCTTCCATATTCCCCAGCAAAAGTGTGGGATAATCTAGGAACTCAAAATTTGGGAGTTCAAGCCTTTGTGGTTGCTACTCCACCGTTGTGATATTGTTATCAGGATTCGACTGTGTCATTTTTTAGTCAACCCCTTTGACCGATAAGGATTCTTAGGCACAATACTTGCTACAATTTTTTCAAATGGGGTTGCAAGCTATGTGGGTTTAACCTAGAAGAAAACTTCATTGTTAAGAGCACTTGAGTTGGAGTAACATTGTGATGGGTGACCTCCAAAAGAGGCCCAATACTTCACCATTGTGAACATCACCCTAGATGTAATGTTTTCTAAGTATTACATTCATTCTCATAAGTGATGGGTTCTTATAACCCACTACTCATAAAACATGGTTTAATGGGTTTGACTCAAAGATTATGCAATTGAATCTTAATATTTGTAAACACCTAAATCTGATCACACAAAAAGTGATCACATTTAGTCATCTTCTAAGGCATTGTTAATTAAATATTTAGTATTTAATTAATTGAATGTTATCCCCTAATCAATTAATAGTCTAATTATTAAACCAAATGACGACCAATAGTTTGTTTTATTGATTAAATCCCCCTTCTTCTATTAAATTAAATCAAAATGCACAACTTGTTTAATTTAATTCTAGATTCTCCCCTCTATTTAATTAATTCAAATAATTAAATCTCTCAACCACAAACTAACCCATAACCGAGCAATTAGCTTTAACCAACTCATGCAATAATTCTCATTTTAATTAAATAATTCAACTTGTTTAATTAACTCCTCCACATACCTTTTTTCTAACAAATCCATCCACTAGCCACATCACCATCTTAACTAAACCACACTACCCCCTTATTCATATCTAATTACCTCTCCCATATCACTTGCATAAATCAAGACACGATTTAAGTCTTCATAACTTAAGCCCAAGTCTGCTCTCATGTCACATCTCCCTTTCCCACCAAAGAATAGTCAAGTCTATTTCACACCTCCTTCAATAAGCTTTCCATCGATAGAGCATATCTCCTCACACTCATTCTCCTTGTGATACTTGTCACAAAGCTATAAATTTGAGAAAGAACAATCCATGTTCTCATCTTTCCTTCCACCCTAGCCACCACTCACAATGTCTCTTCTTTACATCTTGATTGTCCATTTCATCTACCCATGGCCTATAAATTAAAATCTCCATCCTTTACAAATCATCAACGGTTTGAGAAAAGTGATTATGCTACTTTGAGAACTAAAGACTATCAAAGCACCAATACTATACTCATATTTTCATACATCCATCAATCATCTAGTATGAATAATTGAAGCTTGACATAACCATTGAGCACACATACATGATCATTGGACCACATCAAAAGCATCAAGAAGGCTACGAGGATTCATAAGGTTTGCATTTCTATTGTATTTTTCTTTCTTTAGATCTTTTCATATTTTTTGTTGTTGATTTAGTTTGTTGGATATTTTGCTTCATTTTTATATATTTTGTACACTATTTCCATAGCATACATCTTGGCATGCCTTCTAGGACCCCACAATAGAGTCATTTTTCTATTTATTGTTATTTATCTTTGCTTGAAAACTAATCACTAAGCTAACATTTTGTATTGTTTGAGTGTTTTGCAAAGGTTTTCTTTAGTTTTTATAGGTTGGAAATCAAAGAGATGCTAAGGAGACACTAGTCTTATAGTCATTTCTTACACAACATGATCCATGAGTGAAAAATGTGTTACTACAAAAAAAACATATTCCTACAAAAAAAAAGTTATTAGACTCATGGGATCGCTTGTTAACCCGCAAAATTTTTATTTCAAGCCTTAAAATCATAAGACTTGACCTCTTCTCTTTCCATCTATGTGACTTCTAAAAACAATATAAATCTTTTATGAGAATGCGACTTACCACCTTAAAAAATTAAAACACATGGTTTTTTCTCATTTTTTTGACTTCTAGCCTTTTCTCTCAATCTCACTTTCACAAGAACACGAGTTGATCCAATGGGAATGCTAGATAAGCCTTCATGTGCTAATTACAAAAAATTGCAAATTTGTGACTACAAGAATGCTTTGTCTATCTAAGGGAATACATCTTTGTGAGAACGCGTCTTTGTAGGAACATTCTATGATATTTTTGTACACATGAATGTTTTATGTTCTGTTGTTTTATTTGGAAATTTTTGGCACACTTTCCCAGGCTGTGAGAATGTGATCTTGCAACTGAAAAAATGCTTCTTTGACCTACACAAACGTGCCTTCTAGTTTTCTAACTTATTTGGTGATTGTGGAGGGTACATTTTTGGAGTTAACCAATATTTAATCTAAAAATTTGATCTCACATTTCATTTTGGAAGCTTAAAATGAACAATGCATGCTTTCACATCACATAATCTTGAATGTTAAAGGAGAATGAACAACACTATGAATCTTTTAATTTAGGTTTAAAATGAAGTCATCCAATCTTGAGTAAGTAATGGTTAATAAATATTGTAAATCGAACACTTCAGTTTTGGGCTTAAGATGAGAAAATAACTCTTAAATGTTAAAGGTTGAAAACACTCTTATTCCCTCCTCTTTCTGTTAGAATCTGAAAAGATTAATAACCTAGAAAACTAGTGCAAAGAATAAATTTCTAAACTATGAATGCAAATGATACAAAATCAAAATAGCAACACAGAGTTAGTCTCCAAGAGAGTTATGCAAATGCTAGAAGCAAAATAGCATTGAGAGGATGCAAAAACCAAAGATGCAAATACAAGCTAGGTAGCATGCTTATATAGGCTAGGAAGAGGGAGGAGGTGGCAACACTAACCAATGAGGAGCAACCATCTATCGGACTAAAGATAGCAAAGTATCTTCCCAAGATAGCTAATGGATGCTCACATGTAGGAAGGTGACACCTCACAACCATTCACCTAATAAGACATGCTTTATTAACCTAAGCGAGATTATTAAAAGTGTAGGAAAAGCCTAGCAATATAGGAAAAATAAAAAACTACACTAACACCCCCCCCCCCCATAAGAGAAGCTTAGGTGGATGTAGAAATGGGTCTCGACAAGTCAAGCTTGATGAGGTACCCATGTACATAAGATTTCTCAAAAGAGAGAGAAAAGAGACCCCCCAAAAAAAAGTCAGGACTCTGAGTGAGAGGAAGAGGCCCCCCCAAAGGATGAAGCATCTCGCACCCCCAACAAAGCTTGCAAATGAAGGAACTTGCTTTCAGTGAAGGGTTTGGTGAAGATATCATCAACTTGCTCAGAAGTCGGACAATAGTGAAGGTCAATGGCATGACCATGGATGAGCTCCCAAATGTAGTGCATGTGGACCTCTATGTGTTTGGTCCGCTAATGATGAATCGGATTCTGGGTCAACTGTCTTGGTCTTTGAAATGGTAAACTCTTAAATTACATTTAATCTAGGTCCATTTCTAAGGGTTAAGGTTAATTAGGATTTAATGCTCCCAATTCAACTTTCTCTAGAAGTTAGTGCCCTAGATCTCTATATAAGGAAGCCTTCCTCTCTCATTTTATCTAACCATTATCTTGTAGATCCACCTATTTATGAATTTTATGCTCACAAGTTCTACGAAGTGAAGATCTACTATCCATCAAGCATTCAAGCATTTAAGCATTCAATTCACAAGGAGATTCATTAGTAGCCATTGAAGCATTCAAGCTCTATGGAACCCTCTTATTGAAGATTTTTCCATTTCCATTCAAGCCTCTTCCTAATCCAAGATCCATTCAAGATTGGTGTTGAAGATCTAATGCCATTGATTTGAGACATCCTACATCCTATTCTACATTCATTTGGAGCATCCATACTTGTGGATTCAAGGATTTGAATCCTCGACAAGGATTTCTACATCAGTAAGGTGAATAGTTCCATTTACTTTGTTTATTGATATTACAATTTTAATTATATTTCAAGGTTAATTCCAAACTAGGGTTTGACTGAGGCAAACCCCCCATCCAAAAAAAAAAAAACCATTTTTCTTGCAAGTATAGGTGTGGAAGAACAAATTAAAGTATAGATTTGTATACCCTTTTCATCAAGCTTGTAGGATCCGTGAACAGAAATTTTGCTACAACAATGCAGGTTAAGGTCAAATTTTTGGGTCACAATTGTGCCCTGCCAACTAGGTCAAGGTCACCCTATCCTTAGAAAAGAAAAATATTTCTAGGTTTTGTAGATCTCGCAGTTTCATTTTAGGATCACAATAATCAACAATTTCTAAAATTGTTTGATAGGGTTTTCAGCAGGTTCTTTTCCGAAGGTAACTACCTTTATTTCTTCATTTCAATATTAGTCATCCAGATTTACTTTCTATATCATAAGAATTTATATGTATGTGTAAAATGTGGGTTTAGGGTCTCTTTCATGTGTATTATTTTAAACCCTATTCATCAACCATATTTTACCCTATTCATTTTTGTGAACCTGACGTGAATCGAATATGCAACCTTCTAGGGTTTGAAGAAACATGCATTTTCAATTTTCAATATGTTAAATCCTCAAAAGGTAATGCACATAAGTTGCTAAATCCTAAAGAGACACACATTTTACAAATGTATTATATGGTGATATTTTACAACTTTATGAGGGTGACTATCAAGTTTTTTCTTAGTGGACCATCCTATTCCTTGTGTGGTTCACAGTGAGATATACACATCTTACTAGGCGAGCCAACCACTCCTCTATCCCTCTTTTCTCTTTTTTCTAGTGATGTCTCTCTTATTATGATCTTGGAGTTGACGAAGACTTGAGTCCCTCGGGGCTTGAGGATTCCTTTGTCCCTTTGATTTTAATAAGATTATATTTTCATTACGATCTACTTTACTAAGAGTTTGCATTGAGTCCATACTCTTGCTAAAGTGGGGGCTTAATGTATCATCTTAAAATGGAAGCACTTCCATGTTAAGAGTGTTTAGCCCTCTGATTAACTAGTTTGGGGTCATGTCAAGCGTCTTGAATGGGTCTTTGACTTGGATCTAGATTTTTTCCCTATTCTACCCCCCTTTCCACTTTCTTTCTACACTTTTTTTGCATTCTGGATTGAAATCCTAAGATTCTTGACTTTTGGGTCAAGGACAACCTCAAGGTAAAGGATAACCTTTTAGGTCAAGGTCAAACTTGACCCTAACCTAGGTCAAGGTAGGATGACCTTAATCCTGATCTAGGTCAAAGTCAACCTCGTCCCTGACCCCAAGTCCAAATTTCAATGTTCCATGATTTCCAAATGTCAAATTTTAGAAAGAATTGTTTTCTCACTTCTGGGTCAGCTATTTTTGGTCTTCAAAATGGTAAAATCTTAAATTACATTTAATCTAGGTCTATTCCTAAGGGCTAAGGTTAAATGGGATTTAATGCTCCTATGTCATCCTTCTCTAAGAGTTAGTGCCCTAGATCTCTATATAAGGAAGCCTTCTTCCCTCATTTTGACATCCATAAGATATCCAATTATTATGCGAGCATCCACCTACTATGAAGTGAAGTTCTACTATCTATCAAGCATTCAAGTTCAAGAAAGCATCCATCTTCAAGCATTCAAGATTCGTGAAGGAGATCCATTAGTATCCATTTAAGGATTCAAGCTCTATGGAGCCCTATTGTTGAATATTCACCCATTTCCATTCAAGCCTCTTCCTAATCCAAGATCCATTCAAGATTGTTGTTGAAGATCTAATGGCATTGATTTGAGGCATCCTTCACAAGGATTTCAATATAAGCAAGGTGAATAGTTCCATTTATTTTGTTTATACATATTGCAATTTCAAGGTTAATTCCAAATTGGGGTTTGACTAAGGCAATCCCCCCACCCAACAAACAAAACCATTTTTCTTGTAGGTACAGATGTGGAACGATGAATTAAAGAGCATATTTGGATACCCTTTTCGTTGAACTTGCAGGATCCGCAAACAAAATTTTTGTCAAAGTAGTGCTAGTCAAGGATGACTTTTTTGGGGCACAATTGTGCCCTGTTATCTAGGTCAAGGTCGACCTACCCTCAAAAAAGAAAAAGATTTCTAGGTTTTGAAGATCTCATAGTTTCAGTTCAAGACCATGAAAATTGATAATTTTTGAGATTGTTTGACATGGTTTTCAACCAATTCTTTTTTGGAGATAAGTACCTTTTATTTCTTCATTTCAATATTAGTCATCTAGATTTACTTTCTATATCATAAGAATCTATATGTACGTGTAAAATGTGGGTTTAGGGTATGTTTCATGTGCACTATTTTAAACCCTATTCATCAACCATAATTTACCCTATACATTTGGGTGAACTCGACACACTTATCCCCTCTCTTTTGTGGAATTAGATGCCCTATTGTGTTTTTGGTGTTAGATTTCCTTTCATATTATCTTGTTAGGTCTTTTCTTGCATTAATATTTAGACTTATTTTATGATCTTGCATTTATATTTCAAAAATACAAAAAAAATTGCAACATTTCTTTAAAAATACAAAAACATTTACATTTTTATGATTTTAGTATTTCAATATGTATGATTCTTGTTTTGAATACTTTGATGAAACTTTTATTACAAATGAGGATAGATCCCTTAATAAGGTACATGGAAGTGAGGATGAAAATTGTTCGAGTGAGATCTCCATTGATCCTATTCCTATTTCATCTTCCTCTACAATGTTTTCAATCGACTTTTAGCTTAGGGTGTATGTATGGTTGCCTTCATGTTCCACTGTTTGAAATATTGATAAACCTAAAATGATATTTCGTAATGTGTGTGATGTTGCTTTGTCCTCTTTTGAATTACCTTGTTTGGATATATTAGAGCAAGAAGATGACTTTAATCTATATCTCCCTCATATTTCTCTTTATGGACATGAATTGAGGACTGATGTTAATTCTTCTCCTAATATATGTCCCTTCTATGAGTCCACTTTAGAATATAATTTCTCTTCTTCCCCCTTTAGGGATCCATCTTTAGAGATTTATGACACTCCTACAATGTCATTTATTGATAGGGATTATAATCCTCCTATTTTGGATGAACCTTTGGATTTGGATGTTGATTACTCTCTTCCTCATGAAGCCATTGTAGATGATCCCTTGGATAAAGACATTGATTTATTTCCTCCTCATGAAGAAAATTTCATACAAGAGGGTGATTTATTAATGGATGACATATTCATACATGATGATAAATCTTTTTCGAAGACACACTCCCCTTATGTAGACATTTTAGTGAACGAAGATGATATTATAGATGCTTTACCTTCATTTGGGACTATTTCTAGTGTTGATACATTAGTGGAGAATGTTATGTTTTCCCTTGATGCTCTCCCTCTTAGTGATGATCTTATGGAGAATCAAGATTCTACTTCATCTTCTCCTAGGATGTCTTCTTTGCTTCCTTCTGATGAATTTTTTTGTAGTGTTGAGATGACTAAGATGGTTTATCCAGAACCTTTGTTGACTATCAAAGGTTCTCCTCACATTACTATCAAAGGTAAATATCTAGAGTCTTTCGAGTGTTTTCATGAACAAGATTCTATAGCTCACACATATCATACAAGGAGTAACCTTATTTCGGTAGTTTCTACTTAATTGCCATGCTCTCAACCCATTCTTCCTCCTCCACCTTGTCTTCCTAGCAAGGAGTATGATTTGATAACCCTATTGAAAAATACTCCTACCAAGATTTCTTTATGGGAGCTTCTTCAAATTTCACCTATCTACTATGAAGCCTTACAAAAAGCTCTACCAACTCTTCCCACTCCACCTCTAAATCAAGAGAACATCAATAACTTCTTACAATGCATACATACTACCTCTAGTGTTCCTTACATTGCATTTACTCAAAAGGATCTACCTTCTAAAGAAGTTCAAAATAAATATGATGCTCTTATGGTGGTTGTCACTATCAATAAAAGTATCATTCATAGGACCTTGAATGATAATGGATATGTGCTTAATGTTTGTAGCATGGACATGCTTAAAGAAATTAACACCAATCTTTCAACTATTCGATGTGATAATGTTCCTATATGTGGGTTTGATAAAATTTCTAAGAGCACTTTGGGAACCATTACCTTACCTATCAAAGTAGGTCTAGTCATATTGAATACACCTATTCATGTTATGCCTAGACCTCTCAATTATAATATTATTTTGGGTAGACCTTGGTTGCATGAGATGCATGTTATTCCTTGCACCCTTCACCGTAAAGTCAAGTTTATACATAACAACATGATGCATACACTTCATGTGGTTGATGCACTAAATCCTTGTCTAAATATTCAAATCCATACTACTCCTATTTCTTATTGTAATTCTTCTTCTTCTAATGCTCTTCCTGGTGATGATTGAGGAACCTTGGATTTTACTCCTACCTTTATTGGAGAATATAATGTTTTTGATCTTGATTCTATGAAGCCACAAAGAGATTTTGAACAACAAGTTTTTACTTCTAAAGCTCTTCATAACAACTTTGTCATTGCTTCTATCTATAATGAAACTTTGAAACCTACTAATGATGACATAGTGACTAATGAATTTCCATTGACTCCTTTTGATATGGCTTCTCAGTATGGTCATGGTTATCATTTCTTAGTTAAAGAAGGATTCAATGGTCAAGCATGTGGTAAGCATAAACAAGGAATTAAAATGGCCTTACAGAATGGGGGGCATGAGCATTCTTATGGATTGGGATTTAATCCTCAAAAACAAATCAATGTTAACAATATCTTAAATAACACTTCAAAACATGATGAAACTATGAAGGATTTTGACAAAGAAGTTCTTTTTCCTAAACTTCTTCATTCTAAGATGATTACTCAACCTAAACACAAAAAGAAACGTAGTCTACAGTTAAAGACTCTTCCTTTTTGTTTATATCATAGATTTCATGATCACTCTACTAATGAATGTCAAGCTTTACATTATAAGATTAGGCAACTCATTGATAGTAAGGTTATTTATATACCATGTGGTAATGAGTTGTATTTCAATCTTTTTTTGTCTAAATAACATTTATGTTCCTATTATGGAGCTCCACATTATGTAAACAATGTTAGCCTAATCTTTGGGGGCTCGTTGTCTTGTATAGTGTTGTGAGTGATATAATAGGTCCCCTTTCATCCTTGTTCCAATGCATGGGGGGAAAGGATGTCATCTCCTTCATTTTTGTCTTTCTGGGATCCACTTTTCCTTGGTTAAGCAATATCTATCTATTATGTGATATCCAATCATACATGAAAATTTTGGTTTGCATTGAGGATATATGTCCTTAATCATAGCTTATTTTGTTGTTTGACATTGGGTTTCCATGGTTGATAAATTTGTCACCTTGGAAGTTGAATTGTGTGATATCCCTCACAAAGGTTACTTTTTCACTTCTTGCATGATATCTCTTTGCATTCATCCCTTCCATGGCCTCATAGGAGCTATGACCTTCTTGGCTTGGACTGGGTGTTGTCTATGGATATTACCTTGATGTTGAAGAAGGCTTTATCCTTGTTCCTTTCCTTCCTTAACATGTCAAAATAGTATGTATTTTTACCATCTTAAGCAGGGGAGCATATATACAGCCTACCTTGTTCTATATTATGCATTTTTGTTGTAACCTTTTGTTTTGCAACATGCTAAATCCTCTGAAGGTAATGCACATAAGTTGCTAGATCCTGAAGAGACATGCATTTTTAATCTTCAAATATGCTAAATCCTCTGAAGATAACACACATAATTTGCTAAATCTTGAAGAGATATGCATTTTACAAATGTATTCTATGGTGAAACGAGAATATGGATCCATGGGTACTTTATAAAAGTCATTAAAAGACGCACTACATGCATGCACAAAGTCACTAGAAAGCTCATAACTTTATGGGTAACTATCAAGTTCTTTCCTGGTGGGCCATCCTATTCTTTTTGTAGTTCATAGTGAGATACACATCTTACTGCATGAGCTAACCATTCCTCTCTCCCTCTTCTCTCTTTTATCTAGAGATGTCTCTCTTATTGTGATCTTGGAGTTAACAAAGACTTGAGTCCCTGGGGGATTGAGGATCTCTTTATCCCTTTGATTTTAATAAGATTATCTTTTCATTATGATCTACTTTACCAAGAATTTGCATCAAGTCCATACTCTTGCTAAAGTGGGGGCTTAATGTATCATCTTAAACTGGAAGCACTTCCATGTTAAGAGCAGTTAGCCCTCCAAGTAAGTGGTCTAGGGTCATGTCAAGTGCCTTGAATGGGTCTTTGGCTTGGATCTGAATTTTTCCCCTGTTATGCTCTCTTTTTCACTTTCTTTCTGCACTTTTTGGCATTCAGGACTAAAATCCTCAAATTCTTGACTTTTGGGTCAAGGACGACCTTAAGGTCAAGGTCAAACTTTTAGGTCAAGGTCAACCTCAACCCTGAACTAGGTCAAGGATGACCTTGACCTTGACCTAGGTCAAGGACGACCTCTACCCTGACCTAGGTTAGAGTTGATCTCGACCCTAACCCAAGGTCCAAAATTCAAGATTCACTAATTTCTGGATGTCGGGTTTCAAAAAGAATTGTTTTCTCGCTTCTAGGTTAATTGGGATTTAATGCTCCCATGTCAACCTTCTTTAGAAGTTAGTGCCCTAGATCTCTATATAAGGAAGCCTTCCTCTCTCATTTTATCTAACCATTATCTTGTGCATCCACCTATTTATAAAGTTTACACTCACAAGTTCTATGAAGTGAAGATCTACTATCCATCAAGCATTTAAGCATTCAATTCATCAAGGAGATCCATTAGTAGTCATTGAAGGATTCAAACTCTATGGAACCCTCTTATTGAAGATTCATCCATTTCCATTCAAGCCTCTTCCTAATTCAAGATCCATTCAAGATTGGTGTTGAAGATCTAATGCCATTGATTTTGAGACACCCTACATCCTATTATACATTCATTTGGAGCATCCATACTTGTGGATTCAAGGATTCAAATGCTCCACAAGGATTTCTTTATAAGCAAGGTGAATAGTTCCATTTACTTTGTGTATTCATATTACAATTTCAATTATATTTCAAGGTTAATTCCAAATAGGGGTTTGACCCATCCAACAAACAAAACAATTTTTCTTGCAGGAACATGTGTGGAACAACAAATTAAAGTGTAGATTTGGATACCCTTTTCATCGAGTTTGCAAGATCTACGAACAAAAATTTCATCAGAGCAATGCAGGTCAAGGTCAACATTTTGGGGCACAATTGTGCCCCACCAAATAGGTCAAGGTCAATCTACCCTCAAAAAAGAAAAATATTTTTGGGTTGTGTAGATCTCACATTTTCGGTTCACACACGCGAAAATCAACAGTTTTGGAGATTGTCTAATAGGGTTTTCAGCAGGTTCTTTTATGGAGGTAAGTACCTTTATTTCTTCATTTCAATATTAGTCATCTAGATTTACTTTCCATATCATAAGGATCTATATGTATGTGTAAAATGTGAGTTTAGGGTCTCTTTCATGTGCATTATTTTAAACCCTACTCATCAACCATAATTTACCCTATTCAATACCCTCATCTACCATTCACTTCTTGTACACTCTTTTCACACCCCTCATAACATGTGCAATGTTGGTCTTAACAACAATCCCCTCTCATGTTCATTTCCAATCATTCCATCTAAACACTTCCTACCACCACATCTCTTATCCCACATTCACTCCCCCATCAAAACCATCTAATCAAATCCTTTTCATAATCCCCCTATCCCAAATAAGTTTGTAGCAACATCTAGTGATAACTCCAAATGGTCTTTTGTTACCTTAAAATCAAAATTTATGCTTGAGTTCATAAAATCCATCCAAAAAAGTCAAATAAAGATAAAAATATATATCTAATGGTGAAAAGTATTGTGATGAAAACTTGGCAAACAAGTGTTATGCATAGTCCCTCCATCCAAATGCTCTGCACACTTAGGGAAAATTTCTTCTACCCACCATTCCCATTACATCTTCCTACCATACATATCACATCCTAGTATGGTTTACCTCCTCCACCCTCCTTTGGATCTTGATAAAAATAAAGACCACTGCCATATACATGCTTTTGGTCACCTTTTGGCCTCATTTTCCCCATCACAACTTGTATCCACCTATCATTTATCAATTCTTCCATCCATCGTAGTTATCCTGTATCTCTCTACCACATTCACCTATTATATCCTAACTTTCATCTACCTCCCTGTAACGCCCCACCAAGAGATCCAAAAGAATTAACCTAAAGTTTTACTAAGTTTGCTAAACATTTTTTTTTTTTTTAAATAAGAAAGTATAACATACACATCAAACACATAGTAGCGGAAGCAATAACATGTAATCATCAACAAACATACATCACAAGTTACACCTTAAGGATCCCAAGACGTTGAGTCACATTTAAATTTAATTAACTCTAAGTCTAACAACTACCACATACATATGAAAGAATAATCAGAAACTCCAATGTCCATAATATACATTTGTTCCGAATGCTCCTTGACAAATTAATTCGGAATGCTCAATCATCCATTGTACATGTCACAGGGTATGAAAGGCTTAAAAGAATATACATATGTAAAGATAAAGATACATCATCCTCAAATCCATGATACAAAGTACAGTAAAATAAATGAAACTAATAACATACCTGATACATCCATACATCCATAATGATAAAAAATCTATCATAAAATCTAACCATCCATCATAATAATCCAAGAACATAGTGAAGGTAAATGCCAACCAAGAAAGCTCCAGCCACGGTGACCACAGACAGATCTCAATGGTAAGAGTAAAAAGCACTACCACCCGACCACGTGGAACCTAAATGGTCCACTCCCACCGCGCTGAGGAGATAGTCTCAAGTCCCAAACAAGGTATCAAAACACAAAACACAAGTACTCTTTGAGTCTGAGAAATCCTAAAAGTACACTAACGCAAAGGTTCCAACATAGATAGACATCTAGACCCAAAGGCACCACAAAGACACGCAGGAAACCTGCTATGCAAGCGGGAAAGTGTCATCGCAAAAGTCACATAGAAGTTACCCGAGCAATCCCTTAGGAATCCCGGGTCCCTAGTGATCCCTGCGGCCACTAGTATCCTCTCGTACTGACGAGGCATACTGCGAAATGCAAGGTCGTAACCAAGCATTCTCTCTACCCCATCCTAGCTTGTACTAGCACTCAAGGCATGGGAGAGAACATACAATTATCTTATTAGGTTCATTTAAGTCAGTATTTAGGTGAGATGTTGTCACTTGTTAAAACAACTTACAATGGGTTACTCCAGGCAGCCTCTTAGGGCCCCGATCCCCATTGCAAGCCACTTCCCGACACTACACATAGATAACCTACCCTAGGCTCATGAAATCTCAAATCAAAGAATCATAATAAAATCACCTCAGTCCTATACAAGCGACTGAAAAACATCATAAAAGATAAGCCACAAAATTTACATCAGTTCTTCATGAGCAACAGGTAAGCATCAAATAATAATCATATGATCACAACAGTTCTCTATCAGCAACTGAAGGCATCAATGATAAATCACAATACTGATCAAAGACTCCAAAATGGTCAAGTCAACACATGACATCATCAAGAACATAACAAACACTTCAGTCCTCTCAAGCGACCGAAAAGCAATCCAAGTATAACTGATCGATGACTCAAAAATGGTTATCAAATATAACTGATCGATGACTCAAAAATGGTTATCAAATATAACTGATCGAGACTCGAAAATGGTTAAGTCAGGTATCTCATAAACATACACCTCAGCTTCGCACAAGAAGACTGAAAGCAATAACAACTAGTAAATACAATCATGTCATAGAGCACTCCTTCACATTACCATGGTCAGATTAAGAAAGATCGAGACCAAATCATCATAACATCACATTCACAACCCCGAGCCTCTGGTAACAACCTAAACTGGTCAACACTAGAACAATCCCCAAAACCCCAAAAGCACAGACGGAACAATAAAACAGTACAGTTCATATCTTGGATTTGATTTCAAATACACAATAGGGTTAAAAGTAAAGTTTCAGTTTGCATTTCAAAGTATGTTTTAAGTAAGAAGATTCTCTTATTACCCTATAGTTAACCCATATATTTGTTGAATGAAAATAAGGATTTATTCCCATAATTCTTGAAATTGATTTTTTAAAATATTCTAAGGGTAAATTATAAATATATGTTTAAATTTACTAAGATAAATTCTTATTGATTCTCGATAAAAATAATTGTAATTCCATTAAAATTGAAATTTGAATAATCTTTTAAGAAAAAATCTCCTATCCTACTAACTAATGCTTATAATTATTAAATTTCATTTTAGTTTAAGCAAACTAATATCCATTAAATTCTATTTTATTATTATTATTATTATTATTATATTTATTAAATTAATTATATAAATTTATTAATTAATTATAATAAATTACAAACTTTTAATAAATTGAATTGAAACAAATAATATTTAAAAGTAAATTATAACATTAAAACTTTAAATAATATTAATTTTAATAGCATTTAAAACTTTTAATAAAATTTTTAATTTAATAAAAGTTAAAAATGAAAAAGGGGCCGACGGCCTTCCCTTAAAGGGACTGCCAAAGGCGTACCTTGCTGCCGCAGGTCTGCGCCAGCAGTGGTACGTTGTACCACTGCTGTCGTAGCCTGCGTCAGCAGCAGTGCCGACAGAGGTGAGTGGGGACGGGGTACGGGTTAATCCCTGCCCAATCACGTTTTTTAATAATTAATTAATTTTTTATTTTTTTTTAAAACAATATTTTTATTTGTTTAAAATTTTATATTAATACTTTTCAAATATATTTAATTTTATAAACATCGTTTTAAACAATCTTTTTTTTTTCCATAATATATATATATATATATATATATATATAATAAATGATTGAAATTTTAATCTGATAGAACTAACCACTCAGATCTCTAAATTAAAATATTCCTTAAAAGAATATCATCTCTTTTCAATATAAAATTTATATAACAAATTTCTTCTCTTTCATTTTAATAAAAATTTTCAATCGAGATTTTCTTTTCTTTCAAAAGCTCTCCCTAGTTTAATTTGTAAAATTCTATCATCTAGAACGAGGGTTTCAAATTGATTTATTCTTCCAATTCTATTATATAGATGAAATACAATATAGCATCATAAGGTTCAGAACAAGAGAGCGAAAGGATCAAACAGTGGAATCCAAACAATTCGGATTTATAATCCACAAGCACGAAGAAGACAGGATTATCAAATTGCATAATTCAACCTGTGATCAAACACAAGACCCTACCTCAACGTGATGCTATTATGCAATCTCCCAAAACTGTAAGAGAATTTGCTCCTCTTCGATAACCTTTCTTCTGAAAATCTTCTTTAGAATTCGCCTTCTGAAATTTGCTTCCAAAAGGTGTCTCCCAAAATTTCTGTCTCCCCCCAATTCCTTGTCCAAATTTTGTGTCCCCCAAAAATGAACCCCCAAAGTTGTGATAAGGAGTCTTCTCCTCAAATCGGGGCACTAATTGTGCGTTCACCCGAGAAGACTCTTTGCTCAACTGAGTTAACTCCAAAATTAACTTTTATTATCTTTGCTTTATCTTTTTAATACATATTAAATGAATCATTAAATAACTTTATTTAATTTTTTTTACTTGACTTCTATTTTTAATATTTACTACTTTTAATCCCATGCGCACTTTATGAAATTAAAATAACATTATTATTTCCTCTTATTTTATCTTTTAATTTATTTCTTTTATATTTTCAACTCAAGCTCGCATCATGCAATCTTGCAACTTTTAATAATTAATATATTTTCACTTTTTAATTTATTTTAGAAACTTAATTGATAAAATATTTAATTAACTTAAATAACAATAATATTTAGCATTTATTTAAAAATGAACTCTAAATATATTATTATTAAATTAAATAAATATTATAATGTTCTAAATTATCCTTAAATTTTTATCTCCATATTTAATTCTTTTTATTTAATTAATTTCTCAATTAATTAAATATAATCAAATATTAAAATATCATAATAATCTTCTATTAAATTAAATCATTAATTAATCGTTTTAATTAATTTCTTTTATATTTAAACTCATGCTTAGATCATGCGATCTAGAAACCTTTAATAATTTAATATCTGTTCCACTTTTAATTTATTTAAGAAACTTTAATTGATAAAATATTTATTAATTCAATTTATAATAATATTTAGCATTTATTTAAAAACGAACTCTAAATATATATTATTATTAAATTAAATAAATATTATCACATTCTAAAATTATACTTAAAACTTTTATCTCCAAATTTAATTCTTTTTATCTAATTAATTTCTCAATTAATTAAATATAATTAAATATTAAAATACCATAATAATTTTCTATTAAATTAAATCATTAATTAATCTTTTTAATTAAACTTAATTAATAGAAAATACATCAAGGACTCATAAAGCAACATATGAAAACCCATCATAGAAGAACACATACTAAATCAAACAAAAGGGTTATAATCACGAAATAACATCATTTGATGCATTCAGAGGGTACTTAACTCAGATACTTGTCCTAATTATCAATTAGGACAATTGGCTAAAGGGTTTAGGATTTGGACTTAAGAGTTTATCTCCCCTCTCTTACCATTGAGATAATGCGATAGGGTACGCTCATCCTGGCAATTCAGGGAAGTCGATACCCGGTACTTGCAACCTGCATAAAATTCACGCATGTACAGACACAATATTCTAAGCTAAATAGACAATGGCAGGAAGTGGTGCATCGTGTAGATCCTGACTAGCAGGTGACTACGACTCCCTTCCTTAACCACATCAGAAACACCATACATAAAGAAAACAAACACGCACACCATACACATGCAGTATGGGGTAAGTATCCATAAGAAAGCACATGTGATAATAAACCATCTAACTAATCATCATCGATAATTGAAAACATTGAATAATCATCATACATGCATGAAATATAGAGTACCAAGTCATCTCATCATATAATAAATTGAGTGTAAAACAACATCTGATAATCTGAAAGTAATGCTACTAAACATCAAGTATAAAACTGGCCTAAAAGAGTTTGGCAATTAAAACAAAATGTGAACTAGGGGTAGGCACTACACTCCCTCATCCTCTTGTTGTCCTGTCTTCCATCCTATCATACCCCTCTTAAGGCCTCATGCATGACTTGTTATAACTAGGGGAATTGTATTTCTTGGAGACGATATCCTATCCATCTTTCCACCTCCACATTATTGTTTCATTTCCATCTTGTCATCCCCAATTCATTCATCTCCCAATTCCTATTCTTTTGCATACCTCTACTCAAATCCTTCTATCCACTATTCATGTTTGTTTCCATCCTTGCACCTCCTTGTATCTCCTCCATATTTCCATCACCTGGTACATCCCTTGGCATTGGTATCTATCTCTAGGCTATCCCCATGCAACCTAATGCTCCTTTTAATATTTCATCACATGCACCATCCCCTCCTTCCAAATCCTTGTCTTGTTTTGAGACATATCATCATCACCCTATCTACTATCAGTCCATCTTGTCTTTTTAACTTGACTAGGCACCATCATGCATTTCTTTGCATCACCATCAACCACCCCAAGTCCTTGTACATCTTGTAACTAGTATTTGTACATAGTGTCAGTCATGTCTCTACCTAGGCTCATTCATCTATATGTGTCTTTAGGTTCCATCCTTTGTGTAAGTCAATCAGTTGCATCATATCAAGATTCTAAGTTCTCTCAACTATGCGCTCAAGAAAGTCCTTGTGCTTGATCCCTTGCCATCAAAGTGTTTTCCTAAAGATTTCAGTTTGTCAATCCGTCATGGGTCCAAATATTACTGATAGGTCCTTGCAAGATGTATCCTTCCTTGTGTTTGACTTTGGTCATCGGTGAGTATGTAGTCCTATCCATCTCTTTGGCTATCTTTGGCGAAAGCTTACTTTACATGGATTTTACTCTTTCTTTTGATATGGGGATTCAATTTTGGATCTTAACCATCTTTTCTGAGCAATTTAATTGTTCTCTCCTCAAGGTTGCCACAATCATTTATATCATGGTGCGCCATAAATGGGGTAGTCCAAGAGCAAGGTCTTGATCAATTTTTGTTCGTTTCTTTTTTGCATGTGGACCAATTAGATGTGACCCTTGCATATACAAACATGTGATCACTTGTGGTTGCATGGTAAACTTGGGAAATATCACTTGTTTGTGGGTTACCCAATATCGTTTCCACTATGAATCTTTCTAGGCTCATATGTGATGTTGAGGTAATCCTTGTGTGTCTATTTTGAATCAATTCTACACAATGTCGGTGATAAGGCCTTGATGTTCTTGGTAACCTTAGTAAGTGTCCAACATTTCTTTATCAAACCAAGTGCTCAACTATATGGTGATACTCCTTCTTGGGGTGCCCCACCCTCAAGCTTCGAAGGATTCCATTCCACCCACCCACCCCCTATACCTCCCCCATTCCCCAAACCATCTCATGTCTTATGAATATCATCAATCTATCTTAAGTTTACACATCCACCATATCTCAAGCTTACATCCTCCAAACCTCACAATCTTTGAATATTCAAAGTTTCTAAAAACTCACTCATCTCAAAATGACTACCTTAAGGGTTTAATTTTTAAAAATATTCCCTCGATATCCCCCACTCATCCCTGATTATTCAAATCCCCATGCCTACCATTGTACATCTTGATCATAAATCTGACCTTTTAAACCGCCCTTTCAATATCCTCCTTCTCACTCATGTGATCAAGATTTTTGAGATGTCATTGGGCCTCATTTTCTCTCCCCACAACCTTCTCGAGGGGGTATCACATAGTCGAGTCTCTCTCTCTCCTCATTTGAAGCTTGCAGAAATAGTGTTGCTTTAAAAATCTTTTTAGTGTCATCTATCTTTAAAAACTTCTTCCAAATAGTGTTGCCCCACCACTCTGTCGAAGAGAGGCAAAATGTAGACACCTAAATATGATCACATAATAAGTAATCACATTAAGTCATCTTCTAAGGTATTATTAATTAAATATTTAATATTTAATTAATTTAATGTTATCCCATGTTTGGTGGTAAAACAAAAGAACTTTAATAGGGTGCAGGCCTCCGCTTTACACGACACTAAGACATTCAAATATGTATGCAAAGGAAAAAGGGAAATTTCTAAGTATGATTCTACTTATGATCAAAATTAGATTAGCTAGGATCCAAAGGAAGAAGGGTGCTAATACTAAATCTAGGTTGTAAAGAAGAATGCAATACCAAGAAAGAAACTCTCTTAGGCCCTTGATACAATAATGTGAATGTATAATTTAACTAATTGCTTAGGAAATGTAAATCTAGGTGTTATGTAAAGAAAATTACCCCAATTCAGATGCAAATCTAGGGTAAAAATATGAAATGAAATGAAATTTAAAAGACTCACCTTGAAATGCATAGAGGAAGATGTGTTTTTGATTGATATATTAAATATCTAAATCTTTTCTGAACTTTCATCCACGAGTCTTGGAATGACACAACAAAAGGAACAAAACCCAAAAATCTCCCTGAAATCCAAGATTGAAGGACTGAGTTGACATAGAAGGATTTCTTACAACTAGGTTGATGTAGTCCGTGGCTCCAAAGATCTATAATTATTTTCACTCCCAACCTGCAAATCACCACAAAAAGAAAGGTTTGGGGGTTGGGGTTTGATGATGGCTTGCCTTGGTCAAGCCCTAGGTTAAGGAATTAACTATAAATGAGAAATGTAAATGTAAAGCACTGAAAAGAACAAGATAAATATTAGGATTCACCTTTCCTATGTGTATGTAACGTAGATCTTGAATTAGGGATGTAGGATATCTCCACACTTTGTAATAGATTTATCATAACTTCATCATGGTGCCATGAATATGGATATGCATCAATGAGGAGGATGAATGCTTCAATGCAGATCTCCCTTGATGGTCAAGAATATGCTAGATCTTGAAGAGAAAATGGTTACAAAGGATTCTCCAATGCTACATAAAATCTCATTGCTTGAACTCCTTGATGCAAAGGCTGAAAACATTCACTAGAGAGTAGAGCTTGGATGAATGAATGAACTTAAATGTGCATGATATGAAAAAAAGGCCTCCAGGTCACCTTATATATGAGATTTTCAGTAGAAAAACAATACACACTGACTAGATAATGATCATTAACTAATTAAACCCTCGAGGACTTTTGAGCCTCGACATCCTAAACTATTAGAGACTAGGTTGGCCTAGTCTAGGATTATGTCAACCTGGGAAGATTGGGTTGACCTGGTCCAAGAGGATAGGTCTTGGGTGCCACAAAGAGCCAGGATAGATGCTAGAGACATAATTAGGTGGAAAGATGGAAGAGAGAAGAGAAAAAAAAAGGGGGAAAAGAAGAGTGAGCATGACCGTATCCATGGTCCAAAAAGGGAATCATGAAGAGAAGGGAGCTCAACGGTCTTAAAAGGAAAGTGCATCCATTTTAAGACTGTACATTAAGCCCATGCTTTAGCAGGAGTATGAGTTTCCTCGAACTCATGGTAAAGTAGATCAAGAGAAAAAGAGCAGATCTTATTATGACTAAAGAGGGAAGAAATCACAAGCCCCCAACAGACTTAAGTCTTATCACATCTAGAGTAAAAATAGGAGAGATAAGTGCTACAAAAAAAGAGGTGTAGTTGCTTTCCCAATAAGGTTTGTGTGCCTTATTGTAAACTACATAAACAAAAGGAATGGAGAAAGAACTAAGGGGAAAGGTCTCTACAAAAGAGATGGCATTGAATAGTCTAGCAAGTGTGTGTGGCATGCTAGTCAACCCATTAGAGATGAAGCAAAAGGTCTAGCAAGTGTGTGTGGCATGCAAGTTAGTTCATTAAGGAATTCAACTTCAAGGGAACTTCATGCCCCAAAAAGAAGAATCGAAAGATGATTCAGGCATAAGAATGTGTGTATCCATATGAGATAAAGACTGGGCTTTCTAGAATATTGGTAGTCAAAAGAAGGGTTGAAAACAAGAATCGAGCCTCCTAAACTATAAGAGTTTAGAGAGATCCAAAAGAGACCAAGCCCCTAGGAATTGTTTAGAGTTCTTGGAAAGTAGAAAGAAAAAATCATAAAGAAGGAGGATAAAAAGGCATAAAATAACAATGCATAGATTTGGATATACCTTAGAAATCATACCAAGCACTAAGGCTGAAGTACTCCAAGATATACACAAAATCTGTATTTGTATTCCATGTAAAAATGATGAGTGGAGTGTATGCCCCCCATGTTAAAGATATTAAGAATGCCTTGATAGGAGAAATAGCTTTAATGGAAGTTACATTCATCCATGAAAGAACATTTCCACTATGAGATGCCCCCCCCCCCCCCCCCCAACAAGAGAAAAAAATGAAGGGAAATGAGCACAACAAAAAGATAAAACACAAAAGGGATCTACTAACTAAAGGGTCACTAAGATCATATGATCACATGTAATGTTATGTCAAGTATGATAATATCGTCATTCCCCAAAGGAAGTAGACCTATGACACAATGAAGGAAAAGAAACAAAAGAGAGATACAAAGAAGAGACTTTTTGGGCCAATAACATGGAGACCAAAAAAATTAGTGCTACCATATCATAAATGACCAAGAAGACTAAACAAGACCACTGGTACAAACAATAGAACATGCACATAGAACAACATATAGAAGAGGAGATATACAAATAGAAGAATGATGAAAAAAACACAACACAAGAGAAATAGAACACAAGAACACTAAAAACTACCATTATGGATGGAGTTCACATCAAGCGTTCTACACTCCCCCCCCCCCCCCCCCAGCTCGATCTGAAATGCTAGGGGAAGGCTAACGACTCGTGAAAGGAACTATATCATCTTAAAATGGAAGCACTTCCATCTTAAGAGAATTTAGCCCTCCGAGTAAGTGGTTTGGGGTCATGTCAAGCACCTTGAATGGGTCTTTGCATGGATTTGGTTTTTTTCCCCTGTTCTTCTTTTCTCTCTATTTCTAGCATATTTCTGACAAACTATTGTGTGAAATTGAGGACTTTGGCCTCTGGGTCAAGGACGACCTTTTGGGTCAAGGTCAACCTTGACCTTGACCTAGGCCAAGGACAACCTCAACCCTGACCTAGGGCAGGGTCAACCTCATCCCTGACCCCAGATCCCATTTTCAATTTCTGGGAGTTTTGAGATCTCAGGCTTTAGAGAGTTTGTTTTCCCACTTTCGAGTTGGTTGTTTCAAGTTTCAGAATGGTAGACTCTTAAATTAAATTTAATCTAAGTCCATTCTTAGGGGTTAAGGTCAAATGGGATTTAATGCTCCTATGTTGGCCCTCTAGGAGTTAGTGCCCTAGATCTCTATATAAGGAAGCTTTCTTCCCTCATTTTGACATCTACTTTTTCATCCACAATTTCATGAGTGCATCCACTATCTATAATATACCTATGATCAATAAAGTGAAGTGAAGTTCTATCGAGCATTCAAGCATTCAAGTGTTCAAGCATCCACTTCATCAAGGAGATCCATTGTTAGCCTTTGAAGGATTCAATCTCTATGGAGCCCTCTTGTTAAAGATTTCTCCATCCACATTCATCCAAGCCTTCTTCTATGCAAAGACACATTCAATATTGGTGTTGAAGATCTAATGACATTGATTTGATACATCCTACATACATTTGGAGCATTTGTACTTGTAGATTCAAGGATTTGAATCCTCCACAAGGATTTCCACATAAGCAAGGTGAATAGTTCCACTTACTTATGTTTATGCATATATTATTTCAATTATATCTCAAGGTTAATTCCAAATTGGGGTTTGATCAAGGCAAACCCCCCATCCAACAAACAAACCATTTTTCTTACAAATATAGGTGTGGAACAAGGAATTGGAGAGAAGATTTGGATACCCATTTTGTTGAACTTGCGAGATCTATGGACAAAATTTTTGTCGAAGCAGTGCAGGTCAAGGTCAACTTTTCGGGGTATAATTGTGCCTTGGGGTAAGATTGTGCCCTACCAACAGGGTCAAGGTCAACCTCCCTTCAAAAAGACAAAAGATTTTTGAGTTTTCTCCATCTCGACATTTCTAGTCCATAATAGGTTGTAGATTTTCTAGAAACTACATACCGACATCAAAAATCAACATTTTCTAGATTCAAGGTTAGTATTTGTGTTTTATCTATTTCAAAGATTTAAGCACATACTCCCCCATAATGGAAAGATCATATAACCTCCTTTGTTCCTATTTTCCATCACTTGATCCATTTCTACATTGAACACTTTCTCATGCTTAATCAATTTGGATCATTCCTTTTGGAAATTTGGTTTGAGAAGAAGTTTCCATTTTCTTCCTATTCATTTTGGTGAACCCATGATAGACAACTCTCTCTTTTCGGTGTTAGATTTAAATCTTGCATTAAATTTCCTTATCTTTTGTGGAATTAGATGCCTTATTGTGTTTTGTGGTGTAATATTTCCTTTCATTTCATTAGATCTTTTCTTGTATCAAGATTAGATTTAGTTTAGTTATGCTCTTGCATTTTAAAATTTGCAAATACAAAAAAATTTGCAAAATTTCTTTCAAAATACAAAAATATTGTTGTTTTATAGTTTAGATTATTTTCCTTGTATTGGTTTATGAGCTTTATTACTTCTAGTCCTACTTCTAATCTTAGGGTTAGACATAATCGTAGACTTATGTGTACCTTTGAGCCTGAGTCTTCTTCTCCTTTCCTTAGGATTCGGGATGAAACTTTAATTCTTCCTAATTCTAATCCTCTTATGGAGAAAAACTCTTCTCACTCATCTCATGATGAGGATGATGCTTTAAGAGTTCCTCCTGAACAAGTCCAAAAACTTTCGAACAAACTTGATAAAATGGGTAATTGGCTTCTTCAGGAAAACTATAATCAAGATTCTATTCAAGCTATATAAGCTCTTAAGAAAGTTATTTGTGATAGTGACCAAGGTGTTAATCTCTTGCGTGGTATTACTCACCTTGTGCATTCCAATGTTAAACCTTTAGCTCAAGAAGCTCAAGATTTAGGGTTGTTTCTTCCTATCACTAGTGTAGAACCTTCTTTTGTTCCTTTTCTTAGTGTTCCTACCTATACTCCTTTGGTGACTATGCCGGTTCCCTCTATTCCTATGAGTATTCCTCTTGTGTTCCTTCTTACTTCACAATCTTCTTATCATAATGTTCCTTTTACTTATTCTACTCCTATGCCAACGGTAGTGCCTAGCGTTCCTCTAGTTGTGTCTTCTATTCCTATAGCTTCATACACTTTACCTAGTGTTTCTAATGTTACTACTTCTCCTATCTCTTCTCGTGATTCTACAATTATCAGTTTGGCTCAAATTGTGTCATCCTTACAACAATAATTTGTACCTTGGATTCAAAACAAGTTTAGTATCCCTAATTGTGACATGGGAAGTCCTTTGTCTCAAGATATTATTCGTACTCCTGTTCCTCAACAAGCCAATATGCCTTGTCTTGATAATTATAATGGTAAGGGAGACATTGTTCATCATGTTAAAACATTTCAAATCCTTTGTAGTGATTATGCTCATGATCATAGAATTTTAGCATTGCTCAAAATTTTCGTGACAAGGCCTTACAATGGTTTTGTTCTTTGACTCCTTATTATATTCATTCATTTCCTCAACTTGCTAATGCTTTTATTCAACAATTTCAAAACAACATTGGCCTACAAGTTTCTTTGATTGATTTGATGCATTGTAAACAAAATTCTAAGGAACAACTAACTAAATTTATTGGTAGATTTAACAATTTGCATGCTCAGATTTCCTATCATGTTCTTGATATTGATGTTCAATGTATGTTTATTTCAAATTTGCAAAAGGATATTAGAGATAAGATTTTGCTTACTGGATTTACTTCTTTTTAACAACTTTATGCAACACTTCATCATTATCAATTGCAAGTGAGTCAATTTGAGAGCACCACTCCAATGGTTCTTGTTCCTGTTGATAAAAGTGATGTTGCTCCTAATCCAAATAATGCTAAAAAGTTTAATAGTTATGTTTAGATAAATAAACAAGCAAATGCAGTTGTTGTTGCATCTCATAATGCCACTTCTGCATCCACTACTTTTCGATTGAATTGTATGTTTACTCTTCTCTCTCAATCTTTACATTCTATTATGAATAGGTTGTTAACTACTAATATGATTACTTTACCTCCTATTCGACATTTTTTACCTGCTACAATGGTAGCTAAATCTTTTGATCCAAAAGCTTTTTGTCAATATCATCGCCAGAATGGTCATGATACTTAGAAATGCTATTGTTTAAAACATAAGGTTTAGGACTTAATTGATTCTAATTCTTTATCTGTAGATAATTTTGATGGTAGTGGGAATAAGTTTGCTTCTCCTCCTAATCAAAATTTGCAAATCTATATGAATCCTTTACCTACACATGATACTAATACTATTGCTCAACCATATTTCTATGGATATTGTGTATGATTCAAAGATGGATGATCTTAATCATGTGGTTAATCAAGTAGTGCATGTGGGTCAATCTATATCTCCACCTCAATCTCAACCTCTTCAATCTCAAGTTTCAACTCCACCTCAACTGAAATCTAAGCCTAAATTGAAACCTCAACCTAAACCTCGACAACAACCTAAGAAAAAATGACCTTGGGAACTTTTGATTACCTTTGACAATTCTGATACGATTAAGGCTCTTGATGGTCCTATTTATATTTATGCTAAGGTTGTTGAGATACCTAATTGTGGTTGTCATGTTGATCATACCTCCTTGGTCAATGTTATTACAAAAGAAAATCTTTTTATGAAAAGTTTGCAATGTGATTTTTATGATAAATCAGATGTATGGATTCAAACTTGTAATGGTTTTCTTTATCCACCATTTGGTTCTATTGATTTACTAGTTCAAATTTGTGGAAAAATTGTGAACACCACCTTTGTTGTTGTTCCTACTTCTAGTCAATTTCAAGTTAAGCTTGCTTTACCATGGTTAAATTCCATGCATGTTGTTGCTTCACCTATTCATAAATGTCTTAAGTTTGTTTATGATGATGAAATGAAGACGGTTAATCATAGCTTATACCATACTACTAGACCCAGGGATGTTGCTACCATTGACTTCTTTTCGCCTTCATTACCTAATTCATGTCCTGCTCAACGTGATCATCTTTTCTGTTCATATCAAGTCTATAAGCAATAGAAGATTCTTGAGTTAAGCTTATCTCCTAAGGATCTTAATCGTGGTCTTTTGCCTACACCTTCTATACCTCCTTTATCTATGGCTTCTACATTTGTTAATCAAGCTCCTTCTATCACTTGTCAGTCTGCTGATAATCCTATTAATCCTCCTATAGAACCTATGAAGGATCTTGTAATTATTCCTCCTAGTTCTCAAAAAAATTCAAGTAAGACAAAACGTAACCAATCTACTAATGAATGCCGCAAAAAGCATCACGCTCAAGATAAAGCTCGTGATTTTGTTCTTCAAAAATATTTATCTTCTTTGGATACAACTATGCATGATGCATTAGAAGAAGTTGTTACTAATAATGATGTTATGTTACCTAATTCTAATGATTTTTTTCGTATCTTAGATCCTATTTTGATTAATCTAAATGATGAAGATACTCTTCATGTTGTTGATGATATTAATGATGAATATTAAACTATTGAAATTGATGTTGATTTACCAAATATTCTTTCTTCACAATTAATACTTACACCTAGTATTAAACATTGTGATTCTCAAGAGGATCCTTGTTTGGAACTAGCTATCATTCCTACTATGTTGGATATAGTCCCTCTTGCGAGTTACCCATCTTCCCTAAATGATAAAAAATGAGATAGAGAGAGTAGGCAACATGCTTGATTGGCTTGTCTTTCATGGTAGTCTTTTTTGTGTGTTTGTATATTTTACGGTACTTCACCTGTAATATGTTTGCTAAATGTTGTTAGATTATTTTATACGACCTTTGTTGCTTCATTGGTTCAAGGTGATAAAAGAATCAAACCTATTGTATTATTCCTCTATATGTATTTCTATTCTTACATATGTTGTTTCATGTTATGTTGTACCTGTGCTATTATTCGTACATGTTTCCTTGTGTAATTTGCTTGGATTCACAACTTGTTAGCACTGATTCTTTTTGGTCTCTAGGTCATGGTCCAAAATGTTTGTTTTTTATATTTCTTATGTGATCTTTCTTCCTTTGTGATTGTAGTTCTACTTTCTTTGGGAATAATGTTAGTTAATTTTCAATAATATCATATATATATTATCTTATGATCATACTAACCCCACAGTAGGTAGATCCCTTCTGTGTTCTATGTATATTTATGTGGTATTTTCCTTGATTTGTCTTCATCTGGGAGAATCTCATAGTGGAAACGTAATCAATGGAGTTGTTTATGTCTCTGTTCAAGCCATTGCTCCTATTAAAGTGATAGCAATGACTTTAATGTGGAGGCATACACTTTGCTCACTCATTGCACATACGTGCGTGCACACACACGCACACATAAATTTTCAAGATAACTTTTCTCTCTTTTTGGATTAGTGACTAATCCATAAAGCATGGATTTATTTTTTAGAATCTCTTGATCCGTCCAATTTCAAATATTGTTGATCCCTTAAGGTCGAAGGTGTCCTTAAGATTGTATCTCTTTTGGTTTTACTCTTATAGAATAGAATATTCTTGAGGTTGAATCTTTGATGCACTGACTAGTGAGTAGGCACATTCACTAAGCGGCTCAATTCCATCTTTCCAGTTGCACAGTTTTCTTATGTGGTTCACAATGGGACATAAGTTCTCATTGGGTGAGATAATACACTCTTTTTCCTTTTCTCTTTTTTCTCGAGATGTCTCTTTTATTGTGATCTTGGAGTCCGGGGGCTTGAGGATTTCTTTGTCCCTTTGATTTTAATAAGTTTATCTTTTCATTACGATCTACTTTACCAAGAGTTTGCATTGAGTCCATACTCTTGCTAAATTGGGGGCTTAATGTATCGTCTTAAAATGGAATCACTTCCATGTTAAGAGTGTTTATCCCTCTGAGTAAGTGGTCTAGGGTCATGTCAAGTGCTTTGAATGGGTCTTTGCATGGATTTGGCTATTGTCCCCATGTTTTGTTTCTCTCTCTCTCTATTTCTAGCCTATTTCTGACAAACTGCTCTGTAAAACTAAGGACTTTGGCCTTTGGGTCAAGGACAACCTTCTAGGTCAAGGTCGACCTCGACCATGACCTAGAGCAACGTCAACCTCGTCCCTAACCCCAAGTTCCATTTTCAATTTTTGAGAGTTTCAGGATCTCGGGCTTCGAAAAGTTTCTTTTCTCGCTTCTGAGTCAATTGTTTCAAGTTTCAAAATGGTAATCTTAAATTGCATTTAATCTAAGTCCATTCCTAGGGGTTAAGGTTAAATGAGATTTAATGCTCCTATGTTGGCCTTCTATAGGAGTTAGTGCCCTCAATCTCTATATAAGGAAGTCTTCTTCCTTTTTTTTGACCTCTAATTTTTCATCCATAATTTGATGGTCGCATCCACTATCTACAATCTACCTATGATCAATAAAGTGAAGTGAAGTTCTATCAAGCATTCAAGCATCCAATTAATCAAGGAGATCTATTGTTAGTCATTGAAGGATTCAATTTCTATGGAGCCCTCTTGTTGAAGATTTCTCCATCCATAGTCATTTGAGCCTTCTTCTATGCAAAGATACATTCAAGATTGGTGTTGAAGATCTAATGACATTGATATGAGACATTCTACATACATTTGGAGCATTTGTACTTGTGGATTCAAGGATTCAAATCCTCCACAAGGATTTTCACATAAGCAAGGTGAAGAGTTCCACTTACTTTGTTTATGCATATATCATTTCAATTCTATTTCAAGGTTAATTCCAAACTAGGGTTTGACCAAGGCAAACCCCCCCTCCAACAAAAAAACCATTTTTCTTGCAGATATAGTTGTGGAATAACGAATTGAGAGTAGATTTGGATACCCTTTTTGTCGAACTTGCGAGATCTGTGAAAAGAAATTTTTTTAGAGTAGTGTAGGTCAAGGTTGACTTTTCAGGGTATAATTGTGCCCTGGGGTAAGATTGTGCCCTGCCAACAAGGTCAAGGTCGACCTCCTTTCATAAAGACAAAAGATTTATGGGTTTTCTCTGTCTCAACATTTCTCATCTAAAATAGCTTGCAGATTTTCTAGAAACTACATACAGACATCAAAAATCAACATTTTCCAAATTCAAGGTTAGTATTTGTCTTTTATTTATTTTAGGATTTAAGCACATACTCCCCCATAATAGAAAGATCATATAACCTCCTTTCTCCCTATTTTCCATCACTTGATCCATTTCTGCATTGAACACTTTCTTGTGCTTATCAATTTGGATCATTCCTTTCAGAAATTAGGGTTGAGAAGAAGTTTCCATTTTCTTCCTATTCAAGAACCATATCCATAATAGTAGGAATCACAACAAGTTCTAAGAAAAGACTTTGAGAGTCACTATGCTCATTACTAGGAGTGATTGTAAGTTGTGTAGAAAACATGTTAGGTAAATCATTATCAAGATGAAGATGTAGGTTGAGAAGCAAGAGAACGAGCATGAGCTTTAGCTCTAGCTTGACTATTCTTGTGACGTTGACAAGCATGTTAACTATGAACAATTTTACGATGGATAACAGAAGGATTAGGACTGACTACCATAGGCTCCACGAAAGGAAAATCAATGGATTGAGATGCAATAGATGTAGAAGATAAATGGGTGCAAAAGGTGTAGATGAAGTAGTCTCTACAAAGATGATCAGGACGAGTAGGTGGTTTTTCAGGACAAGATGGCCAATAAAAATTAATCTCAGCACAATCTCTAGGACGTGATGGTTTATAAAGAGAATGATTAACATTAACAATGACTCCATCATCAAGAAATTTAAAACATTTTTGAATAAGAGAAGAAATAGCTTGCGTGACAGAAAGCCATGGAATACCAAGCTTAACTTGAAATTGATCAGAAGTAGGAATAACCACAAAGGTAGTAAAAATAGTTTTTTTCTAAAATAGTAACAAATAAAGTGATAGAACCTTGAGGTCAATAAAGAAAATCATTGCGAGTCTGAATCCATACAGGAGTTGAATCATAAGTATCTCTATGCAACTCTTTATTAAAAAGGTATTCTTTAGCGATAACATTCATAACAGAGGAAGGATAAACCAAAGTACCACGAGAAGGAATATGAGCCACTCTAGCAACAACGTAAACAAGACCATTAGGTGCCTTAAACATATTAGATTGACTAAAGCTAATAATGAGCGATGTTTGTTGAGTATCAAGCGGAGAAGAAATCAGAGGTTGAGACTCTAACTCAACATGATTTGCTTCTTCTATCATCTCATCATAAGAAATATGACAATAAGAAAAAGAAGGTTGATTAATGACAGTCACTGAGTGTGAAGGAAAAGGATCAGTGTAAACCTGTAAATTCTGATTAGGTAGTGCAAAAGACTTATTCATATGATTAACTTGAGCATCAACAGGAACAATCTTAGAATCAATAAGGTCTTGAATAGCATTCTTCAAACCATAACACTTTTGAGTATCATGACTAGGTTAATGGTGATATTGACAGAAAGCATTAGAATCAAAAGACTTAGGAAAAAGTTTACTAGGATCAATAGGATGAATAGGAGGAAGATTAAGAACATGAGTGTGAATCAACTTAGTCATCACCTCGGATAAAAGTTGAGATAAGTCAGTATATTGACGATTAGGATGAAATACATAGGAAAAAGTAGATGTACCTTGAGATGTAGTAGTCACTTAATCACCATCTATATGTAGAGATTTGATTTTGATAAAGTTGTTAGATTTAGAGAACTTGTTTGAATGTCCGACGACATCACTCTTATCACTAGAAACAGGAGCCATCAGAGTAGAGCTCTTGAGTTGACTCACTTGTAACTGGTAATGGTGAAGCACTACACATAGGTGTGAAAATGAGCTATACTTAGAAAAGAGAATCTTATCCCTAATGTTTTTTTGTAAATTAGAAATAAAGATGCATTGAATATCATGATTAGGCATAGGATAAGAAATCTAAGCATACAAATATTTAAATCTACCAATAAATTAAGTAACTTTCTCTTTAATATTATGCTTACAATGCATTAAATCAATTAAAAAAAACTTTTGGACCAATATTATTCTGAAACTGTTGAATGAAAGCATTAGCAAGAGTTTGAGAATTATCAATAGAATAAGGGGGTAGAGAGCAATACCATTGCAAGGCTCTATCTTGAAAAGTGTGTGAAAATAATTTAGCCATAAGCCTATGGTTGTGAGCAAAATCACTACATATAGTTTGGAAAGTTTTAACATGAATCACAAGATCTCACTTACCATTATAAGTCTCAAGACGAGGTACCCCAACATGTTGCGGAATAACAACACGAATGATATCTAAGGAAAGGGGATTCACCACATCACATGTAGGAATATTGTACTTAGATTGGGTTAAATGAGCAAGTTGTTGTTGTAAAGTAGAGACATTTTGAGCCAAGGTACTAATAGTAGGTTCAGATGACACGGTAGTGGCCATAGGTATACTAGATGGATTAGGAAAGGTATGAGAAGCGGAAGGAATATGTAAGGATGTCGATGGAGATTTAAAAGGGATGGGTAAAGGGTTCAAATAATTAAAAGGAACCACATTATACAAAGGCAATGAAGAAGGAATGGAAGTAGCCATAGGTATACTAGATGGATTATGAAAGGTATGAGAAGCAGATTAGGAATATGTAAGGATGTCGGCGGAGATTTAAAAGGAATGGGTAAAGGGTTGGAATAAGTAAAAGGAACCACATTATATGAAGGCAATGAAGAAGGAATGGAAGTAGGAAGAACACTCACGGGAAGTGAAAGATTAGGAAGAATAACACTTAAAGGAGTGGAAACATATGTAGAAGTAGTCATAAGAGGTTGAACATATGTAGGTATGTTGCAAGGAGTGGTAGAAATCAGGATAGAAGGTTCAACGATGATAGAAGAAAGAGGAGGGTATCCTAACTCTTGAGCACATTCCATCAAGGACTTAATATGAGTATTAATAAGGTGAGTTATACCATGTAAGATATAAATGTTATTATCATCGTTATTAATAGGCTTCTTAAGAGCTTCAACAACAACAACGCTATCAGGATTCTGATTTTCTTGAGCAAGCCAACTTTCCAATTTATCAAATTCACTAGAAAGCTTATCAACTTGTGAAGGAGGAACTCTTAAAGCATCATCCTCATCGTGAGATGAGTGGGAAGACCTATGTTCCATGATAGGATTAAGATCATGAGAAAAAATGTGAGAATCATCAAATGAACCCATGAGTCTGTGACTTCGTCTAATGGGAATGTTATAGATAGGACTTCATGTAATTAGGCTCATAAAAAGAGATCACAAAAGGAAAACCTATTGAGATCTAACCAAAGTAAAGAACAACCAATATAAGAGATAAAGATATGCAAAATAATCCAACACCAAAAAGACAGGGGTTCACGTCAGCTTCGCCAAAATGTTTGGTAGTAAAACAGAAACACTTTAATATGTAGGCCTCTACTTTACATGACATTGAGCCATTCAAATATGTGTGTGAAGTAAAGCAGTGGATTTCTAAGTATGATTCCACTTATGATATTAATTAAATTAGCTAGGACCCTAAGGAAGAAGGGTGCTAATACTAAATCTAGGTAATAAAGAGGAATGCAATACCAAAGAATACACTCTCTTAGGCCCTTAATAGGATAATGTAAATGTAAATTTGAACTAGCTACTTAGGAAATGTAAATCTAGGTGCTATGCAAAGACAATTAGCCCAATTAAGATGCAAATCTAGGGTGAAGATATGAAATAAAATGAAATCTAAAAGCCACCTTGAAATGCCTAGAGGAAGATGTGTTTTCGCTTGATAACTTTTGGATCTAAATCTTTTTTGAACTTTCATCCGCGAGTCTTGGAATGAAATGGCGAAAGGAACAAAACCCATAAATTGCCCCAAAATTTTGATTCTGGAGAACTAAGTCAACATGGAAGGACATCCTCCAACTAGGTTGACATAGTCCACGACTCTGAAACTGATGACTCCAAAAAGCTTGCAAAATGTAGGTTCCAGATTTGTAATTCATTTCACTCCCAACCTAGAAATCATTGTAGAAAGAAAGGTTTGGGGGTTGCGGTTTGATGAGGGCTTGCCTTGGTCAAGTCCTAGGTAAAGGAATTAACCGTAAATGAGAAATGTAAATGTAAAGGGTTGTAAAGAACAAGATACATGTTAGGATTCACCTTGCCCGTGTGTAAGTAAGGTGTATGTAATGTAGATCTTGAATTAGGGATGTATGATATCTCCACACTTTGTAATGGATCTATCATAACTCTGTCATGGTGCCATGGATATGAATATGCATCAATGAAGAGGATGAATGCTTCAATGCGGATCTCATCCCTTGATGGCAAACAATACGCTAGATCTTGAAGAGGAAATGCTCACAAAGGATTCTCCAATGCTAGATAAAATCTCCTTACTTGAATGCTTGAAAAATGCTTGAATTCTTGAGCTCCTTGAATGCAAAAGGCTGAAAATCTTCACTAGAGAGTAGAGCTTGGATGAATGATTGATCTTGAATGTGCATGACATGAAAATGAAGCCTCCAAGTCACCTTATATATGAGTTTTCAAGAGGGAAAATAATACAGGCTAACTGGATAACGATCATTAACTAATTAAACCCTCAAGGACTTTCGGGCCCTGAGATCCAGAATTGTCAAGGACTGGATTGACCTAGGTCAACCTGATCTAGGAGGACAAGTTATGGGTGCCACAAAGAACCAAGACAGATGCCAGAGAGATAAGGTGGAAAGATGGAAGAGAGAAGAGGATAAAAGGGCAAAAGAAGAGCGAGCATGAGCATATTCATGGTCCGGAGAGGGAATCATGAAGAGTAGAGAGCCCAATGGTCTTAAAAGGCAAGTGTGTCCATTTTAAGACAGTAGATCCCATAATCAATTAATTTAATTAATTGACTATTGTTTGATTAAGAAATCAAACAACCAATATTTTGATTAGTCTACCTTCTATTAAATTAAATAAAAATGCACAACTTATTTAATTTAATTTCAAATTCCCCCTTTATTTAATTAATTCAATTAATTAAATCCCTCAACTACAAACTAACCCTCAACCTAGCAATTAGTCTAATCCTACTCATGCACCAATAATTCTTCTTTAAAATAAATTATTTTATTTATTTAATTAACTCTCCTACATACCTTTTTTCTAACAAATTCATCTACCAGTCACGTGACACCCCCCCAACTAAGTCACGTCACCATCTTAACTAAACCACATCACCCCCTTATCCATGTCTAATTGCCTCTCCTAGATCACTTGCACAAATCAAGGCATGATTTAAATCTTCTTGATTCAAGCCCAAGTCCACTCATGCCACATTTCCCTCTCCCACCAAAGAACACTCAAATCTATTTCACACCTCCTTCAATTAATTGTCCATCCATAGAATCTATCTCCTCACACTTATCGCGAGGCTATGGATTTGAGAATACAATATCCATGTGCTCATCTTTCCTTGCACCCTAGCCCTTCCTCACAATCTCTCTTCTTTACATCTTCACCATCCATTTCCTCTACCCATGGCCTATAAATTGAACCCTCCATCATTCACAAATCATCCACCGTTTGAGCAAAGTTATTATGTTGTTTTGAGAGATAAATACCATCAAAGCACCATTACTATACTCAAATTTTCATAGCATCACTGAAGCTTGAAGCAACCATTGTGCACACATACATGATCATTGAACCACATCAAAGGCATCAAGGAGGTTACGAGGATTCACATGGTTTGCATTTCTATTATGTTTGGCTTTCTTCCAGTCTTATCATATTTGTTGTTGATTTAGTTTATTGGATTTTTAGCTTCGGTTTTATATTTGTTACACACTAATTTCATAGCATACAATATCAATATCACAAATTGCTTGTACAAAATATCTCCTATTTATTAATTGATGAGCTAAAAGGACTCTATAATGAATGGTTCATAAAGCTCAAACATATACTGAAGATTTTCCAAATAGGGTTGCAAGCTAAGTGGGTTTAAACTTGAAGTACATTTTTAAGCGCGCTTGAGTTGGAATAGTACCAAGTTGGGTGGCCTATTAGGGAGGCCCAATGCTTCAGCTCTATAAACATTACCTAGATGCAACCCAACTGTTACATCTATTCTCATGAGAGATAGGTCTTATGAGTGACTGCTCATAAAACATGAAGCAATGAATTCTATTCAAAACTACCTAATTGACTAATGATAACAATTTCACTATATATATTTGACTTGTTATGAAAAATATCTCCTACTTCAACCAAGGTTCTCTTATTTTAAAAGAGAAGTACTAAAAATTGAAACGTACACAGGCAAAAGCTGATCAAAAGCATAATGAGGGGCTCTATTAAATGGTTTACCTGAGTATGCTACTGTGCTGAAAACAATTTTTTTATTATCTAATTCAAAGGCATAGCCAATAAGGAGCTTTAATTGGAGAGAAATGTATAAAATATCATATGGATTTGTAATTTTACAAATTGATGAACAGTCATTCTATTATAAAATGCGCCTTGTACTCCTCTTTTGGTCTACAATTAATAAGACGCAGCCAATGAAGATTTTGTATATTATTAAAATTTATTTTATGTATCTAAATAGTTTTTAATATGATGAGTTTTCATTGATTTATTGTCAAATCCTGTGTATGAGTCAATATTTGAGCTACTGAATTTTGTTGAGTCCAAGTCTTTTGACCTATGGCTATGCATCAAGTATAAATACACGGGTAAACACACCAGTTCAAATCTCAAGGACAACATAGAAATAGAACAAATTTGCACGATTATTATAGTGCAGAATCAAATAGCAATTCACCATCGGCTATATTGATTATATGACCACGTCACAGATAATACATCGACCATCGGTTGCCTGCTTCCAGATAATTCACAACTGAAATTCCTTGGGAAACAGACTGACAATCATCTCGTTACACTCTAAAGTCAGCATGTTTTCAGAATAGTGGTCTCAGCCTTCAGATTTATACCTCAATGACTGGACTTCAGATTTTATGATTGTTATCTGAATTTTGGAGCTACCAAATCATGAGTGACTACATAGGCAAACAATGAACTCGACAATTGCTAAGAACACAATGGTATCAAATATTGATTGTGCCTTAACCTCATTGTTCAATCACACAACGTACTCGACAATTGCTAAGAACACAAAGGTATCAAATATAGACTGTACCTTAACCTCATTGTTCAATCACACAAACACCATGATGCATTTATATATACTGTCATAGGGGCATTTAATAATTTAAACCGTAGTTCAAAATATCATTATTGAAACTTTATTGGAGGTCACAAAAAATATTGGGAAATATCCGAGATAAGTTGGAAACTTTCAGAAACCTAAAATGTTGTTTAAATTTAATTAAAAAGTACTTTTCGCAAAATTTAATAAGGAGATGCATCTAATGAGTCAAAAAATGAGTAAACAAACTAAACAAGCTGATCTAGATATATATAAATGCAAATAGGGAACAAAATTGCATCCTCATGTGAAATATTGATGGCTGTTAGCCATAGTCAGATAATTTGAATTTTGAAGCAAACTAAAAATAGCAAATTGTCTTTGTATAACTATAAGGAAATATACAAGTACAATATCAAAATAGCCTACCTTTCCCTTCTCTCCAAATCTGCTTTTACAATAAAAAAATTAATGTTTTGCCATTTTTTGGGCTGTCGGTGTGTATAAATGCATCCGCAGGCGACAAGTTTCTGACTTATCGCGATAAAACATCGGGTTATCGCTGATATTTTGCAAATTTTTCTGCAATATTTTGAAAATTTTCTGCGATATCTTCCTGCCAGAAAGTTGCTTAAACTTCTTGCAGTAAGTGAACTTAACAGCTCAAAAAATTCTGATTTGTGAGACGGTTTACCAAGCTGACTAGTGGATTCTTCCACAAATATTAGTCCAAGTGTACAAACATAATTGCCAATTCACAATTTGTCTTTACTTTTGTTCGACAAACATTTCATATCAATGGAAACAAAGTGTCATTCATTGACAAGGAGCATCTGGGATAATTCATATTTTTAAAGTGTCCCTAAGCTTTTCTTCTCCTCGACAAGGCCCATTTAGCTTGAAGCACAATATGAGCTTCCTGTTCCTTTCCTTCTCTGTTAAAACCAAAAAATACAGTTTTGAAGTTTCTGGCACTGGGGTAAATTCCATTTCTCATCATTTCATATAAAAGGTTCAAGGCCTTTTTTGATTCACCAGATCTACAAAGGCAATTAATGAATATAGTGTAAGTTTGAAAATCAGGTGCAGGTCCTTTCTCTTTCATTAAATTAAATATACCCCAAGCCTTAGATTGTAAGCCCTCATTCATATACCCTCGGATCAGTGTTGAATATGTAATAACAGTCGCCTCACAGCCATCCTTTTTCATGTTCTCATATATTGAAAAGCCCTCTTTTGATTTTCTCTCTCTGATGAAATAAACAATCAGAGATGTATATATATGAACAGTAGGTGAATAACCAGCACGCTTCATGCTCTCCAACATCTCTAATGCCTCATTCAATTGACCTACTCTCAAAAAACCAGATATAAGGCTACCATACACATATTCATCAATCATACATCCTTTATTTTTCATTTCATCCACCAGCTCTAAGGCCTCTGAGATTTTTCTTGCCTTGCAATAACTACTTAAAAGAATTGAACAAATTACCTGACTTGTGAAATAACCCCTCCTCTGAATATCATTAACATACTTACGAGCCTCTGTTAATTGGCTGTTCTCACACAAACATGTGAGAAATAGACCACAAAGTGACTTATCTGGCATAAACCCTGCACGTAGCATCTCTTGAAATTTTTTGATTGCTTCCGGTATATTTCTTCCTTTCTTTCCACAAAGAAATGTAATGAGAAGTTTATATGTACTTAGATTGGGCTTGCATTTTTCAGCTTTCATCTCTTCAAATTTCTTTAAAGCAAGGTTTGTCAAGCCAGCTCTTCCATACTGGATCAGTATGACAGTCCATGTATCGGTTGTAACAGGACAATTCTCTCTATTCATGGCTTCTAAAAGACTTCTCATATACTTGAAGTCTTTTGCACTGCCTGCAATTTTGATAGCTGTATTGAATGTTTCAGTGGTGTGATTGTAACTAGACTGTTGCCCTACCCAAGAGAAAAACCTTAAAGCAACATTTCCATGTCTCTGACAGCTTTCCAAAATAGCATCAACAAGAGACGGAGTAAAGATCACCTTGCTTTCTTGTAATGCCTCTTCCATGGAGCATCTTTCCTTACATTTACTAAGAATTCTTAGTATTTTCTGAAAATCAGCTTCGGCATAATCTCTTTCCAACAGGCATCTTGCCTCAAAATCTTGACTGGGCAGGCTTTGTTCCGTATCACTTTCAAGTGGCAAAGCATTACTATCTGTATGAAGCCTATCATTGTCTATGGATCTATAGAGCCTCCCGTCATCTACCTTTACAGGATGGACATGTTTGAAATCGATCTGATTAGTTCTTGTTTCAACATCTTTTTTTTGGAATACAAGCTCAAATGACTTTTTCAAATTCATCACTTCAACAACCCTGTCTTGCTTCCCTTTGTTTTCCAGAGAGGAAACAACTCTTTGAAAACTCTTCTCACCCGGATATATGCTTCTTTCCTTCATCTCAACCAAAAGCTTGCAAGCGTCCTCTGGTCTTGCTGCTTTGCAAAGCCCTTTAATGAATATAGAATAGGTTTTCCAGCCCGGTTCAATGCCATTTTCTTTCATGGTAATGAAAAGCTCCCATGCTTGAGAAATATGACCTTGACTTAATACCCCAGCAATCATTTCAGTGCTTGCCATGAGATCAGGTCCGTGACCACAACTCTGCATTTCCTCAAAGAGCCTGAGGGCTTCCTCAGATTTATTCATACTGAAAAGATACCGAATCAAAGAGGTATAGTTAAAAGCTGTTGGAATGAAACCTTCTCTTTTGATGATCTTAAACACTCTAAATGCTTTCTCCAATCGTCTTGCTTTCAAGTAACCCTCAACAAGGAGGCCATAGATGTTCTCATCAACAATACAATTCCGCTTCTTCATGGCCTTCACTAAACCGACTGCATCACGCATTTTCCCTATTCTGCAGGAACCTTCAACTAGCAGACTGAAAATCTCAGGCTCCGACAAAATCCTTCTCTGCTTAATCTCATCAATTATCGCAAGGGCTTGATCAATTCTATCGGCTTTACAGTAACTCTCCAAAAGATAAGAATAAACTTCATGTCTAGGAAGATGAGCAATCGTCCACATTTCATCCGCCAGAGCTTGTGCTCTTCGGAGACAACCTTGCTCGCACAAACATGTCATAAGCACCCTGTATGTTGATAAATCAGGGATCCAACTATTAGAGAGCATTTTCTTGTGAAGCCCACAAGCAAGCCCAAAGTTTTTCCCTTTGCAAAGAACGCTGATAATCACATCATATGCTGCTTTATCAAGTCTGTTACCTAACTTCTCCATCTCCTCAAAGGCCTCTAGGGCTTCTACTGCCAAATTAGCCTTCCCATATTGGGATATCACTATAGTCCAAGTTTTAACTGTTTTAGGGCATAAATCTCCTTCCATTTCTTCCATCAAACCTTTCATAGAGCTAAAATCCCGGGCCTCACCAGCCATGGAGATCAATATATTGTATGCATCAGAAGTGGGTTTGTAACCAGGTTGAAGTTTGACCCAGTGGAAGAATCTAAAACCCAAATGTCTCACTTTGTAACACCTCTTCAAAACATTTTCTACAATCCCCGCGGTAAAGTGAATGCCGCAGTTCGCCAAAAGCTCTTCAAGGGGGAGCGTGGGTTCATTATCTCTTAGGATACTTACAATCCTATCAACATGGATATCTTCACTTTCAGTACTACTTTTTTTAGTTCCCTCACTGATTGTTAGGGTTTTTGATAAAGCATTGCCTTGTTTAGGATCCCTAAAGCCAAAACCAGAGCATTGTCTGTAATCGAAACGAACAATATCAAAAACTCTTATATTTGGGCATCGATGGCTACCTGTGATCAGGAGTGGAATTTGGTGAGGAATATGAAAAAATCTTGCAGCAACCAGGAAGCGCCTGAGCAAGAATCCCCTTGGAAAATTCATATGCCTACAATTCCTCTGAGATGTGAAGTCCCTCCTCACGGGCTAAATCCTTTTGTTACCATTGGCCTTCAATGGCGCATGAATCGTAAACAATCTAATACGAGAAAAGAAAAAATGTTTAATATATCTAAAAGAATATATATATATATATATATATATATATATTTTATAAAGTTTTTATCCTTTGTAGAAATTTTGTCCAACATATCTTTAAAAAAATTTAACAATTATTTAAAACATTGTAGAAAATTTGTTTAATTTATCTAAAAGAAGAATATATAATTTTAAAAAAAAAAAAAATTTGTCGAAAGTTTTATGTTTGTGATAGTATTTGTTCACTTAATATTTAATATTTTAATAATTTTATTAGTGCAACAATTAGTATTGATTACGGTAGGAAGCTTGTCATCAATGATTTTGTTGAAAGAGAATGTTATATATATCCTATATTGATTATCATTCATGTCAACATACATATATTGACTTATCTTGTTATTGCTCTAAAATCTTAATGATTCTAGTTATCTCATTTTGGCGTGTGTTGCTTTGTGAATACAATATGGGTATGTGATTTGAAACACTATTGTCGTGGCATACCAAATGGCTATATATTCAAGACTGTGGTTTAGATCTTTAGACAAAGAGTTGCATGGTTCATAAATTTAAATTGTCAATTACTTTGTTCCTTTACAACATAAGGTTATTAGGATATCCAAATTTCATCAATTGGATTATTTTGGTCCTACAATTTTGGGATAAGAGTAGCATTGAATGTAAAATGTTAATTCTAGTAGGTATTAATATTTGTTATATTCTGACCAACTTATGAAAATAAAACATATGGAGTATTTATGGTTGAAATTTGTAAAGATCTTTTGTAGTTGACTACTAGCTAAAGTATGTTTGGTCAACTTGAAGGTTGATTCATCAATATATATTGTAGTGTACTATTTTTTTATTGTAAGTTTGTCAAGGTTTTAACAGAGCAAAGGGATGTCCAGTGATATGTAACTAAGTTAAATTTGAATTATAGAAGAGTTAATGAAGCACACAAATTTATTTTCTAATCCTTAAAGGAATTGCATTCATGCATATGTTAGATTTAACTGTAATAGTTCATTTTTTCTACTAATTCTCTATTGGGTGTAGATGAGCTCTTTTGTAGTGAGGCTTCATCTATCAGGCAATGAGCCTTTCACAATGAAGCTTATAATAAGCACTTGCAATATTTTATAACTTGTTAGACTATATTGAGGGTTAACCCTCCCCATGGTTTTTCCCCATTTTGAATTTTCAATGATAAAATTTGTATTTTCTCTTCTGTGTGTTACTTTAAGTGATGCCTCTATTTTTTCATTTGAATGCATGTTTCTTTTTGTTGTATGCGTAAATTAAGAATAATCTACAAAGTAATAAGTATATTTATTTTAAAAGAGTTAAGAGAATACTAATTCACCCCCTCTTGGTATTTTAGTTGTTCAACAAGAACTAATAATTAAATGAAATATATTCCTTAATTCTAAAAAGAAACAAATTATGTGATGCCCCATCATCCCACTGATAATTCATGAATTACAACTAGTGGTCTAACTTTTTGATATGGATTTTAGGAACCTCAACAAAATTATGACATGGCATTATATTTGATGATTTTCTCATGGAATCGCAATTATATTATCATGAAAAATTTGAGGTAATTTGAAATTCTCATGTAGGATTTTGAAACTCAACTACTAGATCTCTTACTTATAGAACATCCATTTGCAATGATTAAATTGTGAATAATTTTTATTTATTTATTTTTGTATTGAATAAAGTACAATTAGAGGATTGATGATGATGCAGGAGCATCATGGGTTTGCTCAATGACTACTTTGGAGTTCTTGGAGTAATGCTCGGTAGTTGCTTTAAAGAGTACTTGAAGTGTTATTTGGTCAATGAAGATGTGCTCGATGATCTTGGAGGTGTTTGATCATCAAAGGCACTTGGTTGCATTGGGAGCTTGATGATGCTTGGTGGCAGTGTTGACCGAGTAGCTCAGTCAATGAAGGGAGTCAGTCACCAAAGGAGTAGAACTCGGCATACACTAGGGAGCTTGGCTTATACTGCATGATTTGGTTTCTGTGTTGATCGACCAACTTGGTCAATGAAGGGGCTCGGTTATGCTTGGTGGAGTTGTTGATACTCGGAAGTGGTTTTTTGATGCTTGGTCATGTCCTAGTTCTAGCTTTGCCCGAGTTGTCTGTGTTTGGTTCCTAGTGTGAGCCAACCTTGGCATTTAATTTGGTTGTGTTTAATTTCTATTGTAAGCCAACTTGTGGCTTAAATGTGCATTTAGTGCAAGGGTTTATTTAATTTGTAATATACTAGGCCGACTTGTGGCTTAGTTGAGTATAAGTAAGGGGGTCTTGTGGATCCTTCAGGCATTCATTCAAGGGACTAAGTCATTATTCAGTGTAGGATCCAACATGTAGAAGATGGAGTAGCTGAGTGAGCAAATTTTTCCTGTGTGTGTGAACAAAGTGTCAAATGTGAGGTAGTTTACACCTGGATTTTGGGTAAATATTCAAAAGAGCTAGTAGTTGAGGCTTGGGAAACAAGGAGATTTGCTTAGTGGGCTTGCGAACACAAGTTTAGATCTTCCTTGGAGGTTTGTACCAGCGTGTGGATCTGGACTAGCTATGGTTTGGATTGGATCTTGCAAAATTGTTATTGTAATTGCTTTGTATTTGGTTGTAACTGGGAAGACCTTACAACCCAGCACATTGCATGTAATCAGTTGATTTGTGAATAAAGAGATGTTTTTGGTATTAGATCTTGTATCTTGTGTTGTATTTCTGATGTGTGGTTAGTTGCGAGGGGCTAGGACATCTCCGTTGGGGATTTTTTGGCCTTGCATTACGTCAGATGAGAAACCCTAACCGACCCACAGTTGACCCTTTCATACAGGAAAATGCATAAATAAACTAATTTGGAATATCAAACTCATAGTTGAATTATTATGAAAGTCTTCCTTCTACTTCATAACTATAGATTCCCTACCATCCCTACCTACTAATTGATAAGGTCCTTTTTTAAAGGTATGAAAGATATAACTCAATAGGTGCCTAGCCTCTCAAGGTGAAGGGAAAATGTTTTGGCCTAGCCCAGATGAATGGAAAACTTTTTGGCCTAGCATCATCTCCTCTCAAGTGTAAATATTAATTACACAATATGTAAATATCATCCAATTTTTTTAATGAAATTAAACTATTGAAATTGTATTTTCATCTATAAGGTTGATATTAATTCAACAATAAAGATGGATTTATATTTTGAATGTGGTGGGAGTAAGCATGATCTTCAATTAAATTTAACTAAATATATTTTGTTAAGTATGGTTTTTTAGTTACAAACATTCATGTATGTAATGATAAAATGTGTTCATTTTTTTGTGTTTTCTCTTTGGTGTGTTTATTTTGAGGCAATATATTTATATATGTATATAGTAATAATCGAATGACCATGTATAAAGTTAGGCCCATTCTTCTAGCCTTTTATCCACATATATAATGTATCTATACAATTATTGATGTAGGAGTATCCTGGGGTAGTTGGCTATCCTGCATGATTACGAGATTTTAGTGGAGTTGAGTGGACCTATTTGGGTCTTGATAAATTTTTTTTGATGTATTTAATCAGTATTGTAAACCTTTAAAGGCATTTGGTATTTAATTTTTGTTAAAGGCTGACTTGTGGCACTTCAAGTAGTTAATGTAAGGAATATTTAATTTGTAGTTTACTGGGCTGACTTGTGGCTTAGATTGGTATAAGAAGGGGTTGTGGTGAAGTTTTTAGTCATTATTCATCCATCTTGGAGAAGAGGAGGTGGTAAAGGAGTGCAATATTGAGAAGGCTAGTAGCTGAGGCTTGGGAAATAAGGAGATTGCTTGGTGGGATTGCAAGTACCATTTGGATCTTCCTTGGAGGTTTCTACTAGAGTGTGGATCTGGAATAGCTAGGGTTTGAATGGGATCTTGAGGGATCTGGTAGAGCTATTACTTGCTTTGTATTTGGTCATAACCGAGAAGGCTTGGCAGCCCGACACATTGCATGTAATCAATTATATCCATGAATAAATTATTGTGACTTTGGCTTTAAATCTTGTATTGTTGTTTATCTTCCGTTGTGTAGTTATTTGTTGGCGGCTAGGACATCTCCTTTGGGGACTCTCCTACCTTGCATTGCATCAATTATTTATACAATAAGTTTTTTTTTCTGTGTGTGTGATTGCATTTAAATAGCTCATATTTGATTTCAAGCATATTGTGTGAGACATATACATGCACTCCAATATCTCTAAAATAAACTTGAATCAAAGTTGCACCCTCATGTTTAGATATTTGAGTCACTTTAGTGAACACTTATCCCTATACACTTAGTCATATCCGATCTTATTTTCATACAATCTTATACATTCATTTTATCCACCCATTTATCACACATGTCTAGTTACCTACATTCATTCAATATTTTTTCACTTAGGTTTGACCATTAGCTTACCAAGGATTAGTTTATGATTATGGGGGAGCACATTGTCCCAAACTTATCCCATTATATGATATAATTGGTCAACTGGCCCCCTTCATCCTCCTTCATTAGTCAAATGAAAATATGTTTAGCATAACATGTGTTATAAATCAAGGTGAAAGTAGTGCAATATTTAACTTAACAAAGCAATGAAAATCTTAAAATAGATTTCCAAGACTATGCACTTATAGATTTATATAATTAAAGCACTAAAAATGATTTTATGAAGAAAAAAAACACAAGTGACAAAGTATTTAAATAGTGAGACCATTGGAAGAAAAAAAAATCCACACCAAAAAAGAGTTGATGCTTATATTGATCCTTCAAAGTATTCATCAAAACAACATGTCCCTCTAAATTTAGAAAAAAATCCATTTCTCCGAGAACTTGAAAAATAACTTATCTAAAATGATTACCTGATAAATGAAAGATGTTAGATAAGAATTATATTGAGGAAAATTTAAAAAAGGAAAAAATATGAAATCTTGTAAACATGCTAAAATATCATAAATTTGCACCCTAATTTAATTCACCATGATGTGATATCCCCATGGTTGGCTCCTGATTTGATGGGATTTTAACTACCAAGAAGCTAACAAAAAGTGCATCTAGGGATAGCTAACTCCCATGATCTATACACCTTGAATAGAACTTGGAACAACTAATACGACAACAATTCCTTCTACTCTTCGGGATCTACAAAACCTAAGTGGGTAAACCTTGGATTCAGACAAACATAACCAGTGCTACAACATATTCTAGAACCCAAACAAAGAAGATAATGACCTTAAGTCTAATGCACTTGTGCTGAAACAAAAGGGATATAATAGCTAACCACACAACCTAAAGATCCACACGTAGAGTGGAGATCTTCTTTTTAGCTCCTAAACAGAAAGGGAAATATCATTTTGATAATTTGAAGATTTCGACAAGAACCATGAAACAAACGAAAAGAAAATTATAGATCATGTAGCTAAGATCAGTGCCCTATTCATTGGGTGTTACTTAAGCCAAAACATACATAATGATCCTTATGATCTATCCATTTATTTTGTAAATGAGACATCAACTTTCACTATTAAACCTCTACTCATAACAATCCTTCCATGACATCTACAATTTTGTCAAGGTGCGTTAAGCATTTACTTAACTCTTTGAATTAACCAAAAAAAAAAAAACACTATGGCACAAAACTCAAAACAAATTGTAAGTGTGATTTGTGCTCTTTGTCCATATAGCACAAAAAATCACACAACTCAAAGACAAGAGACAATATTCAAAATGAAAATACTCCAACAACTGCTATGTATTCATTTCTTTGAAACTAAATACATTAAGATGCATGCTAAAATTCCTAGCAACACAAAATAAAGTAGGACTATAGTTGTCACTTCATTATTTTGCTCAAGGAAAAATACATTTGTTGTTCTTACATAAGAAAATGCTGAAAAATGGTGGAAATATAGTAGTGGAAACTTGCCCAACAAGATGGAAATATAGTGCTATGTATTCATTTCTTTGAAACTAAAAACATCAAGAAGCATGCCACAACTCCTAGCAACAGAAAATAAAGTAGGACTGTAACTATCACTTCATTATTTTGCTCAAGGAAATATACATCTATTGTTCTTACACAAGAAAATGTTGGAAAGTGGTGGAAATATAGTAGTGGAAACTTGCCCAACAAGATGGAACTAACCCTAGATAAAGAAAGAAGACAAGAATATGTAGAGAAGAAAAGAATCTTGGATCTAATCTGTAGGTACCATTTGTTCACTTGAATCTCTTCCACCTATTGAAACAAAGCCTCTCTCCTCTCTCCCCAACTAAAAACCAGATCAAATCTCATGATTTGGTTGCAACAACTTGAGTAAATATCTCTGAAATAATGAGAAAACCTCTACAGAAGAAATCTAAGTTTGTTGCCAAAAATTCTACTAAAAGACTCCATCAAAAAAATGAAAATTCTAGGATAATCTTCACCAAGTTTGGCCCATACCCAAATAACAGATTTGCAAACAGATGTCTTTAATTGTCATTGATGAGTCGCAAAAAGGCCAAGAAGATTCATCTTTAAAAATATCTAATTGAACAAACTTGAGAATATCTCTCTACCAGTCAGACCTACACTCATTTTGACTCCAAAAATGAATAGTTCATCTCTCAAGCTTTCCAACAGAATATAATACTTATATGTTTTCTCAACATATGAAGCCAAAAGCCCTCTTGCAAGACATACAGTCCAAAAAATGTAGGTTCCCTTCATCATTTGAAATATTTAATCATTTGTATAGTTTCAACTATACAAAATATAAAAAAATATGTCCCTTTAAAAATTTAACGATGTGTAGGTTTACCCTCTAATTGGTTGGTCTTCAAACATGCGGACCCCACAAGTCCTTTGAAGTCTCCTCCTTATAATATTCAATAAATTCGTTTTATCTTCAAAATGAGTGCTCAATGAGAGAGTATTTTTTATTATTTAATTTGAATATTCAAGCTTTATCTTCCCTCCAAATTTATCACCTAGTCAAACCCTCGATCAACCTATAAGTACTACGTGTTGTTTTGTGATTGGCCCATCAAATCTAGTCATCTCCATGTCATCACTTGCATGCATCATCATTCATGCCATGTGTTTGCACATGATTCACCGACTTTGCCACATCAACTGTGACATCATCATGTCTGCTTCAGCTACCCCAAGGCATGTTGTGCCAAGTGGTGGCTTGTCATATTTTTTGTATTCTTCAACACTGGTCTCCCAAGAATACATAATTGGGCTCCTTGTCATGTTCACTCCATCAACAACTACAAGATGCATTTGCCACATGTCAACTCCTAGTGTTCTCATTTAGATACCTAGCCTCTACCTCATCAATCTCATCTATGCACTTATTGAATCGACTGAGACACATATTGCCAAATCATGTTTTAAAAGCTCTAACACCAACATCTCACGAAACCATGTCATTCATCCACTTGGTTTCTTGATGACATCATCTACCCTGATCTCACATGTCATGTGGCAAGTTATCACATTTTCATGTTCTTCTAGCTCGGTCACTTGAAAATGTGACAAGATGGTGTGTGTCCACTCTATCATTTTATAACTTTGCATTGTGTGCCATGTGGAAAACTTTCATTCGCTCCTCAGTTCTATGTCACTACTCACATCATCCACTAACTAGTCGCCTTGTCGTTCAAAACCATGCACTGAGCACCAACTTGGATCTTGGGCACCACATGCACATGGAATCTTTATGTCAAAAAGCGTCTAGCTTTAGACATGTTTGTATTGTGTGCTAATGCATTGAAGAAGTGTCAATAGCACATCCACAAAAAATGTGGGATAATGCTATCATGCATTCCCAAAGTGATAGGTCCTAACACTTTATCGGGTGCAAGACATTCAAGTACAAACTAGCCCTCCAAATATTGTTTGACACTTAGACAAACATGCAAATTTCTCAATGCTCTAAATGACACCTCATCAAATTATTTAGAATCGCAACCTAAAAACCTAAGATGCATGTATATACTCAATGCAATGTGTGGAACACTTGAAACACATCATAGGCCTCAAAATGACAACCCGATGCATAGGCATAAAAAACATTTATGGGGGGTACTTTTGTAAAGTTTGAAACTAGGCACTCTATAAATCCTTTCCCATTTTCGAGTTCCAATAGTGGCTCTGTCTAGGGACACATGCCCCTTGCGGGAATGACAAGAATCCAACATCCCTTGGTAGTATAGACCACACCAATAAACTTTATTCACCACATCTTTCAAAAGAGAATCAAATCTATACCTTGTTTGGTGGCCTTGAGCCACCAAACACAAACCTCTTATTTCTCTCTTTGTCAAATATTTGATTCTCATCTTTACATACAAACAACAAATTGAAAAAGGCCACCAATCTTTCTCAAAGTCACTACTACATGTTGATGCATGAAAGTTTGAAGTAGATGAACGTTGAAAATGGGCATTATCTATTGCAAGAAATGCATCATGGAATGGAAGTTTTGAAACACATTCATCTAAAACTTTATCACATGATTGAAAATCACTCATCAACTCCTCATTCTGATTTTTGCATACAACTTCATGTTGAATATTTTCAATACTAGGTGAATCCTCTTCATAAATAATGTATTATCAAGCATTATTTCACTTTCATACTTTGGGGATAAATCACATTCAAGATCTTCAATATCATACTAATTTGTAAAATGCAAAAAAGGAGATGCATTTTTAGATTTCTGCGAGATGCACATACATTCATTCGTCAATTAAGATTCATCCTCGTCATTTCTCCCTTCTTCTCATGATGCACATAGTTCACACAAATGGGTATGTCCGAGATTGTGGTCAACCAAACTATGGCCTTAAGTGATAGTCTGATCTAGGTGGATCTTGAAGACCTCGTTAATTTAGCCCACTTAGAATCTCTCAAAATTAGCATTAACATAAAGAGCATGGCAAAACATTCTTGACACAACTCGAAGCATGTCAAAAGGAGTCTGTTTGCTCGAGATATGATTGATCAAAGGTTTGGTCAAACAAGTGTTGCAAAGGTTGCCCAAAAAGGTGAAAATTTGGCCATCTCAAAATTGGTAAGATTTCGTCTCAATCAAAGCACTCATCAAGACCTTTCTGACGTATTTTGAAGGATAAAATCCGAGTCTGTATGCAAAAGATATGAGCAGTCAAAGTTCAATGATCAAAGGTTGACTAGGTAAACTAGAGATGATGTCATCATAACATGGTTAAATTAGTGACATGGTAGACTGAAACGTAGCACCCATGTGGCACAAGGTTGGAGGAATATGAATTAGCAAAAAGGTAACTATGGGTTTCAAACCGCAAACCAACCAAATGCTACCTTATCCCCTTATCAATACACCATAAACATAGACATGATTATTTGTGGCGATGTTGTTTTTCTTCTAGTGTGCATAAGGACAAAATGTCAAAATTAATGTCAATGGGATTTGAACATAACCACCCCTTTCCTACGTTGACTCAATACCACTATAGTTCGGTGTTTTTGGTTTAAAGTTTCGTTTAAGAATCCTTCAATAGAGGATCATGAGGTTTAACTCCAAACGAATTGGATTTTGAGGAAAATTATTTTGCTCTTATCAAGACGAACTAAAACAAACAAGTTCTATTATTTGGAATGGGATTTAATTTTGAATATTTTCATGTGAGCTCAAATTTATAAGAGCCATTATTTTTAAGGATGGTGATAAAATTGGGAAATTTGGGGTTATTTTGTTATTTTAAAATGGGAAAATGATTATTTGCTTAGAAACCAATTATGATTATTTTCTTGTATAAAAGGGAAAAAATCCTATGTATTCTCATTCTTTGTAGAAACTCTTGGAGAGTTTATTTTCTCTTAGCAAAGGGTTTGGAGTGAGAGTCATCTTATATTTAAAATCTAGAATTTGAAGATATTTTATTTGTTTATTCATTTAATTAGGCGGTAAAACTTTGCATTTACTTTCACTACCACCTCTTTTATTTGTTTGTTTTCAAAATTGTAAAATTTGTAATTTTATTATAATTTAGGTTGATATTTAGATTTTCTTAAATAAAAATTGGCATCAATAATAGTTATTTTGGAAGATTTGAATTCTATTGGATTTAAATCAAATAACTTTTTAAATCAAACATTTTGGTAGAAATTTCAATTTCCTTTTTATTTTCCAATATATTTCATTTGATCTTTTAGTTGGTTTTACTTAATTTTAAGTTTTAAATTTTAAAACAAATCGCATAGTTTACTTTTATTTTTTATACTTTTAATAGTGTTCAATCTTTAATAATTTTCTATATAGTCATGCAATGCAATATGAAACTGTTGTAACATCTCTTTTCAAGTTATGTATGCAATATGAACAAATTGTAAATGATTTCCATGCAACATATGTGAAATTACCTAAATTTTGTATTGTGAGGGGTAATGTGATGCATACTTTGAAGAAGGTATTGTCCCAAATTATTTTCTTACATTTTAAAATTATATTACATTATTAGTATCTATGATGGTACTATTGCATCTCCCTTGGATGCAATTGTTTTATCTTATCTACACCAAAATATTTTATTATTTTCTCATATGATTCATTGAAAAGTGTTATATGTAACATTATTAAAAAAAATTCAAGCATAATATAATTTTCATGATTCATACTTTAGAGTATTTAACATTATATTTGTAGGTTTAATCCTATATTTTATGTAATTAAAATTGACATTTAATGCTTAAACTATTTATAGTCATCATTTATTCCATTTAATTCAAAAAAAAAATTGTAATAACTACTATTTACAAGTTCAACAATATATTAAAAAACTACTCACAAACCACACTTTGGAGTGTGGTGTATATAACTATGTTTTATTAGTTTTTTGAATAGTTGATTTTAATTATTACATATGTTTGAATTATCCAGATTAGTATCAAAACCATCTTAAACACTTAAATTATTTTTAATAGAATTGGTGAACTTACCTGTATTTCCATTTTTTTTTAATTCTCACTTTTTAAATCACTAAATTTCAGTTTGTTTTTTGAAAAATTAACTTTGTTTATAACACAAGTTTAAATTACCAAGCTTAGTATCAAAGTCAAATTTGACAAAACCTTAAGTTTTAGTATTTTATTCTTGTCACTATATTTTTCACTTTCTTTGAGAATGGAACTATGTTTATCTTAACCAAATAATTAGTTAAAAGTACTCCGAAATAATTTGAGCATATATATGTATGTCTTTATCTATTGACATATTTGTTTCTTGTTCCCAACTACCATCGTACTATAGTATTTGACTTTAAATCATCCAAAATGCATGCTACTATCTACAAGATTACAATATATAATGATACATGTGTCTAGGTAAACACTTTTCTACTCTCTTTTTTCTATGTAAAGCTTCATTTATTCTTTTGAATCAAATACCTATAGATGTATAGTAAACAAATGTATGGTCGACACCTACACCGCTCTAATGTAGTGTATTTTGAGAATAGTCATTGGCTCACTCTATATGTGGATTAAATATCATATAATATTACTATGCATTGTGTAATGTAATCATCGATTTATAAATTGATTACTTCTATTGTAACACTCGCGTAAACTCTCATTTCTCTTCTTTGTGTACATTAAGACAAGTCATTTGCTCACTCTATGTATAAATTAAATATTATACAATGTTACTGTGCATTGTATGACACAATGACCAATTAGAGTATTAATCTAAATATATATCTTCAATAATGCTAGTGTAAACTCTCATTTCTCTTCTCATTATTTATATGCAATAACAACATTGCTTTTAATTCAAAAATTAGTAGACATTTCACCTTTCCATTTACCAATTTTTTTGAGCTCAATTTTGTATTCGCCAATTTATTCTTCAAATTATTTTTTCCCGCCTTGTATGAAACCATGTCATATATGATAATACTAAATAGTGAAATTTTTAGAAATTTTGTGGTATTAGTCCTATATAATTCAATTCAAATTGACATTAAATTACCAACCTTCCCAAAAAGAATAATTCTCTCACCTTTTGAAGATAGATGAAAACACAATTGCTTAACACACTCATGTTTACCATATTATCAGATCCATTTACAACATGAACAAATGCACATATAGAACTCACTCTTGGAAGCTGTAGGGGAAGCCCTTGGGGATTTCTTGTTGGTTGATTCAATCACCTCCAATGTCTATAGGACAACATATGCTCACATACTTGTGGAGATGGATGTCTCTAAGGGGCTCTTAGCAATGTTGAAATTGGCTTCTCCAAGTGTTTCTTAGATTCAACTTCTTGATTATGAGGGTATTCCCTTCAGATGTAGGAAATTTCATAAGACCGGCCATCTTGCTGCGCAATGCTCCTCTGACAAGGTTAGATAGAAGAAATCACCTTCTTGGTGGTTGGGGGTTTCAGATGATCACTATACGATTCTGAAAGTATCTTCGGATGTGGATGGGTTGGATAGCTCCTTATATTGATCTCACTTTGGATGAGGATTCTATTGATGTCTCTGATGATTCGCATGTTGTCCCTATGATGGTTTTGATTCAAAATGTTGATGTTGACCCGTCTCCTACTGCTGACTCTGTTGATTTGTTTGTTGTCCCTTTGGCGGCTTTGGGTCAAAATGTTGTTGTCGTCCTTTCCATTGTTGACTTTGTTCAGAACAATGTTGTTGCGAGGGTTTTGGGGGTTAGTGGGAATCAACAAAAAGTTGTTGGGAAGGTGGGGGATGGTTGGACTTTAGTTAAGGGAAAAAAAGGCAAATCCTCCAAAACTTCATTTGATATGTCTTTACATTCTCAACAGACTAGACCAAAATGTAAATCTTAATGGTTTGTGGACTATTGGGTTGTTTGCCCTCTTGTTGGGAACTTTGGTGTGTCCCTCTAGTTTGTCGGGTGGTTTTCCACAATTGTTTTAAGATCCTCACTGTTATATCTTTCTTGTCCCTTTGTACAAGGTTTCGAGTCCTTTCAAAAATTATTTTTACTTAATCAAAACAAATTCACACGCACACCAAAATTGCTCTAGACTAGAATCAAACCTAGATATTCAAAATATGTTGAAATTGCCCCTAGTATATAGTTATATGTATAAATTAAATGTTGATTTGTTTATCCTCCACAATTACTATTCCTTGTTCTTGAGGTCATATGTTAATGAACTATTGCCAACATGTCACAAGCATGGATATCTGACTGTTGATCATGACAACTTTTTGAAGGTAAACTCGTCCAATAGGATGTCTTCCTAGATTTAGGCAAAAAACATGTCCATAAGAAGACCACCACTATTTGAATTGCTTTTATGCCTTCTTAATTTCTTCCCATGTCACTGAACTTTGCAATGAGTTGGCTAAATATTTTCCATGACATTTGTTAAATGTATTTTCTCTGCTCTCTGAATCACTATCATCGTCATCATAATTATCTACATTGTTATGCTTTTGCTCATGTGGTTTGTTGTCTTCGTCAACTGGGCATGACTCGTCAATACCTAAAGCAAATTGTCATTTGGGAGCATTTAGTTTTGCATGTAGCTTCTTCTCAATAGGGTTCAAGGTGGTTGCAAAATTAGAATGGGGAACAAACTTTGCTCCTAAACCCATCCTATAAAGCAGAGACAATAAATATATAATTGTTGTTCAAAACATCGACAAAAGAAAATACCGATTTGGCATATTGGCACACTTTGTCACCTTCAAGGCCTAATCTGGATCTCCACTTCCTCTAAATCTTTTGCACTGTCTTCGCCTATATTCATTTGCTCCACCCACGCTTTTGCCTATAGCAAGATGAGGCTTTAATGCTATAAAAACATCTAAAATAAAAGAAATTATTAAATGATGTCTTACAATCTATTAATCCTATAAATGTAAGTTCCATCAAGACTTGATCTTAAGAGAAAAAAGGTTGGATGGACAAAAAATGGGTTTTAACTAAAAACCCTTCTGAAAGAATTAGTCTTTAAAAACTTCACAACTTATCTAGAACCATGTCACACACTAGAGCATAATTGATGTAAAAGAAGGATTGATTTCAACAATAGATTGAATCTCGTTTATCTTTACCAATTGAATGTTCTAGATGCAATTAGAAGGCAACATCATGAGTAAAAATAGAACAAGGAATCACAAAGGAATGTTGGAATGAAGTAAATTTTGAGAAAATCATACTTGGTGTAAAATCCTTAATGCTAAGGATTTCCACTACATTTCCCCCCTCTATTTTTGCACCATAATACATTTCAAGCCAATGTTAGAGGTAGAGGATGTTGAGTTGGGATGAAATTGAGCGACAATTATGAAGCTTGGAAGGTTTTAAGACAAAGGAAGCCTACATTGTATTTTGTGGAAATCCTAAGCACTATGGATTTCCACCAGCCAACTCTTATCCTTTATAATTGCCAAAGATGTTCATTGTCAATTATTTTCGCAGCCCAAGGATGAAAGGCAATGAAGCACCAAGTCAATTTGGTGGAAATCCTCAAAGTTTAGGATTTCCACTCTGGGAAATCCTTAGTGCTAAGGATTTCCACCACATTAACCCTCTCAACTAAGAATTTCCCCCTTTCTTTAGCCTTATTTTCTACATGTGAATTGAAAGACAAACCAAATGGGCAAATTAGAGAGTTGTGAGAGATGAATTTTAATGCTAAGTGGGATGAATTTTGTTCATTATTAATGTGAATTTATTTTCAGATTTATTTTGCAAACTTGATGCTTTTCTCTTTTGTTTTGCAAGGTGAATTAAAGGAGGGCTAAATTGAAATTAATTCTTGAAAAATATTGGAAAATCATAGTGTTGTTGGTGCACATACCCTCCATCATCACATCAACTGAAATTGATGCTATAAGAAGAAGCTAGAGGGAAAAGTGATGATAAAGGCATCAAAACTTCAAGTGGATATTACAAGAATATGGCTCAAGCCAGAGGACTCAACTGTAAAGGAAAGATTCATATTCAAGCTATCAACCTACAAATTCATATCGAAATCAAGAGTAAATTCAAGAAAGCGTAGAGAATCCATTTGCATGAGCACATATTCAAGGAGAATCAAGGAAGATCAAATTCATGGGTTCTCGAAAAGTCAAGTGATTCAAGTCAATTCCATGAGGAAATTTCAAAGGATGGAGAATATTTCAAATGTTGAGAGATAATTGCTACCAATCAAGCAAGAAATATTTGCAGTTTTAACAAATGTCCTCTACAAGCAAAGACATCAAGCATGGGATAAGCATGATGATATGGCAATTGTTTGTCTCTTCCAATTAGAAAAATTCAATTTCAAAAATAATTGATCACAACATGCCAAGTGTCTTATTTTCTCATTGGTTGGACAAAGCATAATAATTTTCTTATTGGCCCATGAATAGGTGCCTTCATGTAATTGGTTGTAAATTTGACAACCCTAATTAGGGCTTGTGGGATGGAATCTCAACTCTTGATCTTGAATTGATCTTCGCCCTTCATTGTAATGGAACTACTATAAAAGGCCAAAGCCTACTCATTTGTAAAGGATGAGCTTAGGAATTAGCTTAGTTTAGGAGGTGAGATTAGAGAGCTAGAATAGAGTAGGATAGTTAAAGGAGAGATTTGATCAAATTGTCGCTATGATGCTTTCAAAGTAATGGATAGTTCATCATTGGTTCTTCATGATGAATTACTTGTTATTGGTTTTGCAGTGTTGCATGGTTTCATCAATCTTTCACTTGGAGTAGATTTATTTTCATGTTGAATTAGTTTAGCTAAATGGAAGTAGTTGTGGATATATACTTGTACCACTTAAACAAATCTGGGCCACTAGCTTCTCACGGATTGTAAGACTACCTTGCATGGTTATTCAATCAATATTAATACTTAAGTTTAATTGGTATTGAGTCTTTGATTTGCATCCATTTGATGGCATTGAAAAGGGGATGTCAATATGAAAACTATTTGACTATATCTTAGAAGCTTGCACTAGGTGAGTTGAGTCATTGATTAAGCTCCATCTAGTAGAATCCAAGTCATTCAAAAGTCCTTGTATTTGATCATAAGATAAGATAAGATAAATTTATTAATGTCCAACAAAAGACCACAACATGGGTCTATGGGACTAGAAGCTTACACCAAGAAAAAGTAGACAAATGGAGCACCAAATGGTGTCCATAAAAGAACAAGCACAACAAAAGAAGAAGAAAGTAGGAGACATCATGGAAAAGATTAGGTATCTGTCCTCACAGGGAAAAAGTCCAACAACAACTGATCTATGTGGCTACCAGAGGCCCTGTGATGAAGTTGAGTGCTCAGAGAGGAGTGTTGATGGCAAAAAGGTCCCCTACAAGGTCTCACAAATTTGGAATGGCCTGTGTTAGGGAAACTGTATGGTCGCTTCACACCCTGACCCAGAGTTAAGGGCGAGAAGATGGTCATAATAACTTGTGCCTGGGTTTGACTCCTAGGAAATGATAGCTATAAAGTATGGTCACAAAGCTGTAAGGATTCATGGAGATAGAGTGCAATGCATATTGATTGATGTACCTGAAAAAAATCGAGAGGGATCGGCAATCTCTAAATAGACAGTAAAATCTCCCTCTAATCTCATAGTATATGGGGCATCTGAAAAGAAAATGAATCTCAAATTTTGCCTCTGCTAAGGTACAAGCTCGATCCTCTCTAGCAATATGGTGATCAACCTGGATCTAGAGTCTCTGCGAGCCCACCCTAAAGGAGCCAAGGAAAATACACAGGGCATGTGTCTAGTATATGTGTAAGTACTTAGGGCATACAATAATCCCATCTCGAATATCTAAGAAGTGTTCGGTGTAGAAAGTAATCCTCGAACATAGTCCCCTTAGAGGATCCACTCAAGTCCATGTGATATACTTCCTATAAATGTCAAGTTTGACATGCCCATTCAACTCCTACCAAGAGGGGAGTTGACAAGTAGGAGCATCCAATGAGAATTGGTAGGAAGGAAGATAGTCAATGTTGATCCCAACTGAACTCAGCAGGATAGTAGCCTAAGCATGCCAACCGCAAGCTCTAATGCCAAGATCGGAGTCTGCAATAACAACTGAGGAGCAGTAGGCTAAGTAAGGGTATCTGTATTGGTCTTCCTCTAAGTCAACAATGCCATGAAGACAATGGAGAAACTAGATCAAGTCAAAAATGGCTGCAAGTCTGAATGGGTGAGTACCGAACTCAGCCAAAATAATACTGTGGGGGGTAGATTTGTGACATCTAATAATCCGATGGAGGCGCATAGTCTGGGTATGCTCGATCATGGCCCAATCCAATTCTAAAAGGGAAGGACCCCAAACCACCAACCATAGAGCACTGTGGGTCTTACTAAGGAATCCAGGAGGGATAGCTTAAACGATGCATCCTGAAAGTGGTGTCTGAAACATTGTCTCTCGAGCATGGCAAGGGAACCCAACCCTTTATTGATTAGAGGCTGAATGGTTGATCTCAAGCTGAAACAAAATTCGAAAAACTTAACCCCAAGGTAAGTGTAAGATGATGTAATCTCAACTTCCCGACCTTGGAAGTGAAAAAGGAGATGTGAGGTCTTCAGACCATTGAAGACCATAACACGAGTCTTCTTAAGGTTCACGACCAGTTATCTCATGTCACAAAAAAATGCAAGTCTATCCAAAAGCCTCTAAAGACCCTCAGGAGAGGAAGCAAGAAGAACCACATCATCAGCAAAGAGAAGGATGGAGATCAATACTTATTGTAGACGAAAACCATCACCTCGAAGCGAGGACTCACTCAGAAAAGCCTTGAGCTCATCAATGTAGATCCCGAACAAGGTGGGCGAGAGAGGGCAGCGCTGCTTCACCCCAATGGTGTTATGGATAGGATCAGAGAGGCCCTCTGTAGTCCTGAGTCTACCAATCACTTTCTCATATATCCTCATGATAGTGGTCAATAAGATCTCAAAAATACCAATATCTCTCAGTCTTTGAAAAAGGGCTGCTCTGGGGATGGAATCAAAAGCCTTACAAAAATCCACAAAACAACAATAGACTTTCTTCGAGTGATGTCAAGCCTCCTCGATAATAGCCCGTAGTGTAAAGATATGATCCATGGTTTGGTAGTCTACCATCAATCCTTCTTGACCCTTAGCCCTGCAATTCCTCTTGTCAAGCTCACTAGATAAAATAGTATTCAAAGTTGTAGCATAAAGTTTGGCAAATGTATGCCCAATCATGATGATCCTATAGTTTTCGGGATCAGAGGCTAGCAAACGTGTCTCAACCAAGAGTCCGAAAAATGAAAACAAACCACTCTATTAAAGAGTGCAGAGAGATAAGGGCACAAAATCGTTGTACTACTGGTAGTAACTAAGCATGGGCAAGTTAAGAAGGCGAGTATTGAAATTTAAAAAGAAATATTTTCATTGCACATTGTGAGGCCATATCTTTAGAAGTGCATTATTGTTTCTTGAGAAACAGTGTAAGTGCCCGAGTACTTACTAGCATATCACATCATTTTGTTGAGCAACTATCCACAATTAAAAAGGAACATTGAAATCATTTTATATTCTTACTTTGTAAGGTTAGCATGAGAGGTGACCTTATATCACAAGAGGAATGAGTGTTTCGTGTTTCTCCTGGAAGCATTAAGTATTTGATTTTGCATGTTGTTGTGGAACAAAACTCACATTAACAATTTGGAATTATAATTACTATAATTAACAAAAAAATATCTCAAATTCTCAAATGAAACTTCACTTCATGGTTCATACTGCTAACTAGATTTCAAAGTGTGAGGGCTCAGATAAGAAAGGGATGCTCCCCACACAAACAATGGCACTTATAAAAGAACAAGAAGAAGATAATAAAATTATTCAAAAGGGATAAAAAATGTTTCTAATTTTGGAAAGAAAAAAACTATGGATGTATCCATTGATAGAGTAGCGGCCACCAAACATCCCTTCTTGCATATACCATCTACTAAAGACAAATGAAATAAAAATTCCTACCTACAATAGAGGCCCATTGGACAAAGTATTTAAAATGAACACAAGATATTGCTAACCAAAAGATTGCATGTTGCTCCTATGCCAATAGTCTTTCATTCAACTTGGTGAGATCACCATATCAATAGAAAATGGTGTCAGCAATCTATAGGACACCTCTTGGTTGCATGTTGTAGGTATGAACGAGTGTGTACCACATTATTGCTAGGAGAGAATAATTACGTAAATAACTGATTGAAAGAAATTAGATATTCTTCGATTGAATCTAGTGTTTCTACAATTTTTGATGGATGTAAAGATTGCAAAAACTCCTCACTGATAAATGTTATTGCAATTTTCCCAGAAGGGGCAATGGTGCAGGAGCACATCGAGCCTACCTCCATTTGTTTGAAAGATTTTTGGCTTGTACTTGACACTAGCCAAGTCAAGAGAATAGTTAAGTTTGATTGAGACCTTAGAAGGTCATTTGCATTGTTGACTAGGTGAGTTAGTCATTAGGACTAAGGTCACACAAATAGCTATTGTTAGTTGTTTTAGCAAGTTTGGGCTTATTAGTTAGGGAAAAGAGATTTGAGTTGTAAATGTGTCCTAAACACATAGATTAGGTGGAAAATATGCTTTAAGGTCATTTATGTTGCTTATGCATCAACCTAGAGGGGTTAGAGGTCCTAGAAACAAGGATCATGGCATAGGTGCAAAGATACCAAAGGTTGTCAAAAAGTTGTCATGACAACATTTGCAAATGTTGCATGCAACTCGGTTACCTTAGATCCCCTAAGTATGAGGAGTGGCAAATCCACAAAGATGGCCTAAAATCTAGGGAAAATCCATCTAGAACTTATTGAAGGCTCAATCTCGAGTTGGGAGGTTCGATTGTAAGAAGTTTTTGTGAATACAATAGTGACTGTGACTATGATTAGTGTGCAGAGCGAGAATTTTTATCTTGTGTGGTGTAATATGGATTGAAAGAATCAATATGATGATTGTATAGTGTTCCAAGGTTAATGTAGAGACTTTTTCATTCAATAAGCAAGTTGATTTGAGTTATTTTGTAGCTAGGAGAAAATTAGTTTAGTTTTGATAGTGTGTTGGTTATAAGAAGACAGTTGTTGCTGTCATGGCTCCCACTTAAGATTCAACCCTTGAAACTTTCAAAATATGGATGAATCTTAGAGTGGAGACAATGTACATGTTGTGTATCAAGGTAGAAGTCCAAGGAAGTTGTGCTACTATTTAAAAACTCAAGCCCTAGGCGAGCTAGTAAGGCTCGATTAGAGGTTTGACAGTATGGAATCCAATGGTTAAGTGCAGGGGATAGAAGTGTTGTATGGGATAGGTACAGTTCCAAGAAGGGGTTAGTTGTATCTTGATATTTCCTAGTCAGTGAGGTCATACCAATCCCTTTGAGTGGGTTTCCAAACAACTTTATAATCTAGACCTAAGAAATAGGCCTTTTAGCCCTATTAGACCTAGATTATAGGAAACACCTGTATGGACAACCTAGGAGTCTAAGACCTACAAAATCCTTTAGGAAATCCAAAAGGGTGCTCGGAACTAGAATTTTTTTTCTATGTTGTTTGGAGAGTTTGTGCAAGAAAGAGGAATTAGTCATTTTTAAGGGCTAATTGGAACTAGGCCTAATTACGCTTCCTAGAGACAAAACCTTGAAATCGATAAGGAAGAAGTCTAAAGATCTTTCTAAATGGAATCAAATGCAAGCCAATGGAGTGACCTCATGTTGATGGATGACCCTGCAATGAAGGATGAAGTTTGTGAGCAAGTTGCACTTAGAGCTCTCTAAGTGTGTGTGGAGAAGAGTACTAAACTAGAGTGTTATTCTTTTGAGGGTAAGCACAAAGGATCAAACTCTTGGAGAGGAGTTTGGATTGGTGTGTGTTAATCACCTAAGCCAATCAAGGACCTAGGTGGATTGGGTGCCTAGAAGAGATAGGCTAGGTCTCTTGAGGAGCAATGCAAGCACCCCTTGGAGCACTCACACCATATTGGTATTAGAGCAAGAGTTTTGATCAAGATTGTGGTGGATGTTGCAGTCTACTGAATCAATGGGAGAGAATACACCAAGTGGAGAAATAGGAGACAACACCATGGTGAGTAACATTGAGTTAGCCAGGAAGGTTGAAGAACAAGAAGAAGACAACGAGTCATTAAGGGAAAGACTAGCTCAAATGAAGCAACTCTTGGGTGAAGTCCAAGACAAAGTTGATAGAGTTGAAGAGAAAATTGACCAAAAGGAAGAAAAAGAGCAAGGGAGAAGGAACTAGAGTTGGAAGAAGAAGAACCAACACCTAACCCTATTCTTCCTAAAGAGCCATTTTTGAAGGCATTAAAAGCATTGAGTGGCAAAGCTTTAGAAGGTGTGCCACCATTTAGTGGACAAATGGATCCAAATTTAGTGGATTGGATTGACAACATTGAGAGCCATTTTGAATGTGATGATATCTCTGAGGCACAAGAGTTATGGGTGCCATGTCTATATTAAGAGGTTCAACTCTTACTTGGTGGAAGTTTGTGCACACTGAGACAGAAAAGGATAGAAAAGGTCCTATAGTTACATGGAAGGGTATGGTAAACAAAGTGAAGTAGACCTATCTTCTTGATGACTATGAAGTTCAACTTCATAGGAGGAGACAAAATCTTAGACAAAAAGATTTGAATGTCCAAGCATATACTGAGGAATTTCAAAATTTGTGTTTGAGGTCCAAGGTAGTTGAAGATGAAAGCATCAAGATGGCAAGATACTTGAATGGCCTCAAACGATCTATTCAAGAAGAGGAAGCAAGAAATCTCTAAAGGTAAAGCTAAGAGCAAGGATAATAGAGGTCAAAAAGGTGGCTATGGTGAAAAAGTTCAAATTCAAGGGCTCAAGATGAGGTAAAATTCAGTGAATAGCAAGAAGGAAGCTCAAGTAGAGGCGGTAGAGGAAGAAACGCTACCTCTAGACGAAGGAGTGGTGGACAAAGAGGAACAGACAACTACTTTCCCAATATGAAGTGCTACCATTGCAATCAAATGGGGCACCCTGCTTATAGATGTCCGGAGAAAAGTGGGTCATCACCAAGAGGTGACAAGAGGACAAACTTAGTTCAAGATGAGTCCAATACAACAAACAAGCATGTTGAAGTACCACTGAATTCAGAAGAAGAAGAGAACCTTATGATGAGAAGAACTTTGATCATAGAGGCAATGAAGGAGGAGCCAAGCCAAAGAAGATCTTTATTAGGATAAAGTGTAGAATGATGGGTAAAGTGTATAGTCATCATTGACTCAGGGTCTACTGACAAAATAGAGTCAGAGGAAGCAGTCAGAAAGCTAAAACTGACAACGATACCCCACACTAATCCTTTTAAGGTTACATGGCTAAACAAAGGCCAACATGTGTTAGTAAATGAGCAAACATGGGTGGAGTTCTCAATTCGAAGGTACAAGGATAAAGTTTTATGTGATGTGTTACCTATGGATGCATGTCATTTGCTCCTAGGTACACCATGGCAATTTGATCACCAAGCTATCCATGATGGAGGAAAGAGCTCCTATACTTTTAAGAAGGCCAATGTGACTTTCAAGATACAACCATTGTTGAAAGAGGCTAAAGCAAAGGTAACTAGTCCAAATGTACTTATAGTGAGTAAAAAGGAGTTCCTACAAACCATGGAAGAAAGTGAAGGTGTAGGCTTTGCATTGGTGTTGAGACCAAAGGAGGGAAATGAAGGTAAGGAGATTAAGAGGGTAGAGTTACCTAAGGAGATTCAAGGAATGTTGCAAGCTTACCAAGGTATTGTAATAGATGGACAACCATCAACCTTACCCCCTGAAAGAGTCATAAACCATAGGATAGACCTTATTCTAGGAGCTCCCCTACCTAAAAAACTAGCCTACAAGATGACCCTTCAACAAAATGAGGAAATAGCAAGACAAATACAAGAACTCCTAAACTAAGGCCTAATTAGGGAGAGCATCAGTCCATGTGTTGTATCTACTATACTTGAACCAAAGAAAGGAGGAACTTGGAGGCTTTGTATGAATTCAAGAGCCATAAATAGGATAACCATTAGGTATAGGTTCCCTATCCTTAGGATTGAAGACCTAATGGACTATCTAAGTGAAGCCAAGTACTATAGCAAGATAGACTTGAAGAGTGGTTATCACCAAATAAGGATACATGAAGGAGATGAGTGGAAAACAACCCTCAAGACCAATGAAGGGTTGTATGAATGGCCTGTTATGCCATTTGGATTGTCTAATGCCCCCTCCACATTCATGATACTCATGAATGAAGTTCTCAAGGACTACATAGGCTCCACATTCATGAGACTCATGAATGAAGTTCTCAAGGACTACTTAGGCAATTTTGTAGTTGTATATCTAGATGATATACTAATCTATTGCAAGACAAGGAGTGAGCACCTAGAACAACTTGACATTGTTTTCAAGAAGCTACATGAGGAGAAGTTGATGATCAACTTGGAAAAGTGTGAGTTCATCAAAACAGAGCTAGTGTACCTTGGGTTTGTTCTAGCACGTGGTCAATCAAGAATGGATACAAGCAAAGTGGAAGCTATGATGAATTAGCCTATTCTAAGGCCAGCAATAGAGGTAAGAAGTTTTCATGGTCATGCACAATACTATAGGAAATTCATAAGACAATTCAGTGCAATTTGTGCTCCTATGTTGGATACTATCAAGGGAGGAATGAAAATTTAGCTTGTATGGAATGAGCATGCCAACAAGAACTTTGAGTTACTAAAGGAGAAGATAGTTGTGATATTGCTATCAGGATTTAACTGTGTGATTTTTGAGTCAAACTCATTGACCCATGTTTCATGAGTAGTGATTCAACATGAATCTATCTCTCATGAGAATAAATGGAACAGTTAGCACTCATTGGATCTAGGTGAACAGTTAGTAAATGGGGTTGCAAGCTTTGGGTTTAACCATGGAGGAAACTCTGTAGTTAAGCACGCTTAGACTGGAGTAGTACTGGGATGGGTGGTCTCTCGAGAAGTCCCAGTGCTTCACCCCTATGAGCATCACCTAGATCCAATGAGTGCTAACCGTTCCATTTATTCTCATGAGAGATGGATTCATGTTGAATCACTACTCATGAAACATGGGTCAATGAGTTTGACTCAAAAATCACACTGTTAAATCCTGATAGCAATATCACAATTTGACTTGCCGTGGAAATTATCTCCTACTCCGAGAAGATAGCTACTCAATCGGTTTTAGTGTTGCCAAGCTTTGAAAAGCTTTTCACTATTGACTGTGATGCTAGCAATGTGGCAATTGGGGTTGTTCTAAGCCAAGAGGGAAAACTAGTAGCTTTTCATTCTGAAAAGTTGAGTGAAGCCAAGAGAAAATACTCATCCTATGACCTATAATTGTATGCATTGGTCCAAACTCTAAGAAAGTGGAGGCATTATTTCCTTCCCAAGGAATTCATTGTGTATTCAGACAACCAAGCACTTAGTTTCTTGAATTCACAAGAAAAGTTAAGTCACAAGCACATGAAGTGGGTTGAATACCTACAAGCATATACCTTCACTATCAAGCACAAGAAGGGTGTTCTAAACAAGGTGGCAGATGCATTGTCTAGAAGGGCACTCACACTCTAAGAAATTCAATCGAAGAGTATGGGGATAGATCATTTCAAGGACCTATATGCAGATGATGAGGACTTTGCTAACATATATAGGTATGTGTTGAATACAAGAATCATTTTCCTAGTAGGTATGTTGAATATACTTTGCAAAGTGATCTTTTGTTTAAAGGGAATCAGTTGTGTGTCCCTAGAGGCTCTATTAGAGAGAATTTGATACAAGAAAAGCATAATGGAGCTTTGAGTAGTCATTTTGGGATCACTAAGACTCAAGACCTTGTTTCAAGGTTTTACTATTGGCCTAGAACGAATCTTGATGTTAGGAGGTATGTGGAAAGTAGTGTTATATGTCAAAAAGCCAATGGCACTTCTACAAATACTAATCTTTACCAAATGTTGTCAAAAAGTTGTCATGACAACATTTGCAATTTATTGCAAATATTGCATGCAACTCGATTACCTTGGATCCCCTAAGTATGAGGAGTGGCAAATCCACTAAGATGGCCTAAAATATAAGGAAAAGGCATCTACTACTTATTGAAGGCTCAATCTCGAGTTGGAAGAATGGATTGTAAGAAGTTTTTGTGAATATGATAGTGGTTGTGACTGTGATTTGTGTGCACACCGAGGATTTTTATCTTGTGGTGTAATATGGATTGAAAGAATCGATCTGATGATTGTATAGTATTCCTAGGTTAATGCAGAGACATTTTCATTCAGTAAGCAAGTTGATTTGAGTTAATTTTGAAGCTAGGAGAAAATTAGGTTAGTTTTGACAGTGTGATGGTTATTAGAAGATAGTTTTTGCTTTCATGGCTCCCACTTAAGATTCAACCCTAGAAACTTTGAAAATGTGGATGAATCTTAGAGTGGAGTCATTGTATATGTTGTATAGCAAGATAGGAGTCCAAGGAAGTCGTGCTACTACTTTAAAACTCAAGCCCTGGGCAAGCTAGGAAGGCCTAGTTAGAGGTTTGACAATGTTGAATCCAATGGTTAAATGCAAGTGATAGAAGTGTTGTACGAATAGGTACAATTCCAAGAAGGGGTTAGTTGTATCTTGATATTTCCTAGTCATTGAGCTCATACCAATCCCTTTGAGTGGGTTTCCAAACAAGTTTATAGTCTAGACCTAAGAAAAAGGCCTTTTAGCCCTATTAGACCTAGATTGTAGGAAACACCTGCACGGACAACCTAGGAATCAAAGACATACAAAATCCTTTAGGAAATCCAAAAGGGTGCTCGGAACTAGAATTTGTTTGCCATTTGTTTGGAGAGTTTGTGCAAGAAAGAGGAATTAGTCATTTTTAAGGGCTAATTGGAATCCTAGAGACAAAACCTTGAAATCGATAAGAAGTCTAAAGATCTTTCTACATAGACTCAAATGCAACCAATGGAGTGACCTCATGTTGATGGATGACCCTACAATGAAGGATGAAGTTTGTGAGCAAGTTGCACTTAGAGCTCTCTAAATGTGTGTGGAGAAGAGTACTAAACTAGAGTGTTAGTCTTCTGAGGGTAAGCATAAAGGATCAAACTCTTGGCAAGGAGTTTGGATTGGTGTTAGTTAATCACCTAAGCCAATCAAAGACCTAGGTGGATTGGGTGCCTAGAAGAGACAAGCTAGGTCTCTTAAGGAGTAGTGTAAGCACCCCTTGAAACACTCACACCAGGCAATGTTTTTTAGGGTGGTTAATTCTGAAGGGGAAGTCAAAGATGCAAAGTTCATTTCAAGGATCCTCATTTGACTCTATACAAATTGTAGGTTATGAAAATGCAGTCAAAGTAATTATGGACAATGCAAGAAATTGTAAGGTTGCAAGTGCTTTCGTTCAAACAAGTTATGAGCACATACTTTAGACACCACTCACTATACACTCCCTCAACTTGGCAATGCAAGCAATTGGCACCCAAATAATCAGTGAAAGAAATATATCGAGAGGGAAAGGAGATTCACATGTTTGTGACAAACCACCATATGTCACAAGAAATTTTCAGAGCTTTCTCAAGATTAGAATTGTTGAAGATAAATTTTATTTATTTATTCATTTTTATTTATGTCATGTTGAACATCAATAAGTATATCAAATTTGTAATATTGTTTAATGTGTTATTAACATATTCGTTTTCCTGATTTGCTTCTCATACAATGGTTATGAGACAACTTATGAAGGTGCAAGAAGCATTGATGCGATGGTTATTAGCAACTAATAGTGTATGGAAGTTGCCAAATACAAAGATAGGCCAAAAGATCAAGTCATCGATCTTGGGTGATAGTTTGTGGGCTCTTGAGGAACATGCATTGGATCTCACCAACCCTATGATGATTATGTGTTGGTTTGTCGATATAGATGCACCGTGCTCGGGGGATGTCTATGATGACATGGGCAAATGATAGAGAAAATAAGTGGTAATGCAAAGAAAGAGAATGATACTAAAGAAACATTTTTCAAAAAGGTAGAATGAATCATTCATCATCGTTGGAACACGATGACCAAGCCATTACCTCCTTGCATATGCCTCTTTTTCAAGGTGCTATAACAATGTTGTACTTTCTTTATTGGGGAGATTACAACCATAAGATAAGATAAGATAAATGTATTAATGTCCAACAAGAGACCAATGAGGATCTAAGGGACTGGAAATAGTACAAAGGGTAAAACGCCAACAAAGGGAGCACCAAATGACGTCCATAGGAAGAACATGAAAGCAAAACGACGAAAGAGCCAAGAAAAAGGGAATAACAACATCTAAGAACTTCTCACAGGCGAGACGTAGTCCACAATGGAAAGGTGGACATTAGGGCACTTAGGTAGTCTGGAAGGTCGCCTCTAAGGTCTACTAGAGGGACATTGCCGAGTGTAATCTCTGCAAGGTCTCACAGATCTAGTGTGAACCGAGATAGTGCAGAGAGGCCGCTTCGATCCTTTTGTAGGAACTATAGGACTGAAGAAATAAGTGATGAGCTGCGTAGAGGTCAATGTCAAGCAAAGCTAGAGTTGTATAGTGTGCTCGCGAAGCTACGCGGTCCCCTGAAGGTAGAGTGAAAGACAGTGCTGGTCAATATATCTGAAGAATGAGGGAAGAGATCGAAACTTTCTGAACAAACAGTAGAATCTCCCTTAGATCTCATAGTAAATGGGACAACGAAAAATAAAGTGAGACTCAGCCTCAACCTCCCCAAGGTGACAAAGTCGATAGATCATGTCCTCCCTACCAATCTGGTGATCGGTCTGGATATGTAGCTAGTGAGAACCCACCGTAAAAGATCCCAAGGAGATGTGAAGAGCGTGAGTCCAATGACGAGTGAGGTACTAGGGGCATAAGATGATCTCGTCCTAGATATCAAGAAAGTGCTCAACATAAAAGGCCATATAGAGATTCTAATGTTTTTTATTAAGGAAAATGGATTTTAAAGGGAGCCTGAAACCCTTTACAAATCATAAAAATTTCAATGAAGCCCAAACCAAACAAAAAAATAGCCCAAAGGTGAAACAAGTCACCAACTAAGGCAAAGTGATCAGGGTGGCATCGCACATAACACAGTACTCATCAGCCACACAAACAAGTTTTGAATGGGCACCTGAAACCCCATGGTAAAAAGAGGAATAGACAATAAGTCCCTTACCATGACAAACTACAAAAAACAACAGGCCAAATGAGTCAGGAGAACCAAAAAAGAGATAGCCACAACTCAAGCTTTCCCTTTTGGTCCCATCTTTTGAGAAGGTAATGCCATATCAAAAGGAGTGGAGGGCTTGACCTTTTTACCTTTTACTATGGCCCATCCATCCTCCACCATACTAGCAACCTTCTGCCATGCAAAGTCAGCAACAACACAACCAGCGCCTAAAACCCCCACAAACGGGGAATGGACCGCAGCAAAAGAAGGGATAGCAAGATCCAAAGACAGGTCAGCAATATCCAGAGGCGGAGCCACAAGTGGGGCAGCAATCGAATCTCTAGAAACAGAATCCAAAAGAGGGTGAATAGAAGATGTCACCACCTTAGGGACAGTCATACCATCAAAAATAGCAGTCGAGTCCATCACCAAAGTCAACTAAGAAGAGTCACCATTCCCAGCAAAGGGGGCTTTTTGAACTGTATAGTGATCATCTGAAACCCCCTTCCACCAAGAAGGAGACATCTTCAATCTAGATTTTTCAGAGGAGTAGCAGGCGACAAGTTGGTTGGTCTTGTGGCATTTCCTACATTAGAAGGGGATGCCCTCATAATCAAGAAGTTGGATCCAAGATCCAAGCGAAGAGTTCAACTTAATCATTTCACGGAGTCCATTGGAGATGTCGATCTCAACCAGGATGCGAGCATATGTCATCCTAAACACATTGGAGGATGCAATATCAACCAACAAGAAGTCCCCGAGGCCATCCCCCACCGCCTCCAGGATAGTATCCACCCAAAGGTGAAGGGGGAGATTTGGCAACCAGACCCATAGAGGAATCTTATTAAAAGATTATGTCGACGAGTCAAAATCTTTATACCAAGGTTTAGCCATCAAGGGAAACTTCTCCCCCATGAGAAACCTGGCATTTCTATCTTCAATAGTTTCAAATTTCACAATGAAAAAACCCCTTGCCACAGGGTATATTTGAGTTGTATCTAAAATGAAGGGCTCCCAAACACGGGTGATCCACACATGCAGCTCCGACAGAGAAGGCCAGAAACCCTTAAAACAAAAGATAGCAGCAGTGGAGGAGAAATCATACACATAAGCGGAGACCTCATCAACAATATCGAGCTCTAAATCAATCATTATCGGGTTACTAACAGCAAGTGGCACAGCATCTCGAAGCCCTGAATGCACAGTTTGACCTCCAATGCCGGCCTCATAAGTGGCAACATTAGCGCAAGAGATTGCAAATCTACCAGCAACACCACAAGGCAGAGAAACCACTCTAGTAGGAACAACCATAGAGAGGCCACCAACCGGCCGAAAACCAACCCCATTGGACGTGTGAGGGAGGACAAAATGAACCCCAACTAGGGTAGAGCCACGGAAGTCGAAGACTAGGGTGCCTAAGGGAGAAACCAAGCCGGACCCAACAACAACACCGCCCCCCACCTACACTGCGAAGGTCGTCGCAAAGGCAAAAGCAGATGATGAGCAGGCACAGTCATGGACAAGGGCGCAGACGCGGACGCGAGAGGCATCTTGACCGATTGTATTTCTTATAGAGATTCTAATGTTACTAATGAGCACTTTCAAGCATTTAGTAGACTCTTTGAGGATCCAAAAGTGGAAAGAAAAATGTTAAGAGAGAATGTGGCTTGTTTAATTCTAGAATCACATTATTAAAAAAGTTATATATGTAACATTATTATAAAAAAAATCAAGCATAATATAATTTTCATGGTTCATACTTTAGAGTATTTAACATTCTATTTATAGGTTTAACCCTATTTTTTATGTAATTAAAATTGACATTTAATGCTTAAATTGTACAAGAATCAATTATTTCATTCAAAAATAAATAAATTGTAATAACTACTATTTACAAGTTTAACACTATATTCAAAAACCGTTCACATTAACCCTACTTTGAAGTGTGGTAAAAATACATGTTTAAAGTATTTATATAAAATGGATAAATTTACAAATGTTTAAATTACCTAGATTAGTATCAAAGCCATCTTAAACACTTAAATTATTTTTAATAAAATTGATGAATTCACCTATTTTTATTTTCTAATTCTCACTTTTTAAATCACTTAATTACAGTTTATTTTTTGAAAAATCAATTTTGTTTATAACACATGTTTGAATTACCAAGTTTAGTATCAAAGCCAAGTTTGACAAAGCCTTAAGTTTTAGTATTTTATTCTTGTCACTATACTTTTTGTCACTATATTTTTCACTTACTTTTATGTTAGTCTCAACCAAATAATTCCTAAAAAGTACTCCAAATAAAAAATATTTAGCATATATGTATGTCTTTATCTATTGAATATTTGTTTCTTGTTACCAACTACCATAGTACTATAGTATTTGACTTTAAATCGTCCAAAATGCATGCTACTATCTACAAGATTGATAGCTACAATGATACATGTGTCTAGGTAAACACTTATATACTCTTGTGTTTGCCATGTAAAGCTTCATTTATTCTTTTGAATCAAAATACCTAATTCCATTCTATTAGTCCTATATAATTTGATTCAAATCGACACTAAATTACCAACCCTCCAAAAAGAATAATTCTCACCTTTTGAAGATAGATGAAAACACAATTACTTAACACACCCATGATTACCATATTATAAGATCCATTTACAACATGAACATATGCACATGCATGCCAAAATTGCTCTAGACTAAATCAAACCTAGATATTCAGAATCTGATGAAATTGCCCCTCTAAGATGAAACTACCCCTCTAAATTAAATGTTTATTTGTTTATCCTCCACAATTACTATTACTTGTTCTTGAGGTCTCCTGGTAATTGAGGTCAACATGTCACAAGAAGGGATATACTAACTATTGATTGTGACATCCTTTTGAAGGTAAACTAGTCCAATAGGATGTATGCCCAGTTTTGGGCCAAAAAGATAAGAAGACCGCCACTATTTGAATTACTTTTGCCTTCTTGATTTCTTCCCACATGTCACTGAACTTTGCAGTGAGTTGGCTGAATATTTTTGACAACGCTTGTTAAATGTATTTGTTCTGCTCTCTGAATCACCATCATCGTCATCATAATCATCTACATTACTATGCCTTTGCTCATGTGAATTATTGTCTTTGTCAACTAAGCATGACTCTTCAATACCTAAAGCAGATTGTCGTTTGGCAGCATTTAGTTTTGCACGTAGCTTCTTCTCAACAGGGTTCAAGGTGGTTGCAAACTTAGAGTGGGGAACAAACTTTGCTCCTAAACCCAACCTACAAAGAAGAGACAATAAATATATAATGGTTGTTCAAAACATGGACACAAGAATATACTAAGACAGCATATTGGCACACTTTGTCACTTTTGAGGCCTACTCTGGATCTCGACTTCCTCCAAATCTTTTGCATTGTCTTCACCTACATTCATTTGCTCCACCCATGCTTTTGCCTGCAACAAAATGAGGCTTAAATGTTATAAAAACACCTAAAAGAAAAGAAATTATTAAACGATGTCTTACAATCTATTAATAATCATGTAAATGTAAGTTCTATCAAGACCTTTGACCTTAAGAGTAAAAAGATTGGATGGACAAATCATGGGTTTTAACTAAAAACCCTACCAAAAGAATTAGTCTCAGAAAACTTCACAATTCATCTAGAACCATGTTAAACACTAGAGCGTAATTGATATAAAAGAAGGATTGATTTTCAACAATAGATTGAGTCTTGTCCAAAGGGTTTAGCTTAGTTGGTTGAAGCAATGAGTTCTCATTGTGAACACCCTGGTTCAAATCCCAAGAGGGACATCTTTGTGGAATTCTAAGTTGTGACTCTTGGTCTTTTATTGGTTATATTTGTCTCATTGTAAAAAGTGGGTTCTAAGTTGTAACTCTTGGTCTTCCAATTGTTGTTTCTAGTGTGATTGCTCGTAAGGAGCTTGAATAAGTTGTAATTGTTGCTCTTAAAGATCACCCAATATGTAAACGATCTTAATATAAACAATAGATTTTAGTCTCATTTATCTTTTACCAATTGAATATTCTAGATGCAATTAAAAGTACTAGTAATTGTTTATTATATAGTGGAGAAGCTAGTACGGTTTAAAGTTCAGTTATCAAATTCACATCCTAAAGGTGTAAACTAGGTCAAGATGAGTTATGGTCCGAATTTACACAATGGATGTGGTCTAGGTCCAAGCTCAATACGCATTCAAATTGTAATGTTCTAATTTTTTTGGAAGCGTCAAGAGTTTTAGAGATTACCTTATTATTGTGACCCTCGTATGCTAATATTGTGATTAGAGGGTTTTATTGGGGATTGACACTCTAGGATAGGGCATAATTTCATATTATAATATTATAATAAAGTCAAAATATAAGAACATATTTTATCCCACATTGGGGAGAAAAGTAAGTGAGCTCACACAAGGAAAGAATAAAGGGCATGAGAAGTACTTTTCTTATATTCGTATTATTGTCACTTGCATTTGATGAGTTTTGTGGAGCCAAGGGTTTCTGCATATTATCTACTTGATCTTTGGGAATGAAAACTCCCATAGATTAGCATAACTGAGGTGATGAAATATCCTCTGAAGGGTTACAAATTGGATGGGATACTTCAAACCTTTCATTTGTGCTTAAATTGGAGAATACATTTATTGTTGGCTGCTACAGTGATGTGAACATTGTCTTAAATAGTACTGACGCTACAGTCCTTGGCTTGATTATGATTGCAATTTCATCTCCTTCATTGGGTGATTTGTATTCAGGTTCTACATTCAATTTGCATCATTTAAATTCATCATTTGGCATTGTAAAGGTGGCTGTCATAAGTAGTTGTAGATGCACATTTTATATCAGATTTATAATGTCATTTATACTTAGATTTTTGGGGTTGCAAAGCCAAAAGCCTTGGAATATTATGTTAAGCATTGAATTAGAAAATATCTCACTAAAGGAGTGATAAGTTGCAAGTCCATATATAATTGATGTAATGTGCATATTTATATCTTTCATGATTGACATAATAGTATGCTTGCCAAGTGTTTGACAAAAGACAAATTGGATATAAGCACACATTTTTCATTTAGAATTCATATATATGCATTTGAAAAGCGAAAAGAGAATTGCATATGCATTTAGTTCTTTGCTTAGATATAGTAATAATCAATTATAGGCTTTTAGATTCCCTTTCATATCATTTCAAGCAAGCATAATCAGTTTGAAACACAAAAACAGCAAGAATAGATATTGTGTTGGAAGTGTTTGGCAATATTCCTTGGGCTTTAAATCAGCAAGTTGAGGTATGAATTGTCAAGGGATATTACACAAACCAATGGAATCAGTTGAATGCACACTGTGAATAGGGTCTAGATGTGTTCTAGTCAAGATTCACACTATAAATGTGGTTTGGATTTGAGCTGCATACGCATCGAAGCTCGTGGACGCGCCTTGATGTGCACCAAGCACATCTGGGCACCTAGATGAGTGCCCTACACGCATTCAAAAAGCATCCGGCCAAATATGCATATGCCACTTTAAAAACATAACAAAAAGGTGTTTTTTTCCATTTTTCTTTTTGGCTAAAACCCTAAACCAGGTCATGCAGCCCTATGTGCACCAAGCACATCTAGGCACCTAGATGAGTGCCTTACATGCATCCAAAGAGCATCCGACCAAATAAGCATATGCCATTTCAAAAACATAACAAAAAGGTGTTTTTTTCATTTTTCCTTTGGGCTAAAACCCTAAAATGACTATTTAGGGGGCCTTTGAACCTTAAGAGTGTATCATTTTGTTTGCTCATTTGCTATCTTCTCATTTTATCTCCATTTTGGCATTCCGAACACAAGTATTTTTTAAGGAGAATTTTTATGGAAAACTTAGATAGCTTCCAGAAAGGAGATTTAAGCATCTAAGATAAGCATTTGATTTTATTATTTAGTCTTTTAAACAGATTTTTTAAGATTTTGATATTTATTTTCAAGTTTTTTCTAAATTTTTTATTTTAGTAAAACAAAACAAATTTAACTATTTGTTATTATGTTTTTATATTTTTATTTTACACTTTAAGCTTGCATTTATTAGCACCTTTTCTAGTTTAAAGTTATGTAATTTCTTACAATAGCGAAAATTCAGATTGAAAGAATAGTCAATAGTCAAAGTTCAATGGTTAGAGAAGGAAACCAAAGATTCAATATTAGTAAAGGATCTCCTATGTGAAGGAATACCACTAGGATTTCACAAATTCCAAGAAGTTGGGGGTGTGTTTGTGTTGTGAGGTCTAAGAGGTATAAGGGTGCAGAAAGGCAAATTTTGGGAGTCTAAGTGGCAAAAGGGAATTTGGGGGAAATCCTTAGTGCTAAGGATTCCCACTAGTGGAAATCCTTAATGGTAAGGATTTCCACCACACTACTGCTCCCAATTTATGGAATGAAGGCAACATCATGAGTAAAAATAGAACAAGGCATCACCAAGGAATGTTGAAATGCAGTAAATTTTGAGAAAATCATACTTTGTGTAAAATCCTTAATGTTAAGGATTCCCACCACATCTCCCCCCTCTATTTTTGCACCAAAATGCATTTCAAGCAAATGTTAGAGGTAAAGGATGTTGAGTTAGGATGAACTTGAGCAACAAAGATGAAGTTTGGAAGGTTTTAATACAAAGGAAGGTTACATCATATTTGGTGGAAATCCTAAGCACCAAGGATTTCCACCAGCCAACTCTTATCCTCCATAATTGCCAAAGATGCTTGCTGTAATTATTTTCGCAGCCCAAGGATGAAAGGCAATGAAGCACCAAGTCAATTTGGTGGAAATCCTTAAAGTTTAGGATTTCCACCAGGGAAATCCTCAGTGCTAAGGATTTCCACCACATTAATCCTCCAAACTTGGAATTTCCCCTTTCTTTAGACTTACTTTCAACTTGTGAAATGAAAGACAAACCAAATGAGCAGATTGGAGAATTGTGAGACATGAATTTTAATGCTAAGTGGGATGAATTTTGTTCATTATTAATGTGAATTTATTTTCAGATTTCTTTCTCCAACTTAATGCTTTTCTCTTTCGTTTTGCAAGGTGAATTAAAGGAGGGCTGAATTGAAAATCATTCTTGGAAAATATTAGAAAATCATAGTGTTGTTGGTGCACATACCCTCCATCATCACGTCAAAAGAAATTGACACTATAAAGAGAAGCTAGAGGGCAAAGTGATGATCAAGGCATCAAAACTTCAAATGGATACTACACAAAGATAACTCAAGCCCGAGGAATCAAGTGTGAAGGAAAGGTTCATATTCAAGCTATCAACCTGTAGATTCTGATCAAAATCAAGAGTAAATTCAAGAAAGCATAGAGGATCCATCTACATTAGGACATATTCAAGGAAGATCAAATTCACGGGTTCTCGAATAGGCAAGTGATTCGAGTCAATTCCATGAGGAAATTTCAAAGGATGGAGAATATTTCAAATGTTGAGAGATAATTTCTACCAATCAAACAAGAAATATTTGCAGGTTCAACAAACGCCTTCTACAAGCCAAGACTCCAAGCACAAGATAAGCATGACGATATGGCAATTGTTTGTCTCTTCCAATTAGAAATTTTCAATTTCAAGAAATTAGTCACAACATGCAAAGTGTCTTGTTTTCTTATTGGTTGGGCAAAACATTGTAAATTTCTTATTGGCCCATGAATTGGTGCCTTCATGTTATTGGTTGTAAATTTGGCAACCCTAATTAGGGTTTGTGGGAAGGAATCTCCACCCTTGATCTTGAATTGATCTTTGCCCTTCGTTGTAATGGAACTACTATAAAAGGTGAAAGCCTTCTCATTTGTAAGGGATGAGCTTAGGGATTAGCTTAGTTTAGGAGGTGAGATTAGAGAGCTAGAGTAGAGTAGGATAGCTAAAGGAGAGACTTGATCAAATTGTTGCTATGATGCTTTCAAAGTAATGGATAGTTCATTATTGGTTCTTCATGATGAATTACTTGTTATTGCATTGCAGTGTTGCACGATTTCCTCAATCTTTCACTTGGAGTAGATTTATTTTCATGTTGAATTAGTTTCGATGAATGGAAGTAGTTGTGGATGTTTACCTGTACAACTTAAACAAATCTAGGCTGCTAGCTTCTTACGGATTGTAAAACTGCCTTGCATGGTTAGTCAATGAATATTAATACTTAACTTCAATTGGTATTGAGTCTTTGATTTGCAATCCTTTGATGGGATTGAAAAGGGGATGCCAATATGAAAACTATTCGAGTATATCTTAGAAGCTTGCACTATGTGAGTCAAGTAGTTGATTAAGCTCCATCTAGTAGTGTCCAAGTCATTCACAAGTCCTTGCATTTGATCATAGGAATAGTGGTAGTAATTAAGTATGAGCAAGTTAAGAAGGTGAGTATAGAAAATTAAAAAGTAATATTTTCACTGCACATTGTGAGGCCATATCTTTAGAAATGCATTATCATTTCTTGAGAAATAGTGTAAGGTCCCAAGTATTTACCAACATATCACATCATTTCGTTGAGCAACTATCCACAATTAAGGAGCCTTGAAATCATTTTACGATCTTACTTTGCAAGCTTAGCATGAGAGATGACCTTATATCACAAGAGGAATGAGTGTTTGGTGTTTCTCTTGGAAACATTAAGTATTTGATTTTGCACGTTGTAGTGGAAGAAAACTCACATCAACAATTTGGAATTATAATTACTATAACTAACAAAAGATATCTCAAATTCTCAAATGAAACTTCACTTTATAAGCCATATTGCTAACGAGATTTCAAAGTGTGGGGACTAAGATAAGAAAGGGATGCCCCCCACACAAACAATGGCATTTATAAAAGAATAAGAAGATGAAAATAAAATTATGGAAAAAGGTATAAAAAATATATAATTTTGGAAAGAAAAAAACTATGGATGTATCCATTGATAGAGTAACAGCCTCCAAACATCCCTTCTTGCCTATACCCTCTACTAAAGACAAATGGAATAAAAATTCCCACCTTCAATAGAGGTCCATTGGACAAAGCATTTAAAACGGACACAAGATATTGCTAACCAAAAGATTGCATGTTGCATCTATGCCAATGGTCTTTCATTCAACTTGGTGAGACCACCATATCAATAGAGAATGGTGTCAACAATCTAGAGGACACCTCTTGGTTGCATGTGGTACGTATGAATGTGTACCACACTATTGTTAGGAAAGAATAAATATGTAAAGGCCTAATTGAAAGCAATTAGAGATTCTTGGATTGAATCTAGTGTTTCTATGATCTTCGATGGATGGAAAGCTTGCAAAAACTACTCAATGATAAATGTTATTGCAATTTTCCCTTAAGGGGCAATGTATTTGAGGGTGGTTGATTTTGAAGGGGAAATCAAAGATGCGGAGTTCATTTCAAGGATCCTCATTTGACTCCATATAGATGGTAGGTCATGCAGATGCAATCCAAGTAATTATGGACAATGCAAAAAGATTGTAGGGCTGCAAGTGCATTGGTTGAAGCAAGATATGAGCACATTTTCTGGACACCGTTCACTATACACTCCCTCAACTTGGTGATGCAAGCAATTGGCACCCAAATGGTCAGTCAAAGAAATATATCAAGAAGGCAAGGAGATTCACATGTTTGCGACGAACCACCATATGTCACAAGCAATTTTTAGAGCTCTCTAAAAATTGGAATTGTTAAATATAAAATTTATTTATTTATTCATTTTTATTTGTCATGTTGAACATCAATAAGTATATCAAATTTGTAATATTTTTCAAATGTGTTATTCACATATTCTTTATGTATTATTAACTTAATATTAACATGATCTTGGATTGTTGAGACCTAATTTGATTCTCATATAATGGTTATGAGACAACTTATGAAGGTGCAAGAGGCACTGGGGCAATAGTTATTAGCAACTAATAGTGTCTATGGAAGTTCAAATACAAAGATAGGCCTATAGATAAAGTCATTGATCTTGGATGATAGTTTGTGGGCTCTTGAGGAACATGCATTGGATTTCACCAACCCTGTCATGATTATACTTTGGTTTGTTGATATAGATGCACCATGCTTGGGGGATGTCTATAATGGCATGGGCAAATGATAGAGAAAATAAAAGTGGTAATGCAAATAAATAAAAGAGAATGACACTAAAGAAACATTTTTCAAAAAGGTGGAATGAATCATTTATCATCATTGATACACGATGACCATGTCATTACCTCCTTGCATATGCCCCATCTTCAAGGTGCTATAACAATGTTGTACTTCATTTATCAAGAAGATTAAAACCATATAGAGATTCTAAAGTTGCTAATGAGCACATAAAAGCATTTAGTAGGCTCTTCGAGCATCTAGAAGTGGAAAGAAAAATGTTAAGAGAGAATTTGGCTTGTTTATCTCTGGAATAAATCTTTTTCCTTGTGTTGTTAATGACCAATTCAAAATGAACTCTAGTATATGATGGTACCTTCATGGTCAAGCTTAAATGTACCTCCAACATATAGCAATAAAGATCCTCTCATAATTTTTTTACCACTAGTATTGTTGAATTTAGTACTTAAGTTCTTTAGTTTATTTTTAACTTTTTATTTTATTGGTTTTCTCTATAGGTTGGAAGTTCTTGTGCTGCTGAACAGAATCAGAGGGGATACTCCTTTATCCACACAATGAAGCATAACCAGTTATCTTCAAAAAGAGCTAATGACTTGGTTTATATTCTTCCAATTTACATCTTCTATCACGTAAGGATTCCCAATACAAGGAGGGGGCAGCAAAACTTTGGGATGTAGCACCAACTTGGACGCAACCATTGAGGAACATGTTAAGAGTCATTATGGATGATGATAATGATGACGAAATACCTATACATGGTGCATCCAATGCAAGCAGAAGCTCTTTGCGTTCAAAATATCATGAACTCGCAGCAGCTGAAAATTCAATAGATGATTTTTTTGATAATACTTTTGATGACTGATGAACTAAATTGAACGATGAAGATAGGAGACAAATACCAATTATGATTGTCAATTTTGTAACTGTAATTTTTTCACTATTTGAATCATGAAACTAGACATATATGATATCGCTTGCTTGAACATTTTTAATTCTTGACTATCAATTGACATCAGTATACCGTATTATCTCTGGCATTTGGTATTGATCACTAATGAAGTATCATTCTGCAAAATGATTTAGTTTTACAAATCTGTATATTTCTTTAATTTATTTGTATATATAGTTATATATACATATGCACACATGCAAACCCCAAAAAGGAAATCCGCATATCCATTTACCAGATTTTCATACCCATACCCAAGCCAGTAACTTATGTTTAAAGAATGTCATTCCAGAATTCAAAAAGATATAAACAATGGAGTTTGACTAGGCCTATTTGAATTATATATAATTCATGTTTAAAATTAGACAAATTCAAAGTACAAGAACAAAAAATCTTCTCACAACCATATTGAAATCACTAAAGAAACAAAATGCTCACCAATTTCAATGATTTGTTCAACACGACTACTTTTTGAGAATCACTTTTCTTTGAAGATTCCATGAGTACAAAATTACACAATACTTGCTCTACCACAGAGACCAGGATTCAAGCTTCAAGTGAACTTGTCTGCAAAATTATGACATAATATGTGAACGTTACAAAATAAAATGAGAGTTTATATAAAAATGGAAATGTCATTTGCTTCAAAAAATAAGAATTTTAACAATAAGTTAAAACCTATTCAAAAAAATAAGGTGACTAGTGTATGAGCTTGTGTTCAAAATGTACATAAAATGGCATGTGACAGATCAAAACAAACTCAACTTGCAGTATGATCAAATGAAAATTCAATAAGTAGCTCTCTACTTTAAAAAGAAGGCTAGTCAATTGTAAAATGTTCTTTATTTAAGCATGGTAAGAAAAGTTTGTAGAGTACTGAATATACCACTTACAACTGGATATATAAGATTAACTGTGATCAGCAATCAACTAACTTTTGATAGACGTGCGTAATTAAGACACCTGAGGTGCAGGGACAATTACACTATTTGAAGCACCACTATGGCATCCTCGGTCTAGTCTAATGCCTTCAATCAACATTTTTTAAGCATGTAAGATGAACAGCCAATATCACAGCAAGCACGGCGGCTAATGTTGCCTTCTAAGAAGCTGCCACTTATCATAGGAGACAATCTTTGACAACCGATGATAATGGGCACCATTTCACATTGTCAAATGAATATTAACTATATTATCAATTGTATAAGTTGAAGAGATTAATATCACATTTCAACTGTAAGGTTTTTGAGTGAATCGGAAAACTTGTTGATCTATATTTCATTACTAGTGATTCACACAAACTCATCCCTCATGAGAATGAATGGTCCACTTAGCAGTCATTGCATCTATGTAATTGTCCCATAGGCGAAGTATCAAGACTTCCGAGGAGGCCATAAATTCCAGTACTCCTCTAACTCAAGTACATTTGACCATGGAGTTCCCCCCAAGATAAGCCCACTTAACTTGCTACCCCATTGGCAAAAAACCTACGGTAAGTGTTTGTCATGATATTTTACAACGTCTAGGTCAGCTAACAGAGATACATGAATCAAGATGCAAACACCCACAACTCAGTTTTTAGAAATGTTATGGCTTTGCTGCTAAACATAATTCCATCAATAGAAAGAAACTTGAAAGATCTGAACAATATTTTGTAATGTCTTGATATATAATAAGTGATTTAATGATGAACAATGACAGAAAATAAGAATGATATTCCATGTACAGAATCCAGCAAATCTTCCATCAATCAAAAGAAACTTGAAAGATCTGAACAATATTTCTTAATGTCTTGAAATATAATAAGTGATTTAATGATGAACAACGACAGAAAATAAGAATGATATTCCATGTACAGAATCTGGTAAATCAATTTTTACTATTTTACGTGTTAATTCTTTAGTAAATTATAAATATCACCAGGGCTGGGCAATAAAATTATCATCTTTCTGACAAATGAACACATTTCTCTGATGGTTCACAAGCTGAGGAGAAAATAAAATTTGAGAATTACTTCCCAAGCCTAGAAACATGGCCTTTAGCTATTGAAAATAAGACAAATATCATAAACAAGTCTGATGATATTGAGCTTGCAAAATTAAGAACTCATTGAGAATTCCCGTCTATAACGGTGTGACTGATTGTGACTGATCACATGCTTGAACTTCTCTTAACCACAACATCAATGCTTGCTCTGAATCTTTACACGGGGTGAATCAGTTATTCCCACACACTTTCTGAAACTTTTACTTTGTCGGTAAACTCATGAACAATAGCAATATGAACTTCTGATCTATCAGTTAATCAATCAAACATTCTAAGTAGATGTATACATGAAATCACAGAAACACCAACACAAAGAACGCCATAAATTATATGGAAACTCAAACTAGAAAAAACCACAGGGAAGCTAATTCTCATGAAATGAATGCCAGTTAAGGTGACACTAGTTAAGGTGATTTTAGCTTGAGACCATTCCATAGAAATGACTACTATTTCCCCTCATTTCATGAAAATGCTATTCCTCAGTCCTCATACTATCAATTTCAATCTCATCCTCAAGTTAGTAATGGCTAAAATTCATTTGCTATATCAAATGGCCAATATGCTCAAAATTATTAGTACCCTCCTACCCCTGCTCCACCAGACCCAACAAGTCCAATGATGAAATCAAAACCACCAAAGTTATTATTGTGGCTTCATGACACACGCCCTATTATTCTATAGTGGCCCCTACAATAATCTGAAGGGGGGCCCAGCCCATTATTTTAATAGGCTATAGGCCCCCTCTATGATAAGTTGCAGATTCTGAATGTTACGTATAGAATCTGGCGGCTAATAACCATAGCCCTTATATGGAACAGGGGCGGGCCCTACAGTTCTATAGCAAAGAGGGGGCTGCCAGATTCCTATACGTAACTAATTGGCAATACAAATAGACTCACTGCATATAGAATCTGGTGGCTAATGCCTGTAGCCCTTATATGGAACAGGGGCGGGCCCGACGGTTCTATGGCAAAGTAGGGGGCTGCCAGATTCTATACGTAACTAATTGGCAATACAAATAGACTCGCTGCCAGTATAATTAGGCTCACTACCAGAATATATGAAATGAGATTAAATCTGCCTCTGAGATCATTGTCACCAATACTCCGCAATACAGAAATGAGATATCAGTCTGGTACCAATTGCATCCATACACATGATCATCAGAACACAGATCCACTATAAACGGATTCGCAATCACTCCACATACAAGCGTCACAAAAGCCACCCAAAAAACTAACATCCTCGCTCTTCTTATACTGCTTGATGTCATCATCCCTGTCAGCCAAAACCAATTTAAAATAGGTCACACGTAAAACATTCTCGCGGTGGTAAGGAATGAAACATGAACCAACTCAATCAATATAACAGATCTTACATGCCAACATGCAACACCATCTCCAAAGCATTCAGTATCAATGGAAAAATTCAGCACATTACACGCTATGCGGTAGCTTCTTAGACCCAAAAAAATGACCAAGCTCCAAATAGGACCAAACCCAAACAATCGATCCATCATATGTTGCATGTTAAATTGAAACAGCACTGAAACGGTTAAGGACAAATATTTTAGGTACATCCTTCAATGAACACCTCTACTAATATGCCAAGGATATCGGCATTAATGACGACAACATGAAAGCATCACCTTCACATTCTATGACATTTGGTCATTAATAATGAGCAACATTCAATTTTAATCTATGTAAATGTCTGAGCAAATTATGCCAAGGGATACAAAATGTGTTTTAGGACAGCTAGGACAGAAGACCCTTTTTCAAGGATAGCAATTTTTTAAAATACAGAAAATTTTGAAATACTCATATAGTAAGGCATTTGCCATATTTATTTTGTAACCATATTATGAGACATTAGACTGTATAACAGATATAAGTATACAACAACTAACACTCAAAGCAATATTTAGATTCCTGATTTTGTTGTTCAAAAAAGTAGCGAACTTCAAATTCTTGATATAGTATCTAAGTCAATTATTGTCAATCGCAAAAGAGATTTAAAGTGCATTTGCCATGGTCTGGTATAATGTCGTACTGTGTTAATAGTACAAACAAACAATTTCTTTTTGAAATGTGGTTGGCAGGCAGGGTTTTGCAAACATCATTGAACATCCTTTTAACAAGTGTTATATAAATATATAATTGTTCCCCTGTCGTCCTCAATAAATGCCCCTCGAACTACCTCCCTGAAAAGAGTCCCTCTACCAAAAACATCATCCAAATCATTGGATTTAGGTTGTTACCTAGGAGTTTAATTTTAGCAGTCTGACCATGGTATGTTTATGGTTCAAATCAAATATGCCACAAAACTTTTAGAGCCTTCTTGAATGATATATAATAACTTATCTTCAAAACCTGGAGATAAAGTAGTCAGCATCTGATGATTCATCAACAATTGATAAATCACCCAACAAATAGTTGGCAGGCAGCTCGATACATCTTAGATTCTTACATCCACTCAACTAGGCCTTTGTTTTGAACTTCTCTTTGTCTTGATTTTTGTCAAAATTAAAGCATTCTCTTTGTCTCGAACTTAGCTCTTGATTTTTGGAGCCTTAATGAATGATATATAATAACTTATCTTCAAAACCTGGAGATAAAGTAGTCATCATCTGATGATTCATCAACAATTGATAAATCACCCAACAAATATTTGGTGGGCAGTTCGATACATCTTAGATTCTTACATCCACTCAACTAGGCCTTTGTTTTGAAGTTAGCTCTTTGTCTTGATTTTTGTCAAAATTAAAGCATTCTCATTGCTTATAGGTGCAAAGTGAGTTTTGCAATATGTCAAAGCTAATCTTGACTTTACCATACTTCATCAGACGATAACTACTTTTGGTCAAAATCAATGCATGAGATGAAAGACATTGGCATGATTGTCTATTTGGTAAAAATCAATGCATGAGATGAAAGACATCGGCATGATTATCTAAAGTGGAGACCATAGCATTATATTATAGATCATATACTGAAAATAGGAAGTGGTTATAATCCAATAATAAACATAGATACAACAAACTAACTTATCAACTAACAAGTGTACATAAACACTTTACTATAATATTAAACTAATGTTCTAATAATCCCATCTTTGACAAAACTTGGAAGATCTAGAGGTTTAGCCAATAGTTACCAAATGAATTCTAAGATGCATAGAAACAAAGAGCAACCTTCATTATATAAGACACTAGACAAACCCTTGCAAAGAGGAAAATGAACATGCCCTTTGTGGAATTACTGAATGTAATCTTCTCATATTCTGACGTGACAACTAATTTAGTGAAATCACAATCAAGCTTACCTTTGAAATACAATTGTTGACTTGAGGCATAATAGGCAAATGTTGTGAAGACAAACTCTAGCTTTTGATTGCATCTTGACAAAATGTTGAAGCATAAAATTCTGTGTCATTGATATGCAAATGGAGAACAACTTACAAATATAACAGCATTTGCAAACCTTGTCAAAATTCTGAACACAAATTAATACAGTGGTCACAAAACTGCTGTAGGAATTTGCACAGTTTATTACAGTGGTATCAGAGCCACAGACCCTGCCAGCTTGTGGGGAAAACTATTTTTGCAGGTTCATGAATGAGTAAAAGGCAGTATACATTCCGTCATCTTCAGCTGGAAAAGACAGAATCTTCAGAACATCTTGTAGTGGAAGATAGTTATTCAGTAGATGAGGATATAAGCTTTGGGCCAAAATTACAGATTGAACAAACTACTAGATTTGAAGAGGTTCAGGAACAAGCACTAGTTTCTCCAATGGCACGAAATGACGAAGCAGTAGATAGGGAAGTAATGGAAACCTTGCGGACCATTAGAGAAGGGCAAAATAACCTTGCTACAGTATTACAGCAGCTCACAGGTGCCATGCAGCAGTTAGCTCCTGTAAATAGGGGAGTACCCAGCCATCACAGTGGGGGTGGTAGCATAGCAGGATCACCCCGTACAACAAGAACTCTTACTGGGAATACAGATAGACCCTTGATGCCCATCTTTGTGGGAAATAACGCTGAAGAAGTGGCTCAACCCGCAACTCCAGCTTTGTTACTTGATAATGTTATAGCAATATATGATGAGTGGGATTTACTTCCGGATCCAATCAAACAAAATTTGACTTTTAATCAATATATGAACCAAAAGAGGGAAGCTGAGAGACCCCAACATGATATGAGGCCCAAGATGCAAAACAAGGATCTTAAACATGCTATGAACAAATTAACACTTCCCACTTTTGATGGTAGCAATAAAACTACAGCCAGGGCATGGATTCATTAATTGGATACCTACCTAACACTCAAGCCCATGACAGAAACAGAAGCTATTAGATTTGCCACGATGCATCTTGAGGGAGCAGCCTATGATTGGTGGCACCATGGACTAGTTACCCAGGATCACGAACTCATCACTTCATAAGAGGTTTTTAGCTCAAAGCTGATTACTCGTTTTGACAGGAAAGATATCGAGGTTTACTACTGGGATTTGGCCCAGTTGTAGCAGATCGGGACTTTGGATCACTATATAGATGAGTTTCAGCGGATATCAATGATAGTACCAGATATGTCCGAGCAACGCAAGGTGATGTTATTCACAGAAGGATTACAAGACAGATTTGGAGGTTTGGTCAAAGTCCTAAAACCAAACACCTTGGATGACACCATTAAGATTGGTCACGATTTGGATTCACCTACCTCATTGTCACAGCCTCCTAAGAAATCCTATAAAGGATCCACTTCTTTTAAGGGAGATAAAAAACAACAAAAGACAAACACTCCCAAATTGGATTTTGAGACACGCAATGAATTGAGGAGGAAGAAGTTATGTTTTACTTGCAGGGAGCCTTGGACTCTTGATCACAGATGCTTAGGTAAAGGCAAAATCCACTACGTTGAGGTCGATTCTGAGGAGGAAGAAGAGGTAGAAGAGCCACAGGAAGGTGATAACAGTGTGGACAGCGAGGAGGAGGAGGAAGTTGAGGGGCAGCCCGGTAAAAATAAGAAGAAACAAACCCCTACTGAGCAGCCTCCTATTTTAGCTACCTTTTCGAGTGATCCAACATGTCATCCTTTCAGGGTGAAAGGGGTTGTTAGAGGCCAGCGTATTATTTTCCTTTTGGATACAGGAGCCTCGCATAATTTTATCAATACACAGATGGTATCTAGGAGGGATTTACAGACAGTGGCCATACCCGAGTTTGATGTTAAGGTAGCTGGTGGAGAAGTTTTGAGGTGCACAGAGATGGTAGCTAGCCTTCAGATTCAATTTGATGGTTATCTTCTAGAGTCTGATTTTTACGTGGTTGATCTAAATGGATTGGTGACGAAGGTACACTCTGATACCACTTGATGAAGGGCCACACCTCCCTTACCAACTCACAACCAAGAATGCAACAATATGAGACAAAGAGAGACAAAATGCTTCCCATGCAATTTGATTATACTTGAAAATCCAATAGCAATTACAATAACATTTCTACAAGATCTCTCAAGATCCAATCCAAACCCAAGCTAGTCCAGATCCACACTCTAGTAGAAACCTCCAAGATCTCAACTTGTGCTCGCAAGCCACCAAGTAACCTCCTTGTTTCTAAACTGCAGCCACTAGCTCTTCTCCAACTTTATCCAAGATCCAAGTGTAAACTGCCTCACATTCGGCACTCTGTCTACACACTCACAAGTCCATCACAATCCTGCTATAAACTGCCTCACATTCGGCACTCTGTCTACACACTCACAAGTCCATCACAATCCTGCTGTAAACTGCCTCACATTCGGCGCTCTGTCCACAGACTTAGGAAAACTCACTCTTCACTTCCTCCTCTTTCACACCTTGAAACTTTCCAAGCTTTCCGAGCTTCCACTTCTCAAGTTTCTCCTTCTCGAGCTTCTCCTTCTCAAGCTTGATTAGAAATGCTCATATGCCTTGCTTAAATAGGCACTTACCACCCAATGCATGACTTATCCACAACCTTCTAGAATTCCTCCTACACAATATCCACAACCTTCTACAACTTCCATAACCTTCTACAATATCAACAACTTTCTACAATATTCATAACTTTCTAGAATTCTTTCCACACACCTCAATAAATGGAATGACAACCATTTTTTATTTTTTTTACTTTTTCTATTATACCACCTATGCACCTCGAAAATAGAAATCCCCTTTTCCTTTCTTTTCTCCTTTTTCCCCTTTTTTATTTTTTATTATTTCTCCTCTTTCGTCACTTTCTCTCTCCTCCACAATTTTTTTTTTTTTTTTTTTTTTTTTTTTTTTTTAAATAAATTTTCTGTTGCAAGATGCTCCTGCATCAACTGGATGCTATTTTGGGAAGACAATGGTTGAGTACTCTCCGTAGGTATACATTTGATCATGAGACTATGCAGCTGGAGTTCTTACAGAATGATAGATTGGTGATCCTCAGAGCTATATCTGATAGTAGTCCCAGGGTGATTTCAGCTCATAGGATGGAGGCTCATTTGAGACACGATGATATAGAGTGGGCTACTCAGTGCTTCATCTTGTCCAAGGAGACATAGGGTACAGGACAGCGTTATCACTGTGACATACAAATAATTATAGATTAGCATAGGTGAGTGTTCGAGGATATTCCTCCTGGGATTCCTCCAGATAGAGTATTTGAGCATATTATTGAGCTTGAAGAGGGAGCCAAACCTATTATTACTACGCCTTATCATCATCCTAGGCATTACAAGGAGGAAATAGAGAAGACGATAAAGGAGCTTTTGGACATGGAGCATATCAGACCCAGCTCTAGTCCCTTTGCATCTTCAGTAGTGCTGGTTAAGAAGAAGGATGGCACCCTTCGGATGTGCATAGACTACCGCGCACTGAATAAGAGGACTATCAAGAATAGGTACCCGATTCCTCGTATTGATGAGTTGTTGGATGAGCCTCATGGGGCAGTTTACTTCTCCAAGATAGATCTTCGCTCAGGGTACCATCAGATACGGGTCCAGAAAAAAGATGTGCATAAGACAGCCTTTCGATGCCATTACGGACATTACGAATTTTTGGTGATGCCATTTGGGCTCACTAATGCACCAGCCACCTTCCAGTCTTGTATGAACCATATTTTAAAAAAACAGCTAAGGAAGTGTGTTTTGGTATTCTTTGATGACATATTAATTTACAGCAACACTTGGGAGGAACATTTACAGCATCTGGATGAGGTTCTTGGTCTCTTAGAGGAAAATTTTCTATTCGCAAAGGAATCCAAGTGCGAATTTGGGTTGACCGAGATACTTTACTTGGGTCATGTGATTGGAGTTGAGGGAGTTAAGGTGCACCAAGAGAAGATCCAGGCAATTTTGGATTGGCCACTGTCGAAGGATGTATCAGAGTTACGGGGTTTCCTTGGTCTATGTTCCTATTATCAGCGGTCTGCCAAGGGTTTTTCACAGGTAGCTGCACCCCTCACCGATTCGACACGGAAAGGGGCTTTTTCTTGGACAGAGGACGCCATGATAGCATTTGATAAGCTGAAACAAGTGATGAGTTCATGCCCAGTGCTAGCGCTTCTTGATTTCTCTAAGCCCTTTGTTTTAGAGTGTGATGCATCGAGAAGTGGAATAGGGGTTGTTTTGATGCAGGACTGTCACCCCATTGTTTTTGAGAGCAAGAAACTTCGGGGCAGCGAGGTATTGTATTCCACATATGATAAGGAGATGCTGGCCATAATGTATGCCTTAGCAAAATTTAGAGAGTATTTGGTAGGAAGTAAATTTACAGTTAAAACCGATCATAATAGTTTACGTTACTTCCTAGAACAAAGGGAATTGAATGAAAGGCAGCAGAAATGGGTCAGCAAGATACAAGCATATGATTTTGACATTGAATATGTCAAGGGGAAAAATAATATTGTTGCTGATGCTCTTTCTCGTGGACCCCCAGTGCTGGATTGTTACGTCACTTCTGAAATTTCAACGGATTGGAGATCACGGCTACTAGTGGAGTATTCCAAAAATGCACACACGTCAGATTTTGGATGGCATACTTTAGGATGAGCGATACAAGGTACTAAATGATATTATATATTATAAGGACAGAATTTACCTAGTACCCAATTCTAAACTAAAGGACATTATGCGCACCATACATGATGCACCGACAGCAGGGCACCCTGGTTTTTTCAAAACCTACAGGCAGATCAGAGAGAGATTCTCCTGGAAGGGGCTTAAGGATGATGTTCTACAACATGTTAGGGAGTGCCAAAGTTGTCAGCAAAACAAGTCTGAGCAGGGTTTTCCTGCAAGATTACTTCAGCCCCTCCCCATTCCAGCTCAGAGATAGGAGAGCATTTCTACGGATTTCATCACCGGGTTGCCGATGGTCCAAGGCAGGGATTGCATCTTTGTAGTGGTGGATAGGTTGACCAAGTACACGCATTTCTTCGTGATATCTACAAATTGGTCAGCTTCCCAGGTAGCTGAATTGTTTTTCCGAGAGATTTTCAGACTCCATGGATTACCTAAAACCATTGTGACAGAGACAGTACATTTCTCAGTACCTTTTGGCAAGAGATTTTCAGATTGACTGGTACAGAATTGACTCCTAGCACAAGTTATCATCCACAAACTGATGGCCAGACCGAGATAGTGAACAAGTGGGTGGAAGGTTACTTGAGGAACTAAATTGCAGGACAACAGAGAGCGTGGGTCAAGTGGCTGTATTTGGGGGGGTACTGTTATAACTCCACCTATCATATGTCTATTCGGATGACTCCTTTCCGTGCTCTCTACGACTATGAGCATCTCTCTTTTATTGATTTGACTTTATCAGTCAGCAGGGCACTATTAGCCAGAGATTGGATTGAGGAGCAGCAAGACATCCTCCGAGCTCTCAAGGATAATATTCAACAGGCGCAGAATCAACAGAAGTTGTATGCTGACCAACATCGCACAGAGCGGAGTTTTGAGGTTCGAGATAGAGTTTTTCTACAGCTACAACCTTACAGACAGAGCTCATTGAAGAAAAGCGAGGCCAAGAAACTTAAGCTTAGGTTTTATGGACTTTATTGTATCACCAGGAGGATAGGGGAGGTCGCATATGAGCTGGAGTTACCTAGTGACAGTCGGATCCACAACGTCTTTCATGTCTCATAGCTCAAGAAGGCAGTGGGCCAGCAGATTGTGCCTTTAGAGAGTTTACCTCCACTTGATGAAGTGGGTAAACTTGTGTTGGTACCAGAGGAGGTGATTGAGAACAGGGAGAGGAAGCTACGCAACAGGACTGTCAGGGAATATCTGATCAGGTGGAAAGACTTGCCTTATGAGGATGCCACTTGGGAAGGTGAGTTCATATTGCAAAACCCAACGTTGAGATTGCTTAAGGGCAAGCAATACTGGAAAGGGAGGACTGTCATGTCCCCTTCTCGATTTTAGTTCCAGGCGACAGAATTAATCTATCTCCACATCCGGATAGATTAATATCAATTTGGTGCAAGATGCTCTCCAATCACAATGAGGAATTTAATTTAATTTATTCCAGAACTTTATTAAATGAAGCAAAGCTAAGTCACTTTAATGTTTTTTAAAGTTTATTTACTTTATAATAGCTTTAAGTGACTACAGGACAAAAATGTCATTTAATCCCACATTCCTTATACTTTGTACTTTCCCTCATTCCAAGGCTATATATGCACGTGTTTGCATTGGGATTAACAGACAAGAAGAGAATTTATGAATTAAATTATTCTGAGTTCTGGTTGCTTTAATGTGCCTGGGTTTGGACTGGGAGGACGAAAACCCTCTAAGTCTGGAAATCTACTAAGGAATTGGACGATACCCCAATCTCCTTTCTTCAGTGTTTACATGGAACTGTGCAAAAGTCGGCAAGTTCAGTAAGTTGCAGCTTAATCATGAAGTAAGTGCAAAGTATTATCATAGGCCTTCGATTTATCAGTTAATGTTGTTAAATATCTTTTGCTATGGTCCCTTATCGGGTTATTGAAGGAGTGTAAAGTTGGATATTACAGAGAAATAAAGAGAAGCCTATCTAGAACAATTAATGTACAGGAAGCTTTAACGTGGTAAGGCGGTAATTTAAGAGACTGGAAAATACAGTCTGAGCCTATGTGTAATTCCCCCGGTGTATGGAGAATGCTCAGCAAGTCGAGATAATGAGAGTGCAGGTATTCTGGTAGTTACGTTGGTCTATATTGATGCCATTTGAAGTGACATTGCAGTTGTTTCCAAGCTGAGAAGACATTCAGGTTTGACCAACTACCAGACGTTATTAAAGAAGGGGGATTTTCCCTCGGGACAGAACACAGCCGAGTGAAAGCTTTGAGCTTTCGAGTGCCCTTGATACGGCTAGTAACGGGTGTCGTGGTGCTCAATTTGAGGACATGGGTGGACTATATACATTCACACCAGAATACATTGTATAAATTTCTTGATGGGTCAGGTCAGTTTAAGCCGTGAAGAAGGTGACTGCAGGTTCACATTGTTGGTAGAAGACGGCAATGAAATCACTCATCCTCATTAACAGCTCGGGAAAGGAACTTCCGCTTAACAATCAAGGGAAAATCTGAAACGGAGTGTGCTCTTTGAGAAGCTACCGCTTAACCTGGGAGAGTCGGCTAAGATTTGAACAAAACTCGGTGAAGGCATCACAGCTCAATTTGACCGCAGCCAATGCCAAAAAGGACTCTTTCAGAATAACGGGTCTGTACATCAACGCCTTCTTAAGTCTTTTTCTTGGGTCGATTAATGTGTTCTGAAAATACTGTTATTACTGGCATATCAATCAGCGTAATGGATATTGTAATTTCTGATTCTGGAATTATGTTGAGAGCTCCATGAAATCTTTGGTTGGCTTTCACACTGGTGTTACAGATTAAGCGCATATTTCAGGCTCAAATTTATAGTGCCTAAACGTTTCAGTATTGCAACTTCATATGGTTCATAATTAGTACGAGCATTTGACAACTGTTTGTAGAAATGTCCCATGTAAATTTTCCAATGATATTCAGTTTAACAGTACAGTGAACACAGCTCCTGAAATGGATTAACAGTCACTTGTTTGACGAAATACCCACTGCAGTAAGATACATTTGGTAACAGTTTTGTGTCTGATTTCACTTTCAGTTTATCTCAGTGGTTCAGCTTATTTGTTCTGGAAGATGTTTCATGGTTAAACACTATTTTCAAACTGGAGAACCCGTCAGACTCAGGTTGCAATGAAGTTAGTTGAACTGGGATGTCCATTGGTTTGGTTTTATTATTAAATTTCTTACAGACTTGAGTGAAGTTGGTGAATAGCTTGACAAATTTATTACTTACAAATATAACAGCATTTGCAAACCTTGTCAAAGTTCTGAGCACAAATTAATACAGTGGTCACAAAACTGCTGTAGGAATTTGCACAGTTTATTACATACACCCTCTTGCAATTTCATTTTAAACAACAATTATTAAAAAGCATAGGACTGTTTTTTTAAAGACTTGACTTCTATGTTGCAAACTATCCCACAAGGTATGTGCAGATGTAACACCTCAAACTTCAACAATTAAATCATCAGACATTTACAATTTGAGAATTAATATGGTTTCCCTATGATGCTTGACATAGCCACTTGGGTTATTAATGAGCCTACTTTCTATGCCTACCAGATTATGTCGCATTCCAAATAATTAGCAGTAGCTAGTATCTTGTGAATCCATGACTAGAACAAAATAGATTCTCAATACCAGACATATTACTTAGCTAAACAAAATTCTCAAAATAAAAATACCGAACTTTCAAAAATTATTTGAAAAACTTCGTTTTGATTCAAATAAGGAAAAAAAAAATTTCAAAATTCAAAATATTGTAATCGTCAAAAACTAAATATAGGAGAGAGTTGAAAAATGATAATGGAGAACTACAAAAGAAAATTTGCAAAACAATACCTAGAATAAAATTTGAATCTCAACCACATGCCCTAAACCTGTTGCAATGCTTAAAAGGCACACTTCAAAATTCCTCTTACCTAGAATAATTTGTGCCTTAGACACAAGACTTTTTCGTCGTGAACTTTGAGAAATGGTGCTCACATGCCTCTTTGCACAAAATTCAGCTGCATTTGGTCAAATTTTTATTTTATTTTCAGCAAAAAAATTGGTGATTAATGTCAGCAGTGGTCCAAAACACATGATTTTGAAGGATTCCAGCAGAAAAAGTAACGAATTTCATGCTACCCCAGCTGTGATTTTGGCTGAATGATTTTGATGGATTCCCAGCAGAAAAAGTAACGAATTTCATGCTACCCCAGCTGTGATTTTGGCTGAAAGATTTGCACTAAAATAGGACCCACGGTTTCTTAAAAAAAGCTCAATTTTATGTAACGCCCTCATAATGCAGAAACACAATTTTGCTTTTGTGACTACTGAATGTTGGCAACTCAAGGTAAAATCCATAATCAAAACCCATAACTAGACTCAAGTCTTCTGCCCTTCTACTCAACCTTAAATTTCAAATAGTTGACTCGATCCTTCTCTAATTAATATCAACGTTGTGAAAAATCAAAGAATGAATTTGAAGGAGTATAATGGATTTTCTTAGGATAAGAGCATGATCATATGCTAAAAATAGCGAATAACAGCATACAAACAAAAGTTACAATCAACAAATATAACTTACAAGTGTACACAATGCTTTATCATTATATTAAACCAACATTTTTATAACCTCTAGATTATCCCAACCTTACAGTACTTTCAGATGTTTATGCAAGTAAAGGCTATTTGAGAACATTCACACCAAGAAGAGCAACAAATTGATATAGGAGCACCACCCTCAATGATCTCGTCTCCATTTGCTGCAGACTTCCTTTTAATCAAACAAGTGAATGGTCCTTCTCATGATGCTATCAACATGGAGTAATGCAATCTATCTGTTCATCGGAATGTTGAAAAAATAAACATTGCTAAACTAAAGAGAGTAGTAACAAAGACAGAGAAGCTAGAGGAAGACAAAGGCATGCTTGGGTTATTAGTAATTACTCACATTGATCCTAATCCATTGAGACCCATATCTGGGGAGAGAAGCTGAAGATGTCAACAATTAAACAGTTATTATTTACAACTTTATAGTACGTGAAATTTTTTTGACCTTGAAACTTTGAACTTCAAATTTTAAGGATTTGCAGGTCCTGTGACATATGTAACCTTTGAATTATGACAAACTGATTATCAGAGTAGACTTGTGTATTCTCTATATACATTGATTACTGGACTTTTTGTGTCTTTGGTGAGTATAAGAGAAGAAGACATCCTTCGTAAGGCACTGAAGAAGTTGATACATTTCACATAAAGGAAGAGTTATGTTTCTTTCAAGAAATCTTTTTGAGTCTTCAATAAAGTTTCTCCTTCTTTATCGCAGTGCTGATAGTACAGACATTTGATTGAAAGAATACCAACAAACAGGAGTGTGACGTGATCTCAATTGGCAGTGATCGAAGGTCCATCTAATCTCAGCATAAGGGGTAATAATTGCTATACTTTCAAGATAATTAATATAAAGATTAAGAGACAATTTTATGGAAGATTTTCTATTTCTAAACTGTTCTTGGTTGCAAATGCAAATTATTGAATGCTTATAACTGTAGTATTCAAAAGTTTCAACTGTCAAAACTGATCATCACAGGGTTTTTAATAGTCAAAGGGTTCTTAAATGATATATATTGTGGATGTAAAGAATCAGATCAGAAAATGTGATACTTTGTTGAATTTCAAAGCTGATTTTTTTCAGAATACCAAATTGGTGTTCAGTTTGACAAAATTGTAACTTGTATCTTCTGAATACTGAATCTGTGTTCAGTTTGACAAAGTTGTATTGCGTTGATTGTTGGTGCTCTCAGAGGGGATTGGAAGATTCCTTGGATTGGTAACCTATAAGGTTGTAATGCATTTAAATTGTAAGGCCAGATTAGGATAGTAGATCCTGGTGCCATTTCTCACCGTGGTTTTCCCACATTGGATTTCCACATGCAAACTTGTGTGCTGCACTCCTGCAGCTGTATCGTTTTGGTTTCTGTTGTTGCACTTTTCAGATCTTTCATTTTTCAGATAAAAGCTTGGCAGAAACTTTAAAATGTCAAAAAGGATTAGAGTTTTGTTTGTACTGCTGATTCATCCCCCACCTCCCCCTCTATTAGTAGTACTTCTGTGTTCTACAAGTGCACCTACTAAATTTTTGTGGTAGGGAGCATGTTGCTCACTTGTAACAAAACACCCTTTGAGTGCCATTGTCTGACTTACAAAACATCCAATTGATTGAAGTTGGCTATGAGAAGATAGAGAAGATTAATTCAACATGATAACTTGCTGTCAACTACACATTCACAATAAACCATTATAGACCCAACTCTTAATCACATGTAATTAAATACCATCTCCGACTTTTTGATTTTATTTTTTAACGCCCCTATAAAATGTCTAAAGAAGAATGTGATATTTTATCATGGGGGCTACTAAAACTAAATGGCTATTAGAAATTTCTGTTAGGAATATTGTGGTCATGGTGTTGTCATTGATGTCAAGAAGGAATCTTGTATTGTTGACATTGATGTCGAAGGAGAGAACTGTCATAAAAGAGGAAAGTTCCCAATGACCAAAGGCCACTAGCAATTCAAGGTAATCATTAAGATAATTATTGGGCCAACCCATGAGATCGCATTCTCCCTGTGCACATGCTGGCCAACTAGAAGATATTGCAGCAGAATCTTTATTTCTAATAGGAGAAATTAAAATAATATGAGCTAGGCTACTTCTCTAAATGAACACCCCTCCTAGCCATGTCCCCATGTATGAATAAGTAAATAAAACTTAAAGTTGCATACTTACGAGGCCATCCTCCCTCATATACAAGAAACTCTCTGGACATAAGATTATTATTAAGGAGGCTAACCCCATTTGAATATGACAATGAAACTCATAAAAATTTGATAAGATAATCACCCAGAGAAGTGAAGTGTGAAGGATATGTTTGTTAAAAGAGCAGTAATCAAGAAATTATAAGCAATTTATATAAAGCAGTGGACATGATTATAACATTGAGCAGAAAATATAATTTGAGGAGCAGTGATTATAGTTTAAAGAGCAGCAATGATTAATGAATAGTGTTTCCAAGTGTTCCATCCCTATTTTTGCTTAATTATAAAATATTCTTTATAGCCACTGAGACTTCATGCAAAGTTGAGTTGGTCAGTTAAATTTGTTATTCATATTGGTTTCATATGAAAATGAAGTGTTAGTTGTTCGTTATGGTTTCATGTGAAAATAAAGTGGTGGTTAATCGTTATGATTCATGATAACTAAGAATATTGGTTTTCAATATGATGTTATATAGAAGGAAATGGTTTAGCAAAAAGACTATTTAATTTTGAATTAAAATTGATTTGAAGATATATTATTACAGTAGTTAATTTCTTTTTGCAAGAACGTGAGGAAGGGGGAAAGCAAGAAAGGGCATGAGGGCACCACCTATCTTTGAGCTAACAGGTATGGGTCATAAACCACCTTGGTCAAGGGAAAACTGGACTAGGCAAGCAAGGGTATACTAAGTGATCACCATGACCTGAAAAAGAAATTATGATCAGCTGAAAAATCAGATCGATTAAACATATGCTCATGGAGAACACTTGATGTAATTATATGTCCCAGAAACTATGTGAATGAAAACAAATTAAAATATGTTTAATGTAGAATAAAAATCACATTCACCATTCGCCTTTTCAAAATTATTGTCCAATGGGATGAAGAAAATTAAAAGGGCATAAAGCATGGCCTTGACATTTCGAGAATCACCACATTGAATGTGTTGCTAGAGATCAAGGAGAGGATATTGGTGTTGTGTTAGACCATGTGCAATGTAGGGCTCAAGGTAAAGGTGTAAACAAAGTCACTAACAGGCTAGCAGGTCCAGCAGAAGGAGGCACTTGAGAATGATGAGGTGGAGGCATACATGTTCAATCAAATTCAAAATTTTCTCTACTACTATGACATTATTTCCATGGATTCCTTTGTGCTTGTACTGCAGTTGGTACCTCTCTACTTGTTCTACCCACCCAATAAGACAATCATGAAAGACTTCATCATTGTGGAAACGGACACTACATATAAGAAGTTTTCAAAGCAGCCACACCAGCTACCGTTATATTAATACTAAACTAATTAAACACTAAATATTATCCTTATATTTATCCTTTCTCTGTGACACAAGGTTCGGCAAGAACACCCCAAATACCTATCCAGGTTCGAAAAGGGTCCAAGTCAAATCACTGCTGAATACTCACGAGAACAGTACTCTCCATTCACCAAATCACCGGAACATCCAAAGAAGCAAAATATTAAATGAGAGTAGTTCTTTAATAATTTATTTAATCTTTTCTCTATGATACAAGGTTTGGCAAGAACACACCACGTACCTATCTAGGTTCGAAAAGGGTCCAAGTCAAATCACTGCTGAATATTCACGAGAACAGTACTCTCCATTCACCAAATCACGGGAACATCTAAACAGAAGAAAAATATGAAATGATAGAGTAGTTCATAAATATTTTATTTAACATTAAATAAATTATTATATTTTCTATTCCTATGTTTTTTAATACATTTTTTATTACCTATCTTTGAATCAGATTTTATTTTTATTCTATATTCTATATAGTTTTCTAAATATATTTTAATTTCCTGTTCAATATTATTTTTTATAAAGAATAATTAGATATAAAATATAAATATTTATTTATACATTATATAAATAATATATATAATATTCTTACATAATTAATATATAATAATAAAATTATTTGTCAATGGGGTCGTGCTCAAATGGTGAGGCCATAAGGTTCTCAGTTGGAGATCCATGTTTGAAACCCACAAAGTGGCATCCATGTAGCTTATGTGTTGACTTGAGTTGGTTAAGTGGCTTACATGACTTCTAAGTTGAATATGTTGAACGAGGACGAGATTCCCATTGTGACCTCCAACAACTTACAAAGCAAAAATGATAATAATAGTAATAATTATTATTATTATTATCCTGTAGAATTAAAGTCTAGAGACTATTTGTATATAGCCATAGCCCTACCCATGACCAAGGGCCAAAAAATTGCTGTAGCTGAACTTGTATCTAGTAACTTAATATCTTCTTATGTTTAAAATAGACTTTGCTTGGTTCTCCTAAGATATTCATTCAGAATTTCAGACATTAAATTCATTATGGGAAAAGTCTTCAATCTTCCACTAATTTCAATACATGACATTAAAATATAAGATGGCCCTAGCAGGAAAAGACTCAAAGACCACAAACTTATGCATTGGACGTTCAAACAAAAAAAAGGAAATATACATACAATGCTCCATGAAGGTATGACAGGAGCAATATGTGTGGGGGAGGGCAAGTTGAATGGATTTGAGTGGGGTAGAGAAGAAAATATTTGTTGTGAAATGCATTGCAGGCATTTCATTATGGTGAAACTAGATTGTTAACTACATCTATGGTCTTCTTTTCCCCTATTACTATGAATATTACATTACTTTTTAGTTTTTAGTTCCAAGAGTTTTCCCCAAAGTAAACCGGTGCAATTGTCTTTCACATTTTTTTCCAGATTATATAATTGGAATACTAATGAGCCTGATAGGTATTATGAAACTTGTATCCTTCAAGGTTCTACTGGATATCGATGAGGGATTTTTGAAGAATTTGTTGCATCATCATTTAGTCTGCACAAACAAAGTTACACTCATCTCAAAGGATTTATATGACATTTAAGATACCCAAGTGAGAAAAATCTTGTGGTTTGTGCATATATTTGAGTAGGGATGATAAATAAAACTATGCTGAAAGTTGCTTAGATAAACATCTTCCAATGAGATTAAATTTCATGAGCTTGAACAAATGGTTAGATTCAAATGCAGAGTTTATTAGGGTGTTACGTATGGGCAAAGAGGAAAATGGCCCAAAGAAGATCATAAGAGTCACATCAACAATGAGATCTATGCTTGCACCCAGTTCTTCTAAATGAGTTACACATTCTCTAAAAGGAGTTTGGCCATCAAAAGACAAAACATAGTTATAAGAAAGCCAAATCGGAATTGATCAAAATGAAGTAGTTTACTCCCAAGAGAATTTTGTCTCAGTTGTGAAATATGATTTTTTCAAGTATCCTTGAGGAATTTTGGCCGCTCTATTGACTTGTCTATTCTCTTGTACAAACAATGTAATGTCAAGAACTAGCAGCAGCTAAAGCCATTATCTCATGATGGTGTGATCGCTTTGAGGGAATGCTTCATACATCCTTAACTATTATGGGTAGTTTCTAGTTTTGGATGGTTATCATGGTTTATGGTCACCTGGTTGGTTGGATTAACAGCATTTTGCATTCAGATCGTACAATTAAGGAAATGATGGTTTTGGAATTTCTGGTTATTCATGTCGAAGATATGCTCCTTGCAGATGCCTCCTATGGACAGATATGAATTAGTTACAAACCTAGGTAGGTTCTTAGCTATATGGTGGAATGTGTTTGTGAGGCCAATTATTGAGGATCTTATCAATATGCTCTAAGATTTCCAGGTCAGCATTTACTGCCATTTTTAAAATAGCATGTAATTTGTTGCAATGTAATCCTTCCAAGTCTAATCAAAAACATTTTGGAAGACCAGAATAATAGATGTGTAAGATATCCAACTGCAAACCAAATGAAAATATCTAAAAAGGAATACAAAATTGTGAAAACATCAATGCCTTTAGTTGCTTGTCTTAAGGATTGGGAACAACTCCATGGTTAGCCTTCATAAAAAGCTGTAGAGAGTTAATTCATGTTTGGCAAATACAGATGCCTTGAAGGACTGTGAGGGACACAAATGTTGACATTGTATAATGCTCTACATCTACTATAACTATAATATCGGATCACATCAAACTCTTCTTTAGAAAATTCAATTAAATTGGCTCCATAAACAGTACACAGAGAGATATCCGATTCATATGAGTAACCCTTGTATCACATCATGCAGTGCTAACTGAGAGAAGTGGGATAAATTGAGTTGCCCATGCCACTAATGCCATAGTGTATGAACATCAGATGCACACTTGGTTGTTAATACATACTTATGAACCTGTCCCATATAAACAAGCTGGTACAAACTATGATCTTCAATACCATCAACAATGGTCTTTTTGGATTACTTGTCAATTATATAACATCTGTGTTTGCTAAATATGACATCCAAATAGGGACATCAGAAAGAGCAAATTGAGCTCCATTCCAGCAACATAGTACACATTGAAAAATTCTCTCCAAAATATATTTGCACATTTCATCTGCCAAAATTATGTACTCATCACCACCATTGAAGATCGCTAAATAGTAAATTTGAGCAAATCATGTATTCCTTGAACTAATCTTTTATATAGGTGAAAGGTCAAGATGCTCTAGAACTAATGTACCATGCAGACAACTTTGATTGATCTACTGGTTGTTTGGCAATGAAAGCATAAAAGGCTGATTTCTTCTCGTCCAAATGCTCTATAACATGAGCCTTTGATGGAGGTCCTCCTAGGTTGGATTTCTTTTTAGCCAAACTCTTTGCATGGCTTCTTCACGCAACCCTTTTACCACAATAATAACATACAATATTTTTCAGATCCTTCAAAGTCTCTTCATTATTCCCTTGTACTTTCTTCTGAGGTCATTTATGTTTGTTCTACATTGTGTATCACTACCGTGGCCAAATTGGTTCTTCCATCTATCCTGTTGCAAGAGCTTATTGCACACCTCTTCAAACTTCAGGTCAGCAATGGTAGATGTAATGTTAAGAGTATCTCAGCAGAACATTCACAGGCCCATAATAAGCCTTTCAATGTAATGACCACCATGTCTTCTTTTTCCATCTTCCACCCTTTGGCTAACAATTGATCACAAATATTTTTATCATCATCAAATGCTCCTATAAAGACATATTTTCATCCATCATGATTGACAAAAGCATATTTTTTTAGGAAGAAGGCCCTACTTGTCATTTTGTGTTTTTTAGGGCTGCGAACTCAATAATTTCTTATAAAATATCAAATTTTAACTAAAGCAATACACAGTTTTGACTTCGAACTGCATGTAATGTTCAACAGAAAAATCCATGATTCTTACTAGTAAAGAATACATGATTTTGCATACAAACCCTGCAATTTGTACCTGCAAAAACTTCACATGAAATGTTTTGTGCGATTTTGTACAGTACAATAATATTCCATTAAACGCTCTTTAGGCATGTTTTGTGTTAAAAGCATGTGAGTTGTCACAACCAGCAATAGATTGTAGATCTCCATGACTATCATGAAGATTTTTCCCAATGACAACTTTAATCCCAAAATGGACTTGATAAAATCTCGCCCAATAAGCTTGTCATTTCCAGCAAACATAATCTCACCTGCCCAATGGGGAGGGAATTTTCAAAATCCATATGGAGTTTGCCCAATCATGTCTATTTTTGAAATCCATATGGAGTTGGCCCAATAGGGCTGTTGTTCATCCACTTAAATAGAAAACTTTGCCATTCCAGAATCCTCCAAGTTTTGCCCCTTAACCATGATTGTAGATCTCAAATTCAAAGAATTTAGAAGCTCAGAAAATATAACTCCACCTTGAACTTTGTGCTCCATTTCAAATTGTTAATTCTCCTTCATCAAATATTTTGAATTTCTCCAACCGTTGATCTTGATGGAACTCTAATTTTTTACAAATTTAAAGGTCCAAACCAATACTATGGAAGTATTTTTTTTATGATTCAGCATATTCCTCTCTAAGATGTCAAATTAGATGTGTGCAAAGATAGCCTATCTCCAGGTATGTATACATTTTCAATTTTTCAAACTTGCCCCAGGTACACTCTTTTGATCTAAATTTTATTTCAGTATTTCTCATACATGTTGAAATATATTCGTTAATCATGTATTTATGTTTGAAAGATGATATTGCTACCTATTTCTATTTTATAATGAAGGCACATAATTTTTTTATAAGAGCAAACAATTGGTGATCTTAATTTTCTTAATTCAAGATTATGTTAAAAGATTCCCCTTATTAAAATCATCCTACTTTGATATTGAGAAAAGGGATATTTTATTTCCACATGTATTTGTGTATTTGAATGTAATATTTTCATCTGAATAAATGCATTGTGTTTTCTTTCTAATAAATGCATAAATGGTGTAGTTAAAAAAGTTTAAAAGAAGTTGAATTTGTCATATTCTCCCCAATAATATTTTTATTTAAATGACTTAAGAAGCAGAAGCGTAAATTGCTGTTGGAAATCTGATTCACGTTTTTGGTTTTCAGACATAATTTTGAAGTCATTTTTTGGCTGTAAATGATTGTTCTTACTTCTCAAATGACCTCCAAACATTTTCCCATTCATGGAATATGATTTTCTTGCAATTTCTTATGGTTTTAAGATGCCTGTAGCCTCAAAAATGCTCAGAAAACTCTAAAAATGGCCTAGCAATTTTTTGTAATTTAAAAATGGCTTTGCAAGAGCCAAAGGTTACTGTATGGTGAAATAGAGTGCAGCATTTTCACAGTGGCAGAAATATATCTCATTTGCGCACAAAATCATAGTGGAGAAGTATCTCTATTTCTCTGAACCGGTCCAAAGAGGGTTTGAGAAATCACGAAATCGGAGAACATACAAAAAGAGATTTCCAAAATCGTGAGATCGGAGAGCATACAAAAAGAGATTTCCAAATTCGCAAAATCGGAGAGCATACAAAAAGAGATTTCCAAAATTGTGAAATCAGAGAGCATAATTAAAAGGGGGTTTCTGAAATTGCGAAATTAGAGAAATTGCAAAATCGGAAAATCTCCATTTCTCATAGTCACTTTGGACTGGGTAGGGAAATCGTGAAATTGGAAAATCTCCATTTCTTACGATCACCTTGGGGTGGGTTGAGAAATGGAGAAATAGAGAAATCGCAAAATTGGAAAATCTCTATTTCTCATGGTCAACTTGGGCTGGGTGGAGAAATAGAGAAATAAAGAAATGGAGAAATATCTCAATTTCACAAAGTAAGCTTCTTTGCTTTTCCGAAGTGGTGATAAGGTAAGTAAAGGTAAGTATTAATATGAGGGATGTAATTTTGTTTTATCTTTATTTATTTAAGAGAAATAATTGAATTAAAAGTTCTAATCATTTATGTATTTCCTTAAAATACTTATTTTGCCCTTGCAATTACATTTATTTCATATTTGCAATATATTTACATTTCCAATGAGAGATACAAATCTTTACATTATAAAAGGGCTTTGTAATTAAATATTTTTTCACAAATGATAACATTTTGTGAGAATAGCATTATTATTATATACCAAAATATGATCAAAATTCAAAATGAGGGAAAAATAAAATAATTTCTCTTATTAATGTTTTCCTTTTTACATATTCTTCTACAACAAACCCTAATGTGTAATTTTTGAGTTGTGCAGGGATATCGATACATTTTCACAAAGCCCTAAACATTCTCCAAGATTATATTTTCTTTTTATTAAAATGATATCTAATTATAATACTTAATGTGTAGGATATAATATTAACGTAGACAAGCACAAATACAAAGGATTCGTCAAGAGCATGGAAGTACTTGGGAGATTAAAGATGCAATGAGGAACATAGTTGGGTTATCAAAGATCAAATAATTTTCAATCCAAAGGATGTGCCCTTTCATGAAGTTGGAAGACAATGCCGAACTTATGGATTAATTCTTAGTGCTAAGCTTTGCATTGTAATTATTAGTGTTCAATTTCATTTTAAGCTTTAGTTAGGAAGCATCACAATGATCCAAAGCTTGTATGCATCCTTTGAATTTCTATAAAGGATACCAAGATCATTTGTATTAGATAGAGAGCTCCATAGTGAAAAACATGTAAAATTACAGATATTGGATGGATGTTTATAACAATATGATTAGGTAATGCAATTTGAACACAACTCAATTGTAATTCTTTTTTTAATCAATAAAATGGTGCAGTTTCCTGTCTAATATTGGATATTGGTTTTATTGAAACTTGCATGCTATATTGTCCTCTTGGATACAAAACTATTGTTTGATAGATTGAACTCCATGAATACTCTTGATTATCAGATATTTTCATAGTACGTTATAGTATCTGTCTAATCGGCCTCCTTTAGTTGGGGTTAAATTCATCTAGACTATGGTTTCGTGTTCTAAGTTCTTTGTCCAATACTTGATCGTTTGGCCAGCCATCTCCATAAGAGTTTCATGATAAGTTCTTCCAATATTAACTCCATTTGCCCAATTGGACCTAGGGACTAGTCTTCATTGATTCATTTAAATTCGCAGTTGCATGCTAGTGTGGTTCTTTACCTTAATCATCTGCATATTACTCATCCATTTTCATTCTTATCTCCAATCATTTCAAAAGAATTCCCAAAACATTCAAAGCATTCAGTTTTACATTTGATTTTTTCTTGAGAAAGTGCTTGCCCACTTAAGAGTATCAATTCAAGTCCGCATTGGCTATTTTCTCCTCTATAAGAGTAGAGATAGAAGGTACAACCACCTAGGTCTGGCAGAGCCTGAAGTCTAGAGGTTGAGTAATTGCATTTCAACCTTCTTCGTTGATCAAAATTGTGCTGACTTCCCAGCATCAAGCAGGCAAGGCATGTAAGTTTTCAACCAATAATTTTGTGCACCAACAGATCTCATAACTAACTTGTCCTTATCCTTGAAACTTCTCAAACATTTTTAATTTTCATCAAATGTCGGTCTCTAATTAAATCTTTTCTTAACTTGTTCTTCTTGTTCATGCTCGGTGAACACTATAACTTTAGTCGAGCAATACATCACTCAATTAACACTAGAATTACTCTATAACACTAAACTTCTTCACTTCTTTATCAAGTGCTTGGTGACAATTGTAGTAGCTCAATTAATACTATATTTCTTTATCCACCATGCAGATCAGTCCGTGTAACTTGAACATAAATGATCTTCAATACTTAGTCATGAACACTACATGATTGTAAAACAATCAAACCAACATTATACTATTAGAGTCTAACTCATTCAAGTGCTAGTTGAATACCATACAGTTATCAACATTCTAACTCATCATACTTTCTTCAAATCCTCTGCATCAATCAAATGATATGGCACTCTACTAAATTAACATAATGTCTAACCAAATAAGGCTTTACATCAATGACAACATAACAACTGATATGACTCTTTAACATACAATAACATCATTATCAATTGGGGCTAACATTATTTGTGTTGCTTTAAAATATTGCATGGTTTCTACATTTCCTCACTTACAGAAGATTATACTCCATGTTTATTACAATTAGTGTTTGCTCGCTGGACGATATTTTGGATGTGTCATTGATGAACTTGCTTAGACCAAACCATTAGATGCTTGTTGATTGTTGATTGTAAGTTTGCCTTGTGCAGTCGAATAACATATTTATGAACTTCACTTTGATCGGTGCTTACACATTGATCAGTTAATACTATATTTCTTTATCCACCATGTAGATCAATTGGTGTAACTTGAACATGCATGATCTTCAATACTTACTCACAAACACTACATGATTGTAAAACAATCAAACCAACATTATACTATTAGAGTCTAACTTATTCAAGTGCTTGTGCAATTATCAACATTCAACTCATCATACTTTCTTCAAATCCTCTTCATCAATCAAATGATATGGCACTCTACTAAATTAGCATAATGTCTAACCAAATAAGGCTTTACATCAATGACAACATAACAATTGATATGATACTTTAATATATAGTAACAACATTATCAATTGGGGCTAACATTACTTGTGTTGCTTTAAAGTACTGTATGGTTTCTACATTTCCTCACTTACAGAAGATTATATTCCATGTTTATTACAATTAGTGTTAGCTGGCTGGAAGATATTTTGGATGCATTATTGATGAACTTGCTTAGACCAAACCATTAGATGCTTGTCGATTGTTGATTGTAAGTTTGTCTTGTGTAGTCGAATAACATATTTATGAACTTCACTTTGATCGGTGCTTACACATTGATATACATCGATGAATGGTGTTAATGGAATGGTAATAGTTTGAACATCTTAGATCTACCTTAGGAGATTGTACTAGCTTGGTTGATGTCGATAGCTAAACTAAGTCTAGTAGAGTCACAAAGATATCCACAATTTCTTACATTCTAAGAGTTAGATTAGATTCTCTAAACCCTTATCCTTTGTGGTTCATTGGTTGGAAGTGATAAAAGTTAAGTTGATATCCATTGAATAAATAGTTTTTTGAATAAATAGTTTATGTCCCTTTGTTATAACTAGCATATCACATCATTATAATTGAGTGAAAGTCCCCAATAAGGAGTCTTGAGGTTGTCTCATCTGATCACACAATCCATATACATTTGTTATCATATGAGCATCCTTATTCAAGAAAGAATTGGAGATTTGGTATTTCATTTTGGGATACTCAGTATTCATTCTTCATGTTAAAGTGGCATAAAACTCACATCAACACTACTTATGGCCTCAAACACCCTTAATTCAATATGATCATGTTTTACCCATGTTGAGCACTCCATCCATTGCTTGTTTTATGAATGCACTATTTATGAGCATGTAGATAGATCCCAATCTTAGACTTCTCTGCATGTTCCTATTTAAAATCAGTATATTGTTGAGGGCTCTAAAACTAGCATACACCCCATGTCATGACAATACGAGCAATGTTTAACCAAGCTAAAAGGAACTTAGATAGATATGACAGTATTCCCAGAGGGGCAACAATGCCCTTGGTTATTCGATAGTCCTTTATTAAGCTTCAACATGATCTTTTCACTCTGATTCGTGGAACCTTGATCATTGTACCCTACTAACCTTCTCAAAGCATCAGCTCTTGAGATTTAATATCATTACTTCATCTATTAAATCTGAGTACATATGTTTCACCTCATGTGCATACTCTTTGACAGACATGTTAGACTTTCAATTCTTACTATTTTAACTCTCTTATTTGCTTGCATTGAGTTTATCACTAAAACATTGTTATTGTCCTTGTATTAATCCATGCATGGGACTCTTCAAAGTTCTCATAGGCCTCGAATTCAAAGACAGAGATTCTCACATATTAACAAAACCATAGAGATAGAATAGAAACTCTCAATGACTTCATGGTGCTTTAGAGTTAGATAGACCTTTTAATCGCATTGGTGGTGTAACCATCCTGTCCTCTATTTGATCGCATTGGTCAACCTCTTAAATGGCTTCAAAGGAATTTGACAACATCAATGACCCTTGATTGTCCTTTACATGTTTTCAACAAAACTATTATTGGACTTCTATGATCGTACAGGTCCCTGGAATACCTAAACAGCGCCAACAATGTCCTACAAACTTGTTTACTGCATGTAAACTCTTTGAGTGTCTCTACACTCTTGTGTATAGTTTGAAGTTCTAGTAGACCCTTTACGTATCCATCTGATTCTGAGTGGTCCTGCGACTGGTTGACAGTGAATTATGGTTATGTTTGTCCTTTCTATTTGATCTCACTCTTAAGGAAACTATTGTGCAGATTCAAACCCTATGACATATCATTCTTTTGTATTAGGAGCGGTATTGAAGAATCCATAGATCTGAAATGACGATACTGACATGTAGAGGGTCATGTAGGACACAATGAATGTATTCCTTAACCTTAAACTTCAAACTACACAATGTAATGTATTCAAAACTTGACTATTCTCATGGAAAAACCAACTGAAACAAACCACTGAGATCTCCTAATTTTGAAGCATTATCTCACATGCATGAAATTACATGAAGAAATATACTGATATAAAGGGGTTATAGTTGTTATCTTACCTCCTTATCAATCCCTTTTTAATAGATCTTCTCACCTACCAGCCTTGAATCCAGGATTACAACATCTTGGACAACACAAACTCTTAAATGTGTAAAATATTGTATATTATTCAAGTGATGGGCCAGCAAACAGGAGCTCTTTGATCCTTAATGGTTTCTATTCCATTCTCATGGCTTCTAGAGGTACATACACCAAGTATGATTCCTTCATGAGCTGGGGCTAATTTGCTTTAATTCAAGCAAAAATAACCTACGTGAAACTTCAACAAACTTAAACTCCTCAAAATGAAACTCCCTCCAAAAGGTGTAAATGAGCTTGAGGAAAAAGGATATTTTTTATGGTTTAGAACTTAAAAGTATGCCATAAAATATCAAACCCTTTACACACCCTTACGAGTCTATTTAAATCCAAAAGCTTAAATAAGTCAACAATCACTACCCTAAAAAAAATTAAATTCTACTAGTTGCAGTTTTGAAATGTAATCAGTTGCATAAGATAATGTGCAACACTAGTAAGGATCAAAATTTGGTCAAAATACTAGTCCAGCATAACCCATACAAGGGAGATTTCAAATTTATGAACCTAAAACAAAAGCTGACCTTTGTAGCTTAAAATGAATAAGCTGATCAAACAAAGATGTGTTAAACAACAAACCAGCCAATTAAGAAACAGGTTCCTCTGGAGTCCATACGAACATTAAAAAGGAAAACAACAAACTAGCATGCATCAATCCCTCATTGAAGAAAAATAAAGATCAATTAAAAAGTCTCAACTTGATTCCCCTTTCTAAACCAAATAAAATCAAAGAAACTTGTACCTGCAACACGTATACCAAACAAAAAATCCAAATTTTAACCACTTTAAATATGGATTGCTTATCCCATTTGTGGAAAATATCAGATACAATTTATCCAAAGCAAAAAAAATTAAATCAATAAGAAAACCTAATATTTTTGTCCAAATAAAAAAATCAATAGCATGAGAGCTTAAAGAGAAAAATGGCATGCCGCTGTAACAATCTTTTAGGGCTCCTATTGTAAAAAATCAAACCAATAACCCAAAACCACTAAATCAAACGAGTGTAAAAAAAAATTAATAAAAATAAGCTAAAGAACAAAGAAAACTAAATAAATAATGAAAACCAAATAAACATAAACCTCATTTCAAATTTAAGTGTGTGCGCAACCGACTTGGTGTGAAGGTGATTTGTGAGGCATATTGTTAGGTTAATGATCTCGGTGCTATATATCAACTCCATTTCAAGTCTCACCTGGATTACCATAAACCCTTTTAAGGGCGCATGTGTAGTTGCGTGTGTAGCCGAGTTGGTGTGAAGGTGAGTAATGAGGTGTAGTGTTAGGCTAATGATCTCACTGCTGTGAATCACCTTTGGATCAAGACTCGCCTAGATTACCTCAAACCTTTTTGCCCATAAATGGGTTAGGTTGGATTAATCCATCTGTTGGTGTGCTTGCTAATATTGCTTAAGGATAAACCTATTGAAGGGTGGTTGAAGTGTAATTTTGGCAGTGCTTTGAAGGGTAATTCTGGACCTTCAGGTGCAAGATTTATTATTCAAGATTCGAATGACAACCTTGCTACATGTGGACACGAATGTTTATTGGATGGAACTAACAATGTTGCTGAAGTAGAAGTGGCTCTACTGGCAGTACAAGCAGCCAACAAGTTAGATGTAAGGAAACTACATGTGGATGCACGAAACCTGCAAAATTACATCAATCAAATTATTGCAAAATTAGCTTCTTTGGAAGATTTCAAATTAACACATGTAAGTGGTTCAGGAGCACCTAAGACACAAGGGTCACTCTAAGGCCCTAATAAAGGATCCATGAAGGCAATGAACACAATAAGGTCTACATGACCATATCAAGGCCATATTTGTCCAGATCAAGTCATTTGTAAATAAGTTGTCACAAAGACACCATAGGGGCAAAATTGGTCTAATAGGGAATCCGTGGGCTCAATATGTAAGTTTGAGGTTTGAAGTATTATTTTATGTTCCATAGGGTCTTATGAGACCATGTCCATGTAATAAAGTCGGTGGATAGGTCCTTAGTACCAAGGAAGAATCAAAATCTTCAAAAATTGTCAAAGTTTAAAAACATGTTTAAGAGACCAACAGACCAATGTTGGTTGCATGGGTAGTTAGAAGGGTTCCTGTTGGTTGGAACAGGTGTAACTAAGTTTAAATAGGATTGTAATGTGCAAACAACAGGATCCAATTCGATACATTAAGTTTGGCAATCAATACAAAAAAGTTTTTCTGCATAACGCTTATTCTGATCAGTAAAAAGGGAGTGATTTTGTGTCCTTTTATGGCAATATTAGTACCCATCTGATGATCCTTTTGTTGTAGATGAGAGGGCCAAATCTACTTTATTTTGGTTTTTAAAACACTTGATTTCATTGAGTGAGTGAAAAGGTATTCAACTTTTTGTGCAAGCTGTCCAAACCCTTACTAGGGTAATCTGCAACTTTGTAAAATGTAAATCTGCAATATAACACATGGACCAAGACCTCAAATTTGAAGGGATGGTGGGAGGAAACGCGTATTATATTCCCTCTTCTTTGCAGGAACCCATGCACAAGAATCCATGCGTATTTGATCAAGAGAAACATTGAAAAGTTGCTTCAGATTGCATAAAACCTAGGGTTGCATGGGTACACATACCCACACCCCTGGTACACATATCCAGGTACCCAAGAACCGGGTACATGTACCCCAAATACCAGGTACTCAGTGGAGAGCATCATAGCTAATGACCTTGATTAAGATTTATGAATTTTTTTCAATTTTTTATTTGTGTATCAGCTTGTCGTTTATCAAGCTCATTTCAATACGTAATCAGTTTGAAACTTTGATACAATACTGATTAACAGTAAACCTTATCACTGTTCCAGTCAGAACTCAAGAAGTTCATCATTTGCAATACATCATTGTAATACTATTTATGATCCCTTGCTCATGTTTAAAGTCTGCCTTCTCTGTTCTGCATCTAAACATTTATCATGTTATTATTACAAACATATTGCAAATCTGAAACAGAAAACAACACATTACATTTGCAAACTTTAACACTGTTCTTGTTTTGAAAAATCATTTTCATGACTCATAATTTTCAGATTTCCTATAAATGTTATATTCTATTAAAACAAAATTGGCGTACCCACATGCCCCCATCCCTGATTTTGAAAAATAGTTGTACCCATACCCCTACCAGTACCCTAACCCAAGTACCCCCGTCCTCATGCAACCTTGCTGAGTGATAAAACAGAGATATGATACTCAGTCATGATTTTGTTCACATAGGCAATTTATAGAATGTATAATGGCTATAAGGGCATGCAAGAATGAGTCCTAATTGTGTCCTAATGGTTGGAAGTCAGACGGTACACTTCTGAACCACTTCGCAACTGTCTCACTGGATAAATGCATGACTGTCACAGTTTGACAGTGAATTGATATTATGTGATTAGAGTAGGATCAAAGGGCTGGATTGGCTGGTATGCTGAGGGTTATGAAAGGTAATGAATTAAGTGTGATAGGAGTGTCCTTCGTGTGGCTGAGAAGTTGAGAATCCAAGTTGTAAGGGTAGACCAAGTAAGGTGTCAGTTTGAAGAGTGTATAATGGGACGGTCACAGTCAATCCAATGGTTCACAGTATTGGAAGAGTTACAGATGTTGTAAAGTCTTGTGAGGGTAGGGAAAATGCCCATGAAGTTATGAGTCTGATCAGAATTCAAGTTAATGTTGTAAGAAGTCAAGAAAGGCATTATGTTCATGAGGGAACATGTGTGTTCAATTTGAAAGAATAGATGGATCAGAAGTTGCCATGAGAGTTGGAGTAGATCAGAGACATTTGAAGGGTCAGAAAGCATGTATTGAGGGGACTGGGGAATAGTATAGATTCTTGGAAGTCCTTTGACAGGAAAGATGTTCAAAAATTAGGAGAAAGAGAAAACTTTGCAAACAGGTTAAGTTGATACCCCTGATTGGTAGTTTGGTGTATGTGTAGATGCTCTGCATCATATTGGTATCAGAGAAAAGGTCTTTATGAGTGCAGAAGTTGAAGGTTAAAGTCGGGGTGATTAAAGATGCCTCCTAAAGGTGCAGGTATTGCTAGGGAGATGCAAGAATTGAAGGAGAAGAATGCTAGGCTACAAGAAGCCTACAATACCCTATTGGCAAGGCTTGAAGCCTTGAAGTGTAACCAGAGAAGGGATGCAGAAGTGGGCAATGTAAGTAGTGAGGAACAAGACGAGGAGGTAGAAGAGTTCCAAGAGGCAGAAGAGGCATTACCAGTAGATCCTAAGGAACAGAGAACCATAAGTCTTCTAAAGGTAGTGAGGAATGATCAGAATAAGTAAGGGGAGACATACGTATGTATGATGGTAGCTTCAAGGAGGACAAGTTATTGTATTGGGTACCAGCAATGGATGCATAATTTCAAGGAGAAGAGGTACTTGACGATCAGAAAGCCAGATTGGCAAAAATAAAACTCAAGGGACATGTACTATGGTGGGACCATGAAGAGACTGATAGAAGGAAGAGAGGGAAGACCAAGATCACTTCTTGGGACCAGACGGTGGCCGAATTGATAGGTATTATGAAGTTCAGATGTATAAACATTGCAGGGGTTAAAACAAAAGGATCTAGATGTTAAGACATACACCGATGAGTTCTGTAAGTTAAGTATACGATCAGGTAAGGAGAAAGATGATGTTGCTAAGGTTGCTAGATATCTAGGTGGCTTAAGGCTTAATATCCAAGACGAACTCATTGTTGCTAACCCAAGGACTGTGAGGGAGTGTTACCAATGCTATCAGGATAGAGGAGAAGATAAAAAGAAGACAATACAAGTCTATAAGGAGCAGGGGTACTAGTTCTAAGGGGAAAGAATCCATCCCTCCAAGACAAACTAATGAAAGACAAGAGAACAAGGGAAAAGCTCTGATTTCAGAGGTAGAGGATAAAGAGGTAGATTTGATGGATGTAGAGGTTGAGGTGGGTTTACAGGTAGGTGTTACACTTGTAATGAAGTGCGGCATTCATCTTTCAAATGTCCTAATTTTGTGAAAAAGAATGAGAAGAGAGTTCAACTGGTTCAAGAGGATGAAGGTGATGAAGCAATCAGACCACCAAGGCCATCAGTGGATGGAGAAATGTTGATGACAAGGAGATACGTTTTGCAGCCACCTAAGGAAGACATGAGTCAGAGAAAGAACATATCCAAGACCTTGTGTAAGTGCAAAGGTAAGATCTGCAAGGTTGTCATCAATACAGGGTCTGAAGACAACTTGGTATCCTATGAAATGGTAGACAAGTTGAATTTGGTTAAGATACCTCATCCCAAACCTTATAGGGTATGTTGGGTCACTCATAATTGATCACTAATTGGGCAATATTTGGACAGAGTTTTGTGTCCTGTGATTCCTATGGAATGTTTCCATTTGCTCTTGGAAAGACCGTGGCAATTTGATAGGGAGATCCTATACAATGGTAAGAGGAAGACATACATTGTCCACAAGAAGAGAAAGAATTTCAGATTGACTTGTTTGAAGGGCAGTGATTATGAGAAGAATGGAGCAAGGATTGCCATGTTTGGGAAGAAGAAGCCACTCAAGAAGGGGAAGGTTGAAGCCAAACCAAGGAAAATGAAGGTTGTATGTAATATCCCTTGCCCAAACAGACTGATTTTAGCTCAAGGAATATTGTCAAACACTTGTATGCTGCCTTTCAATCCTAAGAAATTTAGAATGTTCGCAAATGATATTACAATGCCTCTTGCAATGAACTAATATGCAAGTGCAGTTGTTTTGATATTTTCAATGCATATACATGGAAACTAGATATGGAATGCATACCTACAGCCAACTGACATTTTGACAAACAATTGACATACAACTATAACTATTATGCTGATCATATATGCTATTAGATGTACATTTCGTCAAACAAATAGTATGCAATATGTATCTCCTTTATTGAATTCATTCTCATGTACAATGTTGCTATGAGTTTGCCAAGACAAATGGGCTTACAATAATGACTACAGTAATGTCAAAATCTGATTCTGAATTATCACAGCAAAATCATATGCCCAAAAAAATTACAATGCTAACTAATAATAGCTGCAAGAGGAACCTGATAATAGTGATGCCCAAGGATAGAGATGAATCAAGCATAAGTACTGTAGTGCGGCATCGTTCTTGCGTACTGTAGCGGCCAACAATAAATGCATGCTCCAATTTAAGCACAAATAGAACTCTTGAATTGAAGGTATCCTGAATACCAAATTCAATGGACATTTCACCACCTCAAATGGTTGCAACATTGAAGAGTTGACGTTCTCCAATGGTTGACTGAAATTAGAAACCTTAGTTTCTTCTCCCAAGCTCTTATCAAATGCAATTCACAATAATCAGATGATTAAAAATGAAGCTTTCACCTCTATTTATTCTTTTCCTTCACCCTTCTAGAAGGAAATAAAATATTATTTAATTGCATTCTCTAGAAGCTTCCCCCTTTCCAATACAATAATTAATTGTATTTTTAGAAAATGCACTCTCTAGAAGCTTCTCCCTTGCAATACAATAAATCATTGTGCTTCTAGAAAATTAAATTAACTAAATATAAAGTAACCTTTTAATTTTAATTTTAATTTTAATTTTTAATGACTTTATAAGAAATTAATTTAATCAATTTCTCCTTATTTTTTCACTTAGCCTTTGGAGAATGTAAAGGCTAAGAACTACACTGAGTTGCTAAAAAGATGGGGACATTACAGTCTGCTCTCCCTGAAATTGCTTGTCCTCAAGTAACTTCAAGTCCGGATGCTCCAAAATCTCCTCATTCTCCCATGTCGCATCCTCTACTGGCAAGTCCTTCCATTTTACCAAATACTCCCTTATAGTACACTGCCTCAAGTTTCTTTCCCTGAAATCAATGATAGCCTCTGGCACCAATACCAATTTTCCCTCATCATCCAAGGGTGGAAGCACTGTAGAAGGAACAATATGATGTCCTAGCGCCTTCTTGAGGCGTGACACATGAAAAACGTTGTGCACCTTGCTCTCCGCTGGCAAATCTAACTCATAAGCCACCTCTCCCACTTTCCTGATAATCATGAATGGACCATAGTATCATGGCTTAAGTTTCTCGGCACCACTCTTCTTGAGAGTGGATTGACAGTAAGGCTGCAACATAAGATACACCATATCTCCAATCTCAAAAGTCCACTCAGTCCTCTTCTGGTTTGTATACTACTTCTGTTGATTTTGTGCCTTGGTTATATTATCCTTGAGAGTCTTAACAATGTCTTGACTCTCCTCTAACAAATCACCTGCATTGAGCACTCTACTATCACTCAAAAGTAGATCCATAAAATGGGGTGCCTCATATCCATGTAGGGCCATAAAGGGTGACATCTGAATAGACATGTGATGAGTAGTACTGTAGCAATACTCATAGAGATAATGCCACTTTACCCATGCCTTATGTTGCCCTGCTATATAATTTCTGAGATATCCCTCCACCCATTTATTCACTATCCCTATCTGACCATCTGTCTGAGGGTGGTAACTAGTACTCGAAGTGAGCTCTGTCGCACACAAATTGAATAGCTCCTGCCAAACATGACTCATAAACCTGTTGTCTCTATCACTCACAATGCTCTGAGGTAAGCCATGTAATCTAAATATCTCCTTGAAGAACAACTCTGCCACCTGTGTAGCAGTGTATGTAGCATGGATCAAAAAGAAGTGTGCAAACTTCGTAAGGCAATCCACAACCACATATATACAGTCCCTGCCTTGGGCTCTAGGCAATCTTGTGATGAAGTCCATAGATAAGCACTCCCACTTCCTATCAAGAATTGGAAGTGGCTGAAGTAAACCGGCTGGATAAGAGTGTTCCTACTTATTTTGCTAGCAAGTGGGACACTCCCCAACATACTAAAGTACTTATGCTTTGAGCCCTTTCCATGTGAAGCGCTCTCTAATCTGCCCGTATGTCTTGTAGAAACCAGGATGTCCTACCATAGGTGAATCATGAAAAGATTTCAGAACCATCCTCCTCACTGTTGAGCTTGGAACCAAAAATATTTGCCTTTTGTAAATGATGAGCTCATTCACAAGGGTGTATCTGCTGTCTTGAATAGTTCCATCTACGAATCCGGCTGTCCACACATCCTTTGCATACTCTGCAAGGATCAAGTGTCTCCAATCCTGCGATATATCTCTCAATAAGCTCAAATGGGGCCTACGCGATAAAGCATCAGCAACTACATTCTGTGTTGCCTTAAAATATGTAATATCAAAGTCATAGGACTGTAACTTGCTCACCCACTTCTATTGCCTATCATTGAGATCTCGCTGCCCCAAAAAGTGTTTTAGGTTATTATGATCGGTTTTGAGACAAAATTTGCTACCTATCAAATATTGCCTAAATTTAGCCAAAACATGCATAATGGCTAACATCTCCTTATCATATATGTTGAAGCTCCGCTTTGGCCCTTTTAATTTCCTGCTCTCATAAGCAATAGGGGGTTTCTCCTGCATAAGCACCGCTCCAATGCCCTCTCTGAAAGCATCACAATGTAGCTCAAAAGGTTTGCTAAAATCTAGTAAGGCTAACACGAGACAAGAAGTCATCAACTCCTTAAATTTCTCAAAACACTCCTGTGCCTCAGGAGTCCACAAGAAAGCTCCCTTTCTCATCAAATCTGTCAAGGGTGTTGCATGCCTGGAATATCCATCCACAAACCTCCTGTAGAAACCACATAATCCCAAAAAGCCCCTTAACTGTATAAGGTTCACCAGTGAAGGCCATTCCACAATGGCACAAATCTTTTCAGGATCCAGGTGTACACCTTTAGCACTAATGATGTGACCCAAATACAACAACTCTGTATGCCCAAATCACATTTCGACTCCTTTGCATACAAGGACTCTCAGCCCTATATATCGAATACCGTGTCAAGGTGAACCAAGTGCTCCTCCCAAGATCTACTGTACAATAAGATATCATTGAAGAAGACAAGTACAAATTTCCTCAACTGAGGATGAAAAACCCTATTCATTGTTGCCTGAAAAGTAGCAAGGGCGTTAGTTAGCTCAAATGGAATAACTACAAACTCAAAATGGCCGCAATAACATCTAAGGGCTGTCTTCTCGATGTCCTGCTCTCTAACTCTAATATGGTGATTACCTGATCTCAAATCTATTTTTGAGAAGAAGAAAGCTCCATGAAGCTCATCTATCAACTCATCAATCCTAGGAATGGGGTACCTGTTTTTAATTGTCTTTCTATTAAGCACCCTGTAATCAATGCACATCCTCAATGTCCCATCCTTCTTCACAAACACCGTTGAAGAAGCGAAAGGAAACTTACTTGGTCTAATGTGGCCCATAGCAAGTAACTCCGTTATGGTTTTTTCAAATTCATCCTTCAACCTCTTTGGATGCCTATAGGGTGTAATCATGATGGGCTTAGCGCCCTCCTCTAACTTAGTGATGTGCTCAATACGCTGTTTGGTGGTCTACCTGGTGGAATCTCACTGAACACCTTAGAGTGTTTAACTCTAAGCTCTTCAATATCAGGAGGATATTCAGTCTTCTATTGTCCCTCCTGTGATGGCATTAACATGCACTTTGCTGCCCACTCTACCTAATCATGTCGACTCAATCTAGCCATCCTCCGGAAAGACACCATTCTAAAATCACTCTCACTGATTGCCTTAAGAATCTGTGTCTTCCCATTCACTTTAAACCTCATCTCCATCTCCTTGAGATTAAGAGTGAACTCACCAATATCATGCAACCAACTCATCCCAAGGACTATATTTGTATCTCCCATAGGCACAACATAGAAATCTGCCTTAAAGGCATAATTATTAACTTTCAAAGGGAGTCAAGTGATCTTACGATCACAACTAAGGACATAGCCATCAGCTACCCTCACTCTAATTCCCCCAAACTCCTCTATTTGTATGCCACGCTTCTCCACCAACCTAGCACCAATGAAATTATGAGTGGCACCGGTATCAACCAAAGTTATAACTTGTTGTCCAGCAAGTACTCCTCTCATTCAAAATGATCCTTCCTGCTTAATACTAGTGAGACGAGCTTCCCTAAGTTGCTCATCTCCTTCCCCATCCGTAGACTCCATTTTAGACAAGTTTTCAACCTTGTCTTCCTTTTTTTCACCATCTATTTCTTCTATATCAGACTGCTGGTCTGAATTATCTAATTCTGATTCCTCATAGTATGCCCACATAATTCTGTTAGCTTTGCCCTTTGATCTAAGAGGATAGTCATGGTTTGCATCATAGGGTCCCTTACAGTAGAAACATAATCTTTTCTTCCTCAAATCATTTAATGTTTCCTTGTCAAAAGGTACTGGAGTTTTATCTTTAGAATCATTTTAAAATCAGTCCTCTCTGATTTTTTATAAAATGGTTTGTTATCCTTACTAGAAGATGCTCCTTTGGACTGAAATTTGTTTGTTAGGACTGCATATTCCATACTTCTTGCCTTTTTTACTCCAAGTTGCCTGTTTGTTTCAATTGTGCTAATTCCCAAAAGTAAACCTCTAGATCTTTCTTATCAAATCTTTCAACCAACCTATCCACGAAGTCCTGGTACTCTGTCACCTGATTATGCTGAAGTGTTACTATACCATGGTACCACCAATCATGTCCTACTCCCTCCAAATGCAAAGTGGTGTATTTGATAGCTTCAATCTCTGTCATTGGCCTCAGTGTCAAGAATGTTTCAAGCTTATGAATCCAAGCTTGAGCTGTCATCTTACCACTCCCATCAAATGTAGGCATAGTAAGTTTGCATGTAGCCCTCTTCAGCTCACTATTTTGACCCCTAGGCCTCCTATCCTGTTTGAGTGACCTATAATGTTCTCTCCTTTGATTTACAAAGCATTCAAAGGTCATCCTCTCCCGAACCTGCAGTGCCAATAATTCGCATTCATCATTTGCAGCCATAAGGATACCTGCAAATGTCTCATCCTCAACTTCCTCTGTTGGTTCCTGTATTGGTTCCTCTCTAACAAAAGTAGGACGTGTGGGTTTGTCTGTTATTTTGGAAAAAGTTCTATGAGCTCTAGGTGATCCACTACACTCCTGTTATCCCCTTGTTCCTAATTCTGTCTATCCTATGGGTTCATGCGCTCAACCATGGTGGTGAGTGTCTACAAAGCCTAAGCCATCCACTCTTGTCCTATAACCATTGCTTTGTAAAATTCCCTTGTTTCCTAATCCTCATTCCAATTGTCTCTTGATGGGCTACGCTCTTGCTTATCACTCATGGTGTCTAGCTGCTTGCCAAAATCTTGTTCCCTATCAAACAAAGCTCGCCTGATAGTGAAAAATCTGTAAGAGCCAACCCTAGGTGGCTTGTAATTGCTAAACCCTCAGGGTGGCAGGATTTAGATCTGATACCAATGTAATATCCCTTGCCCAAACAAACTGATTTTGGCTCAAGGAATATTGTGAAACACTTGTATGTTGCCTTTCAATGCTAAGAAATTTAGAATGTTCACAAATGATATTACAATGCCTCTTACAATGAACTAATATGCAAGTGCAGTTGTTTTGATATTTTCAATGCATATACATGGAAACTAGATATGGAATGCATACCTACAACCAACCGACATTTTGACAAACAATTGACATACAACTATTATGCTGATCATATATACTATTAGATGGACATTTCGTCAAACAAATGCAACATGTATCTCCTTTATTGAATTCATTCTATGTAAAATGTTGCTATGAGTTTGCCAAGACAAATGGGCTTACAATAATGACTACAGTAATGTCAAAATCTAATTCTGAATTATCACAGCAAAATCATATGCCCAAAAAAATTACAATGCTAACTACTAATAGCTACAAGAGGAACTTGATAATAGTGATGCCCAAAGATAGAGATGAATCAAGCATAAGTACTGTAGCGCGGCATCGTTCTTGCGTACTGTAGCAACCAACAAAAAATGTATTCTCCAATTTAAGCACAAATAGAACTCCTGAATTGAAGCTCTCCTAAATACCAAATTCAATGGATATTTCACCACCTCAAATGGTTGAAACACTGAAGAGTTGACGTTCTCCAATGGTTGACTGAAATTAGAAACCTTAGTTTCTTCTCCCAAGTTCTTATCAAATGCAATTCACAATAATCAGATGATTAACAATGAAACTCTCACCTCTATTTATTCTTTTCCTTCCCCCTTCTAGAAGGAAATAAAATATTATTTAATTGCATTCTCTAGAAGCTTCCCCTTTCCAATTCAATAATTAATTGTATTTCTAGAAAATGCACTCTCTAGAAGCTTCTCCCTTGCAATAAAATAATTAATTGTGCTTCTAGAAAATTAAATTAATTAAATATAAAGTCACCCTTTAATTTTAAATTATTTTTTTTAATGACTTTATAAGAAATCAATTTTAATCAATTTCTCCTTATTTCTTCACTTAGCCTTCGGAGAATGTAAAGGTTAAGAACTCTACTAAGTTGCTAAAAAGATGGAGACATTACATTGCAAACAGGTAACTTGAGTATAGGGGTAGTGATTGGATCAATCATGTGTCCTATTGAAGCAATCAATCAGTACAAAAACTTCAAATGCTGATCCAAAACAAGATACAGAGGAGCATAACACCACAAGGCAATCAATTCATGTATCCAAGGTTAATTATAGAAGTTACAAGTGGGAACGTCCTTTCCTCCTGGCCCATATTTTATGAATGGCAGGTGTTTATCCTTTTGCTGCAGGTATCCAAGTTATTCCTAGTCCATATAAAGCAGGTTACTCATGGGGCATGAGTTCTTTTCCAGGGGTGGAAGGGTACCTTAGACACAAGGGTCACTCTAAGGCCCTAAGAAAGGATCCATGAAGGGAATTGAACACAATAAAGTCTACATGACCATTTTATGACGTAACAGAGACTATCAAAGCCATATTGATCCATATCAAATAATTTGTGAACAAGATGTCAAAATGATGCCATATGGACAAAATAGGTTTAAAAGGGAATGCATGGCCTCAATAGGTAAGTTTGGGGTTAGAATAAATATTTTGTCTTCCATGAGGTCTTATCAGACCATGTCCATGTAATAAAGTTGGTGGATAGGTCCTTGGTACCAAGGAAGAATCAAAATCTTCAAAAATTGTCAAAGTTTAATAACATTTTTAAGAGACCAACCAATGTTGGTTACATGGGTAGTTAAAAGGGTTCCTGTCAGTTGGAACAGGTGTAATTAAGTTTAAATAATATTGTAATGAGCAAACAAAGGGACCCAAATCGATACATGAAGTTTGGCAATCAATGCAAACAAGTTTTCCTGCATAATCCTTACTTTGATCAGTTAAAAAAAAGAGTCTGATTTCTGTGTCCTTTTCTGGCAATATTGGTACCCACCTGATGATCCATTTGTTGTAGAGGGTCAAATCTACTTTATTTTGGTTTGTGAAGCACTCAATTTCATTAAGTGGGTGAAAAGATATTCAACTTTTTGTGTAACCCTTCTAGGGTAACCTGTAACTTTGTAAAAATAAATATGTAATACAAAATGTGGACCAAGACCCCAAATTCAAATAGATTGTGGGGGAAAATGTGTATTATATTCCCTCTTCTTTGCAGGAACCCATGCACAAGAATCCATGTGTATCTGATTAAACAAAACCATGAATAGTTGTTTCAGATTGCATAAAACAGAGATATGATAAATCAGTCATGATTCTGCTCACATAGGGAATTTATTGAAGGTATAATGGCTATAAGGGCATGCAAGGATCAATCCTAATTGTGTCCTAATGGCTGGGAATCAGAGGGTACACTTCTGAACCACTTTGTGACTGTCTCAAAGGAATAATGCATGCCTATCACAGTTTGACAGTGAATTGATGTTACTTGTTTCGAGTGGGACCAAAGGATTGGATTGACTGGTTTGTTGAAGGTTATGAAAGCTAATGAATCAAGTGTGATAGGAATGTCCTTTGTGTGGGTGAGAAGTTGAGAATCCAAGTTGCAAGGATAGACCAAATAAGGTGTCAATTTCAAAAGTGTATCACGGGGCAGTCACAGTCAATCCAACGGTTCAAAGTATTGGAAGAGTTATAGATGTTGTAAGGTCTTGTGAAGGAATGGAAAGTGCCCATGAAATTATGAGTCTAATCAGAAGTCAAGTTAGTGCTGTAAGAAGTCAAGGGAGGCATTATTTTCATGAGGGAACATGTGTGTTCAGTTTGAAGGAATAGATGGATCAGAAGTTGCCATGAGTTAGAGTATATCGGATATATTTAATGGGTCAGTGGGCATGTATTGAGGGGATTGGAGAATAGGATAGATTCTTGCAAAGCCTTGAAAGGAAAGGTGTTGATGAATTAGGAGAAGGAGAAAACTTTCCAAACAAGTTGAATCGATACCCCTGATTGGTAGTTTGGTGTGTGTGTAGATGCTCTACATAAATAAGAAGGCAAGGCAATAAGAAAGCTGGTAAACTGTCAAATTGGGCCTTAACTCTCAATGTACATGAAATCATTCTGGAAGATTTCCAAGCTTAAGCATGGATGTGGGAAATCCTAAGTGATAATTCCACCCCTCTTTTGGCCACAAATAACTACAGCCATTTAATGCAGCATGCTGGTGACACCAGAGATGTGATGTAAGTTCATTGTGATCTATGCTGCGATGACAAGTAATCACTGGCAAGCAGATTAATTATGATGGGGAATGATTGTTTTGAGTGTCTCAAGAAAAAACTTTGTGAAAGTTTTTTTGGTTCTTTCAATCCCAATTGTGAAGTGTTCTGCAACTTGAAGAGATGGAAACTTCCTTTAATCTCACTTGCATTAAGCAGAAAAACCCGTTCCATGGGCAGAGCAAAAGGTTAAGACTTGATAATCATGTTCAATTTTGTAAATAACAAACTCATGGACAGCATCTAGTTCCTGCAGGGGGAAATGTTCCACCAAGATGAGAATAGACACAGAACCAACACAGATGTTTGCCCCATTATTATGGCTTGGGCATTGCAGTTGGGTGAAGATAAAGCCATCATAAGGCTAATTATGGAAACAATTGTTCCTAGGGAGGCACTGGGAGGATTTGATGAAATCTTAGCGAAATACATCCCAAGATTAGGAATAAATTTGGGGAACAAGCAGAGCAACCTTGAGAAGTTGAGGCCACGAAGTACTCACCATCTGTATTGTGTTTTGATGAAGATTTTGGAACAAAAGGTTTAGAAAAGCCAGGAAAGGCTGGCTGGCAGTGAAGATGGAGATCGTAATCCAGTTTCTTGATAAAGACATTTAAAGAATGAAATGCGACTCTAGGTGGACTGGAGTGGGTGACGGCAAACTCCAAGAGAAGTTCCAGCAAAGGAAGGAGGCGGGTGATGGTGGTGAGGATTTCTCAGTAGCAAAAATGAATGCTTGGCGGCATGAGCAAACTGAAGGTGCTGTGCCACAGGGTAGACACCAAGAGATGGTGGACACTCTTCAACAGTACCCTGTATCTTTTTGTTTATCTTCCACTGGTCTGAGGGTTTTTGAATGTTCGCTAGGCGCTTCTTTATCCATGTTTAAGTTTTGGTTTTTCTGTAGCTGGGCTGGGAATGTCTGTTTTGAGCTACTGGGATGGCATGGAGAACATTAAATTTCTTGTGTTAAGAGTTTTGTAATTACACCATTGCTATAACTGTTATACTTGACGTTAATGGTCCCCAAATGGTGGTTTTTGGTTTGCCATAATGGTAGATGGCCACTAGCCTGAACTATGATTACTTAGGGACCTAGGGTTTATCTTCTGCAATATAATTTTTTTCTCACTTCAAATAAAACAATCTCATTACCGAGAAAAGAAGAAAGTCATTTAAAAAATTCAAAAAAGGAATCTAATACTAAATATTACAACATTATCACATATGAAAACAACCATAGATATCACCATACAACCAATATCTTAACAAATAATAACATAAATATCCTAGAATTTGTTAAAACACAAGAAACTGATCTAGATGTGTGCAGATTCCTCTAAAAAGAAAAACTTAGCAAAACCATGGCAAGTGAGGTACCTCAAGATTCTGCACACATTGTGATGTGCTATCAACGATGCCGATGAGAAATAATGGGCAGTGTGCACAGGGAAAATATCAGGAAACTATATTTTAGCAGAACATTTTCGAAAGGAAATGAACCGAAACCATTCTCCCTAAAGCCACTGCTTCAATCTTTTCTATAACTAGCAATCGCACTTTAGGGTGCAATGGGGTATGCCGAAGAGTCTCAAATAGGAACATAATTGTAGTACATTACCAAAAACTTAAGCAGTTGTTCATAAGAAGGATTGCTCTATAATCCAAAAAGAATTGTGTTTGATACCCTTCGCCAAAAGGGCATTGGTTTTATTTGAGTTCTATCAAAATTACAATTGATCATCTTGTGATACATTAGTTGAATTTACTGTCAACTAATTCAATGTAAGGGAATGATAGTTTACAGGTATTTGCAGACCTTGATTCATCCATATTCTATGTCTAAGGAAGTGCAGCCAGTTGATGATATAAAGGTCTGAACTTTGATGCTTTCTTTTTCTCTATTACATACAATACAACAGTTTTCAAAACAAGGCTTTGAAATGAAAGTAGAGTTTCTTCCTCATTTCTTGAAGCATGGTGTATTTATGTTCTATACACGTAGTTCTGAAGGCTAGCCCAGTTATGTTCAATACAAAAATTCATAGAATGGGGATTCGAAATGAAGGTAGAGTTTCTTTTTCATTTCTTGACTATGGAGTCTTTATGTACTTACTACACATGTAGTTCTATGCAGCAACTTATATATTATCCCATTGAAAGTGACCGGCATATCCAGCACAAGCTTCAAAGACAATTTTGAGGCGTAGAAGGTGAAACATGACAAGATTGAATTGAAGCCAATTCAGAGGCCTTGTTCAAGTAGATAGAATATATTAATGTATTCATACATGATGTGACTGAAATACTGTAAATTGGAACTGCCAAAACACATACAATTACAGGACATTGCACCACCTTAAGCAAATGGAAGTAGATACAAGTGACATGTATGCCACCAAGCAACCATGATACATTTTCTGCTTTTCTATACTAATGATCATTACATTATCACACACAGAATCATCAGGAGACTGATAAAAGCAGCAGAGTTTCATGTTTTATCTAACAAAGTTTGGATGCGCAATAAAAGGGGGACTATTATTGATATGTGCAAAAAGCACTTTTTCAGAGTGAATGGTCATATCAGTCTTATGAACAGAAAATAGAGATCTCTTAGAGGAGTAAAAGAAAAGGATTTTAAGGGGTTACTATCAAGTAAGAAAAGCAAAGGTGATGGTTTCTACTGATTAAGGAGTGATTGCATGATAACAATACAGGTATGTAAGCATTCAACAACAAATAACACGGCAAAAAAACAAACCTACAATCATGTGCAAAACATTACAGCCATCAAATGAAATAGAGCAAAGATTATCATTTTCTAGGAAGATCTTCATAATATAGAAGCAACATTTGCAATGAACAGAAGTCATAGAAAGCCCACAATAATTAAAGAGGTGAATCTATGCTGAGCAGAGCATGGAACCAAAGCAATTACAATGGAGTTGTGTAATTTTAACAAACAAAAAAACAGAAGCTACAAGACATAAAGTCCAGTGCAATTGAGATAACAAGTGTAGACATGTTTTTTTTAGAATGAAACAAAAGGTCAAGAAGATTTTAGCAGACTACTGCGGACTGTTTTACTTTTAAATATAAGAGCAAGTCAACATTTTTTAAATAAACAAAGGATGTATCATTATTAACACTTGGCAAAGAAAGGAATGCCCTTGATTCATTTAAATAGCACAGACCTCATATCTAACTAAACAAAACTCTGAAGGCATCAAGTTTGTAGATAATGAGAAATAACAAGTTCAAAACAAGACCAGCATATAAAGAGAGCCATGTCTTGTGGAATCGCAGTGAACATTCCTAAAGGATGAATAAATTTGAAGACTCTAAACTCAAAAATGGCTGAATCTGTTTACTCTTACCTAAGCAACAAATGGAAGCCTTCGTAGAAACTCAGATATAGAACCGAAGATATTCATTAAACGAAGAATACATTCATAATATGAGAGAAATGACAGCAGTTGTCTGGAATGAATTGCGCCCAACAAGAGGTAAAAGTTCACGACATATAAAATCACAGAGCTGACTTCAATAAGGTAGAGCATGATGTCTACAAAGTGTAAGTGCAAGAATGATGACATTTTTAAACAGAGAAGTTCTTAATAAATAGAGGCTCATACCTTAATTAAAAGGAATTGAAGCCTACATTGTCTACACAAGTTTTTCAAATCTTTCCAAGCTTGAGAGCATTTAAGGAAACCTGTGATGGTATCTACAACATTAGACTGAGAAGTAATGAACAACCACTCAAAATTGAATTTTAGACATGGAAAAAAGGAAAAAAGAAAATTATTCAAAGCACCAGACTGACCAACACAATATGAAGAACAAAATAGATTTCGAATCCATAAAAAAAATAATCAACCTATGAGGAAATCTGCTACTCAATGAAATCACCTGCGTGATACACGTATAAACCAATACTTCTAGAACCAATTTCATACATGTTTTAGATCTTGAGATTGAGAGCTGCTCAAGATGAGGTATGTGCTACAACCTGCAGTTTGGGATTTGAGGTTCTCAGAAGTCTGGGAGAATAGTTTCGTAAAAAACATATTCTAGTTTCCATTCCCTCTTAAAAAAATTGACTGAGATGCAACTATAAAGCGAACACGACTCTGATTATGACCCAAACCATATTTCTACAGCCATGCACCTAAATAACAACTAAAATTAAAAATCAGCAACAGAACACACCAGTTTTCCGTCAACGGCTGGGAAATTTGGACATTCTGGTCAAAGCAATTCAAAATTCCTCCACACCGATTCATCTAGGCTGGAGAGAGCAAGGCAAAACACATGGAAATCAAGCAAACTTCAAATTCAAAGCCTTATATGCGGCTGGAAAAGGGAGCACATTCCAAATAAAAAAGAAGGCCCTAAATAAATATGTGAAAATGGTCCAGGGATAAAAACCTCAGTGGCCCAGCAAGCAGCTGCTTATGTGGCATGAACACCGTAAAACCTTCTTCTCATCCCAATCTCATAAACTCCTTTGTTGCCAGCGAGCAACTCAGTGGCGGGGAAATTACTCAGAAAGCCTGCCACAGAGCTCTTTTGCAACACAGCAGGAAGGCAAGGAGCTAGGAGGGAATGGACGGATCCACAGCCGTCAATGGGAAAATTTGTTGAGAAAGAGTCGGCGTAATTGGGAAAAAGAGATATAACTAGCAGTTGTACACTGATACAGGTAGCATGTGTAAAATTTTAAAATTTAAATTATAGGAAATGTTGTATATGCAATATAAATAAACTAGCACTTGTACCCCAAAGGTTCAAGAGTCACGCCGATGTCTAATATTGCAATCTTGATTTTGAAAATCATTTTTTATTTATTTTTAATATACAACTTTGTAAAACCCGATTAAACTTTTCATCCTTTGTGTCAGTCCTTCAACCAAATTGTTATTGGAGGAGTCTAGACCTAGGCTGTTATTGGAGGAGTCTGTACCTTGTGAGATGTGTTTAGTAAATAACTTAGTTAGAGGACAGATGAAGGTTTGAATTTTCCTTATCCAATTGTCATTGCAACTAATTTGGCCTTTCAATTTATTGATGGAAGTTAAGCTTGGTTGAATTGAAATAGAGTGTTATTATTCATAGAGTTGATGAAGGAAGTTAAGCTCGATTGAGCTGAAACCAAGATTCTTAATACCTTTGAGTGCATTTGCAACTTAAAGATATAGGAGTTTTTCAGAACTGTAATATAAAAGTTGCGCAGACACATTTACTTTAGTGCATGATACAATGACAGTAGAAAGAATGGAAGGCCTAAGGAATATGACAATACACAAAGATTATGCCACAAAAATAAAACCTCTACACAATGCTAGATGTTGGGTGACAATTTCTAGAAATGCATGTTAAGGTCCCAATTTTTGTGAGTGCCTATGAGGGATTGAAAAAAAAATGGTTCCTTGAAAAATAGTTTTTAGCCTCAAGTTGTTAAGTTTAACATAGGATTCTATGACTCAGATGTATGTGCCTCCATCTTCACTAAGCAACTCAATACTCTATTATCTACCCAATACTGTATAATCTTATAAATCATGAGTACAATGAAACCAAATGGACTGCATAAACGTTCTTGCAGTATAAAAAATAAATATTTCAAATAAGATATATCTATTCATATTTCTATGTATATTAAAAGATTTCTTGCAAAGATTCTCAGTCTATTTGAAGTCAAGGATGGAGCGGCTGACTATCAGTGACAATGGATTCATCTTTATGAGCTTCTTGACCCAAATTTCCAATTAGCTCATTGTTTTATACTTTACATAATAGTAAGTGGAGAGCGGATGACTATCAATGACAATGGGTTCATCTTTATGAGCCACTTGAATCACATTTCCAATTAGCTCATTATTTTATACTTTACACATTAGTAAGTAAACATTTTATTTAAGTGAGGAATTGATTTAAGTGAAGACTTTATTGAAAGTAAAATATCCCAAAACCTGAAAAATAAATTCCAATTGAAGATGAACTAAATACTCCCACCCATTCCCTAAGCTCACAAATTTCTAAGTATTCACAAAAGGTCTTCAACATCCCGAGGAAAGATCACAAAGTGCATTCTTGATTTAAAACTTCAACATCCCTCTAAGAATTCTGCGGCTTTAGAGGATGAGAAAACAATACAAACTTTCAACCATCTATAATAAAATAAATCATACTCTATAATAGCTCTGACCATAGTTGCCAAAAACGTGACATTTGTTGTTGTTTCACATTTTGACGACAGCAACATATTTCAATGCAAGAAACACGCATTTTTGAATGCCAAAAATTAAAGTTCAAAAATTAAATTATATTTTAAACTTATTCTTTTTTCTTTGGCTAATATCTAACTTTTAGGGATTTTATTAATTAATAAAACACTTTGTTTCATTATGAATTCTAAACTGTTCCACTAAAGTTTAGAAATTCTCTTAATTAACGGAACTTTTTGTTTTATGGCGAACTCCCAATTGTAGTAATTAAAGAAAAAAATTGTTTTATGGAGGAATTCATTTAATTTTACCACTGCAATGTAATTTGAATATAATCTATTTGGAAGATGAAAAAATATTTAATTTTGTATTTCATATTTAAAACTAAATATAGTTAGGCGTCTCATTGGAGGGGCTTGGGCTCTATTTTTGTGGAGCAGGTGGCTCCATGATAATTTTTTAGGGGGAAGGGGTAGGCGGGGCAGGCTAAAGGCTTAATTGGAATCTTTTCCTACAAAATAGGAGCCCCAAATTGTAAGCCCCCTCAATTTGAGTGGGTGAAAATTGGGTGGGGCTGGATTTAGTACCACCTAGGTAAAAATTTTGCCATTTCTCAACTACCTACACTTCATTTTCCCAACAAAATTGAATAATCTTACCAAACAAATTTATGAAAAAATATATTTTTTATTTTTAAAATTCATGAGACAACCAGCTTCCTCAGATTATTTTTTTAAAGACGATTCATATTCATAGGACCACTTTCCTTTTTAAATATTCCTAAAAAGTCTCAGCGGCATCCACTCTATTTTTTAAAAAGCCTGTGCATTAGGTTTCTCGTCAAGTGGCCTTGCTGTCTGATTTCTCATTTTTCATTTTTGGTAACATAGGCTCTCACAACTACAAGCTAGTTGGGATCTACAGTACTGATCACCAGATAAGCCCTGCTATAGTCAAACGTATATTTATGAACCACATCTACTTGGCCAAGAAGAACACTCGAATTGATACCTTCTTCTTCACTGTAAATCTTGACAATTCCTTTGGAATCAAAATAATTACCAATTTGTGGACAGATTTTAGTGGATTGAAAAGAGCCTTCCACATCTAAAATGGATTCGGATTCCTTCAACACTTCTCTGATGGTGGGTCTTTTAGCTGTCAATTCCTCAGCACATCTCAAGGCCAAAATTAAGAACTCGTCAAATACTTTCAGATTGTCTAGTCTTAACACAGGATCGATTAAATCCTCTTGTAAGTATTCTACACCCTTAGTTTCCAAGGCATTGCTCACCAGTCTAACTATGTATTTCTGTCCTCCTATAGAGAGATGTGTCATTATCAACTCCAACAAAACAATATCAAAATGGTACACATCTCTTTTCTCACTGAGTTTTTGGGTCATGCTACTCTAGATCCAAGTAACCCCGCACGAGATTTAACTCCATATGTTAGTGGTAGTCTTCAAATTGGTAGTGTGACCAATGCTTCTGATGCTACTCAAGGCTGAACAAGATTCAACTGTGAGTTGTACTGGGTAGATTTGTTCCTTTCTCATTCTATAGCCGCTAGGAGACAAAGTTGAGACCCTGTCCTATTTAATATAGAGTTATAAAATTATAAATTAATACTTGTATAGTTCCATTCACCAAATTTAGCAGTCTTTCCATTAGGATGCATCGTCACTTCGATTGTTGGATGCTACATAATTGAAGTTTTGACTTCTTATCAAGAATAGTTATTTCCTCACCAATTGAGGCTATCTATCAATCATGATGCCCCAATCATTATGCACCATGAAATCAATGTTTGGGTACTACATTAAACATAAATTTTGAGTACTCATCCATGAGGACTATTGTTAAATTTATTTAAAGTGGTGATATCATGACTAGACTATAAATGGTCTTCATTGGTGAGATGCATAGTAACACGGGGACGCGTCCCCCCCCTTTTTGCCCAACGTCTCGGAGACTTCAACGCACCGGAGACTTGGGGACTCCGTCTCCCCGTCCCCAGCTGTGCCACTAGATTCCACCACCTCCACCGAGGATGGGGGACATCCTACTATTCACTATTTGCAAATTCAACTATTTATGTTTAATGTTCGATGTTCCAATTCAATGCAATGTTTCAAGTATTCACTCTTTTACATCTTTACATCCTATATTGCAATACATATTTTCATAACTAACATTTTTAAATACCATATGCATAGATATATACACCCCTCTTGTCCCCTGCCGCCGTCCCCCCACCGTCCCCCCGCCGTCCCCAAATTAAGGCCCCTCTGTCCCCTCGTCCCGGAAACTTGTCCCCCCGGTTCGCCGTCCCCCCGTCCCCCAGGGTGGTGTAACTATGGTGAGATGTCAAAACGTCAGTGTATCATCCAGTCATCAGAATTCACAATACATCAATGGCTGAATAATCCTTTTGGTCATTTGTGAATGTTTACAAAAGTATTTGAATATAATAGAAGAAATATTGTATTTGAACGTATCTGAATGACATTCCTCATAAGAGAGTATAGGGAAAGCCTAAAATCTGCAACTTTGGCATTCAAATTCTCATCCAGCAATATGTTAGTGGACTTTACATTTATGTGGATAGTGAGTGGATTAGCAAGTTCGTGCAGATAGTTCAACCCACTGGCAGAACCCAAAGCTATTTGTAGCCTTTGTGCCCAGTCCAACATAAATTAATGTGATATTGAAAAGAAGAATTTAATAGTACTCTTGAAAGCAGAATATAATGAACGTTACAAGAAATCATTGTTCAATGACATATCAAATGATTCAAGGGCATTCATTGTGTGGGTAGGAATGAAATTTACACCATTGTAAAGGCCCAAATTCTTGTTATAGCTCAGTACACATACAAGTTTTTCCATTAAGGACTATGTTATGTGGTATTTGCTTCTTGGTCAAAATTTTCTTAGATAAAGTATGTATGTACTGATTTGTTATTGTCTTGTGATCCAATCTGATTTTCTTAATTGTACGCATATAGATCACTATATTGGTATGAATGGAATTCATAAATGCTTATTATTTTAGGATGCTCGGATGGGATAGTTATTCAAAGACAGATAATCCTTTAAAAGGACATTTTCCAATTGCCCCGCAACCAAGGTTAGGTCAATAAAAATGTTGGTAGTACACAAATATATATACTGTAAAAAACTGGTGGTTGGAAAAAATAAGCAGTACAAGGGTCACAACTTGTGATCCATATCACTCATTCCGATAAGATAGAGTTGGAGAATTTAATCTAATAGGTAGTTCCTATCCTCAAAATTTGTGTTACATTATTTTAGAAACTTGTTTTAATACTACAAGGCAATCCTACCCAAGAAAAAGACATCCTGAGAAGTTGCGGCATTAATTCTCTAACTTTGCTCATCATTTTTTTATTGCAGCAACTTTGGTATGGATGCGGGCTTAGCAATGAAGGTTGGAATACCTTCACCAGCCATGATCACAATAACTTTCTACCATTTTCACTCTTCGAACAATACAAAACATTCATCATCGTCTCATTCTTCTCATCCAGTCTTCAATTAATTATTCTATAATCTTTGTCTTGGGAAGTAGTTGGATTCTTCCAAAAGGAATTTGCTAAAATTATCAAGGCAATGGTGAGAAAAATGGCCATGGATCTGAATCCTCCTAAAAGATATGGAAGTGGAGTATACCATATAGACTCTGGCGTTGGACCAAGAGGGGCTGCAATATCTCTTTTATAGCTTTTCTACTCTTCAAATACCGGTTTTACTTTTTTTGATATATTCATGGAGATCGAAAGAGCACTGTTTACATAAATGCACATGCCTGACTTTGCATGGGCCATTTCCTTAAGGCAAAGGAGGAGCCCACAGAATTTTCTTCTTACTTTAAGATTGAGTACCTATCCTCAACTCTGCTGGAAAATCTCATAATTAGCTAGAACTAAATCTACACAAGCAGCACATAGCAACTAAACCCCAAACTCTTGTTGCTTCAGATGAGAAGTTCAGTTAAACATTAAAAATTAAAAGCACCAAATCGACTATTGAATTTCTATAATACCAATGATTACATTATAAAATGTGTGTGAATAAACCCTTAGCGTACAGTACATACCTGTTAAGAAGCCACCGCCCAAAATCAACTACAGTGAGTGCTCACGTTTTTACAGCTGAAAGATGGCAGCTGAATCTTGCAGCATTCTCAGCTGAAGCTGCGTATACCATATATATAGTTTCTCTTGACAGTAATTTTTCCATTACTATTGGTGATGCTAAAGCTTCAAGCGGCCCCAATGTTTATCTCCTTGTCCAGCTGTCATTCGCAGGAGATGACAACACACCACATAAATAGTAAGGTGTTGTCAAGCAGCTTTGTTGCCTCAAAAGATACAATGAACAAAGTGTTGTTGACTATGTAATATGCTCGCAAGAATATGTCGCAAAGATAAGTAACTTTGAGATAGAGGACTGCCCCATGGAGCTAAAATCTGATCATAACTCCATTTTGATAAAGGTGGCCACTCACTTTAAAGATCAACATGTTGTTTCAAAACTTTTACAAAAGAGGAAGAGGATTCCGATCGGCAAAGTTTTAATGACACAAGAAAATCATGTTACTTTCCAAAACTCTCTTTTGCGGCTGTCTAGAGTTCCGAGAAACCATCCTGAGTCTGATAAACAACATTTCATGGACAAGGATAATCTTGTTCTTACTATCATTAAAGCACTGAAGGAGTGTAAAAGATCTAGGGCCACAAGAGAAGCCAAGAACACTTTTCCGGCTAATCTGTGGTTTGATGAAGAATGCAAAACAGCAAAAAGAAATTGGAAAAAGAACATAAATAAAGAAAGTAGAAAGGAGTATGATCAGCTGATTAAAAAGAAGAAAGGAGATTATGTAAATAAGAGAAGAATCGAGTTGATTAATCTTGGTAAAAACAACCCCAAAAAGTTTTGGAAAGAACTTCAGCGGAGAAAAACTCAGATAGAGAACAACATAATAGGAACCAAATGGTTGGAATATGCCAAGACTCTCTACGGGTGTGATCTAGGAGATCGTAGAACCATGGAAACAGAGACTACAGGGGAGTTATTCAACGAAAAAGATATTATCCAAGGCATAAGGAGGTTAGCTGCCGGTAAAGCGCAAGATATAGATGGGCTTCAAGCTGAATACTTAAAATGGGGTATTGAAACCCTCACACCACACATCACTAAAATTTTCAACAGTGTCAATAGAGAAGGTTTCTCTGTAAAATGGACAACAAGTGTGGTGATCCCACTCCACAAAAGTGGAGATATAAATAATCTTTCTAATTACCGAACCATCATGATCAATCCACTTTTTGGCAAGTTATTTGGCAGCTCGGTAGAACAAAAAATCAGCAACTGGGCTGAAACAGAAGGCAAACGTGCAATAGGGCAAGCAAGCTTTAAATCGAAGCACTCTACTATAGATCATGGCATCACTCTTAGATACTTGATTGAGAAAGTTTGGGACACTCCGGGGAACGAGGCTTTTTGTTGTTTCGTGGACTTTAAAAAAGCATTCGACACAGTGCCACGTAATAAATTATGGGATAGAATGAAAGAGTTGGAAGTTCCTAAAGAACTTAGGTCAACAGTTTAGAGATTATATGAGCGGGTCAAAGCTAAAATCAGAACGACAGAAGGGCTATCAGAAAATTTTGACAGCAACATCGGGGTTAAGCAAGGGTGTCCGCTATCTCCAACATTATTCAGGCTCTATATTGACAAGTTAAAAGAGTAGATAAACAAGACCAATGGTGAGGGGGTGCAGCTAGCCCACTTTGTGATAAGATTGCTCTTATATGCAGATGATCTCATAATTCTTGCTAAAACAGCTAAAGGTTTGAAAGAGCACTTGACAGCACTATAAAATTTTTGTCATGAAATAGGAATGCAAGTTAACACTAGTAAAACCAAAATTATGATCTTCTCGATGAAGAAGAATAGGGGCATACAAGACGAGTTTCTATTAGAAAATAGCCCACTTGAGATTGTGGAAGAGTACAAATACTTGGGCATCGATTTTCATAACAAACTCAACTGGGATACTTGCAGATCAAAAAGGATCCAAGGGGGCTGGAAGGCGTTATACTCTTTACAAAACAAGTGCAGGAACGTAGAATTATGGGATTGGACGACCATGAAAACTCTTTTTGGTTTGCTGGTCACTCTGGTTATTTTATACGGATGTGAAATGTGGGGAGGTAGTATATCCGAACAGAAATGGCAGCAAGTAGAAAGAATTCAAAAACACTTCATCACATGCAATCTTAAAGTCAAGACCATAGTTCCGTATGAGATCCTTTTGGCGGAGGTGAGTTCCTATCCATTAGAAGTCGTTGCTTTGGTCCAAATGATAAGCTACTTAAAGAAAACTCAAGGTCTGGAAACACATTGTTGGCCCAAGTTGATCATAGAGGAAAAACTTGTGAGGCAGAAAAGCACATGGATGAAGCAAAATGACAAATGGATGCGAAAATGGGATATCAAAATCCAAACTTGCCCGGATAACATTACAGAAATAAAAAAGTTTGTCAATGAAAAATTTCACAATATTCTGTGGACAAGACGCATAGGGCGGAAAAAATCCTATTACATTAAAGAATTTAATACCACTTATAGTCATGATGAAAAGGCCTATATACGAGCACCTATTAACTAGAAAGCAAAAATGTTGATGGCACAACTTAGAACTAGTTCACATCAACTGCGATGTGAAACTGGTCGGTGGCAAGTTCCAAAGGAAGAGTGGGCAGACAGAACATGTTTATTTTGTAATATGGGAATAGTTGAGACAGAGCAGCACTTTGTCAAGGATTGCCTGGCTTACAATGACATCAGATCTGGTTATACAAAAATATTGCAGAACAAGGACTTCAACTATTTATTCGAGGAAGATCAAGTGAAGAGAGCAGTGGATTTGATTACCAAACTTCAGAGAAGGAGAGACAAGTTATCCAAAACTTTACAACTGACTAGTTCCGCTCCTGACTCGGGACGGTGATCGCATGGGTCCCATAGACTACTTTAGTCTCGTGGACGTCATTAAAATCTATCATATCATATCATATCAATCCTCTGTGCCTAGGGTTGGCAGGGTGGACATCATGGAAACACTTCAAAATCCTTTTCTGATTATTTCCTGGCACTACATATTTTCAACGACTTGAACGGAACATTTCTCGATCAAGGATCTCGTAGTAAATAGCCTATCGGCTAATTATACAAGTTTTAAAATTAATTATTACTATCATTTATTTATTAATGAATAACACTAATAATATATATACTATCAATTTTGAAATATTTTAATTATTAGTCCCGCGTACTAATTTTTTTGTTTCCCCTCGCAGCTAATTTGCGCAACCCAAAAAAAATTACTAAATTCTAAAGTTCAACAAACTTTATATTTTTAAATTAATTTATATTAATTTATTATCTTTTTCTAATTGGTTCGTTACATTTTTTGTGGGGTTTATTTTATTTTCTCACTTCAAAAAATACAATATTTTCTATCATGCATTAATGAATTCATTAATTACAACTCTATCTTTTCCATATTTGTGACAAGTTCATTATTAATTACAACTTTATCTTTTACATATTGGTCACGAGTTCATTAGATTTATAAAATAATTACAACTTTATCTTTTGCATATTTGTCACAAGTTCATTAGATTTCTAAAATCATGTTTTTATCTTCCACAACAAAAATAATGTCTTATCAATATTAATATCACAATTTTTACTTTTCAAAATAGTTTTTAAAAATGTTAATATATTTTAAATTATTTTAAAAATTAGTTTTATATAAATCAATAATTATTAAATTTATTTTTTTATTAAAATATATTATTGCTATTAAGAGTTGTATTGCTTTATATATATAGACTTTAGTATATAATAATTTAAAAAATTAAAAGTAATTAATTTCTAAATTTAACTTATGTAATAAAATTCTAAATAAAAAAATTTCTTGTTTAAATATTTGTTAATTCAAATCTCGTGATTTTACAATGCATTACATTAAGTTGTATATTTTTAGACAATGGCTAGTTGCCACATTATTCTATAAAACTAAAATTTAAAATATTAATTAAAAATCTAAATTAAATTTGCTAAAATTTATAACTTCTCTTTTCAAAATCATAATTTTAAATATTACGTCCAATTTGTTTCCCTAGAGGCAGGGACTCCACTCTCAAAGAGCTCTTGTTTGTAATGCAATGTGGATAATTATTAATTAAATATGTTATAAAAAAAATTATTTATTCAATCCATTGTGTATATAATGACATTATTTAAAGGAAAAAATTTAGAAATTATGATTCAAACTAATCAAACTATGTTAAAATTTATTTTTTTCAATATTAAACTTAACTTTAGTAATTTTCTAATTAGAACTTAAAAGTATAAGTGGCACAAATTATGAATTGTAATTTTAATTAAGTCAATAATAAATAAAAACATTTTTTTTTTTTTTTTTAAATTTTATACTTCAATATGTCTATATAAAATGACTAAATTCTTGAAATATCTAAAGATTGACTCTATATTTTGTACATGGAAAAATATTGATGACTATTTGTAATTAGATAAAAACAAATTCCCTTCATTTCATAAAATGTGTTTTATGTGAAAGTTAGTAAAACTAACAATCGCATGCTTTTGTACATGCAATGAATGTGCCGATAGGAGATGAGATTTAAGAGGAAAAATGTAGAATGAATATTAAATAATGTAAATATTATTTTTTTTAAATAAAAATACAAAAATAAGAAAGTTGAAGATTAAAACATCGATATAAAATTTACAATATTTAAGAAATTTGAATATTGCTTAAGAAACATGTTCAATAATTTCAAGATTATACAATTAAATTCAATTTATCAAATATGAAAAAAAAAAAAAAAAAATCATTTAAAAAAAAACCATCAAAAATTTTATTACTAAAAATTAATAAGAGAAATACAAAAAAATAAAATAATAATAATACATCTCTAACAAATATTCTATTGACTAAATAAATTATAAAAATTGAAAAAATAATATTTAAAGAAAAAACCAACCTAATATAAAAAAAAAAATTTAAACTAAAACCTAAATCAATTTAAAAAATCAAAAGTTTAATGAATAGAGATCACAACATAATCTAATGTGGAGATCACAACTAATTGGTTTTTAAATAAATAAGAAAAGAAAAAAAATAGTTAAAAGTAGATATTTAAAATATAATCTTATGTAAACAAATTAGATTATTAATAATTTTTAATTTAAATAACATAATATTTACTAAAATCTTTTAAATAGATTAATAAATATTATTTATTTAAATTACATTTATCAAATATGAAACAAATAGTCATTTAAAAAAATCTATCAAAAAATTTATTATGAAAAACAAAACAAAAAAATGTCTAACAAATAATCTATTGACTAAATAAATTATAGAAACTAATATAAATAATAATAATAATAATTTAAAAACTAAAATCTAAATCAATTTAAAAAATCAAAAGTTAAATGAATAGATCACAACATGAGCTAATATGGAGATCACAACTAATAAATAGAAAAAGAAAAACAATAATTAAAAGTGAAGATAACAAGTAATAAATATATAAACAAGAGTTAGAAGTGGAGAGAGATAAAAACTACTGGTAAATAATTAACAGGAAGTATTTTCAATTTTTCGGGCAAACTGACAACTTTCCCAGGCAACTTGCAAATTTTTCGTCAAAAATTTAATTTTCGAGAACAAAGTTCCCACAAATAGTCTATCAACTAAATAAATACTAGATAAAAACAAATTCCCTTCATTTCATAAAATGTGTTTTATTTAAAAATTAAGTAAAATAAATATTAAATTATTTTTCTATTATTTTCATTTCATAAAATGTGTTTTATTTAAAAATTGAGTAAAATAAATATTAAATTATTTTTCTATTATTTTTTAAGTTTGTTTTTTATAACTAAAGGATATCTTCAATTTGCCTATTTAAATATACATAATCTAACATTGAGTTTTCAAGAATTAGACATGTAATCTACTAAATAATTTTTTAATTGACATTAGAGTTTAAACTACTAGTTGCACACTTTTGTGATAAGCTATCGATAATAAAATTAATTTTTAAAATATTGGAAAAAAAATAGATTATAAATAATTTTTAAATTTAAATAACATAATATTTACTAAAATATTTTAAATTAATTAATTAATTTTTTTTACATTTTATCAAATATGAAAAAAAATCATTTAAAAAATTCTCATCAAAAAAACTATTATAAAAAATTAATAAGAAAAATATAAAAAATAATATGAAAAAATTAACATTCTAACAAATATTCTATTGACTAAATAAATTATAGAAACTAAAAAATAATATTTAGAGGAAAAAAATTCAAAAAATTAGAAAAAATAAAACTAAAACCTAAATCAATTTAAAAAAATCAAAAGTTAAATACATGGAGATCACAAGTATTTTTTTTTAAATAAATAGGAAAAGAAAAATAATAGTTAAAAGTGGGATTTAGTTGTGAAACGAAGAGAGGAGAAGATGAAGGAAGACAGTTCGCAGTTACAATCTACTTGATCGTATCGGCTCTCTACTCGCATGAAAAGAGAAATTAAATTCCTCCACAGTGACCCTCCTCCAGGAATTTGTGTCTAGCCTACCAATCAGAATCTTATTAACCTTCTTGAAGCTCATCGAAGATTTTTGCAGCGGCGGGATGTCAAACCCTGCACTACATCAAAGGCACTGTCAATGATGAATCTAAATTCAAAATGAGGCTTGAAAAGGTAGAGTGTGTGTTTGGAAGAGGAAAAAATGGTGATTCAGAGATGTCGGATCTCAACATGCCCTCCACATCACCAGTGTTGTAACTCTTTCACTAAACTCGCATTGAATCGGCATTCTTTTGGCCTTTTAACAGACAGGGAGAGATCAACAAAATATGTGAAATGTGCGAATAAATATAATCAAAGTAGCAAAAACTTGTAGCCATCAATGATGATGATGTCTAGACCTATACAGAGTCATCAGGCAGTTAACCACCAACCCGGGTAGCAGCCAAGAACATCAATACAAAGAATTAGCAAAGAAGTAGAAAAAATTGGGATCTAGAACATTGAACCTTTGCATTTCAGTGCTTCTTCATTAGTAAATATTCAGTTTTCGAGTAAAACATCAAATTCGTTTGAGGTTGGGTATGATGCTGTCAAGAAGAATACTAAACATCAGGCAAAGCACAAACATCATATCAATAATCAAAATGTAGACGCGTCCACTCAAAAGTTGATAGTAAAATCTTTGGATAAATTAGGGTTTTGACCAGTGGCGAAAGTCAACAAAAACTACAGAGATGGTACCAAAATGGAAAAGAACCTGGTCTTTACAACCCAATCACTAGAGCATTATAAGGCAAATCAAACATAGGCACCCCCACAAACAAGTATAGGAGATATCTCCAAATCAAGCGTTGAAGTGACTTCGAAAAGTTGGTGCCCTAATGTCATTTTTCCACTACTAGCTTAGACAAACAGACTTTCTTTTCTAGTCATACCAAATATGCAGCACACAATAGTTTGTCTCTATATTCATAGCAGAAAGGATTTCTTTATGAACCTAATGTTAGGATCCATGGCGCCAATCTTCAAGAGATAGATCATTCTAAACCCAAACCATATCCCAATCTTACTTATATCCCACCACATTGCAGGAATGGATCCCCCAAATCTCCTTGTCATTACCCCGGTCAATCCCTCACAAATTCGCAAAGACATAATGTTAAATTTGAAGAACTGATCCTAATTATTAGCAATCAGGTCAGCGAAGAACGATGGCAGGAATGTCAGAATGTTGGTGTATTTGCGTACTGGAATGAGCCAAAACAAGAAATAACTAATCTCATTAGCTGGTTAAAGGAATTTTGCAAAAATCAGGTAAGTATCTCTCACCATTCAAATAGATTGATATATATATATATACACATTGTAGTAATGAAGATGTGAAAAAAGATTTTCTCTTTGTCTCTGATTACTATTATAAAGGTTATGGTGTTAAATTCATTGAATGGATGCCAGATTGTAAGGAAGATTAGTTAAACTTCTCCATTCCAACCTGAATGTCCATTCAATCACTACCTCCTGAACTAATGCATTTAGAGATTCTTAGGAAAATAGGACAATCAATTGGTAATTTGGTAGAAATAGAAGCATCCTACAAATATTGTAATTCAGTTAAATTTTTGGTTAATGATAAGAATAAAAATCTGGAACACAATACAATTAAGTTAATCTCAAATAACTCTATATATAAATTGAAATATTGTAGATTTAAAGGTAAAATATCAAAAATAATGAGAGAAAGATTTCATATAAAACTTTATAGCCCACGTCGGATCTTACATATATCTTCCCTATGATAAACATTGGAAATAAAAAGGAAAAATGGGGAAAGATCACAAATGAGGTTTCATGTTTGAATTCTAGTAGGATTATAACAAGGAAAGGAGATACAAAAATAGAAGATGGTGAAATCAGATCAGAAAAATACAATAACTACATCTGTAATGACAGGGAAAGAAAATAGATGCATACCAAGTCACAAGGAAGATTAGAAGAAAGAATTGGAAATACCACAAGAGACAAAAGGAGAAGATGCTCAAAGCTTTGAAAAGGAAAAGGTTGTAACTCTAGAAAAAAATAAAGAAAGCATTCAATTGATAGACATGGAAGAGTGTAAAGGTACTAATCCGCAAATGAATGTTGATACTCTATATGAAGATCAAAATCATAAAGAAATAAACAGAAATAAAGTAGAAATAACAAAAGATAACATATCTAGAATAAAAAAAAATAAGGACAACCATCAGTAGTAAGAAATTAAGCAAGGAAAAGAGGAAAACTCAAAAAATGAAGATAATTAGGCATACAAGCTGGAAAAGGAAAATACACAGAAAGGAATCAAGGTTCAAGGAAGAAAAGAGCATGGAAAATAATAAGAAGATTCTTGAAGAAACAAAAAACAAACTTCTTTTCTCTGGAAAGTTTCCAAAAAGAAAAGAAAAAAATGCAAAGTGGCCAAAAGAAATAGTGGAAACTCCTCAGCAAAAAGGGGTAAAGCAAGTCAAAGAGAACACAAACAATAAAAAAGAGACAATAAAACTATGTACCAAATTTTGGCAGACACTAAGCACAACTCAGAAATCACTGTCCTATAAGATGAGTGAACACTATATAGAGGAAAAGGATGAAAGTAAGACAAAAGGTACTATAATACAAGATTTACAAGACTTCCTGAATAAGGATGCGGTCAAAAATGAAGAGATGGAAATGATATTTTTAGATGAGGTGGAGAAAGAGAAGTTGGAACGATTAATTGATGAATTGATACAAGTTTTTAATTTTGACAATATTGATAACAATTTTGAATCACAAAAAGAGGATTTATTACAACAAGTATTAAAAATAAGCAGAGATAATTACACATTTGAAGATTTGAGAAGAGATATGTTACTCATTGAAGATGAAGATAAGAGTCATAAAGATTCACAAAAAACTGAAATCGAAACAATAATAGATCAAGGAGATGATATGGAATTAGATAGTACATGGGACAATATAGCTATAGCAAATAATATACACACATATAATCAAATAAAATTTGCAGAATTAATAATGAAAAAATCAGAAAATGAAGAAAAATGTGAGAAAGAGAGCAAGCAATATGAAAGTGCTTTAAATGCAGAATAGAATATAGAGCAACTGGGTATTTGGATGAATCAAGAAGGGATAAATTCCCCTAATTATGGTAAAGTTAAAGAAAAAAGAGGAAGGAAGTCACTTAAATAACTCAGAGAAGCAGATGGGCAGGCAAAAGAATAGCAAAAAATTAAAATAGTTACTTAACATAGGGAAGGGGAAGATCCTTCCCAAGGCAGTATGAAGATCACTACCTAGAATGTTGGGGGCTTAAATGCACCTAGCAAGAAACAATTACTAAAACATAACTTAAAACAATTTGATTCTGAAATTATAATGATATAAGAAACAAAATTGAAAAAGGAAGACGGAATTAAATTAGAAAAAAAACTAGGTAATTGGAACATTGACTTCCACCAATCAAGAGGAGCTTCAGGGGGATTAGGAATGATTTGGAACCCCAGGAAAGTAAGTCTAAATTTAATTCAATTTAATAACTCTTAGATGAGTAGCCGAATTAAAAGCATTAAGACTAACCTACAAATAATATTAATAAACATATATGGTCTGATACAAAACATAGATAAAAAATTATTATGGGAAGAAATGAGTGGATTTATAAAAAACCATAGTAATGAATGTATTCTCATTGGAAGAGATTTTAATACTATCATAAATCTAGATGAAAAATTTGGAGGCATTCAGTATAGCTCTCAAGCATCACTAGAATTTAAAAAATGGATAGATAGTAATAAACTTATTGATATTTCGATTAACAATGATAAATTAATATGGAATAATAGAAGGAAAGACTTTGCATTTATAGCTGAGAAATTGGATAATTATTTTTTAAAGGCGAATTAAGTGAATTAGATTTAGAATTACAAGCATCAATACTTCCTATAGCAGGATCTGACCGCTTTCCTGTTAGAATCAAATTTAATGAACCCACTAAACCTATCAAAAATCCTTTTAAATGTGAAAAAATGTGGTTTCTAGATTTAAAAAAATTACGGATCTCATAAGAAAATGGTGGAATCAAGGCAATTTTAAAGGCTCCAAAATGTATAAATTTGTATCTAAAATGAAAATGATGAAAGAAAATATATGTAAGTGGAATAAAGAACAATTTAACAATATATTTAAAGAAAAAACAGACATAGAAGAAAGAATAAAACAATTAAACATAGAAGTAATTAAAAAAGGTATGAATAATGAGATATTTGTCTTAGAAAAAGAACTACTAACAAAGCAGGAAAACATTCTTGAAAAGAAAGAAGTATTCTGGAGGCAAAAATCTAGGGAAAGATAGCTAGAAGAAGGGGATTGTAATACTAAATATTTCCCTAACAGTACTTTGTACAACAGAGCTAAAAGCAAAATTATTAAAATTAAAGAAGAGTCAAGCTCCATTATTGGAAATCCAAAAAATATAGCTAAGACATTTGTAGAACATTTATATAAGCTACTAAATAATTTTGATAGTCCAAACAGGTTAGCTCGAACAAAAATACTTGAAAACATAGCAAAAGTGGTCTCTCAAGAAGATAATAAAACATTAAATGCACCCATATCATTGGAAGAAGTCAGAGTTGTGTTGTTCAATATGAATCTTGACAGTTCTCCAAGACTAGGCAAATTTCAGGCTTTCTTCTACCAAAAATGTTGGGATATTACTGGTATTGATCTATGGAAAACTATTGAAGCATCGAGAAATGAGGGTTCGTTACTATTAGAAATTAATAACACCTTTCTCACCTTAATACTCAAAAAAGATTACCCTAAAACTCTAGGGGATTTCAAACCTATAGCCCTTTGCAATACCACGTACAAAATCATATCCAAAATTCTAGCAATCGAATGAAACCAATACTACATAAGATAATATTAGAAGAACAAATAGGTTTTGTACTAGGAGGATCAATTTTAGATGGGATACTCATTATTCAAGAAACACTACACAAAGCCAATAAGAATAAAATGGAAAGCATGTTCATGAAATTGGATATTTAGAAAGCATACAACATGGTTGATTGGAGATTTCCATGCAAAACACTAGAAGCCTTTGGATTCTCCAACTAGTGGATTAATCTTATATACCAATGCATTTCAACAAGTAAAATTTTAGTGCTTATTGATGGAACTCCTGAAGGCTTCTTTGATACTTCTAGAGGTCTTAGACAAGGAGATCCTCTATCCCCATTCCTCTACATCATTATGGTGGAAACTTTTGGTAGAACAATTACCAAAGCCCAATCAGATGGTAAAATTAGTGGTATTTTAGTAACTAAGAATAAACCTAATATAACCCATCAACAATATGCAGATGATACTATTCTACCAAGAGAAAGTACAATAAAAGAGGCCAAAAACTTCAAATTTATTATTCAACAATATATGGAAGTGTCTAGGCAAAAAGTGAACACAAAAAAATTAGAAAAAAATTTCATAAATACTAATCCTGAAAGAGAAACCCAGATTTGTAATATTTTGGGGTATAAAAAAGGAACTTTCCCATGCAAATACTTGGGAATAGAATTAGAAAAATGTAACAAAACAAATAAGGATGGTACAATATACTGGATAGAATGGATAAGAAGATAAGAGGGTGGAAAGCTAAATGACTCACAAAAATGGGTAAAATTATAAAGATCAAAGCAGTTTTAGCAGCCCTTCCAACCTACCCTCTTTCTTGCTTACCTTTGTCTAAAAATCTGAATAAGAAGATTGAGGCAAAATTGAGAAACTTCTTCTGGAATGACAATGAAGAGCATAAAAAATTAACGCTCATAAAATGGGAGAAATTATGTAAACCAAAGGAACTAGGAGTTATTGGTCTCAAAAATTTAAGCTGGCAAAATGAAGCATTGCGGGCCAAATTGACATGGAGCTTATTCACAGAAAGAAACCAAAAATGGGCAAAAAAATTCTATAATAAATACCTAAATGCAGCTGATCCTTATTCCTTGTTTAGAATGAGGAGGCTTCCTAAAGGATCCAAGAGTTCAAATTTTATAGTTAAAATTAGATCTCTGATTAGTAAATATCTCACATGGGATGTAATGGGGAGGAAGCTTTCTTCTAGGAGGACTCTTGGGATGGGCATCCCCCGATAGACAAAATGAATATTCCAACTAGTCTTAAAGAACAATTAGTTAAAGTATGGGGATGTAAAATCAGAAATTGTAAAATCAAAAAAGATATGAATGGAAGTATAAGTTGGGAATGGGAAAATTTAGATAAAATTGACTTAGAACCAATAGTTAAAAAGGTTTATGAAAACATCATTAATCAGAGGAAATTAAAACAATTAGGGAGGAATGATAAACTCATATGGGTAACATCAAAAGATGGAAGGTATAATTTGAAAAATAGATATAAAGCAATTATTCAGTCTCAAAGATGGGAAGAAGTGTATACTCCCCTTAAATTATGTTGGAATTCTTCCTATCTATCAAAGGCAAGTTTCTTTTTGTGGACCGCCTTTCAGGACAGGATTCTAATTGCTGACAGACTAAGAAAATTAGGCATTGAGGGACCTTCAAGATGTGCGCTATGTAAGAATGACAATAAAGATACTGATCATCTATTATATAAGTGTTCATATACACAAAAATGTTGGGAATGGCTTCGACAAATGTTGGGTTGGATTGCACCATTGCTTGAAACTCTGACCAATCTACTGAAGGGTTGGCCCACCAATAGTAGGTTGTATCTATGGTAATATTTGGAATATTTGTCCATCTATCTTTGTTTGGGAAGTATGAAAAGAAAGAAATATAAGAATATTTCATGATCAAGAGGTAACGACTGGTGAGATTACTAACAAAATCGAAGCATGTATAGCTAAAACATTAAACTCTCACCTCAGAAAAATCTTAAAAAAAGGAAGGAGCATTTTTAGAATGGGACGGTCTTATGAAAAAAAGTTGGAAAAAGCTAATTAATCCTCCACTTATATATAATCAAACAAACAAAGAGGCAAGGAGAAAATGTAGGTGGATTCCACCCCCGTTATGATGGATCAAATTAAATTTTGATGGAGCATCGAGAGGCAATCCTGGTATAGCCAGGATAGGATGCATCATTAAAAATGACTCTGGCACATGGATAGCTAAAAGGGCTAAAGCGATAGAAGCAACCACTAACAACCTTGCAGAACTAGAAGCCCTTCAAGAAGGTATCAAAATTTGCCTAGATCTAAGTATATCAAAACTTATTATCAAAGGAGATTTGCATATTGTTCTAAATGCTAGCAGAAAAAGGGAGACACCTAATTGGGTACTAAATTCCAAATTGGAAGAAGTGCTAAATCTCTTGGACCATCTTGAAGAGACTCAAATTATGCATATTTTCTAAGAAGAAAATAACGAAGCAGATCAATTAGCAAATAAAGGAGCTGATGGGGAAATTTTTTTAATATTTAATTGTAAGCAATCTAATTGGAAATAATTAGTAGTTTGAAACAAAACTGGATAATATAACTATAATTCGTATTAGATAAAATAATATAGTAATGTAACTAGTAAATATAGATGCATATATTCATATATGAGCATATAAATACTTAAAATATAGATATTCATGTATACCACCATGAATAAATAGAGCATTGAATCCTCTTAGTAGCCAAAGGTGAAGTGGGAGATAAAGTCAAAAGGTCTTTTCAAAACATAAAATTTGGCAGAAACAAATCTAACAATTATAGTAAGCAAAGGAAAAGGCAAAAAAAATTTAAGGCTAAGGTATAACACCTCTAATCCATCTCAATAAAGGACAGGTTTATATGTCTAGATAAATATATCTTACAAATTTGAATATCATAAGCATGTATAAAGAGTAAAGGACTAGAGTATTAAAGAATTGATAAATCAAAACCTTATGCACATAGATAAGGAAAGGGAAATGATAAATATGTTTTAAAAATGGTCACTTCAAATTGTGTTAATTATTTCATATACTTTGGTTGGTCTAATATTACTAATATTTGTGGAAAGAAAGGTTTCTTTGATTTGCAGGCAAGTAAAAGGAAAATAACTAAAGGTATAAGAAGTTGCGAATAACATCTTAAGTCTAAGTGTAGAAGACAAACAAAATTTTGCAAGGAGATTATTTCTAGTAATATTTGATGTAATTATTGGAAAATCTAAGATATCATTATATAGTAAAATATTGGGGAATGGACCTTTTAAAAGTGTATAATATGTTGGAATTTACAATTGGGAAGAATACTTTCGAGAAGGGGAGAGGGGGTGGGCAGGTGAATCAAAAGTATTAAACTTTAAACTATAAAACTCTTAACTGAAATCATTACATGCATGTAACATTTCTAATTAACATGAAAGTAAAGACATGCATGAAAATAGATAACACAATATTTGATCACCCAGAAACCCTCCAAAATGAGAAGGTAAAACTAGGTTGGGGATGACACCCACAACTTATCACTGCAGCAATATGTAACTTGTCAAGGTTACAAAGTTTGACCATCAGTAATGGTCTGCCCTGTGAGAGGCTTGCCCTGTTAAAGGCTCCAACACCTTGTCAAAAGTGTACCTTTCTAAAATATGTACAAAACGTTCACTTGGAATGTCACCGTGTTAAAGGATTTACAAAATGGCTATTAAACCAACCTATCTTCATAGGATTTTCATTCTCCTAATACAATTACTAGAAAGTATAGTAGAATGTGTTGACCCGATCACTTACAATCTTCAATTGTTGATTTTAGATTGATGTTCAGTCCATTCTAATCTGATCTGATATGATTTTGTATGAAGTGTTGATACTCTATTTTGTTGTTAACTGATCTAACAATTCCCCTATTTTACTAAGTCACCTTGAATGTACTCTTCACCCTTCTGTTCTTTGCTCTATCATTCCTCTCCTTCTCAATTCTCAAATTATGGAGCTTTGTCCCTCTTAAAAGGTTTACGTGACTTAGGGTTAGGTATGAATCTACGGCTGAGATTCATCCATTTTGCCTCTTTAGCATTACAATTATTTGATTGGTTGCATGCAGAGTACATAGGAAATCTAATAGATTTGATCTTATCTTTAAGATTTGAAATCTGTATATTAGTTGTCATGGAACATGATTTGCATTTGAGTTTGTGAAGGCACAAACTCATATGTCAATATTGTGTCACTTGGCACTTGTTGATTATTGATGCTCGACACATAGAGAAATTATGTCTTGCTCGACACCTATAGTTTACTCAGCACATATACTAGCTCGGCATATATTAGTCACTCGAAAGTTGAAACTTGCTCAGCACTGTCTATTTGCTCAACATCTGAATGACTCAGCACATATTGAATTTTTGGTTCGGCACATATTGTAACTCGACATCAACTTAGAAAGTTTCTCAAGTGTGTTGACACTCAATTGTCAAAACCTATCCCCCTTTGACATGAGTGTCAAAAACACTTAACTATACATGATGAATCTAATTTCTTCGAGTATAATATACATTTTGTTCGGCATATATACAAAACTTCAAAATTGTTCAAAATTTTGTAAAAGACTTTATACCTCAAAATTTGTAACTCCCCCTGAGTTGATGTGCCTTTTCTGTATGCAAAACTTCTCATGCTAGATTTGTCTCATGTTGATTCTTATACTCTTTATCTATGCCTTGCCTTATCATTCTTTCTCTATCTACTATGTTCTAACTCTTCAAAATTTGTAACTCCCCCTTTCACATATCTTCCCTTGCAGTTATAATTTCTTTTTGCCTTTTCTATATCTCCCCTTTAAAATTTATCTCCCCCTTTTTGACACTTATGTCAAAGGAGTCTATATATTAACTGAATATTTTTCCAAAAAGGATTTGTTCACCTCCATTACTATCCTTAGAGCAACATCCCAGTTCTGTAGTGCAATTTCCAGTGATTTTATCTGGATGGCTAACTCTGTTGCAAGGTGAACTAGGCCTTCTAATGTAGAAAGATTGGGGTCTTTCTTTAATACATTTTTAGCATAGGCTAGTTCTTTTTGCAAAATTTCCATGTGTGGGGTTATGGTAAATTGTATCTGGATTAGTTTGGCCTTTGTATTTGCCTCATCTGTTGTTAACATGGCTAGTTCCTTCTGAGTGTGAAGCATAGTGTGAAAATGCTTTTCACTCTGAGATGGATCTCTTGGTAGTTGCATAGCAAATAACTTCAAGTCTCTTTCCAAACTCATAATCCTTTGGCTAGTTTTCTATGTGAAGATGGAAGGATCACATAGCTTTGTGTACAATGAGAAAATGTTCTCAAGTACTTCCTTCACTTTTTCAATTTTCTTAGCCAGTTCAACTTGTGAAAGTGCAATTTTAGTAGAGATTTTCTCATTTACCTTCACTTGAAATTTCCTTTCTAACCATTCTAGTAGTTTGGCATTTGTATCAAGATCTTCATTTTGCACTTGGTCCACTATATTTGAAAGTTGTTCCATAATTTTCCTTGTTTCATCAGGTGTTTATAGGCTGAAGGCATCTAGAAAGATGTCCTTGATTTCATGTAAAGATTGCATTTGCTTGTACTCATTTTTGAGTATTTCCCACTTCTTTTTTTCTCTCTAATGCGTCTTGCATTAGATTGATCTGCTTATGAGTAATATTATCATAGTCATACTTGGGTATGACTATGTCCTCATCTAATGCAAGGTCTCTATAGTGAAGTACCCTTGCTACTCTTGTTGAGCTCAAGCCTGGTGCAGATATTTGCAGTGGCATGGCATCAGTGCTCGGCTTCTAAAGCATTGTTGGAGTCCATGTTGTAGGCAAATTTACCATTGTGTGTATTGCCTCTTGCTCCTTCTCCTTAGGACTTTCCCCTCCTCTTCAGATCTTTCCTTATCAATTGTTGTGATCTGCGGGGTTGCACCTTGTACTTGTGTTGTAGAGATAGATGAATCTATCTATCATGTTTGCTTCCTTGTAGGCTCTTTCTCCTCTGTACTCTATGTCCTATGTTCAATCATCAAGACTTGAACTATGGAGTCAACATATGCATATGTGTCTACTGCTATTTGCACTGTTGGTTGTCCACTTGTGGCTATAGGGATGTGAGAAGGTGGTTCTTGTGGATTCACCTTATCCCTTGTTATTTTCGCTACAGCCTTTTGCAATTCTTCCACACTGACCAAAACTGGATTTGTACACAATTGTGCTTGCAATATAGTTTGGTAAAGAATCTTTTTGAGATCCTTTGCAGTCAATGGATTGATGTTCTGACCAGAGTTGTCAGGGACATCCTTTACAGTTATTATATTTGCAAGTGTGGTGGTATCATGTGGAGGGCTCAAGGGTGGTAGTTGTGTGTCTTGCACACTCTGTTCTTGTTGCTACTCCTTAGTAGTTGGCACTTTATCTATCCTTTGTTGTGTCTCCTCCACTGTGTTTTCCCTTGACTCTTTCTCTGCTTCCTCCTCCTTGTCATTCTCTTCTTCTTCCTCTTCATTGTCTTTATCTTCAAGGGGATCCTCTTCTCCTAGTTTCACTATTGTCAATCCATATATCAACTTCCATATCTTTGTTGACTTATTTCCAACATCTTCAATGTTATTTTGAAGAATGTTGAAGGCTCTATACTTGGGAGAGAATTTTCTCCCATGCTTTTTGCTTGCTTTAGTGATCTGACCTTTCATTAGCTCAGGCATTACCCTGGCTAAGGTAGATTCTTTTATTTCCTTTTCCATGTTCAGGCAATAATGCCATTTATTTTCAATAATTGAATACAAATCTTTTGGTATTGATTTTTCAAGTTCAAGTGGAGTTGTCTTGAACTTGGACATCATGGTCTAGACAAATTCTTCCATCGTGTTTTGCTCTTCTCTACTCAGCTTACCAAAATCAACACTTTCCAAGCCAATCAAGTCAGCATTATCCTTAATATTATCACAAATTTTCTCTTAATCAAATTTAGATGCATGACTTACCACTCTAAATTGGCTTATGTCCTCTGACTCGGTCTTCTCTTCATCAGAGTCAGGTTGAGCAACATATTTTCTTCTCAACTTTTTCTTTGTTGGCCCTTGTTGCTCTATTGTCGTCTTCTTCTCCTTGGCCTATTCTTTGACTTGCTGAGTGGTTTCCCTAGTGCTTGCTCTTGTTGTGGGCTTGGCAGGGCTTGGCTTGGCAACTTTCTTGGGCTTTGCAGCTGGTTTGGTGGTAGCTTTTCTTTTCTTTGGCTAAGGTTTAGTAGGTGCTTCCTGGGCTTTCTCTTCCTCATAACCTTCTTCTATGTCTTCTCCCATGCCTTGCTTCAAGGCAAGTGGCCCTTGATCCTACTCTCCTTCTTCCTCATCTTCTTCTTCATCATCTTCTTCACCTTCTGCTATTCCTTCACCAAATTTGGCCTTTATCTTCTTCACTAATCTGTCTTTCTTTTTCAAAACTGATGTTGTTTTCAGTTCCATCTCCACCTTGGATCTAACAACATCATAAGTGCCAAAGGGTTTAGCACTTTTATCTACTTCCTCTGCAAGTAAAGCTATTATTACCATTGAAGCTTCATCAATATTGATTTCATAGCCAAGTGGCCTTAGCCATCTAACTCTTAGCACTGCAGCTTGAATATATGTATAATCAATGTCAACTAGAAAACAAATGTCATTGATGTGTTGCTCAACTAAAGAAACAAGTATCCTAAACCTTTGTTTCATAGAATTCTTAAAGTCTTCAAAATAGCTTGTCAAAATTGTTTAAAAATTCGCTCCCATCTACTCTATGTATTCATTTATCTGTACAACAACTGATCTATTTATTTTCCAACCTATCTTGTCAAAGGAAGGAAATTCATTATGAACATAAAAGAATATGCATATCAAAATTGATCCAAATTTTCATTGGGCACTCTTGGACCTTCTTATGGCTCCCAAGTTCTCCATGATTTGTTGCAGTTGCAGCTCAGCTAGGTCATATGTATGATCCTTCTTCACAATCTTATATCCTACATCAACTGCAATACAGGGCACACTGTTCAATCTACTTGATTGATAGAATTTGTGAGAGATAACTCTAACAAAAAATTCTATGAGAGGGTCCTTAATTGTTTCAATTTTCATACCCCTCTTATTCCATTGAGCACTAGTGTTCTTTCCAATGGCCTCCTTTGAGTCACTTCTTAAGGTTTTAGGCAAATCTAGGGTTGGATACCCTATGAATTAGTGAATGATTCTCTTGGTTATCTTTACTGGTCCTCCTTCTAACCATAAGCAACCTTCATGAACTCTACTTAGAACAAGTCTGATCCATTCCATTTTAAAGACTGTAGGGAAGTCTAGGGCATATGTAAGTCCCTTCTTCTCAACTATGTTGTATTCTTTCTTCAACACTCTATTGTCACATAGTTGATTATATGTTTCCCTAATCTCCATGTCTCCTATCCCACCTACTTTGCAATTATAGTATTTTCGAATGTCTTGAACCATGACTACTTTAGGGGGAATGATGGATAGGGCATCGGCTAGATCGTTTATGTAGGCTACCTCAAGGATTGGTTTGAATTCTAGTTGTTTTACCTCCCTACTAACCAGTTGAACTTCAAACAACTCCTTATCCTTGGGGTTTCTAGAGCTAGATGCCATTTTCACAAACTAGGGTTTAATGAATTCAAACATTGTCTAGCTCGACACGCAAATAAATACCTTTAGGTCAATGAAATTGCTATGAATCTCTGCTCAAATTTGTTTGAATGTTTTGCCTTTTCTTGAAATCACTTCTTCGCTCTGCTCGTTCTATTCTCTGCGTTCGAATGACGAAAATGGTCAAAAAATCAAACAAATACCCTTCAATACCTAGCATTAAATGCTTAGTGCTCATACAACTATTAACTTGGCTTATATGCATTACTTGGCATCAATGCAATTTTCCTTTTACTTGGTAGCTAAAGGATTTACCCTTACTCGACATCAACTAGCATAGTTTAACTCGACAACAACTAATCACTTGGCTTCCACTAGTTTTGTCCAATAACTCGGCACATACTATGATTTCACTTGGCAACTGAAGGTAACTTTTCATACTCAATAACAATATGAAAGCTTTTGAGGATAAACTTGCATCTTTATTCATGCTATTTATATCCTTTGCAGTACTGACTTGTCTTGGAACTGATGTATGATAAAGCATTTAAATATCAATCCCAAATACCTTCTTTTTCTTAGTTGGATGAAGTGTGAGCACTTGACCTTTTAGGTGAAGTGATCCCTCCACTGGATGTGTTGCTTCCATCTCTTCTTTTCCATGTCCTATTCATCTCTCCTCTGATGTGTTCAACATCAAATTTTCCTTTTCCTTTGTTGAACTCAAAGTTGGGTGCCTTTGACCTAGTTGGGAAATACTTCCTGATGTGTCCTATCTTTAGGCAGTTGAAACAAGTGGTTTGACTCAACCACCTATTGTAGTTGCCACTAAAGTGTGTTCTTATGCAGTTCTTAGGAATGTGTCCATATTCTTGACAGTAGTGACAGCTGTGCCTAGTGTTGTAGTCCTAATTGTAGTGATGTCCATGACTATTTGTTTATTCTAGTTGGTTTGGTGTCCACATAGGCTTGGATTTGCATTCAAAGGCTCTATGTCCATACTTCTTGCAATTGTAGCAGTGACCTTCAAATCTTGGTGTCCTGATGTTTCTAGTCCTATAGTCATGTGTCTGATGACCTTGAATACTTTAGGGGGAATGATGGATAGGGCACTGATTGGATCGTTCTCATAGGCTACCTCATGGATTGGTTTGAATTCTGATTGTTTTACCTCCCTACTAAGTAGTTGAACTTCAAACAACTCCTTATCCTTGGGGTTTCTAGAGCTAGATGCCATTTTCACAAACTAGGGTTTAACAAATTCAAACACTGTGTAGCTCAGCACTTGAATAAATACCTTTAGATCGATGAAATTGCTCTGAATCTCTACTCAAATTTGCTTGAATGTTTCGCCTTCACTTGAAATCGCTTCTTCACTCTGCTCATTCTTTGCTCTACATTTGAATGACAAAAATCCAAACAAATACCCTTTAATACCTAGCATTAGATGCTTAGTGCTCGTACAACTGTTAACTTGGCTTGTACACATTTTCTTGTGTTACTTGGCATCAATGCAATTTTCCTTTTACTCGACAGTTGAAGGATTTTCCCTTACTCAACATCAACTAGCACAGTTTTACTCGGCAGTAACTAATCACTCAACTTCCACTAGTTTTGTCCAATAATTCAGCACATACTATGATTTCACTTGGAAACTGAAGGTAACTTTTCATACTTGGCAACAATATGAAAGCTTTTGAGGATAAACTTGCATCTTTATTCATGCTATTCATATCCTTTGCAGTACTGACTTATCTTGGAACTGATGTATGATAAAGCATTTAAATATCAGTCCCACATACCTTCTTTTGCTTAGTTGGATGAAGTGTGACCACTTAACCTTTTAGGTAAAGTGATCCCTCCATTGGATGTGTTGCTTCCATCTCTTCTTTTCCATGTCCCATTCATCTCTCCTCTGATGTGTTCACATCAACTTTTCCTTTTCCTTTCTTGAACTCAAAGTTGGGTGCCTTTGACCTAGTTGGGCAATACTTGCTGATGTGTCTTGTCTTTAGGCAACTGAAACAAGTGGTTTGACTCAACCACCTAGTGTAGTTGCCACTAAAGTGTATTCTTGTGCAGTTCTCAGGAATGTGTCCATATTCTTGACAATAGTGATAGCTATGCCTAGTGTTGTAGTCCCAATTATAGTGATGTCCATAACTATTTGTCTATTTTGGTTGGTTTGGTGTCCGCATAGACTTGGATCTACATTCAAAGGCTCTATGTCCATACTTCTTGCAATTGTAGTAATGACCTTAAAATCTTGGTGTCTTTATGGTTCTAGTCCTATAGTCATGTCCCTGATGACCTTGCTTGTTGCACTTGTGACAGTGACCCATGTTTTTAGGTTTGTCATGTCAATTGGTATTCTTGCTCCTGCACACATTAGAGGTATGTCCCTTTTTACCACAAAATGACAAGTGGGTTTTGTGTTCTTACCTTTGTCACTTCTTTCTTCTACAGTCTTAGATGAATCTCCTTCTTCAATGTTGGTGTATCTTAGTCCTGAAGTGTCATTACTAGATCTTGGTGATTTTAGTAGCTGTTCAAAGTACTTGATGGCTTCATTTGATTTGTTGAAGCTTTCTACAATTTTTTTTTCTCTTCTCAAGTCATTTTGCAGTTGTTAATTTTGCATCTTCAGTGTGGATATCTTAATGTCTTTGATATTCAGCTCATGATGAGCATTCATCATTTGGCTTAGGGTGTCTAGCTACATGTTGGAAACTCTTGCAAGCTCACTTGACTTTTCTTGTAGTATGTTGGCAAGGTTTCTCTTGTCATCTTCTACCATAGCTTTATCTTTAATGGCTCTCTTCTTCTGCTTAGTTACTTCACAAAGCATCATGGCTTGTGATTCTTGTTCAATCTTGAGAGTTCTATTCTCTTCTACTTGAGCTCTGTTCTTTTCCATTAGGTCTGCAATTCTTGCATCATACTCCTTAGAATCTCCATTGGCAAACACTTTAGTGGTATCAATCTCCTTGTACTATGTATCATTCTCAACCATGACAATGTCTTTTCTTCTCTTTAGGGATTTCCTCAATTCTTCCCTAGCTTCTTCCAAAGAATGTAGAATAAGATGTATTTCAATCTCTTGATTCTCTATAATCTTCCCAAGCTTGTAGACTTCCATTTCTAGATCTTTTCTTCAAGTTGTAAGGCTTTTCCTTGTAAGAACTTGGCTCTAATACCAATTATTGGAATTTACAATTGGGAAAAATACTTTTGATAGGGGGGAGGGGTGAATCAGAAGTATTAAACTTTAAACTATAAAACTTTTAATTGAAATCATTACATGCATGTAACATTTCTAATTAACATGAAAGTAAAGGCATGCATGCAAATAGATAACACAATATTTGATCGCCCAAAAACCCTCCAAAATGAGAAGGTAAAACCCGGGTGGGGATGACACCCACAACTTATCACTACAGCAATATGTAACTTGTCAAGGTTACAAAATTTGATCATCAGTAATGGTCTACCCTGTGAGAGGCCTGCCCTGTTAAAGGCTCCAACACCTTGTTAAAAGTGTACCTTTCAAAAGAATTTACAAAACATTCACTTGGAATGTCACCCTGTTAAAGGAATTACAAAATGGTTGTTAAACCAACCTATCTTCATAGGATTTTCATTCTCCTAATACAATTGCTAGAAAGTATAATAGAATGTGTTGACCTAATAACTTACAATCTTCAATTGATAATTTCAAATCGATTTTTAGTCCATTCTAATTTGATCCTCTTTGATCTGATATGATTATGTATGAAGTGTTGATACTTTGTTATGTTGTTAAATGTTTTGACAATTCCCTTATCTTACTAAGTCACCTTGAATGTACTCTTCACCTTTCTATTCTTCGCTCTCTTTCACACTATCATTCCTCTCCTTCTCAATTCTTGAATTATGGAGCTTTGTCCCTCTTAAAAGGTTTTCATGACTTAGGGTTAGGTATGAATCTACAGCTGAGATTCATTTGTTTTGCCTCTTTAGCATTACAATTATTTGATTGGTTTCATGCAAAGTACATAAGAAATCTAATAGATTCGATCTTATCTTTAAGATTTGAAATCTGTATATTAGCTATCATGGAACATGATTTGCATCTGAGTTTGTGAAGGCACAAACTCATATGTCAATATTGTGTCACTTGGCACTTGTTGATTACTAATGCTCGACACATATAGAAATTTTTTCTTGCACGACACCTATAGTTTTCTCAGCACATATACTGGCTCGGCATCTATTAGTCACTTTGTAGTTTAAACTTTCTCGACACTGCCTATCTACCCGACATCTGAATGACTCAGCACATATTGAATTTCTGGCTCGACACATATTGTAACTCAGCATCTATATTATACTTGGTATCAACTTAGAAAGTTTCTTAAGTTTGTTAACACTCAATTGTTAAAACCAATTTGAAATTGACATAATATAGGACCTTGGTCCCAAGCAAGATTGGAGGTTTTCTTACTCCGTTCTTTTCTGCCAATGCCTGAGTGGAGAACATTGAAACTCTTTTTAAAGTATCTAATATAGTACAAAGGCTTTGGTTGTTTATTGATCAATAAATAAATAAATAAAGTTAAAAGTGAGATTTAAAATATAATCTTATGTGAACAAATCAAATTATTAATAATTTTCATTTTAAATAACATAATATTTACTAAAATCTTTTACATAGATTAATAAATATTATTTATTTAAATTCAATTTATCAAATATGAAAAAAAAATATTTTAAAAAAATCACATCAAAAAATCTATTATGAAAAATAATAAGAGAAATCAAAAGAATAATACGAAAAAATAACGATGTTTCTAACAAATATTCTATTGACTAAATAAATTATAGAAACTAAAAGATAATATTTAAAAAAAAACTAAACTAATTTAAAAACTAAAATCTAAATCAATTTTAAAAATCAAAAGTTAAATAAATAGATAACACGACATTAGCTAATGTGGAGATCACAAATTATTATTATTTTAAATAAATAGAAAAAGAAAAACAATAGTTAAAAGTGAAGATAACAACTAATAAATATTAAAACAAGAGTTAACGAGGAGTGAGAGATTACCTAGTAAATAATTAACGGTAAGGATTTACAATTTTTTGGCTAAACCGACAACTTTTTTGTCAAAAATTCAATTTCCAGGAACAAAATTCCTACAAATAGCCTATGGGCTAAATAGTTAAATATTAAATATTATTTGCATTGAAAAAGAGCATATGACAAAATGTATGTTAATATTGAGGATCATTTGACAATGAATATTAATATCATAATCATTTAATTAGTGTTGAAATTATGGAGCTTCAAATTGGTCATATAGCAACAAGAAAATATTTAAAACATTATAAATTTTAATGACTAAATTTAATTGATTGAAATCATTTATTCTATATAAATTCAAATTTAAATATAAAATGTACAACAAAATAATAGCACAAGACATTTTTTTATTGTTTTACTATTTTTTAAAAATAATGTGCAAACCAAAAGAAAAAGGTCAACGAGCCCTTGGTCTATTGGTGAAGTTGAATGGCTCACAAAGAGCCCACCACGGATCAAGTCTTGCTGATTGCAAGGCCCAAAGACATCATAAGGGATGAGGTCGAGATTGTGTCCCAAGCAAATTTGGCAGCGTGGTTGCTCTTTAGTCCTTGGCTCTTAGCTGAAGAGGTTTCAGGCACGCGTGGGCCTATATCAGGTACCTAAAACTTGTTTGTGGATGACCTCCATTAAAAAAAAAAGACATAGATTGGTAAAATATTTTACGTCAAAGTATAAGGTGAGATGAAAATCTAAGAATGTTGTAGAAAAGTAAGTTAAAAGATTAATATAGTTAATATTATTTCTAAAAAGAAGAGACTCATATATAGGGTAAAGTCAATTTTGTAAAGGAGAAATATTTTTAAAAATAAAGTAAGAATTTTTTTTATAGGGTATATTATAATTATTAACTTTACATCATATTATTATTTTTATTTCGTTTATAGTACACTTGTCATTATGCTTGTTGTCATCACATGTTTTACTTTGTAGCTCTTTTAATAATTATGAACAATATAAGAACACTACTTAAAAGATATTAAAACCATCCAACTAAGATATCATTAGACAATCTATGAATATAAATAGATATTAAGATACAATGGGAGAAAATAAATAATAAAAGAGATATAATATAAACAACTACAAGATGAAATATTGACATATCTTAATAAAAAATTAGTAAAAAGGAGAAAGAATGATGAAAATTATAAATAACTACTAAATCAAAAGAACACAAATAGACTATGAAAATAACATAGATTAACAAAGTACAAAAAGAATAGAAATTCTCTTTCACAAAGATTTAGTATCTATTTCTAAATTTATAGTGTAATTCTATTTAAAATATTCAAACCTTAGTCTTATTATGAGCGAGAAAGGGAGTAGGTTTGGAGATTTCAAACTGAGGGTTTCCTGTAGATGCGGGAGTGTTGCAGGGTTGTCTGAGTTTGGTGAGGGGGAAGATAACAGTGATAATGAGGATGATGATGCACTTGGCGGTGAGGGAGTTTTTTTTTGCGAGCTTTGGGTGGACTTTTCCCTATTGGATCTGGCTTTCATGTTGTCCCAGTGCTCTTTGTTTTTTGGTCTGAAGGCAAGGATTTTTTAGACACATCTTCTTGATCTTGTGGGGTGCAGTTCACCTGGGAGTTTTTTCCATTGGATTGGAACTCATGTTGGTTGTGGCCTTCATTGTTTGAGAAGGATGTGCAAAGAATGGGGTCTGGTCTTTAGTACCATTCCTGCTGGTGACAGTGTTGACGGTTCCTCCAAGGTGTCGCTCTTGGTTGGGGGCAGCTTTCTTTTGAGGGTTGTTGTCTGATTTTTGTGAAGGTTGGTTCTGCCCTTCTACGGCTATGGGGAGAGAGGTTTTCCCCCAAATTCGTAGTTGGTTGTGATGGTAACATGGACAAGGGTGAGGGTATTGGATTTCAAAGCTTGGTCCAAGGCTCTCATTCTCCCTAGTTCATCTTACCTTGGAATGACATTTTTTGGATCAAGTCTTTTGGATCCTATGTCTTCCCAAGCTCTGATGGGGAGTTTAGCTATCTGCATGGTACTCTTCGCTTTTATGCTGGTAAAGATTGGGTTGGGATGATTCCTCACCCCCTCCTTATGTTGGATGGTATGATGGGTTGCTACCTTTGGGGCAATCTTGGGTTGTGAAGGGTCATGTGGCTTGTCTCTCTTGGGCACTACTAGTTTCAAGCATTAGGTTCTTGTGCCTTTTGCTGGTTGATCAAGCTTGGGTTCCCCCACTAGTGGGTGGTTGGTTCTTTGTTGGGAAGGCTCTTCTTTGTCTTCTCATTATGAGTAAAATGTTGTTATAGAGCTGGTGGGCTTGGATGTTTGTCTCCACTCCTTCTCGCATAGCTTCTATGGAGGTGAAGCTATCTCCTATTGAGGTGGAGATATGGTGTGAGTTTCTAGTTGTGGAGGAGACTCCTATTGAGAGGGTCATTCTCAAGGCTGTTGCTTTTGATAGGTTGGGGGGTTGGTGATTCCATCTTTCTAACCTTGATGTTTGGTTCCTTGTTGGGAGGGCTCTCATTTGTCCTCTCATTATGAGTAAAATGTTGTTATAGAGGTGGTGGACTTGGATTTTTGTCGCCGCTCCTTCTTGCCTGGCTTCTATGGAGGTGAAGCTATCTCCTACTGAGGTGGAGATATGGTGTGAGTTGTTGGAGACTCCTATGGAGGGGGACATTTTCAAGCCTGTTTCTTGTGATAGGTTGGGGGGTTGGTGGTTCCACCTTCCTAACCTCGATGTTTTGATCTTCTCTCCCCCTGTTTCTATTGCGGGGGACCCTTTCACTATTGAGGTGGGAAAGGAGATTGTTGTGTGGTGGAAGATCTTTGAAAGTGCTGGCCTGAGAATGGGGCCAAGATGGTTATGGATCTCTGGTTCTAACAGAGAAGAAAGGATAGGTAGGTTGCTACCTTGTTTAGTTGTTCAATTTTTATGGTGATGAAAGGATCTCATTCTTCCTCGTTCTTGTCTTCTTGTGATTAGATGTAGGCTGGAAGTTTTAAAGGGCTCATCCAAGTCCTTGGTTCTTATTTTTTGTTATGTTTCATAGCTTGTATGGGGGCTTGTCCCAAGGTGTTTCATTCTTAGACCTTTGACTTTGATAGAGGTAAGTCTATATTGTAGATCCTTGGTGATCCTAGATTTGGCATTAGGTGCTGCTAATTTTGTTTAGCAATATCTAGTGTGAGTTGTTTGTACCATAGGCCAGCACCTTCTTGCTGCTTTTCTTAATCAAAAACATATTCAAACCTTTAATTTTCTATTTATTATGAGATATGTAAATCAAAATATTTTATGTTACAATATAGATTTTGAGAATAATTAATAAATAGGAGATATTTTCATTAATAAAACTTATACATTCTTATGAATAATGTTAAAACTAATTGTTGAGATATTTTTTAATATTATTTTTTTATATAATATGATATTTGTATAAATTAAAATAACAATACACATACCTTTAATTTTATTGGTAAGAGGCCAAAGTCAAGATTAATCATTATTTATTAAACTCGAGTAGGGTAGAACCCAAGACCTCACAAATATGAGGCTCCCAATTTATTGTTGTGTTGTAGGCTCTTTCCTAATAGCACACATACTTAATATAATATAAAAATATTTAATATTTAATAAATCAAATTTAAAATATATAACAAATAATTTTATAAAAATATTAAACCTTAAGTATAGATTAAAAATATGGGCTAACATTTCCTAAATGAAATGTAATGAACCATTTAAAATTTCAATAGTAATAAAAATAATGAAGTACATTATGCAACTATAAAAATGTATATTCCTAAACAAATGATGAAAGATATGCTTAAGTACATGGGCAAATTAGACGATAATCATAATAAGATGTGAGTGTAAACAATTATTCTAAATAGTAATTCCATTAAGATATCTACCATAATACTATCCACTACAAAGTTTTAAAAAAAATAACAAAAAAGAAAAAGAAGGTTAAATTTGAACTGGATCAATTTGGTGTCAAACAAAATCAGTGGCATTTGCATTTGGTACCAAAGATTTACAATGGGATAGAATTTTTGGAATGTTTCTAGCCAAATTCTTTAGATACAAACACAACTCTTTCAATTTAGAAGGTTTTCCAAACTCCGGGGGAATGATACCCATTAACTCATTTTTATGCAATTTGATGGTTGTTGTTTCAAATCAATTAGTGTTGTAGAAAGAGTGAGGATAGTTTCATGAAGACACATATTCTCGATTTCAAACTTGGCCATACGATTAATCAGACATTGAAAAGTGACAAGAGTGGATGGAGTTTGGGCGTCCATAGTACCGGCCAGCACGGGAAACAAGCAATAGGTTCAGTAGGAATAATGCCCAATAGAATTGACAGAAGAGATGGAGCAAAATTTAATAGCAAATAATGATAGTAACCAGACTCTAGTGTGCACCATAAAATAGAAACTTAGTAAAGTGACAAAGAAACTGTGTGTTGAGATGATTGTTATGATTATCAGTTTACAGAACCGTTAAGAGAATTGATGCATGAGCATCTTGGGTGCAAGGGCAATCTTGCATCACCCAAAAATATTTTATTTCCAATCTTTTATATTTTAATAAGGACTAGTAGATAGGGCGGTTACTATTTATGGGAACTTACTATTTTTATTAAGTTTGTCATACGAGCTTAGAATGTTCCCATTTTCTACAGGAAGGTTCATTTTAGAGTTGTAAGCCTACCATAAAAATATCCTTGCTCAAGCATTAGTATCAGAGAAGTTATTGTGGATTTTTGGTGGAAAAATTTGTAGAAAAATCTTCAGGCTCACCGTTGGAGGTATTAGAGTGCTCAGATGAGGTCTGAAAACTTGATAGAAGGGTGCTAGCATCATTACGAGGTTGTAGATCAGGAGCTGGCATTTCCAAAAAGTGGTTATAATAGCCAATTGGAGAAAAGGTCCGTGAGTTATGGCCTTCAGAAATCAGGCTACCGAAATTTCTAAAATAATTTTACAAAGATTTATTTGGCTGACTCTATGTGTATTGTTAGGGTCTATCGGCCCTAGGTATTAAGTTTGAGCATCTAGAACCTTCCTGAGCATCATAAAAATGCCTATTTAATAAGGGCTCGAACATTGTCTAAAACAGCTTTGGGTGATAGTTAGCAGCTTGTCTTGCAAATTATTGTACTAACATTGCCCATGTGGGTTATCATATTGTACTTATGAATTTTGTAATTCCACATTTGTGGTGCAAATAAGAAGTCCATATTTTTCGCAATTTCTTTTGTTTCTATGTTTCTATTATGAGTTTATGGTATTAAGGGGAGCTCCCTGCATCAAGAATAGAAATGGAGTTGATGGCAATTGAGTCACACCAGATATGGTTAATTCAAAACCAAAACAACTAAAACAAAACCAAAACCATCGAAATGGCAATTTTTAGCGTAAGACATGTATTTGAGCAAGTCGTATGCAAGAAACCTCGCAAGTAAAACCTATCGACTAAAAATGTTGAGTTTTTGAAGCTAGCTCGAGACCGAATTTTGTAGCACCTTCACAAAAATATTGGTTGCAAATTAAATTTTATTTCCAAGTCGAGGAATTTTGTTTTCACGAGCATGAGACCACTGGTAAACCCTACTACAATAAATATCCTTTCGTTATATTGGAGAATAAACATTCCTCCCTAGGATGCCTCCAGTTTCTATTTAGGTTGTTAGGCTTTCATATTAGCTAAGATTTTAAAGTTTGTTAAAAAAATATTGGAGCGTTTACACTCTATTTTGCATCAAAATTGTTTGAAAAGTTATTCTATGTTGGAATTTATAACTAGTTTATATATGTATATATATATATATATATATATATATATATATATATATATATATTTCTAAGATTCTTATTGCACTAAGTGAGATTATGAAAATTGGCATTTCAAAAAGGACATAAGCTAGTAGCACTCGCCACACATAATTAATAAAGTAATTGTTTAATTAAATTATTTTAATGATAATAAGGTAAGAAAGAATTATATTTCATATTTTTAAATATTTGAAACAAAATCAAATTAAAATAGGGGGATAATTACATTAAGTAAATCATATTCATTGAAGAAAGGCATTATCATTAAAGTTATGGTGTGGGTTTAGAATGAGGGTTTATGGTTTAGTATTATGATAATGGTTAGGATTATAATTATCACTAGTGCTAGGATAAAGATTTAGGTTTATATCATGGTTAGGATTAGATTTGAGTTATGGTCTTGTTTTGAATTAGGGTTAAATGTTTGTGTTACTATTTAAGATTAAAGTTAAATATTATAATTAGTGTCATATGGTTTAGGGTAACAATTATGATTAGAGGTAAGGTTTACATTATGGTTAGTATTAGGATAAGTGTTAGCGTTTTGACAAAGAAGTAGACTTACAATTAGTATTAGAGTAATGATAAGGGTTTTTATTAGGGTTACAATTATAATTAGGATTAATGTTATGATAAGGATTTAGGATATAGATTATGATTGAGGGTTTGACATTTAGGAGAACAATTATAGTTATGAATTTGCTTAGGATTGGAACTTAAGGTTTTCTACTAGGATTATTGTTATAGTTTAATGTTTAAGTTATGGTTGATGTGATGGTTAGCTTTAGGGTTTAAACCATGATTAGTATTATAGAAGGGTTTGGATTTTTATTAGGGTCAAGGTTTAAGGTTAGAGTTCATATTCAGGTTAAAGTTGGGATTATGGTTAGGGTATAAGATTAGGAGTCTTTGGTATGGTTATGCTTAGGATCGGGTTTCAAACAAGATATATATAACTAACATTAGTGGTAAGGGTAATGGATAGAGTTATGATTAGGGTTGGGGCTTACTATTAGGGTTAGGGTTACTATTAGCTTTATGGTTAGGACCTTAGATTTTAGATCATGGTTAGAGATGGGGTTCTAATTAAGATTGGGATTTGATTTAGGATTGTGCTCTAGTGTTTAGGATAGATATGATAAGGGGCATGTTTTTTTTATGGTTAGAGTTATTAAGTTTAAAGTTTATAATTAGGTTGATAATTTAAGATCAGTTTTAGGGTTCAATATTTGCAGTTAGGAATTAGAATAAGGATTATGGTTAGGTTTTGATTTTAATTCATTGTTAGAATTAATAATTAATGGAATAAAATTTGGCATGATGCATCACAATAATCAATTTTGCACGACTTAATAGAAATTATAAAACATTTTAGAGTTAGCATCAATTTTATACTTATTAGTATTAGTTTTGATGATTATACGTACAAATGTTAGATGAATTTTATAGAAAATGTAGCATCTAACATATCAATGAGATGTCCTTTGTAGCTAAATCTTGAGAATTATTTTCTTGTTCATTCATAAAACTTACATAGATGAAATAGGAATTGTGACACACAATTTTGAAAGTCATTAATATAAGAAAAACAAAGTTGGATAAAATATTTTGCAAAACATCATAAGTATAGTTGTAAACATCAGTTGAAGAGTTAAATTTCATTTATTTATTTTGTTGTTCATAAAATTTACATAGATGAAATAGAAAATATAAGTTCATTACTTGAATAGTGAAAATAACTTATTTATGTTGTTGTTCATAAAACTCACATGGATGAAATAGTAAATATAAGTCCAAGTAGAAGTATTTTGATAAAGTCATAAGTGTGAATGGAAAGATGAGAAAAAAACTATGAACAAAACAATTCTCCATAATGGTGTAAGTACATCACATATTCCTCAATGATCAAGATGGTTTTGCAACCTTTATTTTAGAAATGATCATGGTAGACTTCTTTCATCATTTTTATAAATGCATTTGCTTTTGCAGGTGTGTTAGGCACAACTTTGGCAACATCTGTCATTTGCATTATTTCTAGTTCATCGATAGTATCATTGATAATGCTATGTTCTCCGAAGATTTGGTTATATTTGAGCATGACTCTAAAACTATTCATGCACATTTATCTAAATCAGTCTCAAACAAATTATTTGAGGTCACTGAAGCAACAGGACTCGTAACAATGTTATTTGTCTCTACAACAGAGGAATTCATTGCTCAAATGGTATGCTACAATTTTTTAAATAAACATCAATATAAACATAAAAAATAAACTATAGGATATACTTATATATACAACACAAAAATAAATTTAGTACTTAAATATAGGCCAAATAAAGTCAATTGAAATAATTTTTTATTTTTAATTAAAATATTGTTTAATTGTATCATGTTATATTACTTTAATTGTAATAAGGTCAACAAAATTTAAGTTCAACATTTTTAAAATTATGAAATAAAATCAAATTAAAATTGGCGGATAATTAGAATAAATAAATTATATTCATTAAAGAAAAATTTGAAATTATATAGTGAATCATTTCATTTAATAGTAATTAAAGAAATATTGTTGCATAATATTGTCAAACAATTAGTACACACTGAAATAAAAGTAAATATAGTTTGTAAACATCATCTAATAATTTAACATGTAATGAATTTCTACAATTATTATTATTTTATCAATAAACAATTGAAGCCTTGATTATATTAATTAAGATCATAACGTACAATAGAATAACTTTGTTCAAACGGGCATTGGTAAGAAAGAACAAAGAAGAAAACCTCCAGTCTTGCCTCAGACCGTAGTCCTTTATTATTACATCATGAAAGGGGCATACCCCAGTAAAATCATTACACATCTATTATTGTTACAATATTATGGATTTAATCCATAAAATCACTTGATCTATTGTCTGTTATACCATATGAAAACCTATAGTCTCCGACCATACCAACTGGTACTAAATGCTCCATCCATCGCTAGGAGTGAAAACACTAAAATCTTACTAACATGATCATCAGAATGGTTAGTAGTAATATATTCATTAGCTTCCTGATTAGAAACAATCAGATAACCTGGGGGGAAAAGATCAAAACTACTTTATCCAACCAAAAATACTCAAAACCATCCTTCTCATTCAATGATACAAGCTTTGCCTTATCCTACTTAATAATTTAATAGAGCATATTGTCAATATAAATCAATATTGATCAATATGAGAAAAATTCATTGTATGACTAAATCAGTACATTAAACTATTATTACATTAAAACTAGCTAAAACCTTCCATAAAAAACTGAGATGATCCTCATTTCCTCTTAGTACATAACGCTCTATTGTCATTCAAAGACAAAATTAAACACCCAGTTGTACTCTTAGAGAAACCCATAAGCTGATTACATCTTTCATAGATAAAGACAAAAACAACATACAAGAATTCCTAAAGGCCAGACAAAGCATGCTGAAAACAAGATTAGTAACTAGAAAACAAAGAAAAACTTGAATAGATAATTTGTGAGAAATTATAAAAACAAGCATAGATAGAGAATTACCCACTCAAGCTCAAAGAATTATTAGACTTGATAATATATATATTCATGGAGATCTAACATACTGCAAAAACATAACGAAGACTACCCCATGGCAGACCACTTGAAAACTAAGTTCTTTATTGAAACCGACCATGATTGATAAGAAACTTGAATCAATTAATTTAACTATTCTACTATAATATCGAGTGATACTCTTAAATTCATTACAATCCAATCATTCAAATCTAAGCATCTACTCTTACTATATTCATAAAGGAACAAGCCACATAAAAATAATTAAATTAGCTATAAAATTGTGAAAACCTGCTACCAACCATTTAACTCGAGAGTGCCTTATCCGTTAATAATATCCACTTATATATTATGAATAGAGTTATGTACATATATTCAAAGCCTACTATGTACCATAAGGTCACTACTCCACCCCTCCTCTTTTTACCAATTGAAGAATGTACTATAGAGCCATACTATTGAAACAAAATCCCTACAGGGCAGAAAGATAATTGAAAGAAACTATAGGCTATAGACCTTCTGATACTAAAAGCTATAAGACCAAGGTTATAACAAAATAACATCAAAATTCCATGTCAGAGAGACATCGTTAGACCAAAATTTGACAGGCAAAATAGTAAGGAGCAGGCAAATGCACCCAACAAAAATAGAGTTGTCATACTAGAAACCAGGCGCTCCTCATTTCTTCCAAAACACCATAATGACTTCTGCAATATGATTAGGTTTTTTCAACTTGAAATGAGGAGGAATTCAAAGGTGAACTTCTCCTTGCTAGACTTCTCGATATTGGGTATACAAAAGTCCAATGCCTCCCAGTTACCAAATTTGACCCCCAGATGGATGTACGCATTAAAAAAACCAAGGTAATTGCTAAGCTAGTCAATGCCATTATCCATCCTAATTTTTCTCCATCTAAGAAGGAAATGATAACAAGATTCCATTTTTGGCCATACCTCATTAAAGGTTACCAGATCCCTTACTACTAGTGTAGGCCGCCTCCAAATGTTTGTCATGACACAATTCCCTAGTCGATGGTTCATGTACATTTCGAGCAAGGGCACTCTTAATATCTCATCCAAGCTCATAATCGCTTCTATCAAGCCATGACACAAAATGGGATCAAAGATATTCAAACACAGTCTCACTATGTCCCATTTGCTTATCTTGGCTTTTTCCATACACCCAATGAAGGTCCCTATAATGTTGCTATTCATCCTCTAGGTGAAGTCATATTTGAAGAAAGCCTCTCCCATTGCCCTGCTAACTGCAATACGCGTCATTCTGCCAACCGGCCTTAGTACCCTATTCCATCGTTCTGTTTTAATATTTCCTTGGAAGGCCATGGTGCAAACCTCTGAGGTATGGAAAATACATATAAAGTATCCATCTTACACAGACTACATACAATGACAAAAACCTGGCAAGACCTAAACAAAAGGAACAAAAAAAAAACTCATCGAAGACTCTAGAATCACCTCAATTCTTCCTCCAATATCTTAGTAGCTTGACATCACTTAAATATAATCATACTACAGACCACCCTTCAAAAGGAACCATAGCAACAAGAGTGATTAAAGGGACCACACTAAGACTATTAATGATGACTAACCGGGCTGAAAAAAGCAAAACATGCATTACAAAGTCAGGATCGGATTAACAGATCCCTTAATATATGTTAAAATGAAATAACAAGGATCAAGTAACCAAAAGATAAACCCACTAGCCTTAATAAATTACCATCGATGGTGACTTAATATACTCATTATGCTATGTTACTCGCTACATTTGTTCTTGGATAGAGGCTTTACCACTTACTATCCTTTATGACAGCTTCATTATTTTAAAAGGACCACTCCTTATAAAAAGAATAAGATTAAAATAAAAACTATAATTGAAAATTTATAACCTATCTTTGATAACCAAAGAGTTAACACCATCAACTTCCTCATTTGCAAGATAATCCACCTTCTGATTACCTTCTCTATATATGTGACATATTCAGATTTCTGCGAACCGATCTAGGAGCCCAAGAACTTCATCTAATTTAGAATTAAGAATTCAGTTGGGGGTTGCTTGTTTCCTTATCACATTTAAGACAATTTGTGAGTCACCTTCAATAAGGATATTTGTTATCATAACTTTTGACAAAGTTGTAGCCCTTTTTCTAATGCTTCGAGTTTTGCCAAGTTGTTGGAAGTAGGATTAATAGACATGGTTTTTTTAGAAATCCATTTACCTGTATCATCATTAATGATACAACCAATACCTATTGTTCCTGGGTTGCTTCTAGCTGCCCCATCAAAATTAAGTTTTACCCATCCCTTTGGAGGGGGAGACCATTTACACATTTCCCTGGCCTCCTTACTTTTCTTAAAATAGACAAGTGGAGGATTAATCAGATTTAGCCATTTCTCTTTCATATGACCATCCCAGATAGAAAAGGAGCCCTCTTCTTTTCTAGAATTCCTGAGATGGGAGTTAGTTGTTTCAACTATACTGGCTTCTATTTTTAATATTAATTCTTTTAGCTTTAACTTTGAATCACAAAAAATTCTTCTATTCCTTTCTTTCCAAACTTCCCACACCATAATAGAAGGACAAATGTTCCAGAGTTTACTATAAATGCCTTTACACAAGTTGACGGGCCAACCTTTGAGGAGATCACTAAATGATTTAGGCAATGGAGAAGACCAGTCTAACATATATCTAAGCCATTCCCAACATGCTTGGGAATATGAACAACTATATAATAGATGGTCAAAGTCCTCGCTACTTTGCTTACATAAAATACACCTCTAAGGGCCTTCAAAGCCTAATTTACAAAATCTATCTGTAGATACAATCCTATTTTGAAATGCCAGCCATAAGAAAAATCCTGCCTTTGACAAACAGGTGAGGTCCCAGTAAAGATTAAGTGGAATTTCCACTTCATCCCATCTTTGTGAGTGTATTAGTGCTTTATATCCATTTTTCACACTATATTTGCCATCATTCGATGCCACCCAAATGAGCTTGTCATTTCTTTCAATCTGCTTAACATTCCTAACTTGCATTATTTCTTTGTATGTCTTTACTATAGTTGGGTCCAACTCTATGCCCTTTAGAGGTTTCTATATCCACCTAGAAGTTCCTTCCAATGTGATCTCAGTCTTGTAATTACTGACTTTACTACCACAAAGATTGGTTAATTTTTCTTTGAGATCTATGGGGATGAGACTCTTGTCTATCGAAGGATGCCCATCCCAAGAGTCCTCCTAGAATAGGGTATCATTGCTCTTACCGACATCCCAAGTTGGATATTTTCTGATGAGATGATGACACTTAATTATAAAGTTCCAACTTTTTGACCCCTTAGGAAGGGTCTTTATTCTAAAAATTGATAAAGGATCATCTGCATTAAGATACTTATTATACATAATCTTTTCCCACTTACGTTCTCTTTCCTCATAGAGGAGCCAAATTAATTTAGCCCCAAATGCTTCATTTTGCCATTGCAAATTCTTAATCCCTAACCCTCCCAAATCCTTAGGTTTGCATATATTTTCCCATTTTATAAGAGCCATTTTTTTGTGTTCCTTGCAATCATTCCAAAGCAAAATTTATGAGTTTTGCCTCAAATTTATGAAGAAGATGTGAGGATAAAGGTAGACATGAAATAGGGTAAGTCAAGATGGCTGACAAAACAAAGCTTATCTTAATGCTCTTACCAGCTTTTGAGAGCCATTTGTCTTTCCAACTACCAATCCTAACATCCAATTTTTCCAAAGTACTATCCCATACCTTACTGGATTTCACACCTTTCTCTAACTCAGTGCCCAGGTACTTGCATGGGAACAAACCTTTTTTGTATCCCATGATGTGGAAAATCTGATTTTCTATCTTTGGATCCATATTCAAAAAATATTTCTCAGATTTCAACTCATTAACTTTCTATCTGGAAGCTTTCATGTATAGCTCTATGATGGATTTTAATGCAAGAACCTCTTTTACTAAACTATTGCCAGTAAGTATCATATCATCTACATATTGTTGATGAGTAATATTAGGAATATTCCTAGTGATAGTAATGCCTCTAATCTTTTGATTATTGTAAGCCTCGGTGAGTGCTCTCCCAAAAAATTCAACCATAATTATATAGAGGGAAGGAGATAAAGGGTCTCCTTGTCTAATACCTCTCGAAGTTTCAAAAAACCTTCAGGTGTCCCATTAATAAGCACTGAAATTTTAGTAGATGATATGCATTTAAAAATAAGGTCGATCCATTGATTAAAAAAATCAAAAGCTTTTATGTTCTTACAAAGAAATAGCCGATCAACCTTATCATAGGCTTTTTGAATGTCAAGTTTCATGAACATGCATGCCTCTTTATTCTTGGAAGTAGAATGAATAGTTTCTTGGATGGTGAGGATGCCATCAAGAATGGATCTACCCAAAACAAAGCTTGTTTGTTCGTCATATATAATTTTTGGAAGGATACTCCTTAATCTATTTGCTAATATCTTGGAAAAAAAAATTGTGAATAGTATTACATAGCGTGATCAGTCTGAAATCTCCTGGACTCTCAAGCTCCGCCTTTTTAGGGATCAGAGTGAGAAAGGAATAGTTGATTTCTGATAATAGAGATCCACCATTCCTTGATGCTTCAATGGCTTTCCAGAGATCTAGACCAATGATATCCCAACATTTCTAGAAAAAGAAGGCCTGAAAACCATCTAGACCTGGAGATTTCTCCAAATTCATATGGAATACCACCAATCTAACTTCTTCCAATGTGATAGGTTTATTTAAAACTTTATTATCTTCAGCTGTGACAATTTTGGGGATAACATTGAGCATATTAGATTGAGGTTCTCTATTTGACCCCTCAAAATTGTTTAATGTTTTATGGAAATGATCCACAAAAGTTTCCACAATTTCGTTTAGATCTTTAGTTGAGATACCCGTATGGTTTTTAATGCTAGATATTTTACTCTTAGCTCTGTTATAGAGGGTAGAGTTGTGGAACAAAAAATTGTTTCGATCCCCCTCATCTAACCATCTCTCCCGCAATTTTTGTCTCTAGAAAATTTCTTCTTTGGATAAGATATCCTCTTATTTAGTGAGTAATTCTTTTTCCAATAAGTAGCTACCATTATTTATACCATTCTTAATTACTTCTGAATTTAATTCCTTTAATCTTTCTTCAATATCAATTCTTTCTTAAAAAATGCTATTAAAGTGTTCTTTATTCCATTTGAGAATATTCTTCGTAAGCATCTTCATTTTGGAGACAAAAATAAACACCTTAGATCCTTCAAAATTACCTTGCGATCACCATTCTTTAATATTTCCTAAAAAGTTAGGATCTAAAAACCACATTTTTTTGCATTTAAACAGGTTCCTTGCAGGTTTGTGTGGCTCGGAGAATTCAATTCTAACTAGGAAATGGTTTGACCCAGTAATTGACAAAATGGAAGATTGGATGTTCAAATTATTTACATCCAAATCTCCTTTAATGAAGAACCTATCTAATTTCTCAGCAATATAAGCAAAAGCCTTCCATCTGTTATTCCATGTAAAATTCCCATTAATGAGTGGAATATCAATCAAGTTGTGAGAGTCACACCATATTTTAAATTGTTTAGATGATTGCGTAATATGTTGAACACCACCTATTTTTTCATCTAAGTTTAGGATAGTATTAAAATCTCCACCTAGTAAGATTAGACTATTCTTATATTCATTTATAAATAAACTTATTTCTTCCCAAACTAATTTTTTCTCTAAATTACTTATTGGACCATAGATATTAACTACAATAAACTTGAGATTAGATTTCAGACTCTGGACTATACCACTAATCCTTTTATTATTTATGTTTAAAATATCTAATGTTACTTTCCTAGGATTCCAAATGAATCCTAAATTCCCCGATGCACCTAAAGGTTCTTGGAGAGTGATACTCCAGATGCCTAACTTATTGCCTAATTTAATTCCTTTTAGATTATTTAATTTTGTTTTTTGTAATAAAATAATTTTAGGTTTTCTTTTTGAATTCTTTTCTTGCCAGGGGTGTTTAAACCCCTAGCATTCCATGTTGTAATCTTCATGAATCCTTCAAAAGGCACTTCCCCTTCCTATTGTTAAATATCTGATCTATCTTTTGTTGTTCTCTATTCTAGCCATCTGCTTCCCTAAGTTCTTTCAAAGATTTCCTTCCTCTTTTATTTTTCAATTTTCCAAACTTGGGTGAGCTTAAGCCTTCTTGATTCATCTGGATCCCAAGCTGATCCATATTCTTTTGCACATTTTGAGCAGCAGTCAACTTGATGCTATCTTTTTCTTCTGTCTTCTCAAATTCCAATCCTTTTAAAATTTGATTTATTAGGCTTGGTTGATTATTCATTTTTGAATCTGTACACTTTATGTTGTCCTTTCCCATAACCTTTGCTCTATATGTGTTATATTTTTGCTTATCGGAGATTGACTCTTATCTTTATCCTCATTCTCAATGTTCATCAAATCTCTTTTCAAATCTTCACATGTATAATTGTCTCCTCCTAATTTGAGTAATTTCTGAATTAAATCATCTCTCTAAGTTTTTGTACTTTTTCAATATTCTCGAAACTAAACACTTGGATTAATTCTTCAATTAATAGATCAAGGTTGTCTTTTTGAATCTTTGATATACTCAAGTTCTCCATTTCACTTTCACATATAGTATCCCTATTTAAGAAATCATGAAGTTCTTTAGAAAGAGATTTTCCTGCTTTATTCAATTCATTATCCTTATCCTTTTGGTTGTTGACTGGGGTAAATGGAGAGCTGATTAAGGCTGATGGATTCTGCCAAAATTTGACTAACCTATTGGAGTCCTCTTTGATGGGTGTTACTGTTCTATCCTTAATAGCATGTGAGTGAAGTTGATCAGATTTAATAACCTCAACTAGGGTTTTGGTTCCCCTTCACCTCCTATATTCAATTCAAATAAAAGTGAGTTATCCACATTCTCTAAACTGCCCTTTCCAAAACTAATTAATGCCTCTATTTGTTGTCTTGTTGAAATATCTTTATCTTTGTCTTCTTCGCATGTTAGGCTTAGATTTTTAGCCATAGTGTCTTTGCCATAGTTTGTATTTAATCCCTAGTACTGTGAATTAATGATGCTAGACTTTCCCTTTCCCATATCTTTGGATTTCAGGTGACCATCATAGTGTTGTAGTTTTGTGCCCCCATTGATCTCCATGTCCTTATCCTCTTCTACAATCTTACTCTATCATTCCCTATTATTTGATTCATTCTATTTCTTTCTAGAGGACCTTTGCTTTCCTATTAACTTGTCTACTTTTTTAGACCCTGGATTTTTCTTATGATTAACCTCTATACCTGAGCTAAGATTCAATCTTTTTGCTAAGATCAATTCCATCTTCCTTTTATTATTTTCCCTTTCTGTGCATGTAGGATCTAAGTGAATCTCCATCTTCTGAAAAGAATTTGTAGGCTTCTTATTATCAAAGATCATTTGACGAATTCTATTTTTCTTGATTCTCAACATCTGAAATTTGCTATTGAAATCTGAAGTAAATGGCAGTGTCTTGAATAAGATCTTCCTATCATCATGTAATCTTATTATTTTTGATATTTTACTGTCAAAGTAATGCAAATTTAGATTATATGTTGCTCTATTTGTAATTACTTTCCTTTGCATAAAAACTGATTGGTTAATCTTCCTTTTGATGAGCATTTTCACATTGTTAGAACACTAAACAGAGGAGTCTATACCTATTAGATCTCCCATAGAAGATCCTAATTTTCTAAGTATCTCTATTTGAAGCAGCTCCGGGGGTAGAGATTGTATAATAAACCATGTTGGTAACATGAAATCTAACATTTCTTCCCTACAATTTATGACCCATTCTACAAATTTAATAGTGTATCCTTTGAAAAAACATTCAAAAACAAAAATAAAGTCTTCTTTAACATCTTCATCCTTACAATGCAAATACAATATTCTGTCTGAAAAGTGAGAAATACTTAACTGTTCCTCATAATTTTCCTGTAACTAGTTACTGAGATTGAGCAATTCTCCCTTAGGACCATTCCAAAAGGCAAATACTCTGACCTTTTTTCATTCATGCCATCTTTCTTCACTTTCCTGGTTGTCGATGATATTGATATTTTCTTCAGGAAAAAGAGGATCTGAGATAACAAAAGGTCTACTGGGCTTCATTGAAACAATGTAATTTGCATATGTGGATCTTCGATGTGGGAAAATATATGATCTAGGGGAGGCTCCTAAAGAAGGAGGATAAGGAAACCCTAGCCTATTGGGACATTTCAGAGGAAAATGGAGCTGATCTACAAACACATTCACATAAAACCCTATTTGATTATGAATTGATTCATTGATGTTTTAATGGGCATACTTAGTGAGATTAAAAACCTTAATCTATTTGTCTAGACTAGCAACAGAAAAAATAATTGGCTATGATCTTTGTAACCCTAGTGAACTTGAAGAATTGCAAGGAGATTTGGGCTTGGAATGGCTATACTGAGATGGTTTTCCACCTGCCTTCCTCTATCCTCTTGTTGCGAAATGATGGATTTGTGAACACTATGATGTTGTCCTTGGAATTCCTTATCCTCCAATTTCTCTAGACTAGATAATTTATTTGCAGTTTTGATCACAAAATCCGTCCTCACCATGTCTTTTTGGTTTGGGAGATACTGTGTTCTGATCTGGGGCTTTGAATTCAACTTGGGGTTGTTGATCTTCCAAAATTGTGAGTAAGGGTTTTTTGAATACTTTTTGTTACCACACAATTGGCCTGCTTTTTTTGCATTTCTGCTTAAGTTTGCCATTTTTTCTTCCTTACTATGAATTGCTACAATTATTACTTAATGCATCATTGTAGTTAATTAAAAACATTATGCATCATAATAAGTAATACTCAATATATCACTTAAAAGTTATTCCAAAATTGAATATAGTTAAAAATACAATTCTTTAAAAATTGCAAAGATATTGTCAAATAATGTATAGTAGACTTTCATTTTTTAACCATAGATATATTGGTAATAACTCTATATTTTCAAGATCAATTTTTTAAACTCTAATTGACAAATTAGACTTCGTGGTGAATAATATAGGTACCCCATACTATGCGTGCAATAATTTGAAAGATGGAATGACTTGGTGGATTATGAATGTGACAGTATAATGAAACTTAAGAAGAGTAGAAAGAAAACATTCCTCAAGTGGGCCCTTGTGATAGCTAATTCAATATTGTCCTTTGAGAAATTTATTAAACTTTAGACTAAGTTTGTTAGAGAGAGTGGGCAATTGATTTTTTTCATTGGCTATATTGTGATTTTCCAAATGCATCCTACAAGATAAATATCACAAATCTTGTGGTACAAGTTATTTGACGATCCACATAAATATACAATCTCAATTTATAAGTGGTGAAGCTTCACGTGTAGGTTCATTTGAACCCTCATTCCATAATGATAGTTGAAATATTTAGCATAGTTATAAAATATCATTTGACTATTGCTAAACTCATTATGTTTAATTCAATTTAGCATCCTATATCTCAGTGAATAACAAACACTCAATTTCTTTATATGAAGTTTGATATTGCATGGAAGACGCGAGCTAAAATCATGCAACCAACTGGAAACCCATACTAAATGTAATTTATCTGACATCTTGCTAAGCTACATAAAATTTGTTAGAAGATTTTAGCTCATCATGAAATAGTTTAAGAAATAAAATTTATGAAACTAATTAAAATACTGCATAAAAACGATTAGAAAAAATCATGTTAATAGAGAAACATAATTTATATATTATTAACTTGATATCTTGACACAAAATTTGATAAATGTTGAAGTGATTGAACAATAATATCAAATATTTATTTTTAGATCATATTTGACATGAAGATATAAAAATAAAATATCATAAAAAGCAAGAATGGGTTTCTTAAAATAAAATAAATTAAAACTATGCAAGTTTTTTTTAAATCACTTATCATTGTCCAATATAGACATTGTTAAAGCATGGAATATTGTAAAATGTGTCTAAAAATACTTTTAGTAAAAGAAGTGGACAAAAAAATTTTAAAATAACATATTATATCAATTATCTTCAAGGCACCTAAGTCTATTTTTTTTTATCCTTATGCCTAGAAATTTGTCTACCCCTTTTCATTTTCTCATAATGATCATATGTATAAAGGAGGCATTATTCTCAAACACTGGAGAGGTTTTACATGTGAAACTACCACAAATGTCAATCTTGTTCTTTCTCTTTATCCTATATCAATTGTTGCTTTTGGAAGATTCAATCCCTAAGATTTGTGAATAGTCAATGCCCATGTCAGTCTCAATGGAAATCTAAATGTTCTACCTTTTTGTATTGGTGTTATTGGAAATGTTTTTGCACAATGATCTTCAAATGGTAGTCTACAATAATTAGCAAACTCAACAACTACATATGTTGGAGGCTTAAGTGGAGCACTGCCTTGCTTGTAGATAATCATTTGAATGTATCCAAGAGCTCCATTTACAAGATTTGTCTATATTCATAGATTTGAAGTTAGCATGACCCTTGAATCCTTACATATTAGCAACTCTAGATCAGGCTTGTCATTTGAACAATCTTCTTCTCTATTGGTGCTACCTTCTTTTGATGCATCACTATGTGCAACATGATGTTTCAATGAATGTAACATTTTTTTATTATGAGAATGACATTTTTTATTTGTTGAGAATAAATGAACAACATTATCAAATTCAAAATTTGTTGCAACATCTATGTTGATAGGTTTCATTGACATCAAAAACCTTCAATCATCAATTAGTGTGTTTGCATCTCTTAAATTTGTCACAAATTGTCATAATATTTATTGCTCAAGATTTTTCCCATCTTGTTTGAATATATTATCTAACATGACAATAGTCTTGAATTCTTCCCTTAGCAACTTTGCACGTCTATTATTTTCATATGCTTCTCTATCATTGATAGAAGGTAGCTGACCCAAATTCTCCCACTAATATCATAGATACACCTAAAATAGCATCGAAAAAATAATTATTTTACAAATTATGTATTTATTATTGTATTTGAGTCAAATAAAGTATATTCTACATATAAATTAGTTATTCATGGGGTAAAAATGAAATCTTTACCTCTGAAGCTTATGTGTATAGATTATGAAAATGTTTGTCAAAGTCATGAATATATATTTTCCAACATGTTCTAACAAATGAGCTCATTTCATCAATCAAAATATATTTTATATGTGACATCTCTTCTTTAAAACTTGTGAGTGTTGCTCCTTCTAGTTGACAAAAATCTCTTATGGGTATTTTTAATTTTAAAGGAATTGTAGAAGCTCCTCTATTGAATGTTGAAACTTCAATCAGTACAAATAATAAAAGGGGAGAACAAGAGGCCATTACAGAGTTTTTAAGAGATTGACTAATGGAACCAATTAGATTTGGTTTTCGTATTCCTATTATTCCTTATATTTTCATAAAAAATGGTTCTCCATTTTGATTTTTGTGGTAGTGTGTCATGATTATATCAACTTTTCTTTTTTTTGCTTCTCACCAAGGGTCATGTAGTTTATGTATTGGAGAAATTCATAATATATAAGACATTTATGATCCTTCATGTTACTTATGGAATTGATTGTTGTGGCAGTGTACTCTTCTCCTTGATAATCAACAAACCAATTTTTATGTCTATCAATGTTTCTTCTCCCCAACATGTCTACTTCTGAGAATTATATATTTTCACCCTAATGCAACCTAGATATAATCTCATGTTCATATTTTGTATTATTTCTCTGAACATCTTCATTGACTTCATATTTTGTAGCATTTCTCACCAAGGGTCATGTAGTTTATGTATTGGAGAAAGTCATCATATATAAGACATTTATTATCCTTCATGTTATTTATGAAATTGGTTGTTGTGGTAGTGTACTCTTCTCCTTGATAATCAACAGACCAATTTTTATGTCTATCAATGTCTCTTCTCCCCAACATGTTTATTTTTAGCGTTGTATATTTTCACCCTAATGCAACCTAGGTACAATCTCATGTTCATATTTTTTAGTATTTCTCTGAACATCTTCATTGAATTTAGTTTTAGAATCACTCAAGTTTTCAACATTTTCTACAAATATTGTTCATACTAAAGAGACAAAAATAACAATTACGTGCAATATAACCAATATCAAAAATATCAAGCCACACAAAAAAGAACACAAGACACAAAGATTTAACGTAGTTCACCCAATCCATAGGCTATGTCCACCAATAATGAGTCCAATATTCTTATTGTCCAGTGATTACAACTTGTAATCCCTTATAGCTCAATATCACCAAAAGAAGCTACAATCTCATCATCATAATAAAATCCCTAACCCTAAGCCATTTTATACAATTTTTTGTCACTTACAAAATTAGGGCTAGAATAATTTGACCAGTGGAAAAATATAACTTCCAATGCCTTTGACAATAGTAAACTTTTTTGGCTTCAGGGGTGCTTCCCCTCGACCTCGCCTTGTCGAGTGACAATGAGCATGCCTAGGGTCCCTAACCCTAAGACCCCACAAGGGACACTACCCTAGGAACCGCCCTTACTTGACGTGTGACCGTCAAGCAACCTTGTGTAACATAGAAATGAAATCCAAGTGTAGGACATGCGCTCTGAGGTCAAATCTCTAGAGAAGGTCAACTTACTTACAATCAAGATGCACCTACACTACCACTTGAGAGGAAAATGTTGAAAGGGAAGGGAGTAATGCACCAAGATTGAAATTTTGGTTACAACTCTACCTATAACTGCATAAAACATCAATGAAATGACCAAAATACTCTAGTCTTGACTCTATTATATTTCTCAAGGAATCACATGCAGGTTTGGAATTGTTTGAAGTTTTGAAAGGAAAGAAATTTCACTATACAACAACTGCTAGTAGACTTAACACAACATATGAATCAAGAAAATATAACATAAAACATTCACCAAAAGGCAAGACATGCAGAAGATAGCAAAATGGCAAGAGAATGTAAGAAACGAAGATTTCATTAATGGAAAGGCAAAAGTTGCAGAGCATAATGCTGTTGCAAAATACAAGCAGAGAGGAACCTTTAAGAAATATTTGCAACTGCATTTTATAGAGTTTAGGAATAACTTTGATATTTACATTGAGTTCAAACCCCAACTAGGTGGAGTTGAGTTGCAAAGGAGAGTGATAACTAAGAATTAGAAATAAAATATGATCATGAAGTGCAAATGCCTATTGGAAGTGACAGGAAGAGACCAAAATAAGTGCACCCAACCGCAAGAGATCAAATCATCAAAATTTGATCATTATATGCATTAACTTGAGGCATTGAGAAAATTGATGTCGTGCAAACAAGGGCCAAGAAATTGTTGGGCATTAAAGAATCGGCCATTACTAACGTGTCATGGGAAAAAATGTAGGAAGGATATCATGACGCGTTATCCACTTGCAACATGTAGGGTTAAATGTGGGAGGAATCTAATTTCCCTGAAAATAAACAATGGTCTTCAATGAAGGTCATCTCTTGAAATAGACGGTGTAGATGCCACAAGAAATCTCCCCAACGCAATATTAAGTCACAGTTTTCAATGTAGATCCTCTTTATTTTTAGCGGATGACTCAAATGTAGTGAGGAGATTCCTCCCAATAAAGGAAATGGATAGTACGAAAGGTGGGGACCCTCACCATGTGGCACAATTATGGACTTTGGAACCTTGCAGTGAAGAAATGTCAGAATGGTGACGCGTGGTAGTGTGATGCAATTCTGGGCTTTAGAGCATTGAAGAAATAATGTACTGTGAGGCAATGTCGGACATCATATGTTTTTCCATTTTACAAATCAGATGATGATCTTTTAATCTTTTGTGGAATCTCCACCATTGGTCTACACATGTGCATATTGGGCTGACTTAAGTGCTACAGATGGGACCCTTTGCCATGTGGCAGAATTCCATTTTTTGGAGCCTTCCCAAAACATTGTAGCATGAGGAAAAGTCAAAACAATGATGCATGGCAGCATCACACACAATTCTAGACTTCAGAGTCTCCTGGAGATACCGGCATATAAAGAAATGTCAAAATGGTGATGCATGCCAACATCTTTCCCTTTCGGTAAGATGGGCAAATAGCTTGCAAAAAAATGAGAGTTGTCAGATCTTGTAGCTAGAATCACCCAACCAAGAACAAACTAAGTCAACTCGAAAAAAGAAGAAACTACAATTCGGTTAGAGAAAAAACTGAGTCATCTCAATCAATGAAGGGACTGAGCTAACATGAAATGTTAGCTGCCAACCTTAGCATGATGACCCACTGCAAAGAAAATAACCCATTGAAGATCTCTCATATCAGTTATCAATGATGAGCTAAATGGGGGGAAAAATGGCCAACATTCTTGGCGACTCGAAGGGGATGCTTGTCTACTAAGCATAGGGTTAGTGGCCTTAAGTAATCCATTGGGCATAGAGTCACCAAAGAGAATGGTACGTTATCCCACCTAAAAATTCACAAAAAAATGCCTCTACAACCAACAAAGTTACCAAATTTTCTATATCCAAAAGGGAATAGATGTTCTCATGCACTTCTTGAAAAGCAAAAAACACCTAATCTACTATGTACAAGTATTTAGAATTACAAAAAATCAAACAAAGTCATTTACTGGCTTGTTGAAGTAGCTTCCCTTCCTTACAAGATATTTTTTCTTTCATGCACATGGGTAGCCAAATGAATCAGCAAGTATGAGAAGCATATTATTGTATGGAATTCCTTCCCAATGTTGAAAACAATGAAGCTCTCTAGCATTGGGACATTATCTTATTGAGCAAGACATACTTGCTCTTTCTTGTGAAAATCTTTGTCATGCTTTGGATTGAGCATGACTGGGGGTGAGATGCATTTTTGTAGAGCTAGATGCCTTGTGGGGCATCCTCTTGATGGTGCTTGGTCCAAGGAATCATCCTTGACCATGTTGGTGTGCTCTACAACACTTGAATCCTTTTGTCTAGTAGGGGTTGTTGACACAGAAGTTTGCACCCTTGCTTGAGGCATGACCCTCAAGCGACCTTGTGTAACATGGAAACAATCTCCAAGCTGTGAGACATGAATTGTGAGATTGAGTCTCTAGAGAAGGCCAACTTCCTTACTATTAGGATGCACTTAAACTACCACTTGAGAGGAAAAGGGAGAAGGAATGTATAAAATTAAATTGTTGCACCAAGATAGAATGTGGTTACAACTCTTCCTATAACTATACAAAACATCAATGAAAACCCAAAATACACTAATGTTGACTCTGATCTATCTCCCAAAATGACATGAAGGTTTAGCATTGATTGCAGTGTTGAAAGGAAAAGAAATTTTACTATTCAACAACTGCTACCAGACTTGACACAGCATATGAATCAAGAAAATAGAGAAGAAAACATTCACCACAAGGCAATAGGCATGCACAAATAATGAACAGTGAGAAGAGGTAAGGAATAGAGGTTTCATTAATGGAAGGCAAAAGTTGTCCATAATGGTACTGTAAAATACAAGCAGAGAGGAACCTTAAAACATATTTACAACTACCTTTTATAGAGTTTAGGCATAACTCTAATGCTACATTGAGTTCAAAATCCAACCAAGTGGAATTGGATTGCAAAGGAGAGCAATAACTAAGAATCAAAAGAGAAATTTGATCAGATGCATGTCCCCATATAGAAAATCTGATCCTTGTGTGCAAATTGAACCCTGAAGAGACAAAAATGATAACCATAACTGCTCTGGCTGGTAGATGGATGACTATGGCGATGGTAGGAGGAAATCTACATTTATCAGGCATGGAGAACACCAAAAGGTGGTTGCAGATGATCAAAGGACCTATTTTCCATCATAAAGCTACTTGATCTCATGTTCATGACCATGCCAGGTCAACTACATCATCAAGTCAATTGAACTCAAACATCTGACCCGCCATATGGTCCTATATCCTTTAAACATTTTGCCACCTCACCCTGCATTCTAACTATTGTGTTGATCCTACATCATTTCTATTCACGAATTCACAACTTATTTCCCTCATTAACTATTTGGTCTTGTGAAACCATGACCATCCTATTTCATACCTTATTGCTACTTCACAACTTGACATCACTTTATCTCACAAACTATTGTGATCCTACAAACATCATAAAATGGACTATCTCACACCCTTGCCATAGTTAGGGCCTAGCTATTGTTTAACTGTGTGATGATGCAAACAATGACTTGCATAGCTACATAACCTTAACCCTAGTTTTCTCTAAACCTCATGCGAGAGTGTGATTACAATATATTTTGCAACCTCACCATCATGATACAAGATTAATCTTGACCACTTGCGATGATGCAAAAATACTAAAATGAGTTGAAGTGGTTGACCTTCGCACCATCACAACTTAAAACTCTAAAGCTTATCAATGGAGTGATATCGATTCAATTTATTTGTTATTATTTGACAAGACACTCCTTTGAAATGATGAATATTAAACTACCTCATAACCCTGTGATGATGCGATGAAGGATGTTTTATGTATTGGGCCCTCCAAGACACACATCCAATGCTCATATTCCTATTTTGGCTATTCTTCATGCATCTTTGAAAAGCAAGAAAGGGACAGATGTTGATTAGCTGAAATTTGACAATGGGGAAAGATGCACTATTTTTCATTGCTTTGAAACCAGAGATGGGTCAATAAGGACAGGTGTCAATTTGTCTCCTCTTCGCAATTTGAAACTGAATTTTATCATTTAACCCTGCAAAAATGTGAACAAAGGATATTGCATCATCGCCACCTTAACCTCGAGTTAACGTCAACTATGTGCCAAGATACAAAAGTCATCAACCTGAATGCTTTTATCCTTCATTGTAACCTCCTGACATGAAATCCTTATTGACATAATTGGCCTGTGATCATATAGTTCATTTTTTTCACATCTTCGTAGCTCAAAACTAAATGTTAGCCCAACAGCTGTGAATTGGCGCTAACTATGAATTTGATTATTTGCACCCTCATAACCCATATGACAATTAAGACATAAACTCTAGTGATAGGGCAATGAAAGGATTACATATGATCACAAATTGAAATATTCATAAGGAATATTGACATACAATATGAAAGATTTGAAGACTTAGGAATATAAAGAAAGAACCAAAGTTTTTACGTATCCCTTTTATCTTTGCATGGAAAATATAAATACATCAAAGAATGTGGCCATGGCTATCACCCTAGGTGCTATGAAGGTGGCAATATTGGGATTTTGGAAAGGGGGGCTAAAATGGTCAACATTTGTGGTGATAAGCATGGACCAATGGACATAAGCAATCCGTTAGGCTATAGATTCATAAAAAATGAGACATGCTCTACAAACAACTAGAAAAAATGCAACATCTGTAATCAAAAAAATTCTAAAACCTTGTTATTTCATAGAGAAATAGCCAGCGTTCGTGCACTTCTTGAAAAGTAGAAAACACCTAATCTAATATTTACAAAAATTTACAAAGATGGAAGGTTAAACAAACCCAATAACTGGTTTATTGAAGTAGTTGTTCTTCCTCACCAGTTGATTTTTTCTTCCATGCACATGGGCAGCTAAAAAGATTAGTAGACATGACATGCATACTGTTGTGTGGAAAACCTTCTTCCTAGCACTAAAAATAATGAATCTTTTTGACACTGGGACATTGTTAATTTGAGAAAATAATGCTTTCTCTTCCTTGTGGCCTTCTCCCTCATGCTCTGGAATGAGCATGACTAGGGGCAAATTGTAGATTTATTGTAGAGGTAGATGCTTGATGGGGCATCCTCTTGATGACACTTGGTCTAAGCAATCAACCTTGACCATGTTGATGTGCTCTACAATGGTAGCATCTAACTAATTTGGAAGTGTCTGCTCTTCTTCTTGTGAAGAAAAAATCTCCACCTTGTCTTCATTATGCTTATGATCCATCTCCCTTGGAGCTACTAATATGGTGTGACTCTCTACTTGTTGCTAATGTAGAACATGCTCTTCGTATTTATGAGATGATGACTCAACATCTATGGAAGAGTAGATAGCATCAAACTCATCTAAAAGGTCATCCTCATCATCAATCTCCTCCATTTTAGTTGTAATAATATGCATAGGTTGAGGGGTAATCTCGTGCATGTCAGCATGTTCCTCCTAAGGATAGAACTATCCTTGGGATTCTCTTCTTTGTCCTCCACATCATGGGGAACAATCTATTGTGGTGAATGATCTTCTCCATACTTAGCTTGCAATAGATCCTCATCTTTTGATAAAGTCTCAAAAGCCATGATTTGTTCTTCAAGAGGAGGAACAACCTTTTCTTCTTCCTCCTACTCATGCTTGTCTTCCTACTACAACTAATGGTTTTTCTCTTCTTCTCCTTACAACTGATCTAATCTTTCTTCCCCATCTAAAGCTTGATCAACTACCTTTGATTCCTCAAAGGTAGGAACCACCTCATCCACTTGTGTCTCCTTTTCCTGATGCAACTGCTCAATGTCCCATTGAGGCAACAAAGGCTCTTGACCATTGCAACAAGGAATGGAAATTTGAGGAGGCTCAATCCTTCTAAATCTAGCAAACTTGTGTTTGGGTGGATCCTCTTCAAATGGTTTTGGAAATGTTGTTTGTGAGTGGGAATTTTGCTCTTGAGTGTTGTTTTGTAAAATAGGAGGTTGCTCTACCTGAAGTGAGTAAATTTTCTCCTTGGAGGCTCTTGTGTTTCTGTTGCTTGTATTTGAGCAAGCTTTAGCCTTGTCTCTTCTTCTACAATAGCCAATCCTCTTGCAAGGTCCTCCTCTCTCACCTCCCAGTCCTAAGAGTAAAAGAAAGCCCAATAATCTAGTTCTTGTTGTTGAGGAGAGGTCTAACAAGAATAATCTTGTTGATACTGCCCCTATTAGACCTCCATTTGTTGTTGCAAATTAATCTCTTGATGCCTACGTAGGTTAGCAACTGCTCATCTTGTTCATGAAACATATAGTCCAACTTCCCTTGGAACTCCATCATCATCTCTTTAAGCTCCTTATATGGGGATGTTGGGGCTAGTGGAACAAGGGTAGGGGAATAGGAATAATCTTGAGCATACTAGCTATAACCAGCTCAAGCCTTAGACTGATATTGATAGACAGAAGGATGAGGAATAACATTCTCATGATATAGGGGATAATAATCAGGTTTTCTATGATATGGATCCATGGTTAGGCATTCAAAATATAAAATCTCATAAAATACTTGTAAAACATAAAAGATCAAAAAAATACCAGCACTTGGTCTATTGAAATCAATATATGCATAGTCGCGAGGGTGTTAGATGAATTCCTCCAAAGGCTAATGGCACTAAGAAAAAACACCCAATTTCTCAGTGAATGGATCTTCAAACTGGCTAACCATTGGACTTATGAATCTAAATCTATTCCACAAGGCATGCCAAAAATTGTTGACGCAAAATTCTACACCCTTGCTTGAGGTATGACCCTCAAGTGACCTTGTGTAACATGGAAACAATCTCCAAGCTATGGGACTTGAACTATGAGATTGAGTCTCTGAAGAAGGATGGCTTCATTACTATTAGGATGCACCTACACTACCACTTGAGAGGAAAAGGGATCTGGAATGCATAAAATTAAATTGCTAAATGGAAAGGGGGTTGATGCACCAAGATAGAATATGGTTACAACTCTACATATCTTCACAAAACATCAATGAAAATCCAAAATACACTAATCTTGACTCCAATCTATCTCCCAAAATGACATGAAGGTTTGGCAATGATTCTATTGTTAAAAGGAAAAGGAATCTCATTCTGCAATAACCGCTAGCAGACTTGACACAACATATGAATCAAGAAAACATTCACCACAAGGCAATAGACATGCACAAATAATGAATGACAAGAAGAGATAAGGAATAGAGCTTTCATTAATGGAAGGCAAAAGTTGTAGAGCATAATGTTGTTGCAAAATACAAGAATTACAACTACCTTTTATAGAATTTAGGCATAACTCTGATGCTACATTGAGTTCAAACTCCAACTAGGTGGATTTGGATTGCAGAGGAGAGCAATAACTGAGAATCAAAAGAGAAATCTTATCAGATGCACATCCCCTACAGAAAATTTGATCCTTGCATGCAAATGAAGCCCCGAAGAGATATAAACAGTAGTTATAACTACTCTGGCTGGTAGATAGATGACCATGATGGTAGTAGGAGGAAATTTGCATTTATCAACCATGGAGAACAAAAAAAGGTAGTTGCAAATGATCAAAGGACCTGTTTTCCATCACAAAGTTGTTTGATCATGTGTTCACGACCATGCCAAGTCAGTTGCATCTTCAAGTCAACTAAACTCAAACATCTAACCCACCACATGGCCCTATATCCTTTAAATATTTTTCCACCTCACCCTGCATTCTAAATATTGTGTTGAGCTTATGCCATTTTTGTTTGCGACTTCATAACTTATTTCCTTCATTAACTGTTTGGTCTTACAAAACTGTGATCTTCTTATTTTATGCCTTATCATTGCTTCACAACTTGAAATGATTTTATCTCACAAACCATCACGACCCTGTAAACATCATAAAATGGATTGCCTCACACCCTTGCCACAATTAGGGCCTAATTGTTGTTTAACCATGCAATGATGCAAACAATGACTTGCGGAGCTACGCAACCTTAACCCTAGTTTGATAGTGCGATTACAATGTATTTTGCAACCTTTCCATCTTGACTCTAGATTAACCTTGACCACTTGAAATGATGTGAAAACATTGAAATGGGCTGAAGTTGTCAACCTTCACACCGTCACAACTTAAAACTCTGAAGCTTATTGATGGAGTGATATCAATTCAATTTATCTACTTTTATTTGACAAGACACTCCTTCAAAATGATGAACATTAAACTACCTCATAACCTTGTGAGGATGTGATGAAGTGAAATGTCCCCTTTTCTGATTTGATATGGTATTTCACACCTCTAATCTGATTTTCAAAATCAAACAACTGATATCACAAAGATCCACCAAATTTCTCAAGAAACCCCAAATCAGGTATGCCAAAAATAGTGCCAAAAAGCTTCACAGCTTCACCTGTTATTACTAAATCTGAAAGTAGACATTTTTACAGAAATTTGAGCAGCATAACAGCCTATAAAATGAAATTTCTAGATCTATATAACATGCACACAATAGCTCCCAAACGTAGGACGAAAACAATGCTCATCGAGCTCCCGAAAATAGCACAAAATAGCCCGGAATCACAACAAAAACTTAATAATCTATCACAGAAGTATAATTATATCCAAATAAATATTTTCAGCTCTATTTTAACATTTAAAAGTCTGATATACAACAGCAACCCAAACTGATATGAAATACTCAACCGGAAACACCAAACTCTTACAAAAAATACACCCGAAACTCACAAATCTGCACTGTTTAGCACAAAGGCAAACTCTGCATGAGCATGCACATGGAATGGCTTCAAAATATTGTCCTTAGCCTTCTTGAAAACCTGCAAACTCCCGCTCTTGGGTCTCCCTGGAAACCTGCAAACTCCCGTTCTTGGGTCTCCTTCTCCACAGGTTTGGCAGCCTCTGAAGAATTACAAAGAATCAGCAAAATCTAGTTCTGGAATGAGCCCAAAATGCCTCCAAACCCCTTAAAAGAGGGCATAACTGTAACTCACGTCCAAGAGAGGTTAATGAAACATATTTTAATAATAATTTTCATTTATTAGTCCAACGATTTCCAAATATTAACCCCCTTTTTCCGAAACTTCACTTTCTTGGGCCTGCCTGCCTTAGCAAAGATTATTATTTTTTTATTATTTGAAAAGGGGACATGACATGAAGGATATTTTATGTATTGGGCCCACCAAGACATGCGTCCAATGCTCGTATTCTTGCTTTGGCTATTCTTCATGCATCTTTAAAAAGCATAATAGCTATAGACATTGATCAACTGAAATCTGATGCCTAGAAAAGATGCACCATTTTTTATTGCTTTGAAACCAGAGAGGTGCCTATAGGGATAGGTGTCAGTTTGTTGCCTCTTTAAAACCTAAAATTGGAGTTTATCATTTAACCCTATGAAAATGTGAGCAAAGGAAATCACAACATCACCACCTTAACCTTGGGTTAATGTCAACCGTGGATGAAGATGTCAAATCAATCTCATAGAAATCAATCTCCCTCATCCACTATGATGTCCCCATGTCACAACAGTCCCTATGATGGCTTGAAGAAGAAAGAAACTATTCTTCCTAGATTGTCTTCTCTATTGTGACATTGCATGCAAGCTACAGAACAACCTCATGCACATTAATGTGTTTCTAATCAAGGATAGAGATATCCTTGTGAAACTCTTCTTCCTCAACCCTTTGATGCAACACATGTTCTTCAATTAGTGGTTGCTCGTTTGTTGTCTTTGATGTGACCAAAGATATATCCACTGCTTCATTAACCAAAAAGAAGGGACAATAGTCATCTTGGGACTCACCATCATTGACATGTGGAGGTATCTGAATTGTAGGTTAAGGTTAAGGACAACTTGAAATATAAATTTGAGGAGGGCTACTTTGTTTGAAGCTAGGAAACTTTCTCCTTGGAGGCTCTTGCACTTCAACCTCTTGCATTTGGGCAAGCCTGAACCTTTCCTCCTCCTCATATCTCTTCTATCTAAATTCTTCCTCCTGCTACAAATGGAGGAAAGCCTCTTGATCCTCTTAAAAAACATCAACTGCCTCATGCACCACCTAACACACATAAGGGTCATATATCCACATCTCCTTGTCACTACACATCACATCAATCCTAGAACTCATGAGGAGCATAACGAAGGCAAATTTCCCACCTTTTGAAAACTCATAAGGATTATGAACTTCATTAAAAATCCTTCCCAATTTAGAAAATCCAAGGCATAAGCCATCTATATAGTTGCAGAGTTCTTCTAACTTGGACTTGGGATTATTATAAGGATCTATGGTAAATTGAGTAGGTTGATCATGTGATGTTGTAGGGGAGACTAGGCCTAAGGAGGGGTCAACATATGGGCCTGATTTTTTCTTCCTCTCTTGTTTCTCCTAGAATTCTTGGACTGATATGTACTTGGAGAGAGAAATCTCAACACATTCATGGCCAAAAATAACATGAAGGTTTGGGGTAAAACTTGCCTCTTCATCATATGGGGGAAAATGAGAGGAGTCTCTATGAAGTGGATCCATGATAAGGCATCTAGGAACACAACTTCACAAAAATCCTAAGGAAACATAAAAAACTAAAAATCATACCAACACTTGGTTTGTTGAAATAGATAGATGCATAGAGTTACCATGGTGTTATATGAATGCCTTCAAAGGTTGATTGCACTAAGAAAAACATTTGATTTCTCAATGAATAGGTCACAAACTTGCTGACTAGTAGACTTATGAAGTTGATCTATCCCACTAAGCATGCCAAAAATTGTTGACACAAAAGTTTGACCCTTGCTTGAGGTGTGACCCTTGAGTGGCCTAGTGTAACATGGAAATGACCTCCAAGTGTGGGACTTGCACTCTGAGGTTGAATCTCTGGAGAAGGCCAACTTCCTTACAATTAGGATGCACCTATACTACCATTCAAGAGGAAAAGGGAAAGATAATGCATGAAATAAAATGCTAGAGGGAAAGGGGACGATCTGCTAAGATTAAAATTTTGGTTACAACTCTACCTATAACTACACAAAACATCAAATAAATGACCAAAATACACTAGTCCTAACTCTATTCTATTTCCCAAGGAATCACATGCAAGTTTGGAACTAATTGAAGTGCTAAAAGGAAAGAGACTTCACGATACAAAAACTACTAGAAGACTTAGCAAAACATATGAATCAAGAAAATAGAAAAGAAAAAATTCACACAAGGCAAGACATGTACAAGATATCAAAATGGCAAGAGAAGGTATGAAACAAAGATTTCACTAATGGAAAGGAAAAAGTTGTAGAGCATAATACTACCACAAAATACAAGCAGATAAGAAACTTTAAGAAATATTTACAACTTCCTTTTATAGAGCTCAGGCATAACTCTGATATTTACATTCAGTTAAAACCCCAACCAGGTGGAGTTGAGTTGCAGAGGAGAGCAATAACTAAGAATCAAAAAGAAAATATGATCATGACATGCGAATGCCTGTTGGAAGTGATAGGAAGAGTCCAAAACAAGTGCACTCAACCATAAGAGATCAAATCACTGAAATTTGATCACTATATACATTAAAGAGGCATAGTGTACATTGACATTGTGCAAACAGGGCCCAAAAGTCATTGGGCATTGAAGAGTTGGCCCTTGATAGCGTGTCATGGGAAAAAATGTGGGAAGGTTATCATGATGTCTTATCCACTTGCAACATGTAGGGTTAACTGAGTGGGGGTGGGGGGGGGATCTAATTTTCCCAAAAACAAATGATGGTCATTGATGAAGGTCATCTCTTGAAATAGATGGTCCAGATGTCATTAGAAAATCTCTCTAATGAAAGATTAAGTCATAGTCATTGATGTAGATCATCTTTATTTTTCGTGGATGGCTAAGATGTAGTGAGGAGACTACTCCTAATGAAGGGAATGGATAGCACAAAAGGTGGGGACCCTCACCATGTTGCATGATTCTAGACTTTGGAATCTCATGGAGACACTACAGAGTGGAGAAATGCTGGAATGGTGACGTGGTAGTGTGATGCAATTCTAGGCTTCAAAGCATTGAAGAAAAAATGCAGTGTGAGGAAATATTAGAATTGTGTAAGGAAACAACAGAATCTGATTAGGCTCCACATCACATCAGACATTGTGTGTTTAAAATGCCAAGGGTTATAATTGAATGTCTCCCAATTTTTCTATGATAGGGACATCATCATGATGAATATCTGATTCAATCTAATGGAATGAATTTTAGATTGGTAACTCTGATAACCAAAATTCAATCCATTACCTGACTCATGTGAAGGGATGGATGTAAATCTAGGAAATACTCTTATAGTTGCGGTTTTTTCATGGGCTCCCATTTGTTGTCTTTTTTTCTCTTAGGATTACATATCCATGATCTGGTTGCATCAATCAATGTGATACCTTCCATACATAATGGCTTTTTTTTGAACCCATCAATGAAAGATACTTTTTGTTCTTCATTTTTATACTCATCATTTTCATTTTTACCATTTATAGGTTTGAAACCTCATGTGAGATATTTAGACTAATAAACCTTCTACTACACTCCACCAATGGAATTTATAATAACACATGACATGTTTCTTGAGCATAAATGTCTCTTTCTCTAATTATCTTAATTAGAAGCCTCCTATATGCTCATGCTTCTAAATCATCTAGATTTTCAATGTTGGATAGGTGCATCAACATTTTGTAGTACATTTCTAAGCTTTTCTCATCTGTTGTTGCATACTTGGTAATGTATTTGATGAGAAGATGTTTGGAAAGTAAATGTTGCCAATATATATTCTATATCCATAATTGTAGTAAATGACAATTATGTGAATTAACTCTATCATCATTTATCTCTAGTTTAAATTATTTTCCCCCATTTTCATGTCTTCATATAATTTTGCCTCCCCAGGTTTAATGGCCAAGGAGCATTATACCTGGAATTAACGGCCAAGGAGCATTATACCTAGAATCAATATAAGAAAGTTTATATCTAGCCCCATCATTTTTTATTAGTTACACTTTTTTTAATTATTCATTGTGATGAAATAATTACCTACAAACCATCCCTCCCCTTTATTTTGTAGGCATACACCCTCCTTACAAATTGCATAGTCCAAATCCACCTCTGCAAGATGTCTTGTGTTGTTGAGACATGGATGTTGTTAAAAATTTATAAATGCCTACATTTCAAAGTAAGAAAAATGTGTACATCAAGTAATACCACATTATAAATATATCTAAATATTGACAAACATGCATGCATAATTCATTGATGAGGATCATGTATAGGGTTCCATGCATGAACAATACAATGAAAATGTCTTTCAATACTTCTTATTTCCTCCTCATTTGATCAGTCAATTTTGTCCATATTGGATGCCTCTTTGGTCCATATGAACTCATGTACATGTTGGGACCCCTTATGTTGTCACTCATATGTACATCAAAAGTCTTTAACATACATTCCCTTTTCTAGAATCTCTTTCTTGAACATTGAGTGGCTTAAGTGCATATAGTGTGTGACTGTGTGAGGATAGTCAATAACATTTTATCCTCTCTAATTCTAAGCTTCTCATGGATCAATTGGCATTGTTCTTGGCATAACTGTGCACAAATCAGGTTGATAAACATCTGTTGTACTCAATGTAAAACATATTGTAGGAGAATCAATTTGATGAAGCAAATATATCAGTTTTGCAAAAGATTTAGTCCAATATGACCTTGTTCCCCCTAATGATGTCCCAAACCACATTAATTTATTTTCCAAATTAGAGTGAGCTGTATTTTCCACATGTTGTCATAATTCATGGATGGTAATGGGCATGTCTTTAAAGATTCTTTTTCACAAACATTGAGGATGAGTTTTGTGCACAATGTCTCATTATCATTTTAATCACAAAGTATCTAAATTTGAGATATTTGTCGAAATGGTGATCCCTATGCTGCATCATATACTTTATAAATTCATGAAGATGAACTTTCCTTAATCATGGCTCTAAAAAATCACATCTCCCATCAAGAAATAGTATTGGAAAGCCATATCAAGTAATCCTAATTTGACACATTTATTAATGGGAGATACACCTATACTTGGCCAATCTACTAATGATGTTGGATTCGCTTTAGGGTTAGTAACCTACACATAGATAAGTTCCATTTCATTTTGTGCATTCGATGGCCTTGAAGCCATTGATATTGTATGCTCTATTATATTTCCTTCATTTGATTCCATGATTGGACCCACAAAAATAATCTCATTTGTATCTGAATCAAACTTCATATTGTTTGTCTTTAATGTATCAAAAATATTTGCATCTACATTTCTAGGTAGATCATTGAGAGCATTTTCATTAATTTGAACATCAAAGAAAAAAAAATCATGCTCTACTTTGTATTTGAGTTCTTTATATACACGACCCCTATTCATAGTAAAGTTATACTATGTTTCATGTTGGTCTCTCCTTCTAAAAATAATGACTGGAAACTTATCTATTACTTGTGGTATTAGAAACATGTTCTATGTGTTGTGGTAAACTTATTTTATGCCCCTTAGATTTATATTGAGTACTTATTGCTTGTGTAACTTGAAGTATGGGGCTGACACGTACGATTAGCATTTCCTAAACTTGAGTCAAGTTTGTAAGTTTGTAAGCTCCTTAGGTTGTGGCCTTGGATCCATATTAATTAAAGCTTAAAATTTATTGTTTTCTTTTTCTCGTCGTCATATATTGCATACTGAACCTTCTAATGTGCAGGACACTTTCATTCCTAGATAAAATTCCTAACAAATACAACACATATTTATCATTCTCAAGCTATCCAATTGTTGTGAAAGTTGCATTTGGAACCTATAGAAATACATTTGGGTTTTCTATATTTTTTGCATTGCCTTGTCTACCTAAATTTATCCCAATTTGGCTTCTATGATGAGGCATTTCAGGAACACGTTCTTATATTCTTGAATTTTCATTTTGATGGCTCAATTCAAGAAATGCAGTCAATGCTCAATTATATCTCTCCCTTGATTCAAAATCAACTTCATGTCTTCCTTGTGTTTCAAAATGAGATACTTCATCAGATGTTTGTTGCAACTATTTATATCCATATTTCCTTGTTCTCTATTTTGAAATTCCAAATTTTGTAATGAAAATTATGCCCTTTTTCTAGCATAATTTAGTCATCTGACTTCATTATTCCTTCATCTTTCTTTCTCTTTCAACTTTTGTCATGTGTTCATGTTGTCATCTACATTACTCTCTTTTTTATTCTCTCTAGTATGTTCTTTGTTGCTCCATTTCATATTGTCTCCTTTCTTGATCTGACTGAAAAATCATAGTTGATTTATTCATTTCTATGAAATAAATTTCTAACCAAACATTAAAGAAATAAAAAATCAGAATATCAAGTAAACTATGTTTCATAAATTCCTATCAAAAAAGTATGTTTCATAAATTTGGTTTAAAATATCCCATAAATTTAGTGGCACTACATTGCAAATATGATAAATATTTCTTTACTTGTAATTAATAGATCAACAAATCACAAATATATATAGTGTTGGCCCCAACTATAAGTTAGTATATTGGTGGAGGGGTGGGGGTGAACCAGTATACTTACTAGTTTCTACCTTTACTCCTAAATCATACTACACACCTACCTACTGGTAGATGGAAACTATAACTCAACTTGATCAGGGGCAACCACAAATTCATCACATGAAATTAGAAAAATATAACACAATATTTATCTCACGGAAACCTATCTAGGGTAAAAACCATGATGTGTGAGTCAATCCTCACAAAATTTGCACTCTTATGGAGTGTGCCTAGTCAAGAGCTTATCAATGTTAAATAATTTCAATGACATTGTGAGGTGCCATCCTATTAGGGGATTTAGAGGAGACATGTTAAGATCTTTCCCTATTAGGAGTAGCTTGGTTAAAGGACTTTAAAACATGCTTTGATGTGTCACCTTGTTAAAGGATCTATACAAGGAGCCTGTTAGGGCCCACCCTTATCGGTATTTACTATGGTGAAGGTAAGTAAACAATAGAAAAGTGATCTAACTATTTAGATACTAAAGTAAGCTTATTGTAGATCCATTTGTTAGCTCATTTGACCAGTTTACCACTGTGCTCCACCTTCTTTTGGCTCTGCAGTCTCCAACTTCTGATCACTAGTGCACTTGGCTCCCCATGCACTTTCACATGATATCCTTGTGCTACTTGTCTTTGAATATTCCCCACAACTTTTCTTGACACAATAACTCTTTTAGAATGACCTCTCTTGTCACTCTTCTTCTCCTCTTTGAGATTCTGCTTAGATTGGCTCACTCTGGCTCTATGGCTAATTAATTAGCAATCTCACTTTTCACTTTTTCATTTTATCTTCTTTTATACTTCCCTTTCATCTTCAGTTGTAAGCCTCAGACTTTGAATTCAAATTTTGAATTCACCCCTACTTATATCTCGTCTTCCGATTGTAGTAGTGTGTTGCTTCTGTCAAATGTAGTGTGTTTGTATAGGGGTCACGGGTGTCATATACATTCAATGATTTTCTTTGGTTGGGAAGAATTCAAATTTAAATTCTTCTATTTTTTTCCTGTTCTCTTTTCCCATCATCATTAAATGCAACATTGAGTACACTCATACCCTTTGCATGACTAAGCAATCATAGGTTTATTTCTTGATGTCCATTGTGGTGTCCATGCTGGATCAACTTGTTGATTTGTCCATTGCTCCTTCCACTTGGGTGCTTTCTCCATAAGAGGACTTCACTCAACATCCTTTGGCTAAGTGGATAAATTTATCTTTTCCTTTCTTAGGCTCACATATCTTCTCATACTCAAACTAATTGTGTGAGTGAGAGATGCACACTGTCATGTCTCACCAGTTGTGCCTTATTATTGTTACACCTTTATTTGTGAGTGTTTCTAGCAATGACAACATTTGTATCGACTAAGTCTACCGGTCTATTTTTTGGTTAGTCTGCAACACTTAGGCCAACATATAGAAGGGAAAAAAATGAATAAGAGAAGAATATCTAAAAACATACCAAATACCAAACACTCTTGTATGTATAATATAGTTTCAATTTTTTTAAGACAAAGCGAAATTCACATGCATTCTTCAAATTTGATAAGTTGAATACAAAAATTTGTAAAAATTGACAATGTCAAATTATACTACACCTAGATTTCATTATAGTAATGTAAAAACATGTGGAATTCATCAGTTAGGAAAATATTGTTTTCTCCATCCATATGTTCTTCATCGTAGTAGATGTCTTTCATTTATTCAAAGAACCCAAATGCTTTCTTCCATGTCTCATAATTTGCCTCAATATATTGTCTCATCTGTAGGATTTGAGAGTCCTTAACACCTTGAGCATGCAAGCTCACGGTATGAATTTCATTTGTAATTTTTCTACAAGACTCTAAAGTTATTGTTCCCAATTTATCCAAATTTGTTTCAACAATTTGATTTGATTGCATGAAGTCATTTGGAAGAAGTGGGCTTGTGATAGTGGTTTCAAAATTATTTTGTTGAACATCAATATTCATTCTTTTTCTAATATCTATAAAGTAACGAAGAAAAGGGTCACTAGCAAAATAACTAGAATTAAGCTATGTATATACATCAAGACAATGGTATTTGAAAAGAAATCAAGATTTCTTTGATTCTTTATTTTTTCTCATAGGTTTATACATTTATTTTTGCTTAATAAAAAGCTTGTATTTTAATAGTAAACCCTAAATTCAAAAACATATTTGATGCTTGCTTTTTTCCATAGATTTCTACATTTCTTTTTTGCTTAACAAAGAGCTTATGTTTTTTAATCTTTTGGAGTAAAAGAGATTTGTTTAAAATACGGTTAGTAATATAGTTGTTTACAATGATATTAGATTGTACTTTATGAAAGCTTGTGTTTTGCTTTGGTTTTTCCAGTCATGTGCTCTTTTACAACAATGTGAAATCTTTTCTTGTGAATTTGCGATAAAATAAGTCGATGGAAAATATATGAAGTAGGTTGTAGAAGCTTCATGCACTTGTCCTTCCATTACCATTATGAAGGTGATTTAATTCCTCCACTGCCCAGCTTGTAGTAGTTCATGCAAATGTCAGACAAAAGCTTGACAATGGTCAATGTAATAAAGCATGTTGCCACATCAATTGCTTTTTCCTCTAAGTATATTATTAAGTAAGAGTTGTATAATAAAAAATGTATTATTAAAAATATTTCAAATATGGTTGTTTATTTATAAATGGTATTCTCATGTATGAAACAGTTGGAATAGTAAGCAATAGCTCATGGTCATTCCAATTTCAATATTCCTACACCCATACATGTACAACCATCACCCACATTCTAACACACATTCAAGAAGTTATGCCACACATTATGTAACATATAAAATTTGGGACTCTTAAATGACTATCAATTTTTTTTAACGTGCTTAAAAGTTTACAACAAAGGATGTACCCATTGGAGAAGCCTCTCAGCTTAACTAGTAATTACAAAAATTATTATGATATTGTAACCATGTAATTATTGTAGCAATATTTGATATAATGTTCGATGATATTTATTATATTGATTTTTAAATTTTTTCTTCTGGATTATGATTGTGTGTATCTTTTAAGGAAACGTTTTGGGGCAGACTCTTTGAACCCTCATCAATGCAAGAGAGTAGCAAGGGAATGAAAAGTATATAGGTTGCAGAGAAGGACTAGGCTTAAGAAGAAATAACATAGGAGAGAGAAGAAAAAAACATAAAACAATAAAAGGGAAATTAAGAAGTAAAGAATACAAGAAATTTGGAAAAAAAAAAAGGAAAAATAGAATACAAAATACAAAGAGATTTCTTTATTCTTTCCTTTTTAATTTCCCTTTTCTTATTTTTTGTTATTTTCATCTCTCTCCTCCACTATTTCTTCTTAAGCCTGCTCCTTTTCAGTAACCTGCATACTTTTCATCTCCTTGGTGCTCTCTTACCTTGATGATGGTTCACAAAGTGTGACTAGAATTATTGGTTCAAAATATACACATAATCATAATCTAGAAGCAAAAAATTACTACTATAGATTGTTGAAACACTCTTATATTTGTTGATTTTTTTGTTGAGTATAGGATTGGTTTTGTAGGAAATAATATTAGAATAGAGAAAGGAAGTCTAATTCAAATATTTATGTGTACTTGGAATTCAGGTAGTTAATAAATATTTGGAGATATGTTTAGTGCAATATTTCTTGTTATGCATTTGAAATTATTGTTGATGATAAAGATAGTCTTGAAATAGAATAATTAAATTTACTTTGATGTTGGTCAGTTAGGACATGTTGATCTTTTACATATGATATTTTCATGCGTAGGAGTAAAATTTTGCACAAATTTATGTAGAATAAATGTTTTTTTTGCCTATTTGTTTGGTTGGGTTGATATTGATAAGCATCCACCAACACATCAAACGGGCGTAAATGAGTAAGTTAAAAAGGACAAATTTTAAAGACCAATATTGTAAAATGTGCAATTTAAAATTAAATTTAGAGTTACCGTGGAAGAAATCAGATTGACAATTGCATACCTCATATTTTTAGTGAGGGCAATTATAATTGAGCATTCTCTTTTTTCTTGATAACTATGTATGTATTATTTTTCATTATATAATAATATCATTCAAAAGAACACATCAGTTGAATACAAAGGCCATTTAATGATTTGAGTCTCAATATAGTTGTAAATGTTAGTCATTATCTTTCTATTTCACCAATATTGATTTTTCTTCTTTGTTTAGTATTAGGCCTTCATATTTATGTCTTGTTATTGCTTATGCCATGATTAGTGATATTTGCCTACTATTACCTAGTGGTATAAAAAAATATAGGTGTATTTTTTTGGGTCATTTTCTTAATTTGACTCTTGTAATTATTAGCCTATAATAATGGTATGAAAATTCTTGTAGTCAATGGATAATACTAGGCTAGATTATTTTTTAAATGAGTTTCTTTTATGCAAAGGAACCTTGTTTGATGAGCTACAATTTCAATCTTTTTTAATATCTTGGCTTGGTAGTTGTAGGTTGATTTGTATTTTGAGGGATATAAATTATTCCCAAAGTAAATCTTGATGAAGGGTATACTAGACTTCTTTAACAAATAATATTGTAGCATTTTAGCCCATTGATAGGCTTCTAAGGGTTAATCCTTTGAATACAAATCAAGATATCAACGAGAAGGGTTTAAGGGAGGAGGAATGATGGTCTAGAGTAAAATTTGATTTGGGCATCAAAAGGTAATATGGGATGTAGTGTTGTGGGGTGTGCCATCTTAGATGCAGATAATAATTTTTTGGTACTAGGAGTGAAGTCATTACTGGAGGGGATGAATAATGTGGTTGAATGCCTGGTGTCATTTCTCTCTCTCAAAGTTTCCAAGAAACATGGTTATAAGAAAATCCATCCCTATTTTGTCTCACGTATTTTGATTAATGGCATTACAAAAGGTAAGATGGCTACTTCGTTTCTAGATAACTTTATCAAAAGGATATTAGGCATGTTCCTTTGGTGAAATGGTGGGGCTTATTTCCTATAGTGCCTACAACCAAGGTTCAAGTCTCCATAGGGGAACTCTCTACTATAGTCCTTAATTGAGAGTTGTTGACTTTGATCCTCAGTGAAATAATGGGGCTTCTTGCCTGTAGTGTTTGCAACCAAGGGTTAAATAACATTATTGGCTTCGACCTATTACCCCAAAAATTTAATTACAAAATAAAGGCAAGAGCCTACAACACATCAGTAAATTATGAGCCTCTCATTGGGGAGATCTTGGGTTCAAATCTACTTGAGATTAACACAAAATAATAATTAATAACAATAATAAATGAATAATAAGTAATCTAGGCTTCGATTGACTACGTATTAAAAAAAAACATATATCATTTTGAGTGGATGGCTTTTGGAAGGTGTATTGTAGCATTTAGAGTGGATAACCTTCATAAAACTAGTTGGATCTATATTAACTTCAAATTTAAGCATTTAATTTTGTATTTAAAGTTTCATTCTTCTATCTTCTCTTGGTTTATAAGCCTTGGAAAACATTCAACCAACTTATTAAAATAGAGAACCCAAATTATTATATATGGCCATTATGGGTTGAACAAACATGACATATTTTTGTATTACACATCTAAAGTTCTAATTTTTTTTTGTATGCAATGCCCCATTTCTAGAACTTATAGCATGGTAATATTGTTAACCTATTTCCCCTTGGACTTGTAGGATAATTGGGACATTTAAGGGACTTAGAGGTCTTTTGGCCTAGGTAGTCTTAGTTGTAGACCATTATAAGGTACTTAGAGGTAGATTCAAGCATGCTTACAATTTAAAGTCATTTTAGACATGGTTGGGACCTCCAATTAGAGTGACATGTTGATGAAAAATATTTATAATTAAGAAAATATGTTTTGAAGGGCCCCGAAAACCCTATACATGTAAACCTTAAAGATTAAGCATTAAGCCCATAAGGAAAAACATGACAAAAAAATACATATCCAATGATTGAAACAAAAGCAGCCAAAAAAGGACAATACCTGAACCAACTAACGAAAAACACAAAAAATACAAACAACACCAAGACACCCAAAAGGAGCCTATCCCATATTCTTTAGGAGCTTTGTAGCCTACATCTTGAGCTGGTCCATCTTCTTTTCAACATCCTTGATTTGACTAACATCAGTAGAGGCAGCCGCAACCATCTTTTTAGTATTGGCTCTATTCCTTTTACTAAGCTTATTCTTGCTATTAGTGACTCCCCCTTGATCCACAAGAACAATAACAATGGCCTTCTATTGTGCAACATTATCCAACTTATTAATAAGAATTTTTATGTGCTCATTGGACACCTTTAGGATTTGTAGCTCTGATCAGCAATGATTCTCAGAGAGCTCTCAATGTCATTCACCTTGTTATCCAAATCCAACACCTTGGCTTCTAGTTTGTAAAAAGCCTCCATATCAATCAATGAGCCCATCACAGGACCTTCATTCTTAGCAACATCTAGATTCCTTTTATTATCCATCCTACCCTCCAAAGTACCCATCATGTCATTCATATCCATGATTTGATGAAACAACCATTTTGATAGATCTAAAATTATCCAGCATGTTATTTCTAGCATTGTTCAACACATCCATATTTTCCTTCTTGCTATAGTCACTAACGATCAACATAGACATATCAATAATTTCTTGGAGTTCACTTTTACCTAGCTATGCCTCACCAACCATAAGATTTACTTTTTCCATGTTAATGCTGAGCCTCACCAAGTTCATATTCATATTCTTCCAAACTATCTTTCTTCCCCTAGAAGGATTAGCAATGGAGACCTTAGTAGGAGCCTTAGGTTGGGTGACATCTGTATCCTAGTTGGCCTCCTCAATAGGAGGATCATTCCTATACAAGTCTTTAATAAGATTCAAAGGGGAATATGAGACCTTATTGACTCCATCACCACCTTTCCCAATTTTTTATTTTTTCCTTAAGGGTTGAATTATCTTGATGGAAAATGTTACATCAACAGAGGCTTTATTTTTCATTGATACGATTTATTGTGCATTAAAAAATAATTTTATAAAGTTAAATTTAAACATTTGACTTTATTAATGTTAAGTGTATAGTTATGAGGATAACATTTTACACATTTATGAAATTTATGAAGTTGTAAATTGATCTCTAGATGCTTAATGTAATATTAGCTATTATTATAACCTGTACTCACTCAAAAGTGGAATTTATTGTAGAAAATAACAATATTATTCATATGTGGTGATTTTTGTTGTCAATCTTGTTAGATGATTCATTTTTTTACTACACACATCAAGAATTGTTATCTTCATTCGATCTTTGTAATTTCACTGAATTAAAAAACCCAAGAGAAGAAAGTGAAGGATTGGAAATTTGTTTATGGTTGAATTGGAAAGTTCTATCCAAAGATCATATTTATATTTTAGTAGACTAAATTTGAATCAAAGGTAGTGAATTAACTATGATATCTATCTTCAATTGGTGGAAAAATTAATCTAAAAAGACATCAAATTTTGTAAGGACATGAGTAAATAGTTTGGAGGAGGGCAGCGAACCCAACAAGATAAGCACCATCAGAGATATATAAAGAGATTTATGACCATAAAAATCATCTGAGATCTAAGAAAAAACAATTTCAAGCCCAATTTGGAAATTTAATTTGGAAAGCAAACCCAAAATCACCCAACTGAGCCTTTGTAGATAGTGACAAACCACAATGTCTCTGTGTAGGAAAAACCCCTTACCCACATTTACAAACTCTAACACAACACATAGGACCCTAAGCTTCTTTGCATCTAAAAGAGATCTTAGCCTAACATTTGAAGATAGTCTCTTTCATTATTCCCAACTATAAGCTATCATCACAATTCACATTCTTGTCATTATACCCAACTTGACATCGAAATGTGATTGAACACACAAACTCTCCACCCATTGCGAGCTGGCAACACAATCTCATTTCCATATGTTGACTTTCCATCAAGTTGATCTCATGGTAGTAGTGGTGATTCCTTTACAAGATAAATCTTGAGCATTTGCATCAAGAAATTCAAGCGAAGGAGATAAACCATTGCTTAAATTGTATTGTATTTTACAAATTCAAAAAGCATAGAAAAGGAAATATCTTAGACAAACTATGGAAATAAGGGGTTAAGGACTAAATAAAGAGAAAAAATTCAGAAGATTGAATTGCAAGAGAAAATTGAACTACACAAGGCAGATTAATTTCATCTCAAGAAGCTTTTTATGCAGATTTTATTTTACAATTAGTTTGGAGGTAAATTGGGGATTTTTGAATCAGTTAGATAAGAATTTTGTCACAACTATTTGGAGTGCTTTATCAAACTTTCAAGCTTCAATAATCAGGTGCTATAAAGCTCAACTTTCTTCCAATAATTTTATTTTATGAAATTAATTTTTTATTTCTAGACCTAGTTATTAATTCATCTAATTATTACTTGTAAACAATATAACCTATGAAATTATGCTTTTTCTTGAATTTTTTTTTTTCTAAGATTATTGTCTACAAAATTATGATTTATGAATTTATAGCTACTTATTAACAAAATAGGAGCATATATACTTAGAATAAAACTTAGTTGGAAATACAATAGTAATAATTCCTTAGAAAAAATGAATCATGGAAACTCTACATTCTGTTTGATCTACCGTAATTAGACAACTAGTGCAAAATTTGACAAACAATGTTTTATCTTTTGGTGCACTAAAAAATGGCCTACCATTTTAGAACAAATTGATTCTTGACTTGGTTCACTGGAATCTTTCTGAACCAACAAAGGATGAATTTGATAACGAGGGTTGGATTACTATAAAATCTAATTGATCCAAATGATAAGGAGCAACATTTAATTTCCCAAAATCTCAAATTCCTTCCCTCCCTTTTCCTCAAAACACACATAGGTTGAAACCACCCTCTATAGGAAGACCAAGATATACTTTGTCCAAACATTGTTTTGATTCCAATCCTTTCATTCCTCTAAGAGATCTATCCTAAGATTTCCATGTCTAAACTCAAAATAGATCATGTAACTGAGCTAGCTAGGAAGGAAGCCTCAACAAGCCAATAGAAAGTAGATTTTCCTAATCCATTGGCTTCTAACAAGGAGGAAATCCTCACTCTAGATCTTTAAGGTTCTGAAGTGGAATATACCCAACAATAATGTCAGAAGTACAAATTTTATGCTAGATGGACGAGAATAGGTACAAAGGTAGATTATATTGTGAGATGTATGAAAGAATTTTATGGTAAGAAATTAGAAGTAACTATCTTAAAAAATTATTTTCTTTATATTGATTGTTGTAGCTCCAGTTTGAAAAAAATATTTTTAATTTAAAAATGCCCTAGTCTTCAAAGGCAATTATTTTATAGTTCTTCACCAACAGTCTTTTCTTTAACCCAAACAACCTACGCTCCTTCATAATCAATTGTGTTGTTAGTTTTCCTAATCTCCCTATTGAGGTACTAGCAAAAGAGACTCTTAAATTGATAGGTAACAAGCTAAGGAAACCTGTAGGATTTTTAGAAACTAAATTAAGGTTCTCTAGTCCAATTAATAGTCAATATGAATGCCAACATCAATAAACCTAAGTCTTTAAATATTTTCATTTACAGAAAATCATTCACGATAGAACTAAGATTCATAGTAGGAAATTTCATAGAGGACCGAGTATCAACTTCTCTGATCCTGAATCAAAGCCCTTCTTTTTTGTTTCCTCCTCCATATATGCAAATTATCCTTAATAAATAAAATAGAGGCTTTAACATTATGGAATACCACGTAGGAGATGAACTGGATAATAGAGAAAGAATAGTAGTTGCACCCTCACTCCCCTTGGTTATAGTGTGAACTATCTCAACTAAACAGGGAGGGGAGGAAGAAACTATAGATGTAGGAGGTAGGGACTCCAAAATGGATATGCATCAGAAAGACATAGCAAAAGATACTTAATGAGGAAGAAAGAGGCTTAAGAATGGAAATAAATAAAAAGAGAGAGGAAACATATTATGGAGGAGAAGATCACCTTGATAATGACATAGATATCCAAGAGGAAACATTATATCCATCAAGACATTCAAATAGGCAAACTGATAACTAAGATAGAGTAGAATAAGAGGTTAGGATTATTTATGAGCATTTAGTTGAGTTTGTTATTAATGAACCCATGAATGAATTTATGGATGAAATTTGTGATGAGGAAGAACTACCAAGACAAAAGGAATTGATGATCAAGGAAATTCAGGAAGATGATGATTTGATGGAGAAAGAGGATGTGGAACAACTACTAGTAGAACTAGAAGGTCAAGAACTAAACGCTCATGAATAGTTGGGGATAGCCATGACTTAACCTAGTAAGAATAACCCTGATTGTGCAAAAATAAATAAAAAGAGGGGAAGAAAATCCCTACAAGAATTGAGAATGAGGGATGGATGTGCTCATGGTCAGTCCAAACTAACTGATATCTTTAATGCAAGAAAGGGGAAGATCCTTCCTAAGTTTCCATGGATATCCTTACTTGGAATGTTAGGGGTTTAACCACCCCTAGCAAGAAATGAGTTTTAAAATGATGCATATAAAAAAAAAATGCATAACTCATTTGTTATGCCCAAAAAATTGGGGCAAAAACACACCAACAATTTTTTTAAGGTAATAAAAACTATGTTAAAACACATACTAACATCGAATGTGTTGCGGAAAGAATGACAACATGATAAAGTTAAGTTTGAGTCTCGAGGTTACACAATTAGTTTACGAGAGTTATAGGGTTTTGGTTTTTGGTTAAAACTTTGATTAGGGTAAGGTTAATAAGGCACAGTTGAAGTACACATAAATCATTTCATTCTATTTTTAAGGTTTAGTCAAACATTTAAATTTTGATTACATTCCATAATGATGCAAAGTCAATATTGGAGACATACTACACTAGTTCATAACCATATGTTATTGTCCTACATGATCACTTAGTACAGGTTGATTAAGTTTGATAGGTTAAACTATGATTTTATGATTCCAAAGGTATGACATAAATTCAAAGAGTTATTAGGTTTTCTAAGTTCCTAAACTAAATTCGAGATGGTTATATTTAATTTTGTAAAGTTAGGTTTGCATGTTCACCTTCTAACATGGAGATGGGCTATCCCTAGTTATAAAATCAATTAATCTTACTTAACTATATAGTAAAGTACATATCATTTGGAATAATAATCAAGGGTTACTTTAGGACCTATTCAATATCATATACTTATAGCAATTTAGTAAAACAATTTCCTAGAGAACTAAATCTGTACTTAACAATATAATATTAATTAATTCAACTATTTAGCAAAACCTATAAGAACTTAAATATACACAAATTACTTGTCATTTAATCCATTCTAACATTTAAATCAACTTCTAACTTGAATCCAAGATAACCTACAAGCCACAAATGCATGCCCCGTCTTATAAAGCATATTAGCATTTAACATTAACAATATCCTAACACAAAACCATCTTATAATTTAACTTTTATTATATTAAAAAAATTCAAAATAACCACTAATACAAATTAATACATGATTCAAACTAATATCCAACCATTAAACAAATTTAAAACATAAGTTGCAATCATGACTCCTTAACACTAATGACTTATCAACTAAAACATAACTGCCTACTAGCACTTATATAATGAAATACTGATAATTTTAATCATATTTCAAACACATGATAATGATCACTAAATACTAATTAACCTTTTGACTATCCCCATAAAACTACTGACTTATTCCCTAAAATCCCATCCTACTTGAATACCCTACACTCTCCCCACTTGCCAAGTAGGCACTCCCACCAAGGACTAAGCACTTACCAAGGAGTTGGGTGCACAAATCCCAAGTGTAGGCCCCATGATGACAAGTCAACATATTTTTAGGGGGGGGGGGGGGAAGTGGGTGATATCTACCAACACATGTGCTATGTAGTACGTTGTTTGGGCACTTTAAGCAAGGTGGTATGTGGTTTGGGGAAGGAATCTGACTACCAAAGTACCTCCCCACTAAAGTCCCACCTCCTTTAAATGTTTGCAAGTCCATTTGGTTGCATGTGAAAGTCAATATTTCCAACAAGGCTCACGTAGGTTAAGGGTAAATAGAGGTATTAAATACCCAAAGAAAGTTCCTTACTATGCAAAGTGAGATTATGTCCATTTAAATACCCTTGGCCAGCAAGAGTTTTAGGAGGATGATGAGGTGGGTGTGGGGAAACACGTGCAGTCTCATCCCTCTTCTTCCATTTTCTATACTACCTTAAGGTGATGATGGGGATATTAAATAAAAAAGGGCAACATTCTTTTTTTTCAAGGATATGTATGTTTGTAATTAACTTTTCATTTTTGGCTTTTTCATTACTTGTGTAGGCTTGCGTGAGGTGTTTGGGAAAGAAGGTGTGAGGTGGAGGTGGGGACCATGGGGTGTCCCATCTCCCTCCTACATGCTTTATTTGCAAAAAAAATAAATTGTTAAAGTGTCCCATTAGTAAATGTCTTAAAGGGTGTAACGCCCCGCCAAGGGATCCAAAAGAATTAACCTAAAGTTTACTAAGTTTGTCAAACAATTTTATTTTTTATTTTTAAATCATGAAAGATAAATCATTCACATCAAACACATAGTAGTGGAAACAATAACATACAATCAACTGTAAGCATACATAACAAGTTACATTCTTTAAGGATTCCAAGACGTTGAGTCACATTTGATCTAATTAATACTAAGTCTAACCACTACCACATCCACATGAAAGAATAAATAGAAAGTCCAATGTCCATATTACACATTTGTTTCGAATGCCTCTTGGCAATTAAATTCAGAATGCTCAATCATCCACTGTACATGACACAGGGTACGAAAGGCTTAAAAGAATATACATGTGTGAAAATGAAGTACATCATCCTATTCTAATCCATTATGCAAGTGCAATAAAGTAAATGAAACCAAATTCCATACATGATACATCATCATAGAAGATATAAACATTCATCGTAAAAGATAGCCATAAATCATAAACTCTACACATAATTATCTAAATGCATGGTTCCTCCCAACCGTAAATAGCATCATTAGACCATCATGGGCCCTAGCCATCCCTCTATGGGTAACATCCCAAGTCACCGAAGAGATCATCGATATTATCATAGTAGGGACATCACTCCTAAACATACTATAACATATGTAGAAGGAAATCTAACATGCTACAATATATGCATAAAGAAATCTAACATGCTTGAATAAAACATAAGATGATCCTACAAAATAGATAACATCATCTATCACATGCTAATCATAATATAAAGAAACATACCAGTAAATAAAATCCATCATAAGATGTAACATCTATCATAATGATCCAAGAATAGAATGAAGATAAATACCAACAAAGAATGCTCCAGCCATGGTGTTTCAGGCGGACCTCAAATGGTAAGAGTGAAAAAGTACTACCACCTGACCGCGTGGGACCTAAATGGCCCACTCCCACCACGCTGAGGAGATAGTCTCAAGTCCCAAATAGGTTATCAAATCACATAGCACAAAAACTCTCTAAGTCTAAGAATCCTAAAAGTATACTAACTCAAGGGTTCCAACACAAATCGACATCTAATCTCAGAGGCACAACAAAGAAATGTAGGAAACTTACTATGCAAGCGGGAAAGTGTCATCGCACGGATCACACTACAGTTACCCTGGTAGTCTCTCAATAGACCCCAACCCCCTAGTGATCCCTATGTGGCTAGTAATATCCTCTCATACTGACGAGGCATACTACAGAATGCAAGGTCGCAACCAAGTGTTCTCTCTACTCCCATCCTAGTCTGTACTAGCACTCGAGGCATGGCCAAAAATAAACAATTATCTTATTAGGTTCATTAATCTCCATTTAGTGTAAATGTTTTCACTTATTAATAAAATTAACAATGAGTTACCCTGGCAACCACTTAGGGCCCCGACCCCCATTGCAAGCCACTTCCTAATACTACAAGTAGATAACCTACCCTAGGCTCATGGAATCATAAATCACAAAATCACCACAGTCCTGTATAAGTGACTGGAAAAATACCAAAAGATAATCCACAATAAAAGCATCAAATATCCATGAGCAACTGAAAAGCATCCATTAATAATCATGACTGCAACAGTTCTCTATTGGCAACTAAAGGTATCACTGATAATCACAATATCCATTGGTTCTCAACAAGCAACAAAAAAGTATTTCAAAGTAATACTGATCGAAGACTCCAAAAATGGTCGAGTCAAAACATGTCACAACATGACATCATCAAGATCAAAACAAACACTTTAGTCCCATTAAGGCAACTAGAAAGTAACCCAAGTATAATTGATCGATGACTCAAAAATGGTTAAGTCAAGTGTCTCAAATACATACACCTCAGCTTCACACAAGAAGACTAGAAAGAAATAACAATTAGTAAATACAAACATCTCATAGAGCATGCCATCACATTACCATGGTTGGGTTTTAAAAGAATCGAGACCAAAGAATATCAACATGCCATCACATTCGCATAACTCTCAAGCCTTTGATAGACATCCTAACTGGTGAACACTCTAGGACCACCCAAACCCCAAACATGGATAGCATAAAGAACAAGATACAAACACATATTTTAGTTTTCTTTCACAATCACATGGTTAAGCCAAATATTAGGTTTCCGATTTTGTTTCAAGTATATTTCAAGAGTATAAGATTCTTCTACAAGTCAACCCATTTATTTCTTTGAATAAAGCATAGAATTATCCCTCCATTATTTTAAAACAATTCTCTAAAATAATCATAACATAATTATTTACTTATTTAAATTATTGAACTAGTTCCCATTGACTTTTAGATAAAATCATTTGCACTATTTCACTAAAAATCAATGTTACTAATAATTCCAAGAAGCGTCTCCCATTATTCAAATAATAAAAATAATACTTATCAACTTTCAAATAATTAGTTTACAATTTCCTTAAAACACTTCAAGGACAAACATTTATTTAAAATAATCTTCATTGATTTTAAGTAAAATCAATCTCATTAATAATTCAATTATTTAATTCCACTAAACACTTATTAATATTTCTTTTAATTTGCCCTCATTTAAAAATCCATTTACTTAAATTGACTAATAATTAATTACACTTCTACTATTAACTAATCTTAATTTAATTTAATTTCATTAGATTAGTTAGTAAATTATATAAAACTAATGCATAAAAATAAGATTCTTCTTTTATTCGAACCCAAACCCGAATCAATTTCCAAATCTTGATTATAAATGTCTTAGATCTATGTTGGTTTAGTTTTTAATTTATTCCATGCTTTGATAGATTATTTTTGTGAAGTTTAAGCACAAAGAACTCCTGGTTATGGAAAATGGAGGAATGACTGTCATTGAATAAAATAGTCCCAGTACGAGGGCCATATCTCTCTAATGAACTGTTGGATCGAGCCAAATTTGAAATATGTTGGAGAGGGCCAAGTTGCGCAAACTCTGACCGGAGCGATCGAATAAATTTGGTCAAGGTACAAAGTTATGAATGTCTGAGTTCGGGTCTATGTAAGGGACAACGACAAGACAATTTGTGATGAATTTTCTTCATAAATAAAACTAGGGTTTCCTAATATTTTCTTCGCAACAAAATACAAATTAACATACATATCTAGATTCCAATTTCAAGATTGAAGATTTATTCATGGAGTATATTCAGACACATATAACAGACATGATGAAGACAGGAAGAGAAAGAGTGCAAATGGAATATGCGAAAATTACAAGTGCACTTGGATACTGATGCTAATTTGCTATGCCTCAGAAATCCATAGTAAAATCCCTTCCTTCTCCAACATTTGTCATTCCTCCAAGAATCAAACCAACCAAAACCCCCAAGAGACTAGAAATGCTTGTAGAAGCATATGAGCTTCTCGAATGCATGTAAGCTTGTCCAAACACACTAGGAGAGCCTCTATATAAAGGCCTCTAAGATGCATCTAGAATGTGTCTAGAAAGAACTAGGAGATAAGCATGAAAACTAAGCACATAACTTCCACAATAAGAAGATAAACATGATGAGGTGTCTAGAATGTTGTAGACAACATGTGCTCAAATAATGTGCTAACTCCCAAGTGTAGACAACACATGCATAATTAGAGTGCAAACTTTTGTGTTGTCAACATGAAAACTCACAAGAGTTCGCATACTCCTATGTGAATAAATATTAAAATAATGCACATTAATTTATTAAATTTCTTTATTTAATATTCATTTGACTCCTTTTTAAATCAATTTATTAATTTTAAATCTCACGCACTCACTTTATTAAATCCACTTGTTTTATCTTAATATATTTTAATCACATGCACACATCATGTGATCTAGAATCTTTTAATAATTTTAATATCTTTTCCACTTTTAAATTTATTTTTGAAACTTAAGTGATAAAATATTTATTAACATAAATAATATTATTATTTAACATTTATTTAAAAATGAACTCTAAATATATTATTATTAAATTAATAAATATTATCACATTCTAAATTTAAACTTATAACTTTTATCTTCAAATTTAATTATTATATTTAATTAATTTTCCAATTAATTAAATAAAATAAATATCATATTAATTTTCCATTAAATTAAACCATTTATTAAATCTTTTAATTAGGCTTAATTAATAGAAAAATACATCACGGACTCATAAAATAAAATACGAAAATCCATCATAGCAAAATACATACAAAATCAAACTAAGGGGTTAATATCACGAATTATGTCATCCGACATATTCGAAGGGTACCCAACTTAGATACTTGTCCTAATTTTCAATTAGGACAAATGGCTTAAAGGGTTGGGATTTAGACTTGAGAATTTTATCTCCCCTCTCTTACCATTGAGATAATGTGATAGGGTACGCTCATCTTGGCAATTTAGGGAAGTTGATACGCGGTACCTACAACCTGCATAAAACTCACGCATGTACAAGCACAATATATATACTAAGCTAAAGAGGCAATGGTAAGAAGTGGTGCATCATGTAGATCCCGACTAGCAGGTGACTACAACTCCCTTCCTTAACCACATCAGAAACGCCATACAGAAAGAAAAAAAAACACCCACACCATACACATGCAAGTATGGGGTAAGTATCGATAAGAAAACACACACAAAATAAACCATCTATCTAATCATCATCGATAACTGAAATCACTTGAATAATCATCATGCATACATGAACTATAAAGTACCAAGTAATCTCATCATATAATAAACTAAATCTAAAACAATATCTGATAATCTCAAAATAATGTTACTAATAATCATCAACATAAAACTAGCCCTAAAAGAGTTCAACAATGATAACAAAAATGCGACCTAGGGGCAGGCACTACAAAGGGGGAGTTTAAGACATAAAGTTTATTAGGTGGATGTTTGAACAGTGTATATATTTTTATATGGAAAATAAGAAGAAAATATAGGGAATATTATCAGTTACTAGAATTGGGAATAATATGTTTCCATGTATTAGACAACCTTCTATAGGTGCTCTTTTTTTACCCTTTTTTTCAATGCTTTTTTTTTTTTTTTGAAAACTTCAGAAAAGGATTTAATGGGTATTTGTCCCAACTTCTAGTAGTGATATTAGAGGTATTTTCAATATGTTTAGGAGTGTATTAGTGGGGTGATAATCATATCTCCATATAAATTTGAAAATATATTGATTATTCCATTATGTCTATTTAACAAATTTTGAGATGCAACTATACAACTATATCAATTGAACATCAAATTTGATTTTTAATAACATAAGTAAATCTACCCATACTATAATTTGAATTTTTTCATGAAAAAACATATCTATAAATATAATCAATCATCTTGTATTCAAAATTTAAATCCAAGGTTGCAAGAGGTTGAATTGTGAAACAACTAGATTTCTACATTTATGTTATTCCAAGCAATTACAAGTGATTTGCAATAAAATCTGTTTTACATTTTCTCATTATACCATCACATTTATACATAAGGATCATAATTATTCTTATTAAAAAAACATCTACATCATGAAATACAATCCAGAAGGTATCAACAGAGATACAAGTTCCCTTTTATAACAAGATTGCAAAATACAATAAAAGGTCATCACAAGGAGAAGTCTCCAAAAAATGACTCAAGGAACACTACCAAGGCTCCAAAACCAGGTTTCTCCATCATAAGAACATATCCAAGAAATCTTAAAAAACATACATAAAAACCATGGAGATTTCACCTCCCATCCTAGGCCTCAAAGGTCACACACCGAGTTGGGAGAAACCAAACCGACCAGGTGACATTCAGAATCCAAACACTAGGACATAACTCAACACACAATTCTCATCCAAGGTATGCACAACAGGATTCATCTCAAACCTATGACAAGGGTGAAGGTGCATCTTTCATGCAAGAGAGGCCAATGCCAAAAACATACAGAAACATGCCTCTTCCAAGGCTAGATCCTCACATGGATTCCCATTTTTCATACTTATTTTCTCTCCAAATAGGAAAAATATGCAGTGGCAATGCAAGGGCCCATAAACCTTTCATCTCATCCCTCTTCTCATCATGAGAAGAGACTCTACACTAACATGAAGTCCAACTAACCCCTTCCCCTTACACGGTCACCTCTGTCTTATTCAAGGGTGAGTAATGCCAACACTCCCTTCATAGTTTTCCCAACAAGATAAGGAAAAGAACATGAAAAGAAAAGAAAAAGTAAAAACCCACAATACCCATCCCTCACATGATAACACCACAAAACACAACTCCAAACATGCAAGAGATTTACACACACACTTAAGCAACGAACAAAATGAACATATCCATGGCAATGGAGAAACCTACCTTCACAAAGATTATAGAAATAATGAGTTTTGAGATGAGCTTAATCCTTTCTTCCTTCCAATTCCAAAGCTTGACTTCTCTAAAAATAGAGAGTGGGCGAACAACCTCCAACTCTTCAAAGGGACTCTAAATAGTTTCTAAACTCACCCACCCAAAAATAGCAATAACTCCAACTTGACTCTAAGCCTCCTTTGGTCTCCCCACTTGCCCCTCCCATAAAGGCAATCTCTTAGCAAGAGTGTAAACTCAGATAACCTCATGGAGATGATCCATTTTCGAAATAAGGGGAAATTGAGATATTTTAGGGGTCATAAATGTTGCTAGGAAGTTCTAGAAGGGTGGAAAAGGTTCCTAACCCATATCCCTACCACTTGGTCACTTGGATTACATTAAATTTGGCTTCTAGGATCAATTCATGAACTATTCAATTGGCTTGAAATAATTTATCTCCAAAATCCTAAGGATGTAAGCTTTCCACTAAACCCTAATCAAGGGGAATTAATTTAGGTTACTAACTAAATCAGTCTTAGGTTAGCGGGTTATATTGCCAACCCTAATTGATGTGTCAGTACACATATGCATATAATTAGTGTCAAGTGACACCATAAGATTTAATTTTACATAAAATTTGGCACGTCACAAAATACAAAATGATACACATACATTCAAATTATGATACAAATTAAACATTTGACAACAAGGTTCGAACTATTAGAGTAACTATTTATTTACGCTTATTAATTAAATCATGTTGATTTAATAAATAAGTCATCTATTACTCTAGTCTACTTAAGCTTACTCTTAGGTGCATATAATTAATATTTTATATTAATTATAATGCACAAACCTAGTTTTCTTTCCTTTAGGGTTTCGTTCACCTTTAAGGTTGAACTTTTGTACTTTTTTTTTTCATAACTTGGAATACAATTTCACTCTCACACTGTTGAGATTTTCCAAGCTCTATTTTTTCCTTTTCTAGTTTCTCTTTAGTACAAGTTATTTGCATGCAGGTGTTCTTCGCGATCTGTGAATTTGGTTTTCACAACTTCTACACGAACCACTTTATTGGATTCAACCTCGATCTTACATTTTACATATAGGGTCGGTTACTATTTCTCTGATTAATTCCATGGTTAAATTTCTTGCACACTCAATGCGAATATCAGTAGTTCTATAAAATCACATTTATATATATATAAACCAAATTTACATAATCAAATTGATCAAAATATATCTTTCATTTAAATGAACTTTATCCATTTATGCACATAGATTAACATCACTAATCTCATAATTGAATCATCATAACATATTCATCAAGTCAAATTAAAATACTAAAATAATCATCACACTGCATGTGTATACCTAAACATCATAAACATCATCAATAGAGCATATTGAACTGTCTATATGTATATAGCCTAATCATCAAGATACCATAAATAAAATCATCACCATAAGTTGAAACATCTCATAGCATCGTTAGTACAAATCAATGTTTAATGTAGTAATTCTTGAATCACGGGGTATCAAAACATGAATGTATCAATTGATCCCAATTTCTAAGAGGACACCTAAACCATAAAATCTTAGTTCATATTAATGATCATAATCATCTAAGTCGATAACTTTCTATCACCTAGTTATGCAGATGTATCCTAGAGAACGCACACAATGTTTATGATTCAAACCATAATTTCAAGTAATCGAATAACTCATCCCGATACAAAAGTATAACCTCTTGCACATGATACCATAACAACCTTAACACATCGTAATGTACTTATAATATTTAAAATTAAGCTACTCAAGGGCACTTCTATCGAGTTGATAATCTTTGTCTTCAATTTTTTGATGATTCATAAGAGAGTAAGTATTAAATTATATAATTGCAACAATCATCAAATCATTATACGTAAGATAGTCAGAATCTATCATAATGTTCTCTACATATTTTATAGAAAGACCAACATCATTTCCCTTACCATTTCCTTGTCTTGTTCATAAATCCATTCAAATCTCCTATAAATGATTTAATAAAGAAATTCATATTTAAATAAGTATATACAAGGAGGGATCTTACATCATTTTACTACAATAAATGAAGCTAGATAGGGATGATCTAGAGGGTTTAAAAAAGAAGCTAGGATTTAGGGAGATATGGGAATCTTCAACTATGGGAGCCTCAAGAGGTTTGGTCTTCATATGGGACCCAAGGTTTCTACCTATAAAATCTTTATAATATCATGGAGATTGGAGTTGTGGCTTAGTAAGAAGCTCCTAAATGAAGTTGAACTTTAGAATTTTTTATTTGTATGTACTTATTCAAAATATGGAGAAAATACGAGTTTAGAAAGAGATTAAAGAAAAAATAATTATCTATAAAGGAGAGATTTCAATCTTAGGAGGGGATTTTAATACTATAACTAAGGCATCAAAAATATGGGGAGGAACTCAGAAACTCTTTAAAGTGGCAATAGATTTTAACGAATGGATTAATAGAAATAGGCTAATAGTTATAGTAACATCTAGAGATAGATACACTTGGAATGATAGGAGAAAATGGTTCAACTTTGTTGTAGAGAAACTTGTTATATTTCCTCTAAATGAGGATATGGAAGAACTATCATTCACACCAGAATCAAAAGTAAAAATCATCTTAGGTTTAGATCATTACCCAATTGAAATCATTTAATTATCATTTAAAATTTGAATAAATGTAGTTTAAGGATGAGTGCTTTCTAAAGATGATAGAAAAATGGTGGAATGATATTGAGATATTTGGTCTAAACTTTACCAACTAGTCAAAAAATAAAAAATTATTAAGAAAAAGGATTAAGGTGTGGAATCTTGAACACTTTGGGAATATATTTGAAAATAAGGAAGAATTGGAAGAAGAATTAGAGAATCTAAACAAGGAGGTTAGAGAGAAAGGGATAAATTTTGCCTTATATGAAAGAGAGAAATGCCTAATGAAGGATTATGAAGACATCTTAACTAAAGAAGAGTTGTTTTGGAGATAAAAATCAAGAGAAACATGGCTTGATGAGGGGGATAGAAACACAAAATTCTTTCAAAATAGAACAAAACAACATAAAATAGCTAATAAAATTACTACCATTCAAAATAAGGATGGAGCAAAACTAGAAGATCTAGATGATATTGAAAATGAGGCAATAAATTACTTTGAAGAAATATTCAATAACATCAACATCCAAAATGTAGAGGCACAAGAAAACATCATTAAGAATATCCCATAACTTATATCCAATGAACAAAATAAAATATTGTTGGGAAAATTTACCTTTGAGGAAGTATGACCCTTAAGTAAATGAATCAAAAAAATCTCCAAGTTCATATGGGTCTTTGACGTGTTTCTTTCAAAAATGTTGGGACTTCATAGGGATAGAGGTAATTGGGGATCTAGAAGAAGTACAAAATTCAGGAAAACTCCTTAGGCAGGTGAATACTACCTTAATCACACTTATCCCAAAAGAGGAGAAACCAAAAAACTATAATGATTATCATTTTATAGGTCTTTTAAGTACTCTCAGAAAACTATGATCTAGATATAAAAAATACATGTGATAGAGTGGATTGGGGCTTTTTGAGGAAGTTCCTCGAAGCCTTTGGGTTCACAAAATATTGGGTGAATTTAATCTTTTTATGCATATCCTCCCCTAAGTTATCAATAATGGTAAATGGATTATCGAAGGGATTTTTTGGTATTTAGTAGGGGACTTAGATAGGGGGATCCAATATTCCTTTTTCTTTTCTTCTTAATGACAAAAGAATTAGGAAGATCAATAAAAAATTCTAGGTATGAGAAGGCTATTAAAGGAATAAGGATCCCTAGTGACATAAAATTGACAACCCGCCAACAACTTGTTGATGATACTATGCTTTATGGACAAAGTACCATAAAGGAGGCAAAGGAATATAAAAGAATATTAAGTCAATATAACAATGCATCAGGTTAAGAGATTAACTCTAAAAATTCATGAATCTTCTTCTTTAATACTCATCCTAATCTAGAGCATCAAATCTGCCAAATTTTGAATTTCAAAAAATGAAGTTCACATTGTAAATATCTGGGCATCCTTCTAGACAAATGGGTGCATTTGACAAAATTTTGGGATCAAATAATAGAAAAAATCAAAAGGAAAGTATATTCTCGAAAAGGAAATTGACTCTCTTTGATCGGTAGAGCATTGATGGTACAATCTATCCTTTCAGCACAACCTATTTATCAATTGTCTTGTATTGATCTCCTTGGAAAAAATAAAGATGAAATCAATAAGCTCATCAAAAAAATATTTTGGTAGGATATAGGGGAAAAGAAAAGAAAAAGATTATTATCATGGGACAAGGTATATGGACCTAAAGATGATGGAAGTGCAGGGATTAGGGACATCAAAATCCAAGGTAAAGCTTTAAGAGCTAAATTAGTTTGGAGAATGTATAGGAATCCACATATCTAGTGGGAAAAGATCCCAATAAAGAAATATATGAGTAGTTCTAATTTGATAAACATATTCAAGGAGAAGTCACCACCTAGAGGATCAAGAATTTGGATTGTAGATCTTTCATTCTAGGATAGACTAACATGGAACCTGGGGATGGGGAAAGAAGCTCTATTCTAGAAAGACTCCTGGGGAGGATATGGTGCTTTAACAAAGGATAATAAACCTACCAATTAAGGTTGAAACTTTAAGTGAGATAGGGAAAAAGAGTTATAGATTATGTGACCTTTGAGGATGAAGGGAAAGGGTGGAAATAGAAGGATTTTGAGGACATGTACCACCTACCTAAGGAAGTGGAAGATCTAAAAAGAACCATATCAAATAGGAGAGTAAATTTTAATTTTGAAAAAGAAAATTGATGTGGGATGGTGGAAAGAGTGGGGAATACAACTAAAAGGAGGGGTATAAGTTCCTTATCTATCTCCAAGAGAGACCAAAGGACTCCCTCCCTACAACATTATGTTGGAACAAAGCATGTCTACCTAAGGTAAGATTTTTACATGGTTAGTTTAAATAGGAAGGTTCTTACCTCAAAAAGGTTTAAGAAAATGGGATACCAAGGACCAATTAGATTTCCTTTATGTGAAAATGAGGAAGAATCCATGAACCACCTTTTTTTGCATTGTTCTTATTCAAGTCAATGTTGGAGATTGCAATGTTCTCAATTGGGGTGGTTATCAACATTTCCAAGTACCATAATGGATATGCTACATGCTTGGACCCTCCTTCGAAAGGATAATATTTATAGTTCTTTATGAATATCTACACCTTCCATACTCCTATAGGAATTCTAGAAGAAATGCAACTGACGAATTTTTTAGGATAAGAAGAAGAATGTAGAGAAACTTCTAATTAAAACCGAGATGTATGTCACTCACCAATAATTGAATTTTGAATAAACAAAAGGTGGCTACAATGTCTCATTAGGATGAGAAAATTAGAGGCAAGTGGATAGGTCTAAATTTACCCCCTTTATAGGTATAATGGTGGAATCTTCAAAAAAAAATTGAGAGATGTGCCAATGACAACCACCCAAGGAGGATTGGTTTAGAGGGAATCTGGGTAGAGAATGCATTGGATGTAGTATCCATAACTCAAAAGGCATGGAGATAGAAAAGTTAACAAGATATATAGGAATAAAAACTAATAATTGGATAGGATTAACAACTTTAGTTGAAGGACTAGAACTATGTAAAACTATTGGTTGCAAAAATGTAGAGATTTAATGAGATTATGTAATTATTATAAATGTTATAAGGAAAGGATCCCTCATTAATTGAAGATTAGACTCAATTTTATCTAGAGCCCTCTCACTTTGTCAGATCCTTGACAAGATCACAATCAATCATATATATTGGGAGGGAAATCAAAGAGCAAATGAATTAGCTAATATAGGTATAGAAGAAGGTCAGGCGTAAAAAATTTAAATTTCAATATAGGGAGCCCGTATGTACTAGGGATGGTTTAGATTTTTTAGAATTCAACCCATAGTTTACATCTTATTAATCCAGGGAAGATTCAAGGATCTTTCTTTAGCTTTTATCTATTGCCTACTTTTCACATCCCAATATGATATGATTGGATAGATAGATTTTTTGTGGAAGAGTATGGGGGTGTCTAGAAAAATGAGTTCGAGATCAATTTTAAGGTTATGGTATCTTCAAGTTTGGAATTGTTAGACTAAGCTCATAAAACATCTTTCGATATAAGAAAATGATAATCACATTGCTTAAGAAATATTTTCTCAGCTAAGGAATAACTACTTCACTCTATAAGATGTATTTTTAAAGATTTAGATGTATATTTATTTCATTTAAGAAAATTCTTGTATCACTTAGTTTTTGTTTCTATGCCCTTTTTGTATTAATGTTTCATGATTTTTCAAAGTTTTATCCTTAACATAAGTGCAAGATGTAGTCCTTAGATAATATTTAGATCCCAATCGGAGATAGAAAAAGGAGGGAAGGATGATAAGAAAACCTAGAAGAAAGGTGAAAATATGTAACTTGGGACTTAAAGATGATTATCCAGATGTATCTATATGCTTTATTATGTATCAAGGCTTAGGATGTTTATCCATCAAAAAAAAGTTTATAGTTATGAGAAATATTTAATAGAAATAATTCCCTATTCTTATTGGAGATATAAAATTTTTGGGGACTTAGAAGTAAAGGAAAAAATAATCATGTTAAAATAGGGAAAAAAGAAATTGTGGGAAAATAGGAATTATGATAAATAGGGGGGGAAGAAAAATCTAAAAAATATGAAAAGGCAAAAAGTAGTTTTGTTAATCCTAAGTGGACAAGGTGATTGAATGATATCTTGTGATAGCATTGTAAAAGAGATTCAAGGGTTCTCTTTCAACATGCTTGGAAATTATATGAAATTGGTGTAATTGACTGGAGAATTTTTTCTCAAGGTCTTAGAGGATGAGATCCCTCCTCATCAACATCCTCTTTGATGTTAAAAGATATGGTCAAGGATTTGTGCTTAAATTTTGAGGTAACCAACTTGTTTGTGATGGCATAATTTCAATTGAAGTGATCAAGGGAGGTTAGTACAATCTAGAAATTATTGTAAGATTACCATACATCCTAAAATTACTAGAAACGTGTAAAGAGGGCATCTAATAGTAGTTTGGTGAGATTAAATAATTGTCAAATATATCTTTCTTAGTTGTATTTACATGGAGTTGAAGTTCCATGCCTAGGGCATGAAGGAAGGCATCCATCTCAATGTACACATATCTAAACATAGGAAATCTATAATATTATTTCTAACTACTTGTAATGTATGAGAAAATTAATTAAAATCCAAATATGGTATGTTATTATTATAACTTTAATTTATATTATATGTTGTAATAATATTATATTTCACATTCTTTTTTATCTTAAAAATAGAAACCTAAAAAATGTGTTTTACTATGTATTTAACAAAAATAAAAGTGAAAACTAGGGGAATCTCTTGCAATAGTATCAAAGCAATGTGTCATGTCGTCTTGGTAGGTAAAAAATGATTAGATAGTGATATATTGCAATATGAAACTATGGATATGTCATTATATTTTTCACAAAAATAAAATAGGGTTATAAGGATAGGAGACCCAGAAGAAAATAGGATCATAAGTAAAGGGAACATAGGATATATATAGGTGAACAGGTTACGAGCAATAAGGGTGAAAAATGGGATCTATGTGAATAGATATTTTTTAGGTTGTTGGATGTACTAGTTCAAATACATCAATCATAATAGAGAGATCAAATTAAAGCTAGTGGTTGGACCTTTTGACTTAGATGATGACTCGATAAAAAGGGATAATAGAATTGAACTAAAGTGATTAAAGACAAAGTGGAAGTTTTTTAAATTATAGAATTTTAAAAATTATTGTACTTGTATGAGCATCCAATGTGGTTATGGTCCATGTTAAAAAATAAGTAAATGGAAAATATTCTTCTAGTGCAAGAACAAATGGAAAAAGTGTCATATTAGATCATGAGAATCGAGATAGTGCCTTGATACATAAATATCATTTGATAGAATTTCAAAAAGAGCCTTTGGACATGCATGCAACTATGTTTATGCATGAAGGGAAAGACACAACATCAATCATGGGGTTGAGTTTGATAATTGTAGTGATGATGGTTCAAATAGATATAGGTTTGATGATCTTACTAAACCTTTGGAGAGGAGTATTTATGAAGACACTGATGCTATTGATTTTGAAAGTGACTCTCTAGTAGAAATAACAACTTGTGAGGAGGAATATAAGAACTTTATTCCTATAAAAAGTTATCCTTTTGACACATGGGATTCAGGTGTGTTAGCACCTAAGTATGACTGAGATATTGCACAAGATTAATTTTATTTTTATAATGGTGGTGACCATCATGCAATAATGGAAGATGGTAATGATGGTTGTGATGAATATCTTGATGCAAAATCTAATCTATCTTTACATGGGACTAAATTTGAACAGAACTTTTGGAACTTTGATGGTTTGAATCCACAATATATTGCTAAAAATGATTATGAGGATGCACAAGAGACTTGGGACAACCTTGAAGTCATTGACGAAGAGTATAATAGTTCTAGTTTTGATATTCATCATAATAGAAACTCTCTTGAATTGCATAAACATAGGTGGAAGTATTCAATGATAACTCATTCTTTGAGGTAGGTATAGAGAAGACATATAAAAATCCACTTATTGAATTGAATGGTGGAAAAACTCTTGGTTGTATTGTTTCACTTGGTAAAGATAGTAAGGTATGGGAACCATGAGAATATTTACAACTTGACTTAGAGTATGATTTTCAATATGCTAATGCGTTGAGTTCACATTATGAGATGATTGGCTACTCTTCTTAGAGACCACCAAATATGAGATATGCAAATAGGGAGATAAATAGGAATTTAATAAATAATGATATGATATAATGAAATGTTGATCCTTTGGTGGATGCATTGATTCTTAGAGACTTCAATATTTTAGACATGAGTTTAAGGGTACTTTCTACAAATGTGGAGAAGTAGAAAATAGGTTTTATGAATGTCCTAAAGCTGGTCAGAGAAGAACTATTGTTGTGAATGAAGTTGAAGGCCACGATAATGAACCTGAGCAAGGAGAGAGTTTGCTAGTTCGACGAGTATTGGTTGGTTAGAGGACATTGGACTCTTGTAAAAGGAATAGTATGTTCAAGACTTATTGTAAGTTTGGTGGTAAAATTTGCAATGTGATTGTGGATGGTGGTAATACTGATAGCCTTGTTCCTAAAAAGATGGTTGAGAAACTTGGTTTGAACAAAATAAGACATCCTTTTCCTTATAGGATTGGTTGGTTGCAAGGTGAGCATTCTTTGGAAGTGAGGGAGCAATGCCTTGTTGATTTCCAAATTGGGTAGTATAAGGATCAAGTGCTATGTGATATTGTGGACATTAACAATTGTCACGTGTTGCTTGGTAGACCTTGGCAGTATGATTGCAAGGTTGTGCATGATTGTGTCAAGAATGTGTTTTCAATTGTGAAAGGTGGTAGGAAGCGTTCTCTTATTCCTTTGCAGAATGAAGAGCTCAGTAGGAGGAACCTGAGTATTGGTAGTCAAGTTGAGTTGAAGGATTCTGAGAGAGTTGGAGATCAACATGGAAAGAAGACCTATAACACATTGAGGATGGATGAAAATAAGTAGAAGAAGAGAAAAGAAAAGAGTGTACAAGTTGAGGACATGGAGGATATGTATGTGAAGAACCAATTTGAAATTTATGTTCCAAATCCTAGAAGATGATCTTCCAGCTATTAAGAACATTTTTTCAAATCTAGGGTGTTTGATGTGGGAGCATCCTTGGTTGGCTAGCAATCATGCATGATGGTATGTTTTGACCTTGGAGTTGGAGGTCTCAGGTTAAAGAATGAGGTAGTACTTGATCATTACTAGTTAGTTGGTTTGGTTGATGTGTTAATTGAGTGACTCGGTTAATGAATATGTTCAGTGATGTTTATGGTACTCGATGTACACTGGGAGCTCAGTTCATACTATAGGACTCAGTTATGCTTGGTTGTTTTATTAATCTAGTAGCTCGGTCAATGAAGGGAGTTTAGTTGCTTTTGGAAAACTCGATACATACTAGTGATCAACCAATGAAGGAGCTTGGTTATGTCTGGTGGAATGTTGACACTCGACATGGTTTTCTCTAATGCTCAGATTGGTCTTGGTCTTTATGGTACTCGATTTGTCTGAGAGTTGAATTTTGGCATTTAATTTGTGTATAGGTATATAATTTGTCTAGCAGCTGACTTGTGGCTTGCATGGGAATTTTTTTTTAAGGGTTTATTTTAATTTTTAATGAGCTAGGCCAACTTGTGCATTAGTTGGGTATAAGTAGGGGTGTCTTGTGGAGTCTTTAGGCATTGTTGTTCATCCAGCTTGGAGAAAAAGGATGAAGTGTAGGAGCTAACTTTGAGAAGGAATAGTAGTTGAGGCTTGGAAAACCAAGAAATTTCTTCATGGGCTTGTGAACACAACTTGAAATTTTCATGGGGTTTTCTACCAAAGTGTGGATTTGGACTAGCTAGGATTGAGTTGGATCTTGAGGGATCTTGCAGAACCATTTTTGTTGTAATTGCTATTGTATTTGACTGCAACCTATAAGGCCTTAATGTCGGGCACATTACATGTAAATAGTTATTTATGATTAAAGATTTGCATTTGCTATCAAATTGCGTATCTTGTTGTTGGGTTTCCACTATGTGGTTATTTGCAAAGATCCAAATTACCTCTAGTAGGGGTACCCTCAGATTCTCGCTGCATCAACTCTAGTATAAGATACACCTAATCTTTGTAAAGCATGAGCTTACCAACCACAATTTATCTATCTTCTTGTAACTTTCCTTCCAAAATATCATTAGTCATTGGGTTCTTCATATATTTAAGCACTATAAAAGCCTTCCAATCAACAAATATATTAGTTATAGAATAAAGATAAGGCTTCTTAGAATGTATATCTGTCACTACATTATTATTCATTTTTACATATTATATGTCAAAATAAAGGTTTAGTTTTTCTTACTATTTATGCTCCCTATCATTGAAATTTCTTTTTTTGAGGAAGAATTTCAGACTATCATGATTTTTTTACTTATTTTTTTTCCAAAAAATCAATTATTACCAAAATCTGGCTAAACCATTAATAAAACTCAACATCTATCTCGTAAATAGAGGACTAATTTTCAACCTTCCTAAGTCTCCTACTATTCTATCTTGTGGGATGTATATTTTACATTAAGACAACCCTAATGGCTTCTCCCAATGAATCACATTATTGAACAAAAAGAAATGAGAAATCTAGAATTGATAAGACATGACATGAACTCATTACCTTCTTCAAGTTTCTTATATGTTTGTTGGCATGTTGGACTCCAAGTAGACACTCTTATTTTGGTCAAATTTGTCAAAGGAGTTGCAAGTTGTAAAACTTATTTCATAAATAATCTATGGTAGTTACGAATTCCCGCAAATTCTCTTAGGCATGTCAAATTCCTTGGTGTAGGCCAACCATGAAATACCTTGTCTTCTACTCATCCACACTAATACCTTGTGGACTAATCTTGAATTAAAATATAAAGTTTTTGTCAACCCAGACTCACATTTGGAGACCATGGCATAAAATGATTTTTCACTGAAGTATAGAATTTTATTTGAATACTTCAAATTATCCTCTTATGGATTAATAGAAATAAAAATATCATCAGAGACAAAAAAATACAAAATTTCATAGCTACAGGATGAATATTTGATGATTAGAAGATTGTAGGTGCATTGGTGAAGCAAGAACTCATAATGTCCATAATGACACCTAAAAGTTGTTTTTGTACATCTTCATCACTTACCTCAATTTGGTTGTATCTTGAATGCAAATCAATCCTATGAAAATACTTGGCTCTATGAAGCTCGCCAATCAACACATGCATGTATCGTTATAAGTTTATAGAGTGCTCTATAATGGATACATATCATCTCATTTTCATCCTTCTTGACCAAAACTATAGATGATGCAAATGGGCTAGGGCTAGGCCTTCTGTACCCCATATCCAATAGATCCTTGATTGCCTCCCCTTTACCTTATATGTCTTAGGGTGATAATATGGAGCACTCATGATTGGGTTTGCTTCTTCCTCAAGCTAAAGTGTATGTTGAAAACCTCTATATTGTATTGTTGGCAATTTGGATAAGGTAGATATTCGATATTGGCATTTATGGCATCATATCTTTAGTATGAAGAAGGCAAACCTTGAGGAATAAGTTATGTTATTTATACTCAAAAAATTATCTAGGTATCAATTAGTTTATCCAGTACACTTTTGATTAGTGCGGTTCACAAAAGTCATTTTGGCACATGCCCACTTAAGGGAAGATAGTACAGAGTGTGATGAGTCTATAGTCAAGTCCACAAGTTAGTACAAATAGTACAAGAAGAGTTATGGGTAGTTTACCTATTACAACAGTATAAAGGCAAAACAAAGCATAACACAAAACTGGATATTTTAGGTTATGGAATTATTTTGCTTACATAAAAATTACTTAAGTAATTAGGGATAACATCCTAGATGATAAGCCTAAGTCAATGAAAGATAATAATATATTTTGTAAGGTATAATAATGCATGAATTTCGACTAGGCAGTAATATTGTAATTGTAAAGGTATAAAGGAAAGCTTGGGAATGAGAATTTTTTGAATGAATATATGTGAATTTTGATGTATGATCAAAGGAATGCAAATTGAGATAAAGTTTTTTTTATTGAGCAACAAAGATAATATCAAAACTACATTGTATATTGCATGTTTGGGTAGTGGGCTCATCATGCATACATTTTGTATTCGTATATAACAACTTCTAATAGGGTTGAGGCTTCTAACAAGGCTTAAGTCCTCTAACAAGGATTGAGACACTATTCGGATGTGATAGACTCCTAATAAGGTCAATATCTTTCACAATATACTTTTGATTAGTGGATCATTTTGTGGGTACCATCCCCACTGGGGTTTTCCCTTGGCCAGGGTTTCCCTAGTTAAAAAAATATGGTGAACTATGAGTTCTCTTATTGCATGGTTATGTTTACTATTTAGCATAATTAGTTTACTTTCATCTAAAAGTTATAAGGTTGTTAATAATATCTAGTTTTGGGCTAAAATTTGTAAAATATTGATTCACCCCCCTCCCCCCCCCCCTCTTAATATCTCTTATTTCTCACTATTGGTATTAGAGATTAGATACTTAGAAGAGGCTTAACAACTTGAGTAAGATCCCTATGGATATTGAACAATTACAGAAAAATCTAAAAGAGTCTATTGACCATATTGATATTCTTATCAAAGAAAGAGATACTTTGAAAGAAAGATATGAAGATGCTAAAGATTACATTGGGAAGTTGAAAGACAAGATTGATCATCTCAAATCCAAGGAAGAGACTAAAGATCAAATCAAGGATAATGATGAAGTTTCAAGATTGAAGAAAGAAAATGAAATCTTAAAGCATGAACTACAGATTACTAATTTGAAATTGAGCTTGAAGAAAGATGATAGCAAAGTAGAGTTAGATCTAAAATTTGATTATGCATATCTAAGATCCAAACTTACAAAAGTTATATGTGAACTTGAATCTACCAAGTTGTAGTATGCAAAACTTGAGAAATACAATACCATTGTGAAAGGAGAGTTAATATAGACTAAGCAACAACTAGAGAAGTGGTGTGAAGACTGATGAACCAATATATCTTTAAAGACCTTATGATAAGACTAGTCTTGAATATTTCATTGGAGGAGAATCAGATGAGGAATTTGAAGCTAGAAAGGAATCTAGTTCTGAAACACATCAGCCTATGCAAGAAAAAGAAGATCTAAACAAGATTAAGTCAAATCAATCAATTGATAGACCTAAGGAGAGTGAGCAAGTTGATCAACCTTAACAAGTTAATCAACCAAAGTAAGCAAGATAGGTCACCTAAAGAAGTAAGATATGAATTCAAAGGTAGATGTTATGCATGTAATGAAGTTGGTCATGTGAAAATGGAATGCATAGGTAAGCCATTTAAACATTTTATTGATTTTTGTTGTTGCAATTGTCATGGTTTTGGTCATAGAGAAGTAAATTGTAAGAAACCTAAGTTTGATAATAGCAATAGTAATAGTAGAATGTTTAGAGGTACTAACTCTACAGGAAGAAGATCTGAAGAAGGAAACAATGGAGCAAGGAACATCATTGTGTGTTACAAGTGTAACAACTTTTGATATATAGCCAAAAATTGTAGAGCACCTATAAACTATCCTAGACCCAAATTTGGAAATAATGCACCTATATTCTAGTTGTGTGAAACTTTGATCATATAGCAAGATTTTGTAGAATGGATATGAGGAACATCAATAGGAATCTCAACTTTAGAAGAAATTTGAACAAGAATGATGGAAGAAAATATAGCAATAATGACAGTAAAAAAGAAAGCATAAAGGAACATGTAGAAGAATTTAAAGAGGTATTTGTTAAAGCTAAAAACCCATCCAGTTCACATGTGATGTTAGAAGAACAATAATTTGAAGGACATTAAGGTAGATTAAAGTCAACAATTGTATTTGATTCATCCTATTTGAATTAAGTACTTTATATAAGAGATCAAGCATTAGAGAGGTAAAAGTGATGACAGAGAGCAAGTTAAGATTTGTGTAGTTATTATGAGGAAGAATATGATGTATTGAAGTTGTAGTTAAGAATGCAAATGATTTGATTTGAAGATCGTATGTGAGTGCAATAAATAAATTGAGTTGCCTAGTAACCATAAACAACTTTTTGGTGATTGTGTACTTGCACAATTAATGAAACGATGGATCAAAATTGATTGATGGAGTACCATTTGATTGTTCAAGAGTTAAAGAAGTTCTTTAGAGAAAATTTAAGGTGAAGTTAAAAGAGTTTTCAAGTATGAGTAGAAGAAGTCCTAGTTTCACAAAATTGAGTTATTTATTAAATTTTGAAAAGTTTTACTTGTGAATATGAGTTTAGAATTTGTGGTAGGCATGGATAAGAGTTCAACTCACAAATTTGAGGATAAGGTAAAACCTACAGTCATGGTTAACCCCATTCAACCCTTGGAGGAAGACCCTACGATGACATTTTTTACTATTCTAGATAGAGTTTTGTATTTGGAAAACATAGGAAGTCATCTTAAGAGTAAGTTTGAAACAGTGGGAGAGGAAAGTATATCAAAGGAATTTGATCATGTCTACAACCAAGATACATGATTTAAAACTGGTTATGAATACCTAGAACAAAATGAGATGATTAAGTTATTATTTTCACATGACTTTAACAATAAAGATTGGGTAAAAGTTATATTGAGGAGGATTCATGATGGGCAGTACTAGTTAGGAGACAATATAATTGATATATTAGCTAATTGATTCATGAAGAAACTAGACTATCCAATGAAGGATCAATTCCAGTTAATGAAAAGAATGTGAAGAAACTTGTATTATAAAATACCGAGTCTGAGTACAATGGGAGAGAAATTGTAATAAACAAGATAAAGTAACATGATGTGAGATTCATATTCAGGATCATGGCATCTAATATATGTGATAGTTCTAGAGAGGATGACATGGAAATAGGTTTTATACATGCAACCTATAAGATGCGTGCAGAAAAAGTAAAGGTAAACATGTGTGAAATCTTGAGAGCGCAGTTGATAGAGAACTTAGAAAGGATTAAGAAAGTAAAGATCAGTAAATTCAAATTCAAATCACTGATTACTTACATGTTTTTCCATTTCATTTAGAGATTTCCATTCCTATATGTGACCAGATTTCTTAATAATGATAAGTGAACTATTGAAAAAATAATTAATTTGTACAGAACATATCTAGTTGATAAGATTGAGAGTAGCATGGATCTTATTATGGAAACCTTCCAAGAAGAAATGAAATAGATATGCATGATCTTAGTTATGAGGAAATTCGAGGATGACAAATACTTTAAGGTTGACACTAATTTTACTTACATATAGCCATTTGAACCAAGAATGATATATGTTGAACCACTTGGTTATGAGGTTACTGAGGAGAAAGTTGAAGGATATGTGGAAGTAATTTTGAATTCAACAAGAGATAATGAGTTCAATAGGTTTGGAAACTATGAGGAAATTATAAAAGTAACTATTAAAGCTCAGCTTGAGAAATCTACAGAGAAGAAGGTAGAGGCCACCATGAGGAAGATCATGGAGAAAGCAAAAAATGACCCCAGAAGAAGTAGTTGTAGTAAGATAGACAATTACTAGAATGAAGCAGAGTGGTCAAGAACGAATCATGTATGTACCACCACTAGCAACAAAAGAACTATCGAAAGGTATAACTATTACAAAACCTCAAGCAACAACATCAATAATACCCTACGCCATAGTTTTCCAGGTACAACCTACTATTGTATAGCTAGTACAAAAGGATAAAGGTGAAGAGGAAGTAAGAATAACAAGAGTCCAAATAGTAATCCCTCCTAACACCAAGAGGTTTGCAAGACTGACATAGGCTAAAGTTAAAACAACTGAATCATCTTCAAAGAAAAGAACCAAGAAGATGTCCAATGGACATTGGACAAGATAAAAGAAGAAATATACTACATATAGTTGAATCAAATGAGCCAGATGAAGAGGAATCAGAGGAAATAAAGAACAGACCTGTTAAGAAAGTAGAGATAGAAGTGAAGAAATATTTTGGATGAAAACCTTGGAAACCAATGGTTGAAACCATTAATGTTGCAATTTTTTTTGGTCGATAATCACTTTTGACTGGAGCTTTGAGCCAATGAGGCCACATTCTTGAGGGACCTCATCCTCATTTTTTGTCAGCATTATATTCTTTCCATCCTCTATAACCATGCCTTACATCTTATATCTCCCAATCTTCCTTGGTCAATGACTCATCCTAACTCCTATTGCCAGCCTCACCTTATCACTCCAATCTATGAGCTTGAACTGACATTAGAAACTCCTTATCCCTCCAAGTATGAATGGAACCATATCTTACTAAGTCTCCTTATCCCTCCAACTTTGCCTTATATCTCCCAATTGTAATCACACCGTATATCTCCCCATCATGCGCACATCACTCCAACCATTTTTTCCCTATCACATTGATGGTCCAATACCGCAACAGGAACAACCCCTCCTTATATCTCCCATTGGTTGGAACCTTATCACAGTCAACACTCCAATGAAGTGAACACTATCTAACAACTACCTTAATAGATCACTCCATGAATACCACTCTTTCTCACAACAACACCATCTGTCTTACCTCTGACCAACACGTCAATGCCAACAACCTCGAACCTCCATGTTAGCACTATTAGTTAAGCATCAGTAGAAATTGCAATCATCCTTTACACCTACAGGGATTCAATAAGTTAACTACCCTATTCGTAGGGCTCGTGACTTACCATTACGTTGTGGGATCATGCCCCCTTAATATTGCAATTATAAATAATAGTAACTTTATACAATTAAATGAGTTTTATGATTATTATAATAACATGAACAGGTTGTAGTTGGAGAATGTTGTAGTTAGACATATTATTCTAAAAAATAAGAAATTTGAAGACATTTAGAAGGACACACCAAAGAATTTGTACAATACAATGATTAATAGGAGAAGCAGAGTAGCAGATGAAGACAAAAGAATTAGAGAAAACCTAATAAAAAATAATTGTGAAGTTAATAGTGACAATTACATAGAGAGGGTAATAAAAGGTATTAAACCCTTACTAAGAAACAAAAGGAGATCAGTTCTATTAATGGGTGGTAATTATGAAGAAGTAAACAAGGAGATAGAGACAATAATCATAAAATTTATTACTTCTATGCCCAGTATTGTGAGAACAAGAAAAAATTTTGGGGGAGAAATTCATATTGATAGAAAAGAAGACATTAATAGTTGAGACCACAATAGCACTAGAGAAGTCTACAATGACTATACCAATAATCATATTAGTAGCAAAGGTCTAGAAGGACACAACAATGATAGAGGCTACTCCACAAATAACCATTGGTACTAACACAATACAAATTAATAGTACTAATGTCACAGTTGATACGAAAGAGAATCTATTTAATGACTTTGGAACAAATCTTGGCAATTTTTTGAGCTACACCAGCTCTGAAAAATGAGGAAGAAGAGGAACAAAATAAGAAAAGAGAAAAAGAGAAAATTGGTTGAAGAAGAGAAAAGGAAATAGGAAGAAGAAAAGAAAAAGAAAGAGTAAGAAGAAAATAAGAGGAAAGAAGAAGAAGAAAGGATAATACCACAAAATGTAGCCAAGAGAACCAACATATAGTAATGCAAGAGTTCTCATTCTTACCTCAACTCAAGCATACAGAGATTGAGTTTGACAAAGTTTAATTCCAGCATGAAGAAGATATCTTGTTGAAGAATCCTGAGAAAGGTAAGACACCTTTAGAATCAGCTTTAGAGAATTTATCCAAAAATGATGATGATCAGATAGGCTTGACATCACCTATGAGCAAGTTATTTGAGATAAATAAGAGAGTAAAGAGTTTGGAAAGAACCTTGGGAGAAGTATCAGACAAACTACAAGAAGTTGTATTTGTTGCGATAATAAATACTGATCCCCAAAAAAGATTAGTTGAGATGATAAATGGTTTTAACAATGAATTTAATTAGTTAGCAGAGGTAGCAACAAGTTAAGCACATATAAAGCATGATGCACAACTATTTGATAATGTGTGTATAAATATGATGAATGATTTGCAAACACTTGATGCTTGACACTCGATGCTTGCATTAAGGAGATGTCTCAAGGAAAGAAATAAATTGTATGGACAATGTACTTTGTCATACAATCACACTAAAGACATAAATGATGAATTTAGTGCTAAACTAAATGAACTACAAGTTTTAAAAATAAGACTGCAGTAGCCAGATACCAAAATTGAAGATGTTGGGGCAAAAATTGCACAAGTTCATGATGATATTAGAATTATTGAACTGAGAAAAGAGAAAGTAATAAAGAGGTTCTCTTTGCTAAGAGAGCACTTGACCTTGAAGATTAGAAATATGCAAAAGTAGCTTGAAGACTGTCTTGTGGCCAAGACAACATATGAGACATTTGTATATATAGATTTGAATGCAGTAGAGGTAGCATCCTATGGCCTATGTGCATTACTCAACATATCAGAGGCAGTTAAGGACACATGGAAGAAGGAATTTGAGAGCTTGAAAATAAGCTTTGCAGAGAGTGTATCAAGAGTTTCAGACTCGACATGAAGGAAAGGTAATAGAATTTTGATCTGTATAGAAGTTCTAACACCTTTGTCATTGATGCCAAAGGGGGAGAGAAAGATAAGGAAAATTGTATAGATGTATGTATATAGAAGAATAAAGAAAATTGGAGGGAAAGATAAGGAAAATATATTGTTTAGATATGTATGAAAGGAAGATTAGTAAAAGTAGGAGTTATATAATGCAATTAGGAGATATAAGGAATTATATAATGCAATTAGGAGATATAAGGAAAGATGGTTAAAATATAATAATCTACAGTTTTGAAATTTTATTAAGGCCAAGTTTTATGAAACTTTTTGAAATTTGTCATTTTGTGACTTAGCCATTTTTCCCATACGTTGTCATCAATGCCAAAGGGGGATATTTTTGGAAATTTGGCTAAGGTAGATATTGGATGTTGTAATTTATGGAAACATGTCTTTAGTATGAAGAAGGCAGACCTTGAGGAATAAGTTATGTTATTTATACTTAGAAAATTGTCTAAGGATCACTTAGTTTATCTAGTAGAACAAATAAAATTTTGATCAACACAGTTCACATAAGTCATATTGGCACACACACACTTAAGGGAAGTTAGTACTTAGTGTGATGAGTCTATAGTCAAGTCCACAGGTTAGTATAGACAATACAATAATAACTATGGAAAATTTACCAGTTACAACAGTATACAGGCAGAATAAAGCATAATAGAAAATTTGATATTTTGGGTTAAGGAATTATTTTGTTTACAAAATAATTACTTAACTAACTAGGGATGACATTCTAGATCTTAACCCTAAGTCAGCAAAAGAAAATAATGTATTTTGTAAATTGTAATAATGCATGAAGGCCATCCAAGTAGTAATATTATAATTGTAAAGGTATAAAGGAAATTTTGGGAATGTGAAGTTTTGTGAAGGAATATATGTGATGTGTGATATGCAAATTCTGATGTATGATCAGAGGAAGGCAAACTGAGATAAAGTTTTGTGTTGAGAAGGAAAGGCAATACCAAATATTGAAGATATCAGCAACAATGTAAAAGAGGTTTTTGTATCTATGTCTTTGTATTGAGGAGCTACATTGTATATTGGATGTTTGGGCAATGGGCTCATCTTGCATACATTTTGTATTTTTATATAACAACACCTAACAAGGTTGAGGCTTATAATAAGGCCTAAGTCCTCTAATAAGGACCAAGATACTATATAGATGTAATAGACTCTTGATAGGGTCAATATCATTCAAAATATACTTTTGATTAGTGGATCATTTTGTGGGTACTATCCCCATCGAGGTTTTCCCTTGGCCAGGGTTTCCATAGTTAACAAAATACAATGTTATGGGTTCTCTTATGGCATGGTTATGTTTACTGTTCAACATAACTAGTTTACTTTCATACGCAAGTTGTAAGGTTGTTAATAATATCCAATTTTGGGCTAAAGTTTGTAAAATATTGATCCCCTCTCAACATTTCCTATTTCTAGCAAGTATTGTTTAGAAAGAATCTTCAAAAACCTTAATAGGCTTGTCCAAAATTAACTAAATTTCCATGTCGCAAGATCTCCCATCCCTTGAAGTATACATGTCTATAATTAAAGCTTTAGTTTCCCATGCCACTTGGTCTTTGCAAAATGCTTGCTCCATCCTATTGTCTTGCTCCATCCTATTGTCTGAAACTATTATTGGTCCACTATTTGATAGACCATGTAGAACTATTTTGTTTCCATTATGTTGGAATGATAACTCTATTATATGATTATTTTATTCATATTTATCAAATTAATAGAACCAATTCTCTCCTAGAACTGCTTTCATATTATCTGACTAAAATCATCTTCATGTTATATTGTCCCATAGTCAACTCCACCTGTAGAATATTCTTGTTAAAGGAAGAATAGACCCACTTGCAACTATAAAATTAAACCCTTTGGAATCACTTATATTTAATCCCATTCTATTCACTATACCTTTGTCAATGTTATGTTGGTAACATCGCTACTAGTGAGAATTGTTATCTTTTCACACGAAAAGAATTATCTCATAGTGCCTTGAAAACTCTTTCAAGTATATACCTTGAATTTTCTCCTAATCTCTACTCATGCTCAATTTCATCTACCTACTTAGGTTGAGGCTCATCATTATTTATGTCCTCATCAGATACTACCTCTATGTAACATAATTTTCCTTTCTCTAAACACTTATATCTTGAATATCCTAATTTCCAAGGCTTTTAGCATATGAATCATAACTTATTCCTTCATAGTTTATTTTTGGACGGTTCTAATTTTGGTTGTAGGAGATGGTGCCTTGTAAGGTAATGTTGTCTTTTGAAATTGTCTATTTGGATGCATAGGAGATTCTTTCTTGGAGTAGAATTTATCCTTATCCATTGAATCATCTAAATTAAGATCTCTCTTGATGGCTTCTTACAATGAAACTGGATTGAATTCCCTAACCAAACTTTTTAGTGATTCAAAAAGTCCATCTAAAACAAAATTATGAGTCTTCTCACTATCACATCTTGAATTATCACTAAAAGCATATGAAATTATGATACATAGTCCCCCCCTTGCCTTATCTCTTTAGTTACACTAACTCCCTAAAGTGAATTTTGATATCCCTTCTATCAATATTTGGCTAAAGTCTTCTATAATGGTTATTGAATTGTTCCCTTGAGTTATTATGCCATAATACCATCATTTTTAAGCTATCCCTTTGAGATGTAGGGTAGTGAATTTCATAGCCTATTATTTAGGCATTGGATTCAATGAGAAATATGTATTTAGTTTGTTCATCCAAATCTCTCCTAACCATCTACCAGATTTATCAAAATTTGGAATGATGGTCTTTACTTTGAATATCTTTCCCCTCTTCATACATTCTTCTCCTATGCTTCCTCCTCATCTTCATCTCATAGTATTTTGTGAAGTTCATGCCTCTATTTATGAAAATTCCTAAGGCATTGGATTCATCATTAATCTTATGTAGTCCATGTTCTTGATCACCCCTCATACCTGCTAACTACTCCACTTTCCAAAAAATTAGACCTAAAGTTCTTGCATTAGTTGAAGCTTTCTAATATCAATTGAATCATTTTCTTCATTAGAACTACTCCATTTAAATCTATTTTATATAGGTGTATTGGACCTTTGCTACTAATTTAGTTCCCTTATAAGCTCAATAATCTCTATCATGAACTAGTTCAAACTAGTTTACAATTTTTGGTTCTTAATGAATTCCTGAGCATTCTCATTTTTCTTGTCACCTATGGTAGCCTAATGCTACTTCTCACATTGTTGGTAGTGTTGGTCCATATCACTCATTAGTCAACCTCAGGTTGGCAGGATGTCAAAATCTTATACCTTCTTAAAACACTCTTGGAAATCTTGTGAATAAATAAGTTTACAATAATATTGACCCAAAGTGAAATGAAATCATGGAACAAGGAACTGATTTTTCTGATAAATAGAGATTCAAAATCTAAGTCACTTCAGTAGTTTGAGAATAATATTCTAGAATGGTTCAATGCTACTTTTCATTTACGAGTTCACGAATCCTTAACATAAACAATCTACATTCATACAATTAACCTTCCTATTTCTCCAATAAATATAATCCAATGAAATTCTAATGGTGTAAGCTGTGAAGATAAAATGAAAATGTGAATAAGAAAATAAATAAAAACAAGAACATAAAAAAATGAATACAAGAATTTATCATGGTTCAACAAAAGTTTCCTACGTCCACACTTCAACAGGAGTATCTCTTATTATATATTTTAATTTTGGTTAATACATTACAATTATAGCTTTAGCTTGTTGATCATTGTATACAATGAACCTCTAATACACATATTTAAAAAGACTCTTAAGAGTTGAAGAGTCACATAATTGGAGGAAAGATAATAAACTTACAATAATAAAAGAGGAAGTTATTGGGCTTCACATACACCCAAAATACTCCCACTTGAAGTTCAATTGTTGAAATGAGCGAGACTCCCCTATTTTCTCCTATTTTTATTGCTTTACAATATCAAGAGAAGCTTGGGAAAAATCAAACTTCTCTTGTGGAACAATCTTTTAGGTGCATCATTTGACTCTCTTTGGTGTTAATTTTCATTACTTGAAGTTTGTCCTCGTTAAGTGTACTTGAGATGAAATGAAAATGAACTTCAACATGTTTAGTTTAGCTATGAAAAACAACATTCTTTTCTAAATCCATAACACTTTTGCTATCACAAAACAAAATTTAACCTTGTTGAGGAAAATCAACATCACCGAACAAATGTTGCAAACAAATAATTTCTTTTGTCCCTTTCGTGAGAGTAATATATTCAGCCTTGGTAGATGAAAGTGAGACCATTTGTTGTAATTTTGATGCCCACTTGATCACTACTCTATAAAATGTAAATACATAACCAATAGTAGATCTTCTATTTTCTAAATTTCCACCCATGTTAGAATCAATGTATCCTCTTAATGACGCATCTTTTCCACCAAAACATAGTAGAAAATTAGAGGTACATTTTAGATACCTCAAGCCCCATTTAATTGCATCCCAATGTTTTTTACCCAAACTACTCATAAATTTTCTCAATAGACCCTCTAATTGGGAAATAACTAAAGGAGTGCATACCATCACATACACAAGGTTGCCAACTGCTGAAGAATATGGATGCCTTTCATATAGATTTGTTCTTTTTATGTCTTAAGACACATGGATGAAGATAAAAGAAAGTGATCAAAAAGTCATTTTCCATGCCAAATTTGTCTAAAACCTTGAGAACATAATTTTCTTGAGATATCTTGATCTCCTTCTCATGTCTATCTCCAAAAATGGCCATACCAAGTATCTATCTCACTACCCCTAATTCTTTCATTGCAAACCTTTGTAATAGCTTTTCTTTTAGTTTAGAAATTAAATTCATAAAAGAATGAACCACCAACATATCATGAACATAAAGAAAAAGAAGAAAATAAGAGCCATTAGGTAGCTTCTTGTAATAGACAAAAGGAACATATTCATAATGAATTTTTTTTTTTAAATTCATGAAGCCATCAAACTTGAGGTACCATTATCTCGATGTTTTCTTGAGTCCATATAAACTCTTTCTCAATTTACAAAATAAGTTTTCTTATCCATAATTTACAAATCCATTAGGTTTCTTCATATAAATTCCTTCATTTAAATAAAGGTAGTTTAAACATATAGCTTTTCAAGTTCAATATCATGAACAATGAATAAACCAAGAATTGCACAAATAGTAGTCATCTTAACCACATGTGAAAATATTTAACTGAAATCAATTCCCTGTTGTTGATCAAGTCCTTTTACAATCAACTTGACTTTTTATCCCTTGTGTCCTTTGTCTTCTTCTTTTAACTAAAAAATCTAATATTTTTTATTACTTTCTAATTTGGTGGTAGTGGAACCAAATCCTAGGGTTTTGTTTTCCATGAGCAATTCAATTTATTCTTGTATAAATGTCTACCACTTGTGAGAATCTGATGATTTACAAGCATCTTTAAAGTTTGTTGGTTCAAGTTAATCTAAAAGTAAAATTTTTGGCTCTACTTCTTTAAAATACAAGAGTTCATAATCAAAGAATTTGGTTGTAAGCCTTCTCTACTAGTATATTTCTTTAATCCTTGAACATTTTTTGCCTTTTGCATATTTAAATTTTCATTGTTAAGTACTTTGTTTATATTTTCATTTTTCTAAGAATTAGTTTTTGTAATTCATGATTACTTCTCTTAGACGAGGTGTGTACATGTATTTGGTAAGAAAAAAATTGTGTAGATTCACCATTATTGTGTGCACTACCTTTATTTATACCTGGATGCAAATTACCAATATTATAGTTATTGGTTTGTGAATGATGCCTTTGCAAGTTATTGAGCCCATGCTTGTCATGGTGATGTGCTACATTATAAATTGTGTGGGCATTTTTACTCATGTATGGAGCCAGTGTGGAGACAAATTCACCTTTGTTGAAGTCTGCAGAGATAGGAGGGATATTGTATTGTACCCTCTTATGTTGGAGACTTATGAGTTGGTCTATTTATTGGCCAACATTCCTAGCCTTTGTAGATTATGGCATAGAATCTTGTGTATCAAGTCCACGTGAGGCATTGTTACTACGTGGTCTTTGGAATGAAGCATGAATTGGTGAGAGTATGGCTCAGGTAGAGTTTGGGTGTCCATGTCCAAACAATTTTATCGTAGGAGCTTTTCACGTAGTGTTGGTGAAGGACCACATGTGAGGCTCCTATGTAGAGTCCACCTCACCCATGGGTGAAGGATTTGTAGTTATTGATGAGTTATTCATATTATTTTGTGTTTTCACTTTATTAGTATTATGTGGATGAATTCCATCACCCTATGAATAGCTTTGGTCAAATTTTCCTTTGTTGGCAGTTTGAATGGGTGAGTGAGAACACACATACATAGAAAGGGAGTTTTCTATGTTATGTGGCTATAGACTTGGAAATACCACAACATTTTTGTGTGGAGAGAATAATTTTGCTTATTTTATAATATTATCACCATGTTCTATTTGAAATAATTGTGTCTCCATATTCAAATAGAGACTTATTATCTTTGCTCTAATTTATATTTTTGGAAGAAGATTGTGAATCTTGATTATCAACACCTTGCTCAAAATTGTTATTCAACATGTTACGTACAGATGGAAAAGATGTAGGGGATGGAGCTAGAACAAAAGTATGTGAAAGAATGCTTGGAGGATAATTTTGTAGAATTCTACTAGTACTATTATTATTATTATCAAATATAGGGAAAAAGGAATACTCACTTGTAGATTGTCCTTTGATATTAAATTCTAGAAAAGTCTTTTCATTGAATACACATCTTTTCTCTATATGATTTTCATTTTTTACCAAATACCAAATTATCAAACTGAATTGGTCTTCTCCATAACCCACAAATATACCTCTTTGAGATTTAGGATCAAGTTTTGTCCTCTTTTATCTTGGGACATGAAAATATGCTTCACATACAAATACTCAGATGTGAGAGTAGGAAATTATTCTACCAACCATTCTTCTTTTGGTATGCAAAAATCCAACTAAGATGAAGGACTTGACTTGATCAAATACACTATTGTGTTACATGCCTCTGCCAAAAATGCTTTTCCCAAACTAACATTGGAGAGCATGCATCAAGATATCACAAGAATTGTTCAATCCAACCTCTTGAATACTCCATTTTCTTGCTGAGTGAATGGATATTTTTTTAATTCTATGGATGTCACTATCCACACAAAAGGAATCAAACTCTAAAGAGCAAAATTCACCACTGTTATTAGTTAGGAAATATTTGATCTTATGACCATTATAATTTTCAACTACATAAGACTTTTTATGAAGTATATAAATCCACACTTCTTTTATGCAATCATTAAGAAATATAACTAAATAGTTTGTTCCTCCAAAATAAGTTACCTTAGTGGGACCGAATACACTAGAGTAGAATAGTGCTAAGGGTGTAGTCCTCTTGTCATGCCTAGACTTGAAGAAGTTGACTCGTCTCTATTTTTCATAAAGATAATGTTGAAAAAATTATATATTAATGGATTTTATCCTCAATAATGGTTCCCTCTTGCATAACATCAAGGCCTTTCCTGCTCATGTAATTGAGCCTTTGATGCCATAGTTTGGAGTTGTTGTCCAAAACTACCATGGATAGTCCCACTTCACTAATGTTTTCAACAATATACAAACTACTAACTTTGTCTCCCTTTGCAACTATAGTGGAACCTTTTATAACTTTCCATGTGTCAGTTAGAATAGTAAGAAAGCCTTGTGTGTAGAGTTGACTTATTGAAATCAAATTTCTTTTCAATTTAGGAACATGATGTACATCTTTTAATAAATATCTACCATCTCTTTCCAATAATTTCACATTTTTTTTGTCTCCTAAATATACCTCTCCAAATTTACCTTCTTGATAGTTTGTGAAGTATTTCATGTATGCCAAGGCATGGAATGATGTGTCAAAATCCAAGAGCCAAGAGGATAAAGTAGTCTCACTTGATATTAGTACCAATCAATAATCACATTTAATATAATATATGCTTGAATCATTGGCATGCACTCTTTTATAATTTCTATAATCTTTCTTAACATGGACAACTTTGCCAAAAAACCAACAATCATGATTTCTTCCTCTTGACTTTGACCACCTTGCTGATTTAGATCTCCCATGATGATTATTTCTACCTCTATTATGGGTCCTTCCTATATTCTTGTTGCTTACTATTTCTAAAGCTTCATCGGATGAGGATTCTTGATTCCTTCTCCTCATGCCCTTGATAAGAAGAGTAGCTACCACATAATCATAAATTGGTTTATTCTTACCGAAACCCAAAGTGCTTACCATTGTCATTGCACCATCCCAACTATTTGGTAAGAAACATAACAAGAGAAAAACCTTGTTCTCATCATCTTGAGGCATGCCAACAAAATTTTCTTAACATGGCAAAGTATTTAACTCATTTATGTGATTGGACACAGTGATTCCATCCTTCACCTTGAGCTTATAAAGTTTCTTCATGATGAACACTTTATTTTTGGTTGATGTCATTTCATACATGGGTTTGAGCTTTTCCCAAATGGATTTTGTTGTATTTTCATTTGCTACAATGAGAGGATAATTATTGCCTTTACCTATTTATCGTGAGTCTCCCAATATTCATCTCTTATTGTTGATGGACTTTGTTTTTACCCCAAGTACAAGTGCAATATCTTAATTAATCAACAATGATTACATTTGTACTTTCCACAAACCAAGATTTTGTCCATATAATTTTTACACCTTTAATTCTTTCATGACTCTAGAATTTCAATCACTAAAATCATGACCAACAACTGTACCTTGATTAGATACCAATTATGAAGATAATCAAACAATTTAAATCCAAAAATACATTCCAACAAGAACACAAAAACACATGAACACAATAATTTATCATGGTTCAGTAAATTTTACCTATATCCATACTTCAAAAAGGGAATCTCTTATTAAGAATTTTAATTTTGGGTATTATACCACTATTGTGGCTTAATCTTGTTGATCATTGTTTATGATGAACCTCCTATTGGAAACTATAATTGGAACAATGGTTATGTTGTTATTAATATCAAACCTTGTTGATGAGACATTTGCTACCCAAGTAGAGTGACATATCAAGATGATTGATGAAGAGGATTTGGGAAGAAGAGATAACAAGAGGACCTATTGGAAAGGTTGAGTTATGATGAATTACAATGGGCACTTGGTCAGTTAGGCTTTGGAAAGATAATGTGTTGTTTAATCATAACACTAAGTGGAGAAGATAGTTTTGTTGAAGCCTAGAAGAGATGATGAACGAAGAACAAATACTTAGGCTTAACTGAGCTTCAAAGAAAATGATTAGGGAACTTATAGTTGAAGCTGAGCTATGCTAGTGTCAAACAAGTGAATAGTAGAAGCCAATCAAACTCAGTGTTGACTGAGTGTAAGTAAAGATAGAGTAATGGAAAAGTTGAACTGAGTGCTAGTAAAAGGACTGAGCGAAGACAGTGCAAGACAAGCAAGGAAAGATAGTGAAGATCAAGTTATCTAGTGATGACCAAGGTCAAGGAACACAATGTTGGTCAAGTGACAACATTTTATAGTTTGTAAAGGAATTGAGATTCCTGACCAACATAGTTGAATTCTTGGAATATGTAAAATGTGTTGAAGATAATGATTGATGAGATGAAACATTTAATGCAAGCGAAATCATGTTTGAGCATTTGTACGCATGGATTCATAGATAAGTTTTGAGAAGTCTATAAAAGAGGAAGGAGGAAATTAAAAGATAGAATCTTTGATGAATTTTCCTAAATCTAAGATCAACGGTGGTGTTTAAGCAACAAAAGATCAAGATACCTATTTAAGGAAGCATACAAGCTAGTTTAAAAAGTTGGGCAGAGGTGAGAAGACCAGAAAGGGTTGGAGCACTTGTTGATTATATTGATTAGAAAACTTGAGCAGAAGGATGAAAAATGAAGTATTGAGGTGAAGAGTAATTGCTTAAAGGGTTGCCAAGTGAATCAATGATGGAGATAATAATGGAGGCCAGTCAACAAGTCAACTGTTGAACTGAATTTGTGATATGTATTTATAAAATGAGTTGTATTTATTCAAATCAACTTTTTGTTACTTTCTAACCATTGTATTAACTTGAAATCCTTTAATCAAGGTTGACCTAACAATCATTTGTAATTCGTTTAAACAAGGTGACATTCTAATGGAATGTTCTTAAGTCCTCTAACAAGGTCACTTCTAACATGATGATTAAATCCTTTAGTCGGGTCACATCTAACAATGTGTATTATAACCTTTAAAAGGGTTGGCTACTAGCAGAGCTCACTTCAAAAGAGTGAAAAATTGGTGACATGTTGCTGGTGGTTTTTCCCAAATTATGTTTCCACCTTAAATCATGGTGTCTTACTTGTGTGGATGTTATTTGAGATGTTTTACTATTATTGTTTTACATTTTGCAAGTCTTTTATTAATGAGATAGTTAATTGCAAGTTTATGTTACTAATAAGTTACTTTAGAGATCGAGTGGATTGGATATTAGATCTAAGTTGTTTGATGAGTTGAAAAGTTTAATTGGTACATTTGGACTTGAGGATAATTGATTCAACCCCCCCCCCCCCCCTCTCAGTTATTCTAAATCATTGTAAAATTGGTATCAGAGCATTGGTGCTTGTAGATAAAATTTTGAAGGGACTTAAAGATAAAGATAAAGATGTACAGAAAGGAGATACCCAAGTTGAACAAGGAGAACTTCCCTACATGGAAAAGTCTGATGAAGCTACACATTGTTAGAATTGGAGATTAAATAGTATTCTATTTGGAGAATAAGTATGTAACTATACTTGCACCTTTGACAACCCAAAAGATAAAGGAGAAACAAGAGCACAATCAAGAAATGTTGGAGATTGTATATACCTTAAGCTATTCAAAGTTTGATGATATAAAAGACTAAAACTCTACAAAACAAGATGTGCGAAAAGTTGGCAAAGATCCATGGAGGAGATAAGAATGTACTAAGAGCCAAATTAGAAAGATTAAGAGGAATGTTTGATGACATGAGAATGGTAGAAGGTGAGAACATTGCCCAATATATTGGAGAAGTCAAAGAAGTTGTGAATGTTATTAAAGGAGCTGATGGAAAGATAAGTGATGAAACTGTGATTGGCAAGGTATTGAGAACTTTACTTCCTATTTATGCTATTAGATTTTATATAATACAAGAACTAAGATGTAATCTTGGTAATGACCTAACCTTGGATAGTCTGGTTGGTCGACTTACTACTTTTGAATTGTCAAATTTTGATAATTTTAATGCTCTTGCTATTGAATTTTCTTTCAAGTCATAATTAGTTTTGTATAAGTCTAAGAAGAAGAAAGGAAAGTATGAAGTTGGTGAGAGTGAATCTTCTGACAATGATTTTGAGGATCTCAAAGTATTAACAACTAGGAGACTACCAAGAGGAAAAGGAAAATACAAAGGTAAACTCCTTGTAATCTATTTTTCATGTATTAAAGTTGGTCATAGTGGTACAAGATGTTCTGGGAAGGATGACAAGGATGAGAGGAAAGACAAAAGGTTCAAAGGAAGAAGAGATGGAAAAGAAAAAAAAGGATACAAAGATGAAAAAGGAAAAGGTAATAAGTCTTGTTACATGTTTGAAATTGTTGCATGTGCAGAGGTGCATACTTGCAGAGCTGGGAAGTAAAAATTGGGCCTTCTTTAAAACTTCAAAATTGTGGAGTTGTGGACTTGTGCACTTGCGGACCTATGCACCTACACACTTGCACAAATTTGGGACCTTGCACTTGTACATCTCCAAGGATTCAAATGATGGACTTGGGAACCTTGGTGACCTTTTGATGTGCACATCTCCAGTACTTCAAAATTGTGAAACTATGCACTTGCGCAAGGTGCACAAATTGCTAAAAAATCAAAGTTCCCATATTTGAAACCAATTTATGGGTTTTACAAAAATGGGGTTTGAGACCACTCGTGCATTTTTTAAATAATTCTTATAACTTAAGCCCTCCTTATTGTGCAAAATTGGCAAGGACTAAGCTCCACGTGCTTCTTCAATCTGAACTCCTAAGGTTCTTATGTTAAATCTACATATGGAATTCCATTATAAGAAACACTTTATTGAAAAAAAAAAACTAAATTAACTTAGTTTTGATCTTAGTTATGAATATATATTAATTCTAATGGATCCCAAAGGTCACCATCATGCTCTAGGAATGAGAAATGAATGATGCAAAAAAATACTTAAACAAAAAAAGAGAAGTCAACACAAAATAAAATTAACAACACTAACCAAAAAACCTACCCGACATGACCTAGAGCCTCTTGGTCATCAAGGTATCTTAGAAGTGATCATAATCTGATAGATCAAGGAGCTACATGATATGAGGAAAAAATGTGAGAAGAGGGGTCTCCATTTGCGAGATTGAAATTTGGGTATTCTTTGGGGAACCACAATAGTTCCCTTTCACTCAATTTAGGAAGGTGATAATATACCTCAAATATTTAATCATGTGTTTTCTTGTCAAATGGAATGGTAAATGGGAACCCCCTTTTTTTGACTTTAGCAACCAATGTTTGGCAATGGTGTTGTTATAATCTTTCATGTTCATGGAGAACTGAGCGTAGGAGAGGTTTATGTTCAATCTTCATAAAATTCCATGTGGGGAATCCTTAGGGAACCCATAATGTAATTTTGGTTCACTCATAGAAGAATCTAACAGTACAAGTTCTAAAATATCTCTCTACTACATCATATCTATCTTGACGTTCAAGTACCAACTTTGGGCATAACACTATTTTATGGAACCCTACTACCTGAACTAAACCACTTTTAGCCACTTTGTCTACCATAGACCTTGGTTTAGCATTCTTATATCTCCCCACTACCTTCTCTATATATTCATCAACTAATGTAGTGTCCCCTAGCTATAGGAGAAAACACATTAAAGGAGTGGGTTTATTTTCTTTGGGCATTTTGAGTGAAGAGGAAGCCATGGTGACCTTATAAAGATACTAATTTGTAATTCACAAGGACACAGAGCTAGGGAAAAACCAAAAATTCTCCTACCTATCAAATAGATATTCTAAAACTAGAAAAAACAAGGATGGATTTTTGAATTCACCTGTGTTGCAACTCCAAAATCCTTGGAATAGATGTTACCTTGCCACTTGTTCTTTTGTCTCCACGAAAAATACAAAGAAATTTTATCTAACATAGGTAATCATGACTAATTAAGGTAAGGAGATTATTTTGAATCACACATGTGTGACATACTTGTACTAAATGATAGGAAGGGTACTAATTTGATGACATGTTGTAACTTTTAATGAATGATTTACCCTTCACATGTAAAAAATCAATTTCCCCATTGCCTTTTCCAATTACCATTAAATGAGTGTCTTTTCATCTTTTTGCATACAATAATTCATGATGACATGATTCCACATGTCTATGTGTGGCTCCTTTAAGCTTGAGGGTCTTGAAGTTTGAACATTGAAATAAAAGGTTTGAAAGTTCAATTTTGTCTACCAAGAGATTTTGGAATAGGGAACTCTAGGACTTGGACATATTATACTCTTGACTTGCTTAAGGGTCAGTGAACTTTGAACATTGAACAAAAAAACAAAAGGTTCAAAGTACAACATTGAAAGAGAGAGCCCCCATCCTTAATTACAAAACAAGAATTTCACACTTGACCATTAATGAAGACTTTGGAGATATGAAACTTTGAATCTCGAACCTCACGGTTCATTCGTTCAAGTTTAGGGGTCAAGACTAACATGGACACAATAGAACAAATGAACTACAAGCTATAAATGACGTGGGGATAATATTGAACTTTGAACTTTGAACCTATTAGGTTCAAGTTCAAGGTTCAATGACTCAAACGAGAAGATTTAATATTTTATAATTAACCAGAATTTGAAAATAAAATCTCGAATAACAACTAGCTCTAATTGGAGATTAGGATCACGAGGGACTAAAAAGTAACTCAACATCTTTGGTTTTCCAACAAGATCAAACACAAAGAAAAGAAGAAACTAAAAAAAAACACAACATAAATGAACTAAATCTAGGACATAACAAAAAAATTATGTATAGGGATGATGAACTACTTACAACTAATATAGTTTTTAGGATTAACCATAGACATAAATAATAGTTACATGCAAATATAACCAATAAAACAAAAACACATAGAAGAGAACACAAGACACAAAGATTTAACATGGTTTACCTAATCCCTGAGCTACATCCACCAACAAGTAGTCAATATTATTATTATCTAGTGATTACAATCCACAATCCATTACAACTCAATACCATCGCAAGAAGCTACAATATCACCATACATTATGAAATCCCTAACCCTAAGCCATTTTACAAGCTTTTGCCATTTACAAAATTAGGGCTAGAATAAGTTGTCCAATAGAAAATAATAGTCGATGCCTTTTACAATATAAGGTCATTTTTTGCGGGAGCTACCCTAGGACCCCGCAAGGGGCACTGCCCCTTGACCTTGTCTTGGGGACACCGCCCTCAAACCCCTGTAGAAATAATCTAGGGAGAAACTGCGTCGAGCAAACCTTTAAGTCGAATTAGGTTCCGCATCATGAAAATAGCTTGATATCATATCCATTGTAGGATAGGGGTAGTTCAAAATCATTCACATACCTCCATTTGAAAGAATTAGGGCCTAGCACATAGCTAATTTCAAATGGACCTTTCTACATGGATTCAAACTTTCTATATGCACCCCTTGACTCCCTTCTTTTATCCTAGAGTAATACCTTATCAACCTCCATGCACCTTCAGCCTAGCTTTGTGATCAAATATCTTCTTCAGTCTCACTTGATGATTTGTTATATGGTCCACCATATTTTCCTATTCTTCCTTTAACTTCATCAAGTATATAGTTATCTTTTCTAGAGAATTTTGAAGAACCTCGTCTTCTATAACCTTCTACAATTCGATAGTTGCAAGTTCTAATGGGAGAGATAACTTTGCCTCAACACTGTACACTAGTTCAAAAGGTATCATGTTAATTTCTCTCTTGGGTAAAGTTTTATATGTTCATAAGGCTTTGTATAACTTCTTATGTTAGTATCTTTCTCATTCATCAACTAGTTTTCTCATGATTGCAGTCAAGTTCTTATTAGTAGACTCGACTCACCCATTTCCCTATAGAAAATAATATGATTGATGAGATAGATTAACCCAGAAAAGTTGTATCTCCTTGTAAGAATTTTTTTGAGCATTATGTGTTATTATCTTCGATGGTATTCCAAACCCTACTAGTATGTTCTCCTTCAAAAAGGTGCACGCTATTCCAAAAGTGGTTCTCTTTAATGGTATCACTTTGACCTATTTTGTGAAGTAGTTTGTGGTTGTTAGAATGTGAATATGACCAAAACTAGAAGGAGGATCAAGTGGAGCAATAAATTCAAGACCCCATAGCTAAAATGGTTCTTCAATGATTACACGCCCGAGACGAAGAGTTGTTAGTTGGATTTTTCCAGCAAATAGTTAACATTTCTCACATTTACCAACCCATTTGTATGTGTATTTGAACATGCCCAATTGATAATAATAATTTTTGAGTATTTTAAAGGCAAAAATGGTTGATGAATAATGTCCACTACATGCTTCACTATGAAATGTTTGCAATAGTTGTCTTTGTTAGTCTTTATCTACACATTAGGGAAACATTCCATATAACTCCTTCTTGTAGAGAAAATAATCCACTATCATATATTTGGTTTCCTTCAACCTCAAGTTTCTCTTCTCTTTGGGAGACTTGAACTCTGGGTACTCTCTATAAGTCAAGTAACAAGTGATATATGAAAATTGAGTGTTTTTCAGACTAATAAATGGACCTAAAGACTCTTATTCCTCTTCTTTATTTTTTGCTATGATTTTATATAGTCCCTAGCCTTAGACCAACTTAGTGGGATTTTTAAATCAAATTCCTAAACTTTAGACACCCACGTGACCCTGTTGTTCACCATCACCTCATATTGAGTCAAGATACTTTTGACTGTTGTAGTCTAGACATATACAACAAAGCGAGTGTGAAGAGTGTAGTATCATAACTGTTTTGCTGCCTTCACTACTAAAAATTATTGTTTCTTTATGATTAAATATTTTAGCTCATGTTTCTTCAATGGTATCCTCATGAAGGCAATTGGGATTTCTACATTTTCATTGTTCTCCTCCAACAACACACCTGGCATAGTGTGTTATGAAGTATGTTGATATATAATGAAGTCCTTTTTAAAATTAAGATGTATTAGGGTTGGAACTTTAACTATATCCTTATTCACTTCTTCAAATGATTTTATAGCTTCTTCAATCCATTTAAATATTTTCTTCTCACTCATAGGTTAACTATGAGTCTTGTAGTTTCTAAGATCTCTACGACAAATCTTCTAAAGAAGTTTATCTAACCAAAGAAAGACCATATGCCATTTATGTTTGAGGGTAACCATAAATTTTGAATGCATATCACCTTTTCAAGTTTAATTTTGATCCCTTCTTTGGACACCAAATACCCCAACAACTTTCCTTCAGTCATACAAAAGATATATTTCTTTAAATTTAGTGATATCCCATAATCCCTGCATTATTGTAGAACTTCCCTCAAATATTTTAAGTGATTTTCCTTCTTTTGTAAAATACTATCATGTCATCTAGATAAATCACAATTATTTTATTAATTAGATGACCAAAGATAGAGTTCGTGGAGCGCTGAAAACTTTCTCCTGCATTTATCAATCCAAATGACATCCTGTTATATGCAAACATGCCCCAAGGGGTCGAAAAGAAAATTTTATGTTGGTCTTTCTCTTCCATTCTAATCCATTTATAACTAAAGAATCCTTCTAATAAGTACATCATATTATGCCCAATCATTGTTTGCAAAATATGATCCATCATAGGTAGCGCAAAGTTATCTTTCAAACTAGCCTAATTTAGATTTCTAAACTCTATGCAAATGTGTATTTGCCCATTCTTTTTGCACACTAGTATAATGTTTGCCACCCAAGTGGAATGATGTATAAGGTAAATGATTCATTCTTTTAATATATTATCAACTTCATGAAAGATAGAATTCTCCACCTTCAAATTATAGGTCCTTAATTTTTGTAAAAATGGATATGCCCTTGGTTTCAATGGTATATAATGTTGGAATTTACACAATCTGAAATTCTTCAAATCTTCATAGGACCAGGAAAAAAACATATTTGAGCTTTCTCAGCAGCTTTGAGAACCTTTCTTTCTCCTCATTGTCATAATATACACCTAAGTTTGCAAGTTTGGGTCCTCCTTTGTCCCCAATATTCACCTTCTTGTAGTCAATAGATTGATTACCACCCTTTTTAGTTTATGATTTACAAAATAGTCTCTCCTATCAAATAGACACTCTTGAGCTATCAACCCTTTAGGGATATAATTACTTTTCAACTACAGGTTACCTTTATCATAATCAACCTCTTTGTCTAGGCAAGATTCACAAATTTCAAGGTTTGAACCTAAAAATAAAGTCAATGTGAGCTTTTCTACCCCTTGCAAGAACATATTTATATGAGCATCATTATCAAACACCTGCCATGATTTTGAATTATCTGGTACACTTGGTCAATGAACCAATTCTATAGTATAATAATCACTTTCAAAATATAGATGAGGTATGAGTAGAGAAGTTGAATCTCCTATAGAACTAGTCCTTGAATTGAATTCTCTAGGTAGTACTTCAATTAAAAAAGCTTCAAATTTTTTTATCTCATCCCATACTCTATTTTGGTAATGTTTCAATCTTTCATTTTTAACTATGAACATTCCTCCAACTTGTTTAACAATTAGTTATGCATCTCCATATGACTTCCATAGTTTAATACCTTTCCTCTTGGCTTCTTCCAGGCCCAGAAGTAGTGCTTCATACTCTGTGGTGTTATTAGTGTTGCTAATTTCTAACTTGAAAGAAAATGACAATTTTTGATCCTCGGGAGAGATCATGACCACACTAACTCCTAAACTAGCAATTGAACAACTACCATAGAATTCCATAATACATAATCCATGATCACTTGAAAGGTTTGAACTTACAATGTCATATTTAGGCAAGATTACATAATTAGCAAAATCATACTCTTGATATAGGATATGAGATATAGGATCTTTTGATGGGAATGTTGTATATTTAGACTTGGTCTCAGGATAACTAAAGCAATCAAAAGGCATAACACTAGGTTTACACCTAAGTATAGGGCATCCTCCATTCTCCAAAACAAAATTGAAGAAGTTGTACAAAGAACCACAAGATCATGGAAAATTTTATATAAGAAAACTGAAGATGTCCTTGAAGAGGAATACAAAGAAGAAGCTATTGCTAAGCCAGAAGAGAGAAGAAAGAGGAGAGAAGAGAAGACAAAAGTAGAGAAAAAGATTGAAGAGGAGGAAGGAAAAGATGAAGACATGGGTACTGATGGGCAACAAGACCAAAGTGTGCAAGACACATAACTACCACCTCCTAGCCCTCCTCACTCTTCCATCACACCTGCAGAAATCATAGTGATTAAGGATGTTACTAACACCACAAGTCAAAACATCAATCCACTAACTACAAAGGATCTCACTAAGATCCTTGACCAAACAACTCTTCAAGCACAATTGTGTACAAGTCCCATATTGGTCAGTATAGATGAGCTCCAAAAGTCAGTAGATAAAATCAAGGAAGGTGAGGTGTCACCATAAGAACCACCTAAATCACTCAAATTACTAGACTTTCATTTCTACCACCTCCATTACCACCAAGAATAGCCATGCAAGCTCATCAGGAGCTGAGTGCAACAGCAGGGGAAGTCACAGGTACATTAGTACAGATAACAAATACACCCCCAGCAGCAGTGGCACAAGAAGAGGATAGGGAAGAAACACAAGATAAGGAGGAGTCTACAATACAAACTTTGGTTGAATAGACAAAAATAGAAACTCCTACCAAACCCATTCAGAAGCTGAGTACTGATATGTTGACCTTACAAGTCAAGACACCAGGCTCAAGTTCTACTAGGGTAGCCAGGACCATTCATTATGGTATTCCTAAGCTTGATGAAGAAATTCAAATACCCTATTATGATTCAAGCACTTTAACTGAGGAAAAGATAAATGAGATACAAAGTGCATTGGACAAGAGAAGGAGGTAAGAGGCATTGAGGAAAGAGTTCAAATACAAGTAAGCAATGAATGAGATCAAAGATATATTCATGGATGCCTTCAGCCTACAACCTCCAGATTCAAGTAGGCCAATCCTTGAGCAACTATCTGATATAGTTGACCAAGTAAATAATGAAGACCATGATACAAATGTAAAACTCATGAAATGGTCAGAAAAGAAGTTTCTAGGCAAGGTCAACCAAAAGATAGCTAATGGAATTATTTTGGGACAAGTTGACCTAGCCAAGAAATTGGAAAGGGTAAAGATTGTACTAGGGAACATCTTCTCCCTTTACAACAAATTGTGTGATTTTTCCAGGTTCACATAAGAAATAAATTCTAAAATTTTGAACCTTGAGAGCAAACTAAAGCTCTCCAATATGCAACTACCCTCAAATCCTGCACAGAGTGAGGAGCAATTCTCTCAAACGCTTCACACTCAGAGGGAATTAGTTGCATTATCAATAGAAGAGGCCACTTTTAAAGAAAAACTGATGCAAATTCAAGCCTCAATTAATCCTCATTTGGAAGTCTTACACAAGGAGCAAATGTATGCTAAAATAGTCCTCAAGAAAGATCTGAATATTTCTACACATGATGGACTAGTAGATCTAACATGCAATCCAACACAAGTCATTGGATATTGCATTGAATAACTGGGATGTAGCTCTCAAAATACTTGTTGAGGTTAATAAAACATTTTTGACCAAGCATGGCATTACTATTTAGAACCCTTTGACATCAATGTCAAAAAGGGGGAGATAATGAAGAAGACAATATTCTAAGGGGGAGATATATTAAAGGAGGATAAATGCATATAGCAAGAAGATAAGGAGATAACAGGTTCAAAATTTAGGAATAGGTTAGAAATAGGATCAGGCACATTGGCACAATTTTCATGACATGACAAGGCATAAACAACTCAGGGGGAGTCATAAGGAATATTGATTGTTTACAATATTTTTTGAAACTTTGTATGTAAGTTAAGCAAGTGAAGAATGTACATATAAGGATTACATCATGAATAATCAGTTAAGTGTTTTTGACACTCATGTCAAAGGGGGAGATTGTTGATCAAATAAGTAAGATTGACAAATGAGTGTCAACACACTTAACCATCTTCACTATACATGCTGAGTATACAATGGAAGCCGAGCCAGAACTCTAACACATGTCGAGTTATAGATAGTGCCGAGTAACACAGGAAGTTAATAGATGTCGAGTAACATAGGAAGTTAATAGGTGTTGAGTAACACAGGAAGTTAATAGGTGTCGAGTAACACAGGAAGTTAATAGGTGTCGAGTAACACAGGAAGTTAATAGGTGCCGAGTAATACAGGAATTCTATAAGTGTCGAGTGACACAGTAATTCTATAGGAGCCGAGTAACCAGGAAACACAGTGGATGCTGAGTAATCCAAAATAGATGGTGTCGAGCATCAATATTACTTCATGTGCCAAGCAATGCAGGATCAGCATGAAAATTGTGCAATCACAAACCATGATGTGAAACGGTTATGCATGACTCATAACAAGATAAAAGGATAAGATCAAATCCTCCCAACCACCTATGCAATCCTCATGTAGCCAATCAGAAAATTAGAGACTGTATGCAGCCAATGGGTGAATTTCAAGGGTTTGAGTAGGAACACTTAAATCAAGGATGCATAACAAACCACTAATCCTTATAAGGGAGTCTTGATGCCATTAAACATGAGAAGAGTTGGAAGAAGAAGGAAAAGTAGATCTTGTTATTAAGGTCGTTGCAGAATATTGGTGTCAAAGATTTAGTGGAAAGGACGACATTTACACATCTAGTTGATTAGAACAGAACAAGGAACATAATCAGCACATAAGATCTAACAGAGATCAGTGATAGAAGAGCAGATCAAGTACCTGAGATCAGCATCAAAGATTGCATTAGATCAAGTGTATTATTCTAATACTCTCTCACAATTGTATTAGGAGTTTGGAAATCCTATTGAGTTAGGTGGGTTTAACAGCTCTATGTAAATCCTTTAACAGGGTGGCATTCTAAGTTGAATGTTCTTAAGTCCTCTAATAGGGCACACTCCTAACAGGGTGTAGAAATCCTTTAACAGGGTCACATTTAACAGTGTGTTGTAGCCTTTAATAGGGCACGCCTTTAACAAGGCAAAACATCAGAAGTGATTGAAATCAATTGCTATAATAATTTTGTGGGTATCATCCCCACCCCAGTTTTACCTTCTTATTCCTGGAGGGTTTTTGGGTCACCAAAATCTCAAGTGTTATGTGGTGATGCATGTTTGCTTCTCATGATTGTTTAATGTTTATATGCATGCATGTTAATTTCAGTTATATGTTATTAAGGATTTAAAAAGAAGAAAAGGATAGTACTTCTGATTCACCCCCCTCTCAGAAGCACTCTTCCCATTAAGACATTCCAACAATTGGTATCAGAGCCAAATTCTTTTAAGAAGAAGCTTAACAACTTGGGGAAAAGATCTAAAGATGGAAGTAGGCTAGTACTTCTAATTCACCCCCCCTCTTAGAAGCACTCTTCCCATTAAGACATTCCAACACTTTAACCAATTTATTTACCTCTAGGATTGAAGGGGTTATATAAGAAGACACATTATTAACTTGATATGATTCAATTGCAAGGTTAGTGCCCTTGACATAATCAATTAATTTATCCAACTCTTGGGGGTTGAGTTTCAAATATTTAGTAGGTGATATTTTAATTTTTGAACATTTACAAAATTGAATAATATCAAGCATGAGTTCAAGATCTGGTCTTTTTAATACTTGAACCTCTATAATTGTTCCAACTTGATTTTTTGGGTCTCCACTTGCTTGACTCATTGGCTCCTTTCCTTTAGATGTAGCCATAGGACATGTTACACGACTAGTTCCTCTATTTCCTCACTAACTTCTTATCAGTACCAAATATGATGGTTCCTCTAGAGTTATCATAATATCACTACCTCTATCTAAGTCAAATTCATATTCCATGTAATAATTTATAGAGTTGCTAGTGACTTCAAACGGTTCTTCTTGAATAGGTACTTCCTCAAATGTTTCTTTATTAGCTTCCAATCGCCTATACCATCTCTGGAAAATTAATACCATCATGTTGTTCTTGTTTATAGGTGATGGTTCAATTTGAATCCTTTGTTGAGTAGGAGGTACATTGAATTGTCTTCTAGGGGCCCCTATTCCTTGGTTAGGGTACTTGGAGGAATAAATTGATATGAATTTGTCAATTTAGGTAATTTTTTTTTGTAGCTATCATGGCATTCAAAAGCCTTTGAACCAAATTATTAGTGGTGTTATTATTAAACACTTGTGCATTTGGGACTTGTATCCCTCTTTTCCACTTTCCAGTGGTGATAAGATCATCTTTTAGCTCAATAGCATGCCATTGCGATTCAGCTAAGTATTATACCTTATCACATATTAGATGAAAAATTATGTTTGGAGGCATGGAATTAAGAAATAACCCTTTTCAATTCTCTACATTGGGTCTTTGGGTAGTTGGAATCTTATGTGAAATCTTGTTAAACTTTGCTACAAATTTCCTAATTGGTTCATGCATTTCCTCTCGAGTTTTACAAGAGGAGGGAATGTTCATCACCGATAATTTTCAAAAAGGATTTAAATTTTGTTCTCATTGTGTTCTAGTCTTTAATTGAACCATTGGGTAGATGATACAACCATTCCACCACAACATTTGTCAGGGTCTACACAAATAACCCAACTCCTGCATTTTCAGTTGGGAGTATAATCACACCATAGTATGTGTTGAAAACATTTGAATTTTCATTTGGGGAGACTTTACCATCACCATTAAACTTGGGGAGAATTTCATGAGCACTCTTAGGTAGGGGATCAAGATTGTCTCCTAGATTAAGAGGTCTCACTTGGACACCACATGGTTGATTAACTGCCATAGGAGGGAATATAAATTCAAGGGTTTGTTGTTAATATAGGATGGAGGTAAAGTGTTTAATAGAACAGGGGTTTGGAAACTAGTAGTGTAAGGAGTGGTTCTTTGAGGTGAATAAGGTCTACTACTAGATTTAACTTTCTTTCTTCTAGTGCAAAATCTTGGGGCAAAATCAAGCTTCTTCAATGCTTTGAACTTATTGTCATATCCATTTCTCCTTATCACTCCTTATATATATTATTCAACTAGTTTTTAGGTTTTAGTTTATAGGGATTGGTTAATAAATTGGGTTTGGTGGTTTCACTCTGGGAATTTGGACCAATATGTCAAATATTACAACTTCTTGCCAAAAAGGAAGTCCCCTTAGTAATTCACAAAATTCTCCTTCAACCTCCAACACTTAGTTTACTCATTGATATTGTTGATGGCTTATCCTACATCTCTAGGATAGAGTGTTTAAGTTTGATATAATATCCTCCCAAGTATTCAGAAATCCTAGATTAGGTCTCAAGACAAACAATAAATCTCCATGAGGCCAAACCATTATGTATCATTACACAATAATCACATAATGATTTGTTTACTAGTTTCCCCTAGTAGAGTCACCAAAAAATATTAGTTAATTTTTTTCCCTTTGCTCAAAATGAGTGATTTACTAATTAACTCCAAGCCCAAACATGTGAGAAAAACTTGTTTTCAATAATTAAGCTATTTACCTCAATCATCCTCTACGTATTTTAAAGGTACAATTCCCTTCTAAAATGATAATCCAATTGAATCTCATTGAAAAAGAATTGTTTTCAAGTTGTTAGAATTCTTTAGAATAATTGAGAGGGGGGGTGAATAAATTATTCAAGGTCCAAAATTCCCTTTTAATACCTTTTTACTACTTTTAATGAATCCATACACTTTTCATCCATCTAGACTTAAATCAATCATATAAGCAAGTTAGTGTAAATCAACATGCAAAGATAAAACATTCAAGATCAACACATGACACAATGATTTACGTGGAAACCCAATTTGGGAAAAACCACCAGTAACATGCTACTTGATTCTCATTCTTCTAAAGTGATGCCCTGTTAAAGGCTTACAACACACTGTTAAATGTGACCTTGTTAAAGGATTTCACCAAACTGTTAGGAATGGGCCTGGTTAAAGGTCTTTAGAACATTCTCTTGGAATGTCACCTGGTTAAAGGATTTATCTAATGGCTATTAAACCAACCTGAGTCCATAGGATTTAGACTTACTGTTACAATTGCTAGAAAGTAATGATAATGGTCTTTTGATCTGATATAACTTACAACATACTTTGCAGATTTCAGATCACACTTTCAGTTCAATCCTTATGCTTGGCTTTAATCACTTCAGCTCTGACTGCTTGTCTTCCCCTCAAGCTTTGTCTCCTTGAGTCTTCTTACTCATTCTGCCAACACAATCATCCTTGTGGTCGTCTGTCCAAACAAAGTTCCTGTGCTTTCTTCTCCTTAGCACATCCTTCAGCACTTCATGCTTTTTATGCTTGACCACCTTCTCTCTCTTTTTGTCCACTCTTTTTCATTAACTTATGTCTTCTTAAATAGAAGTCTGATTTGCCTTTACCGCTCAATTCTCCCTCTCCAATTTTAGGGTTTCAAAATGGATTAGGTAGGATACAAGGTATCTACCCCATATCTTGTTCTCTTCTAGAAATTTTTCCAGTTGTATCCTTTAAAAATGTTCTACATGGTGTTCTGTGCCACCAACTCATCATTCCTATCTTCCTTTTAATTCACAAATTTCTAGATAACAACCTTGTCGGCTTAGATCTGGCAAATCTTCGATTTCCAAAATAATGCAGCAACTCGGCATTATTGAGTTACTGGTGCTCGGCACCTCTATGTTACTCGGCACCTATACTTGATCAACACTTGGTTCTGCTCGGCACTTGATAAACTCTGTGTCACTCGACATCTGAACTTGCTCGGCATTTACTCGGCATCTGAACTTGCTCGGCATCTACTCGGCATCTGAACTTGCTCGGCATCTACTCGGCATCTAAAATTTACTCGGCATCAACTAGAAATTTGCTCGGCTCCTTCTCTCTAATGAACTTAGTTTGAGCTTTACAAAAGACTTAGCTAAAACCTTGAATCTTTGATATATTTTAGTGTGCCCATTCTTTGTATCTTATAGTATGTCATCAAATACACTTTTTCATCAATGGCTTAGCTGATCCTTGTACTTCATTACAACATCATAACTTCAATCTTTCTCTAGGTGTTCTAGTTACATCTTATTGATTGCCTCCACCTTAACAATCAACTAATTGATAGTATTTGGATCACTAAAGCAATTGTCATTCCTGCAAGTAGCAAGTTTGACATCAATGACAAAACAATGATTGAGGACATTCTTTACCAGTTCCATATATTATTCCAACAACTCTTCTTATGATCATTTCAATCATTTCCAACACAACTTTACACTTCTGACTTGAAAGTATTAAAGGATTTTAAACATCCCCCATAAACATGTAAAGAAAGCTATAGATTTCTATCAATGTCACTAACAAAAGCCAAACCAACTTGTTTTTAGGGACAACGCGTCAATTTGATCTGTAACACAAAATACTTTAATGTAAAACACACTATCTAATGTTGTCTAATGCTTAATAGTAAAAGGAATTTATCAATACATATGATCTTATTCAATCTGGAACAAAATTTAATGTAGATCTAGAATGACAAGATTCAAGCATGTAATAACCAGATTTAAGAAATCACATGATTTCTAATATTTAATATTAAGTTTCAACAACCCAAAAATCTTAACACTTTGATTAGTTTTTAAAATATATCTAAATTTTTATCAGAGATCCAACCCCTTTAAAGTCTTGAAAATAAGTCTAAATAGCCACATAGGGCCAAGTTTAGTTTTTACAATTGATGCACACATGAGTCTTCATCTAAACTACTTTTGCATAAAATAAAATAAAACTAATCAAAGGCAACCCTGTTGGCTTTCAACTCTTCATTGACGATCTAACTAACACTTGGAGTAGAGGAGTTGATTTCTTGTTCTTGACTAGCCACAACTCCACCACCTAATTCTTTATACTCTTTGTAGGTGCTCCTTTATTTTCCATCAACCTGACATCAATGCATCTGATGCCATCATTCATTATCTCTTTAATACATTCTAACTCCTTAAGTAGTTCTCTAGACTTTTCTATGCCCCGGTCAATACCAATGTTCCTTCTAATATTCTTCTACATTGGCTTTGGCTACAAATAATAGGTTATCATCCAAACCATCAATAGGTTTTTCTGTTAGCAATTTTATGACACCAAAAGTCTAAACCTCATTGATGAACATGGCATCCTCTTCCCATTTTATCTTTTTTTCTTCTCATGCATTAAGTTCTAATTTAGGTTCATTGGTCACCCTTTTAGCTTGCAACTTTGTATGGCCTAGACTCATAATATAGTTCACCCAATTATCCATAACATAATCCACCCAGTCATTGAACATTTTGGCACCTACCATATCACTTCTAATATGATCCAAGAACCTGTAGTTTGTAGGGGAAGTGACATCTACCATAGAAGTGGAATCTATCAAAGCTAAGGCATTAGGGTGTTAGAGAGCATGAATGTACTCTTCCATAAACCTCATCGATTGTTTCATTTCCCATTTATCTTTCTAGTCTTTCCATATCCTTCGAGCTATTCTCTTATTACTGGAATAAAAACCTTCATGTCCGCTACTCTAGTTGCCAACCCCAAATCTGCCTTTTCAACAACAAAGTCTTGGGGTGTGATTTCATCTCAACCTTTCTCAATAATAGGTTTGTATATATCTACAATTCAGTGCCCTATTTTCTCATCTACCTCAACTATAGCCTCCACTTTAGGTATTTTGTTCTTGGGTGTTTTTCTTAAGCAGTTATTGAACATTTCCTCTATAGGAACTGTGACAAGTATGATGCTACACCTTTTTTTAATAGAAAGATCAAACAACTTAGGTGTATTTAGAGTACGTTTATTCTGCAATATTTTTAGGTCAACATGATCTCTTAGTGTTAACACATCAGGGGTGATATAGTTTTCTATTTTTTTATTATCTCATTGTCTCACATCTCCCATTGAACTATCCATAACTAATTATTCTTCAATCTCATTGATGTCCTTTTCTACATCTAGATCCATCACACTTGGTTCTTCTACTCTCTTCTTCTTCTTATGACTCCTTGAGCAAACAATTCTAGTTTTGGATTGAACTTGAATTGGAATTTTTTCCTATGCACAAAGTTCAACTTCAATTTCAAGCTCTAGTTCACCTGCAAGAGGAAAGTGCATAAGAGGCAACAATGAACTAGAGGTCACTACTTCTACTTAGGGTCTTTGGTTAGATTCTTTCATCCTTAGCATTCTATTATCTCTTAACCAATTGTTTGTCTTGTTTGTAACAATAAGGATTCTCAATTGAAGGTTAGCTTCCTCCTTTTTACTCCAATCAATTTTAGGTATAGGGAGACTTTCAATAATCTTGTGAGAGTTCCTGTTGAAGCCTGTATGCAATAATCTTTGTCCAATCAATATACTTATCTTCCCCTAGAATGACCTGAATGAAAAATTACATCTTGTTCTCCCATAGGAATGCATGTTTCTTCCCTTCCACTCAATTAAGGAAGATGATAATATCCATTACATCTTTAATCATGTGTTCGCTTTCCCAAGGTCATGGTAAATGGGAACCCCCATTTTCAGCTTCAACAATCAATTTTTAGCAATGGTGTTTTTATAGTCTTTCATGTTCATGGAGAATTGAGTGTAGGAGAAGTTTATGGTCTAGTATTCATAAAATTCCATGTGGGGAATGCTCAGTGCACCCATAATGGAATTTTGGTTCACTTGGACTAGAAGCTCACCAGTACAAGTTGTAATACTTCTTTCTACTACATCATATTTGTCTTGACATTCAAGTATTGGCTCTAGACATAACACTATTTTAGGGAACCTTACAACCTAAATTAAACCAATCTTATCCACTTTCTTCACCATAGACCCAAGTTTTAGATTCTTATATCTTCCCACTACCTTCTCTATATCTTCAACAAATAATGTATCCCCTAGCTCTAGGGGAAAACACAATAAAGGATAGAGTTTCTTTTATTTGGGAATTTTGAGCCAAGAGGAAGCCATGGGAGGACTTACAACGACACTAATTTTTAATTCAAAAGGAAAGAAAGCTATGGAGATACCAAAAAAATTCTGCTGACTATTAAACATAGAATCTAAAACTAGAAAATATAGTGATGGATTTTTTAACTCACTTGTACTTCAACTCCAAAGGTTTGAAGTTCAAATTTGAAAGAGAGTGCCCCCATCTTGAATTGCAATACAAGATTTTCACACTCGACTAGTAATGAAGACTTTGTAGATACAAAACCTTGAACCTCAGAACTCATTGGTTCAAGTTTGAGGGTTGGGACTAACATGCCCATGATAGAAAAAGGAACAAAAAGTTAGACATGATGCAAGGAAAATAATGAACATTGAACCTAAAGGGTTCAATTTCAATCTTTGATGACTCCAAGGGGAAGATTTAATATTTTACAATTGCCCAAATTTTGAAAACAAAAACATGGGTAATACATTGGATCAAGCCAATGTGAAATACTAAGTGCCAACAAACATTATTAAACCAAAAATATCATAGAAGAGTTCTTCAATCAATTATTTTCACTATGACCACTCCCCCAGAGATGTAGCACCAAGCATCATGTCTAGATGTATAAATAATATTATGTTTATACTGGATTAATGCAATTTTGTGTCAATTACTTTAAAATAGATGGGGATATTAACCTAACCATACCTCTAAGATACTCAAAGGTGTCTTTAGAAAAGACATATTCTATTTATTTCTATAATTATACATTCCAATATGATCTCCTTTTTGCAACTTTCTTTCTTAGAAAATGACATTTAATAGCAATGCATTTAGTTTTTGAATATAAAATTCTATTCTTTGACATACTCATAATACTTGTGTTATCAAAATGAATAATTTAAGGTTATGAAAAGGTCTAGGATATAAGTTTTTTTATGTGCTAGGATATGTTAAATGGTCTAGCAAGTGTATGTGGCATGCTAGTCAACCATTCCAAAACATGTACAAAAAAGAGGAATGGTAACTAGCCCCAACAAATTGTGTTATGCTAGTGTACTCTATATGTCATGCTTGAAATAAAAAAATATATATGCAAATTAGGGGACCATGTATTCCCCCTCCCCCCTCTCATCTCCTTAATATGTAACAATAAGTGCTTATTTTTGGCATCTTAAGGAAGTGATGAAGAAGGATACTGAATAGAAAGAAATTGGAGACCTCTTCTCAACCCTAATTTCCAAAAGGAATGATCCAAATTGATTAAGCACAAGAAAGCGTTCAATGTAGAAATGGATCAAGTGATGCAAAATAGGGAGAAATGAGGTTATATAATCTTTCTATTATGGGGGAGTATGTGCTTAAATCCTAAAGTAGATAAAAGACAAATACTAACCTTGAATCTAGAAAATATTGATTTCTGATGTCTGTATGTAGTTTTGGGGAATTCTGTAACCTGTTCTAAACTGGAAATGTCAAGACAGAGAAAACCTAGAAATCTTTTGTCTTTTTAAAAGGGAGGTCAACCTTGACCTTGATGGTGGGGCACAATCTTACCTCAAAAAGTTGACCTTGAACTGCACTACACTGATGAAATTTTTGTTCAAGAATCTCACAAGTTCAACAAAAAGGGTATCCAAATATGCTCTCTAATTCATTGTTCCACACCTGTATCTACAAGAAAAATGATTTTTTTTTTGGATGGGGGGTTTGCCTTAGTCAAACCCTAGTTTGAAATTAACCTTGAAATATAATTGAAATTGTAATATGCATAAATAAAGTAAATGGAACTATTCACTTTGCTTATATGAAAATCCTTGTGGAGGATTTGAATCCTTGAATCCATAAGTATGGATGCTCCATATATATATATATATATATATATATATATATATATATATATATATATATATATATATATATATATATATATATATATATATATATATATATATATATATATATATATATATATATATATATATATATATATATACATACGTACGTATGTATATATATATATATATACATACGTATGTATACATATATATATATATACATACGTATGTATACATATACATACATACATATATATATATACACATATACATATGCATATGTATATATATACATATATATACATATGCATATATATATGTATATATATATATGCATATGTATATATATGTATATATATGCATATGTATATGTCTATATATATATATATATATATAGACATATACATATGCATATATATATACATATATATGCATATGTATATATATATGCATATGTATATACATATATATGCATATGTATATACATATATATGCATATGTATATATATATATGCATATGTATATTTATATATATATGTATATATATATATATGTATATGTATATATATGTGTGTATATATATGTATATATATGTATATATATAGGATGTATCAAATCAATGTCATTAGATCTTCAACACCAATCTTGAATGTATCTTTGCATAGGAAAAGGCTTAGATGAATACGGATGGAGAAATCTTCAACAAGAGGGCTCCATAGAGATTGAATCATTTAATAGCTAACAATGGATCTCCTTGATGAATCAAATGCTTGAACACTTGAGTGCCTAAATGCTTGATAGATAGTATAACTTCATTTCACTTTATTTATTGTAGGTGGATTGTATATAGTTGATGCACTCATCAAATTATGGATGTCAAAATGAGGGAAGAAGGCTTCCTTATATAGAGATATAGGACACTAACTCCTAGAGAAGGCTGACATAGGAGCATTAAATCCCATTTAACCTTAACCCCTATGAATGGACCTAAATTAAATATAATTTAAGAGTTTACCATTCTAAAACTTGAAATAGCCAACCTGGAAGTGGGAAAAGAAACTTTCTGAAGGCTAAGATCCTAAAACTCCTAGAAATTGAAAATGAGAGCTAGGGTCAGGGATGAGGTCAACCTTGCCCTAGGTCAGGGTCGAGGTTGTCCTTCACCTAGGTCAAGGTCGAGGTCAACCTTGATGCAAAAGGTCATCCTTGACCTAGATGCCAAAGTCCTCAGTTTCATAGAGTAGTTTATCAGAAATAGGCTAGAAATAGAGAGAGAAGTAAAATAGGTGGAAAACAACCAAATCCATGCAAAGACCCATTCAAATCACTTAACATGACCCTCGACCATATACTCAAAGGGCTAAATGCTCTTATCATGGAAGTGCCTCCATTTTAAGATGATACATTAAGCCCCCACTTTAGCAAGAGTATGGACTCTATGAAAACTCTTGGTAAAGTAGATCGTAATGAAAAGATAATCTTATTAAAATCGAAGGGACAAAGAAATCCTCAATCCCCTAGAGACTCAAGTCTTCATCAACTCCAAGATCACAATAAGAGAGACATCTCTAGAAAAAGAGAAAAGGAAAAATGATTGTGATTATCTCCCCCAATGAGAAATTATGTCCCATTGTGAACCACACAAGGAAACTATGCAATTGGAAAGATGAAATTGAACCACCTAGTGAATGTGGCTACTCACTAGTCAACCCATCAAGGATTCACCCTCAAGAATATTCTATTCTATAAGAGTAAAATGAAAAGATATCTGTTGCCCCACTTTTTAGTCCCGTAGTAATTTGGCAAAGTAGATGTTCCGTCATATTTGGTCTTGTCAAGTCAATAAGTCTTCCCTCTTTAGGTGATGATTTTCTCCATCGGGTTTCCATCCTTCCTCCTTCTCGCACATTGTATAGCCGGGTGGGTTTTCCTCATGGTCATAGTTCATTTGGGTAGTCTAGATCCTTACTCGATGGAGATTCTCAAAGGATACTACCTCAGACAAATTTACTTGCAGATCATACGGACTGAATATGAAGAAAGATGAAGGGGTGAAAATTTCAGTTTTGCCTTCTCCTTTTGTGGACTTTCGCACCTTGAAGGTAAAAATTCCGCAATGAGTTTTAAATATGATTTGCAGATTTCAAAATAGAAAGGTGAGTGAATTTATAGACAAGTCAGTTGATTATCATCATATTCTAGCACGGGAATCATTCAAAAATTGCCAAAGTGATCAGAAAAGGCATTGGCGGAAAACTCAGAACTGACTTCTCCTCCTGCGGACTTTCGTAGCCGGAAGGTGAAACTCCGCCAGAAATGTAAATATAGTCTACAGGATGAATTCAGAAAGAAGAGTTATGTTTTGCTTAAGATCATCTAAAGTTCGGGATGTTTCAATGACGTGAATGATTTAAAGCCTATTGAGAATAGTAAAAGGAATATTTGCGGAAAACTAAAAAATAGCTTCTCCTTTTACAAGCTTTCACACCAAGAAGTCAATTTTTCGAACAGGCATAACTAAAGAAAGTAAAGGAAGTCAGTGGGCCCCACTTCCATTGGCGAAGTACTTTTTCTATTTTTCGAAGGCTTAAAGCGAAATAGTTAAGACATAAAAGGCTAAATGGAGGCTTTGTGAAAAATTGGAAATTGCCTTCTCCTTTGCGGAGTTTCTACCTTCAGAGGCAATTTTTCGCATTGTCCAGAAAATTAATCTTGCAGGCTTGGTTATGTAACAAATTAATCACAAGAAGCCTAAAGGATACAAGGGAAGTGAATAGTCACATCTGAAAAGGAGTCTAAATGCAGAATCGAGCTGAGCGGATTTCCACCAACAAAGTAGTCCATCTTGGTTTTTCGAAAACTTAAAGTGAAGGTAAAGCGGAGAAATGGAAACTGATTTCTCCTCGGCGGGTTTTCTACCCTTGAAATCTATTTTCTGCATCTGACTGAAAATCATAACTGCGAGCATGATCACAAAGTATAGAAGTATAAGATTGTTTCAAGTGAAATTTAGCTAAGCAGATTTCACCCTAGGGAGTACTCCGTTTTGGTTTTTCCAAAATAGGGTTAAAATGGGAAAGTAAGTCAGTAATAAAGGAAGTTACCATTAAGCCAACGAAAAAGTGAAAAGACATGGAGGAACCCGTTATAACCATCAGTCTAACGGATTGATCATTTATTTCGCTTGTGTGGCGTGGATCCTGAAAACCTAACAGGTAAATTGAGCTTTCTATATAAAGAACAGTATAACTGATTTTCAAATTACCATTTTCTTGCTTTGAATCGTTATGCTGTTGAATTGAACATTGCTAATACAGTACCTGCAAAGCTATTTCTTGCAATCATTTACATTCTCAAGTTTCATAGTCTACATCTGTTTGATTAAATGGCTCATTTCTCTGGATTTGATGGTTTGGGTGGAGTCCGATCAACATGGCAGAACATCACAGATACTTCACTCCGCTTTTATGATATTCTAGATTTTTAGAGAAGGATAAGGACTGAACCAATTCATCCTATTACTGAGAAGCTCTGCGAGAGTGGACTAGTGGAGGCAGCTGGATTTCCTGTGGCAATTCAAGCTCAGGAGTTGATTGTAGAATGTATCAATCATTACAATCCAGACACTAAGCAAATTCTGTTGCCTGATTAGAGTGTATTGATTTCAATTGATAGGCAAGCAGTGGTGAACTGTTTGTGAATCCCAGAACGTGAGGAGTTCTCCACACTGACAGTTGGAGGAGCCATATCAGAATTCTCTTTGAAAAAGATGGTATGGAGGAAAGAAATCATGAAGTCTTGGTTCTAGAAACCGAGGGGAGTCAAGAGTAAGGTCCCTAAAACCCTTTTTGGCACTGATCTCAAGCCAGAGATTGTGGATATTATGGTTCTTTTGCATTGACTCAAAGGTGAGGTAGATGCCTTTACTTTTGTAGAGCAATATTTTTTTCTTGGTGCAAATTATTTGCTCAGATTCACAGTATATTGACTGGGCATTTGAGGTCAGTGAGCAATTATCTAGGGCTCTCAGTGCAGCCAAGTTTTATAATTCATTTTATATGTCTTCCTTCCTGATATATATGTTGGCTTCCTTACAGTTATGGCCAGGCCTCCCTAGAATTGAGGATGTGCCAGAAAATGTTAAAAGTTATGAATTTTATCTGTGCTTGCAGCTACAAAACAGCTATGCAGATTTTATCAGAGTTAATGATGCATTCACTATGAGAATTTGTAGTGAACTCCAAGGGTGTCCAGAGTGAAGATTCAGCCTAGAAGCAATGGGGGTAATCAGTCAGTTTGGTTGCTTCTTTATACAATTCTCATCCTTCTCCTATTTGCGTCTTGCAGCATTCGATGGGTTTCCCTTGAAGATGCCCAGATACCCGGATGACATGATCGTGTTGATGGAGATCATGAGACAGGCTCTCTAGGTGAACGTGTTAAGTGTTGGACTGCGAAAGAAGGGATATGAATTCCCTATGAAGGTTGGAGCTTACAATTGCAAATCCAGGTCAGATGCTAAGAACATGGTGAAAGTTTTTGAAGGAAGGTTCAAATTACAAGAGTATGAAGTTTTGAGACCCATGTTTGACTTGAATGGGTATGCTCGAGATGTGCTTCAGATTGGAAGCATGATCAAACATATCACCACCATAGAAGACTACTGGAAAAATTGTAAAGATGAGCTGGAGAGTAGAGATCATGCCTTTGCTAGATTCACAGTGGATCAAGTAAAAACTTATGGTATCAATTTGGATGTAGAAGGCTAGAGGATGATGGCCATAATATGTATAGCAATACATATTTAACAAGGTTGAGAAATACCCCAGTCAGTTCAGAGCCCTACACTAATATAGATGAAGAACTCGATGTTATGGTGGCTAGGATCATCAAAAGAACAGGAAAATGGGTAGAGTGGACAGCCAAGAAGGGCCGAAGTAAGGGAAAAGCTTCTCAACAATCTCCAGCTGCTGCCACTCCCACTTCTTCTCATAGTGCCACACCCAATGTATCAATATCAGCCACTCAAGGATGAGCTATGCCTGTAGGAGGAGGAGATCAACCACCTGAGAAGAACATTCCCATATCTCCGACATGTCAAGGTGGCTCTCTGCCAGTTATTGGGACCCAGTCTACTGCTGAAGAAAAAGAGACTGATAAGGAAAAAGATAGTGGTGCTCCTCCAATATTCATTCCTCACGTTTCCCCATCTCCATCTCCACAAAATACACCTGTTCCTTCTCCTCATACTACACCACTTCCATCTCCTCATCATAGTCCTATTCTATCTGAGAAGACTCCCATTTTGCAACCACCTAGTTCTCCAATTCAGGTAGTAGAGATTGGAGATGGAGACTCTAGTAGCAGTGAATCCACTGAATTGGACAAGGTTGAAGGAGGAACACAAGAGGAGGAAAAAGCTCCAAGCTCATCTAGACTTCTTTCTAGAGATTCAAAGAATCCTTTCTCTGCAGAAAAAATGGTGAAGACTCCAATGAAGAAGAAGATGTTCAGCATCGAATCATTAGGAGCAGCTTCTAAGGTAATTGGAACAAAGTCCTGGCTTGAAGACTCACTGGAAAGAAAAAGGAAAAGAAAAGATGAACATGTTCCTGCAAAGGACATTGTATCTCAGGCAGTTTGTTTTGGTTCTGCCATGGTGAAGGTCAAGAAGCAGAAAACTTTGTCAATTCTGGGACAAGATCCAAAAACAGGACATCTGACCATGGAGATTGCCAAACCCAGTAAGGCAGGGTGAATCGAAGACCTAACTCCTAGAGATTTTACTCTGCATTCTATTGATCTTGGAGAAGCCAGGCACGATACAAAGGTGGGCCTATGGAGATTGGGTAATGAGATCATAGAAAATCAATTGGAGGATCTCAAGTTGTCAAAGATCAGAATGAAATCTGAGATAGAAGAGCTTAAGAGGTTCATTAGGCAGTTAGTTGTCCCATTGGCAACTATTACTGGTGTACCTGCTGCTGAAAATCCCACAGCAGAGGAAGTACAAGCCTTCATCTCCCAGCTGCAAAAAGACCGACATTTCGGTCAGATCGGGAAGGGATGGATTGACAAGCTCAATTCGGATGGAGTTATGTTGATTGTTCAGATTGGAAATGTTATCATTCAACTAGAGACTAAGAAAGATAACCTCACATCTAATCAACATACTCTGGCCATAGAGAGAGGAAGATGTGAAGAGTGTGTTTCCCTTCTGAAGATGATTATTCAGATGAAGGCAAAAGAAGCAGTTGAAGTGAAGATTCTGAAGAAAGGTAATGAACCCCTGTTTGAATGGCTTCAAGGTATGCAATTCAAACAGGAGATGATTCAAGAAGCAGAAAAGGGGCTTAAGGAAACGGAAGATAAAGTAAAGAAGACTCAGGACAGAGCTTTCGATGAAAGGACTGCATTCTGAACCACAGACTAGTGGTCAAGGAAAGGCTTTGATTGGAATAGAAGTGATGAAAAATAACTTCTCTGTATATTTGAGTAACCTGTCAAGCATCACTCCTAATAGTCAAAACAGAATAACAGATTTACAGACATTGAGCGGATGCATACATGTGGCAGCTAAAGAATTAAAAAGTCAGATGAATTCTATAAAGGAATTAGCTCGAGAGCATTCAAAATGGCTCTTAAGATTCACAAATGTACACGTGTCTAGCAATGATGAGCTAATTCCTATTATAGTTGCTGCCAGGGCATATAGAGCGAAAATGGAAAAGGGGAAGAGGTTAAAATAATGTCTCTTTTTCATTTTCTTTTGATTTTGTAAATGACAAATTAACTTCTTGTCATTTGTCTTCTGAGGAGATGAACCAATTGGTATTCCTATTGTAACGGTCATCTCTCATCTCTATATGTATTAGGCTAAATGATTAATTAAGGGTCGGCAAATTTTTGGTGTGAATCTTTTTACGGAGACAACTGAGTTTTGTGCCATTTCTTTACTGTTCGCTTTCTTCTTCTGTATGTTATATTTCCATAAATGTTAAGTTGAAGTAATTAAGTGAACAAAGTTTCATTTTGTTATTTCATTTTAATGGAACTGGTAAATCAATCAGAGAGTTGAAACTAGTTGTGGGAAATATTTCCATTAAGTGTTTCATTTGTATGCATTCCATCTTGTTTCTTCTTAATCATTGTGATATTCTATTGTGCGTCAGAAGTCATAAGATTGTGAGGGTTCAAACACAACAAGTATCTGTTAGTTGTTTCATCTGCATAGTTAAGCTTGCATTGCATTTCATATTTGCATCTATCATGATTGCTTTGTGAGATATTCATAAGAGTGTGAAGATCACAGCACAACATTTTGCATCTAATTTTCGCCTGAGATTTCACTTGCCTAGGTGGAACTCAGTTTTCCTCTACTGTTCTTCGGTTAAGAACATACCCCGCAGTAGGAATTAGAGATAAAACATGATTCATTGAATATCATTTACATAGGGAGCTGTACCTCAATTCAGAGGGAAACTAGATATTCTTAGAAACGGTTTCCCAACTATTGTGTAATGTTGTTCTTTGTTATAAATTTGGGCACATACAAAGAGGAAAAGAAGAAGAACAATCTGTTTACCAACAATATCCAATCTTAAGGACACTTTTGACCTTAAGGGATCAACAATATTTAAAACTGGAGGGATTAAGAGATCCTAAAATATAAATCCATGCTTTAAGGATTAGTTACTAATTCGAAAAGGGAGAAAAGTTATCTTGAAAAATAATATATATGTATTGAAAAGTGTGTGTGTGCAATAAGTGAGTAGAGCATATGCCCCCACATTAAAGTCATTGCTAACACTCTAACATGAGCAATGGCTTTGACAAAAAATATAAACAACTCCACTGATTATGCTTCCACTATGAAATGCCTCAAAATGAAGACAAATCAAGGGAAATGCCACATAAACATACAGAGAACACATAAGGGATCTACCTACTATGGGGTTAGCATGATCATAAGATTTTGTATATATATATAAAATCTTATGATCATGCATATAATATCATATATATATATATGATATTATTGCAAATGAATTGATATCATTCCCCAAAGAAAGTAGAACTACAATCACAAAGGAGGAAAGATCACATAAGAAATACAAAGAAGAATCTTTTCAGACCATGACTTAGAGACCAAAAAGAATCAATGCTACTAAGTTGTGGATACGAGCAGATTACATAAGGAAATATGTACGAATAATAACACAAGTACAACATAACATGAAACAACATATGGAAGAATAGAGATACATATAAAGGAATAATACAACATGTTTGATTCTTTTATCACCTTGCACCAACAGAGCAACAAAGATCATATAAAAGAATCTAACAACATTTAGCAAACATATCATGGGAGAAATACAATATAATAGACAAACACACAACAAAGACTACCATAAAGGATAAGCCAATCAAGCATGCCACCTACTCTCCCCATCTCATTTTTTATCATTTAGGGAAGATGGGTAACTTGCAAGAGGGACTATATCCAACATAGTAGGAATGAAAACCAATTTCAAACAAGGATCCTCTTGAGAATCATAATGTTCAATAGTAGGTGTAAGTGTTAATTGCAAGGAAAACATATTAGGTAAATCAACATCAATGCCAATAGTTTCATATTCATCATTAACATCATCAATATCATCAAGAGTATATTCTTTATCGAAATTAATCAAAATAGGATCTAGGATATGAATAGAATCATTAGAATCAAGTAACTTAACATTATTATTAGTGACAACTTCTTCTAACACATCATGCATAGTTGTATCCAAAGAAGATAAAGATTTTTTAATAACAAAATTACTAGCTTTAACTTGAGCATGACACTTCTTACGATGCTCATTAGTAGATCAGTTATGTTTTTCTTTACTTAAAATTTGTTGAGAACTAGGAGGAACAATTACAGGATCCTTCATAGGTTCTATAGGAGGATTAATATGATTACTAGTAGACTGACAATTAAGCAATAGGAGGAGCTTGGTTAACATATGTAGAAGCCATAGATAAAGGAGGTATGGAAGGTGTAGGCAAAATACAACAATTAAGACCCATAGGAGGTAAGCTTAACTCAAGAATCTTTCATTGTTTATAGACTTGATATGAATAGAAAAGATGATTAGGTCAAGCAGGATATGAATTAGGTAATGAAGGCCAAGAGAAGTCAATGGTAGCAACATCCCTAGGCTTAGAAGTATGGTATAAGCTATGATTAATCATCTTTACTTCATCATCATAATTTTTTTTAAGACATTTATGAATAGGTGAAGCAACAATATGCATGGCATTTAACCATGGTAAACCAAGCTTAACTTGAAATTGATCAGAAGTAGGAACAACAACAAAAGTGGTGTTCACAATTTTTCCACAAAGTTGAACCAATAAATCAATAGAACCAAATGATGGATAAAGAAAACCATTACAAGTTTGAATCCACACATCCAATGTATAATAAAAATCATGTTGCAAACTTTTTATAAAAATATTTTCTTCTGTAATAGCACTAACTAATGAATGATCAATAACCCTATATTCTCCAACGAAGGCTAGTGTGAAATCTAAGGATCCCCAATAATCTTTTAAAAGGAAAATTATAGAAGGAGGCTCACTGTTAGATTCTTGTGTTTGCATAGCTCATTTAATGATGTTGATTGATATAGTAAGTTAATGATGTAGAGTTTTGACAACGATTGAGTACAAATTGTAACATGATTTGATAATGGGATAATCAATTATATTATTGTCATAGTTGTCAAGATATTTGATTAAATATTTTGACTTGTTATCATATATTTATAAGAAGAAGGAGTAAGTTGCATAATGACTCAAGTGTCACTATCATAAAAAAAAAATGTTAAGTGATGAGCATAAATGCTAAGTCTATGATAGAACCCATTTATCTAAATATTTCAGTAAGTTATGAAGACAAGAATTAAATTGGGTAATAGTAGAGACAATCAATGATGAACACTTGAATGTTTTGTCAAATATGTAAAGAAATTAGTTAATTTTATTGTGGCATATGATCTAAAAATATTTCAAGATGATATAATTAAGACAACACTATATAATGAGTATAGGCAAAGGTGATTTGATCAATTGGAAGCAACATAGATAGAAAAAATTAAATAGGTAAAATGGATAGATGGATAGGTAAACTAAGCCTTGCCAGTAAATAAGAAAGAGAAAGGTCTTATTGATAAACTAGATAGTGAAATCTTATCGGTTAAAAGGAATGATAGGTAAACATTGAAATCTTATCTATGGACAAAGAATAATTAGTAAATATTTGTGGTGTGATCGTGAAGTTTGAATTAGTATTGGAAATTTGTGATTTGTATTGGATAGTTAGAAGGCTAAGGCATGATTTAAGGAAAGAGGCAATGGTACAAAGATCAAGGTAATAAATTGAGGAAGATTCTTCAAGAAGTTTTTGTTGGTCCTAACCGATACTAAGAGGGGGGAGGATGAATAAGTACCTTCTTTAAAATTGGTTGTTCTTTTAATCATTTTAACTATGCTTAATATCAGCCTCTTGATAGCTAAAACCAAGATAAATGTAGTAAGGTAAATTTAAGTAAGTTCACACACAAAATCATTCATCAAGTTGACATAGATATTTTGTACATGGAAAACCTTGGTTAGAGGGTGAAAACCACAATGGGGATAATATACCTAATATCCCTTATAATGCATGTAAAGAGTTTCCTTGTAAAGAGCTACAAGTGTTTCTTCTAGAAAAACATTATGTTAGGAATGCATGCAACCTGTCAAGGTTACAAAAGCTTATGAAAGACACCTTGTTAAAGGATTTTATAATAAGCTTACTAAGGAAGCTTGTTCAATTAAGAGTTACAAATAGATGCAATGGTAATAAAACATACTATAGTATTTGGACCTTGGATTTGGCACTAGCTTGTAGTGTAGATCTACACTTCATATCCTCAAAAGATGCAACGATCTTCCCATTTGCTTGGCGAGTTCTCTAATCTCACCTCTCCCCTTGGTTGTTTGCAACAACCTATCATTGTCTCGTCTTTCTTAACAACTTCTCTGTATGTTGGTTTGCCTTTTATTGTAGTACTTTTTGTTCTATGCTCTCTTCTTCTCTTTTTCACAGTAGAAACAATCTTCAACAAAAAATTATTTTCTTGATGTAGTCGTTTATATCCATTCTGAAATGTCAGGGCATAATTATCAATGAAAAAATTATCTCACTCATATTTTAATTGAAATATTGAATTCTATGTATGGTTCATTCATAGAGAACTTGTGACCCCTATGCCTAGGGCCTAGACTAGTAGCCCTACCAATACTTCTGTGAATTAATGGAGGTCTTCATCCTTGACCATTTCAACCAGTTTTCTCTTTCCTCCTATCACGTCATTGGTGACTCATTTTGTTGATGACTCAGATCAACTATCATTCATGCTTGAACTCTTGTGTTGGTGTGGGAGTGCCAAAGTGTTTGCTGGTGTAGTCCTTGATTAGTAATCATCACCTTATTTATTCTTCTCCTTCATTTGTCTAGTTTTCACACATTTTTCCAATCAAAGACTTTGGCCATAAATAACAACACTTCATACTTCTTTCAACTTTTGTATCAAAGAGATTTGTAGGGTCAGGAATCTCCCCCTTTGGCATAGATGGGAAAACATCATTTACAAACAATCTCCCTTTCTACTTTGCAAGGTTCCTTTGATGGAAAAGTTGGTTATCATTATTTTGCATGTATCAGTGAGGACCATGTTGTTAGTAGATGGACTTGCCATTCATTTGTTAGAACCCCCTAACAATGTGCCTGTCTCACTCCATTCCTTTTCTATTTTTGTGTTTTTTTTGTATTCTCCCCTTGCTATTCTCATTCACTCCCTTTCTTTTTTTATCCTTCCCCTTTCTTATGTTGTGATATGATTCCCATTTTTACTTATTATTCTTCCCCTTTTTCTTATTCTCTCTTTTTGTCATCAATGACAAAGGGTATTGTCAAGTGCCTATAGGTTGTCGTATATGTCTTTGTATCCCATGATGCCCTCATGTTTATGAGAGAAAAGATCTCATGATATATATATAAAATAAGTGAAGAATGTTTCAAGTTCCCTCATTGTATTATTTGGTACTCTAGTGAGTAGAGCATCTACATTTCCAATATGTAGTTAGATGATCCTTATGATTGGGGATTGTTAGTTTGTGGTGATTGATCAAGAAAGTACTATACATACTTCATAAATTCTTTGGGGCTTGGGGTATCACCTTGATTTTTTTTTTGGGCCCTATTATATCATGATTTTGGGCTGACATGTAATTATTAATTATAACCCTAAAGTGGTTTAATACTTGTATAAAAAGGGCTTAGGGTTAGGGATTATTTTATAAGGTGATGCGAAATTAGTTCTTGCGGCGATATTGAGCTATAAGGGGTTACAGATTGTAATAAGGTTGCAATCATTGGATAATAATAATATTAGACTTGTTTTTTGGTAGACATAGCCCAGGGATTGGGTGAACCACGTTAAATCTCGGTGTCTTGTGTTCTTTTCTATGTGATCTATTATTTTGTGATATTTTTTATATTTACATGTAATTGTTATTTCTGTTCATGGTTTATTCCTAACAAGTGATATTAGAGCAAGGTTTCTTTTCAGTTATTATTTGTAGGAAAGTCTCACAGTTGAGTGGGAGTCTCATGGTTGAGTGGAAGCAATGGAAAACGAGGGTAAGCCAAGGGTTGATAGGTTTAATGGAAAAACTTCCAGTTATGGAAGATGCTAATGGAAGACTATCTTTATCAGAAGGATTTATGGAAGTCATTGGAAGGCAAAACCAAGAAATAGGGATCTATGTCAAATGACAAATGGGATCTTTTAGATAGAAAGGCACTTGGAAGCATTCAATTATGTCTAACACCATCAATGGCATTTAATATTACAAAAGCAAAGACAATGAAAGAGTTGATGAAAACCGTAGTGACACTTTATGAAAAGCCCTTTGCTTCAAACAAGGTATTTCTCATGACACATTTATTTAACATGAAAATGGCTAAAGGTGGATCTATTACAAACCATTTAGATGAGTTTAATATTATTACTAGTCAGTTATCTTTTGTGGGTATCAATTTTGATGAAGAAATTAGGGCTCTTTTGATTTTGTGTTCTTTGCCTGAAAGTTGGAATGGCTTGGCAATGATTGTGAGTAATTTTGTTCCTAGATCTAGTACCCTAAAATATGATGATGTGATCGGTGTTATTTTGAGTGAGGAAACTCATAGGAAATCCTCAGGAAAATCTATATCTGGAAGTGCTTTGAATGCACAAAGTCAAGGCAAAACAACTGAAAGAGTAAATAATTCTAGAAATCGTGGGAAATCAAGAGGAAAGTCAATGGGGAGGAGATCTCAATCGAGAGGATCGAACGATTGCTAACACTTTGGGAAACCAGGTCATAAAAAGAAAGACTATTGGAATCAAAAGAAAAATGAAGGAGATAAACCAGATGGAGACAATGAGGCAAATGTGGTAAGTAACAAATTCAAAGAGGATGCTTTACTTCTATTTTTAGAAAGAGTTGATGATTCATAGGTTTTAGATTCTGGTGCTTTATTTTATGCTACACCTCATAGAGGTTATTTCATTGATTATGTCCAAGGGGATTTTGGACTTGTTTATTTGAGGGATAATGAACCTTGTCATATTGTTGGAAAGGGAAAAGTTAAGATTAAATTATAGAATAGGAATCATTAACTACTACATGAGGTAGGATATGTTCCAAGGCTGAGTAGGAATTTAATTTCAGTAGGGCAACTCGGTGATGAGGGTTGTATAGTTACTTTTAATGATAAAAATTGGAAGGTTTAAAAAGGTTCCCTTGTAGTAGAAAAAGGTGTGAAAGTAGGCACCTTATATCTTTGTACAGGTCATATTGTTCCTTCTACTTTAATTGTTTTAGAGAAATATGAATGTTCAGGAACAATTGTTGCAGTGGAGCAGGAAGAACAAATAGCTGCTGTAAATTCTGATATAGCACTGTGGAACAATAGACTTGGGCACTATAATGAGAAAGGTATGAAAGTTCTTCATTCAAAGAATGTTTTACTAGGTCTAAAATGTGTTAATATGGATTTCTATGAAAGTTTTCTATATGGAAAACAAAAGAGAGTGAGTTTTGTGAAGATTGGGAAGGAAAACAAAAAGGAGAAATTAGAGCTTGTGCATACCGACGTATGGGGACTGGATTAGGTATCTTCCCTTGGTCGCTGTCATTATTATGTTGCATTTATTAATGACACAACTAGGAAAGTATGGGTTTATTTTCTTAGATAGAAATCTAATGTATTTCAAACTTTTAAGAAATGAAAAATGCTTGGTTGAAAATGAGACTGGTAAGAAATTAAAATGTCTCAGATCTGATAATGTTGGTGAGTATTGTAGTCATGAATTTGAATATTATTTCTCCACTAATGGTATTTGTAGACATAAAACTGTTCCAAGGACTCCACAAGAAAATGGACTGGTTGAATGCATGAACAGGACTATAATGGAGCGTGCAAGGAGCATGAGGTTGCATGTTGGGTTGCCCTTATTCATGTGGGCAAAGGCTGTCAATATTTTTGTATATTTGATTACTAGAGGTCCCTCTACTCCTTTGGGTTGTGGTATTCTAGAGGAAGCATGGACTGGTAAGAAAGTGAGTTATTCTTTTCTGAAAACCTTCAGTTGTAAAGCATTGGCTCATAGAGATTCTAAAAATAGAACCAAGCTAGAAGCTAAGTCAAAGAAATGTGTATTTTTTGGATATGGCATTAATGATTTTGGTTATAGGCTTTGGCATTTTGAAAATCATAAAATTGTAAGAAGCAAGGATGTCATATTCAATGAGAAAGTGTTGTACAAAGATCTGTTGCAGCAACATGAGAAGAAAGAAGATGATTATGTAGTGTTGGATGATACTCCAAAAGATGATGTTCTAGTCATTCCTCATGATGTGCAACAATAGCAACAACAAATACCACATACACTAGTGAATGTTAGATGGTCAACATGAGAAAATTAGACCTCTAGAAAGATTTTCTCCCTCTTTGTATTCTATTTTATTAACAGATGTTGGTGAATCTGAATGTTATGATGAAGCTGTGCAGGTGGATACTAAGATTCAGTGGGAGTTTGCAATGAAAGAAGAAATTGACTCCACTGAAAAATAAGACTTGAGATTTATGCAAATTGCCTATAGGTAAAAAGGCTTTATAGGTTGAAAGAAGAGGAAGGAGGTAAGAAAATATTTAAAGTCAGGTTAGTTGTAAAAGGATTTGCACAGGAAAAAGGAATCAATTTTGATGAGATATTTTCTCCTATTGTTAAGATGACTTCTATCTATATTGTTTTAAGTATTGTGGTTACTAAAGATTTGCATTTAGAGCAGGTTGATGTTAAAACAACCTTTCTTCATGATGATTTGGATGAAGAGATATATATGGCTCAGTCACGGGGATTTGAGGTCAAAGGTAAGGAGAACTTAGTATGCAAATTGAGAAAAGTTTATATGGCTTGAAGCAAGCACCTTGGCAATGGTATCTCAAATTTGACAATTTTATGCATGAGCATGGATATAGCAGGTGTCAGTCAGATCATTTTTTTTTTTTTTAAGAGGTTGGCAAATGACAGCTACATTATCTTATGCTTGTATGTTGATGATATGCTTGTAGTTGGGTCTAACATGGATCACATTAAGGGGCTAAAACACCAATTAGCACATGCATTTGCTAGGAAGGATTTGGGGGCAGCAAAACAAATCCTTGGTATGAAGATTTGTAGAGGGAGGAAGAACAGAAAATTGATGCTATCTCAAGCTGATCATGTTGAGAAGGTGTTGCAACATTTCTCTATGGAGAATGCTAAAGCTGTCAGCACACCTTTACTTGATCATTTGAAGTTGACAAAGGAGATGTGTCCCAAGACACAAGAAGAAGAGGATAAGATGTCCAAGGTACCCTATGCTTCAGCTATAGGAAGCTTGATGTATGCTAAGGTATGTACAAGGCCAGATATTGCACGTGCAATGGGATTCGTTAGCAGGTATATGAGTCATCCAAGATTTGAGCATTGGAATACAATCAAATGGATTCTCAGATATTTAAGAGGAAGATCCAATAATTGTTTACACTTTAGGGGCTCCACTACTAATTTATAGGGCTATGTTGACTCTGATTTGATAGGGGATATTGATACCAAGCTAAGTACTATAGGTTATGTCTTTACTATTGGTGGGGCAGCCGTGAGTTGGGTTTCTAGGTTACTAAAGGTTAATGCTTTATCCACTATAGAGGTAGAGTATGTAGTTGCTATAGAGGTAGGTAAGGAGATGACATGACTTCAATTATTCTTGGAAGAATTGGGACATCTTCAAAAGGATAATTATTTGTTTACAGATATTCAAAGTGCCATTCATCTTGCAAAGAATTTAGCTCTAATTCAAAGACCAAACACATATAGTTGTGATACTATTTCATTTAGTCAATTTTGGAGGATGGATAGTTAAAGTTGGACAAGATACATATAGATGACAATCTAGTAGATATGTTTACAAAGGCAGTAACAAGGGAGAAGTTGAACTCCTCTTCAGCTTCGGTTGGTCTTTTGGAGTAAATAGAAATCAATGAATGACACAGTCCAAGGTGGTTTGATCCAGTGGGAGCCCCATGTGGTAGCAGTATTCCTACAAGATCAGTCTCCATGTGCGAGATTTTTGTTTAGTGTGGAGCCTGATTAGTTCCCAAGAGGGAGATTTTTAGTTTGTGGTGACTGATCAGGAAAGTATTATACATACTTCATAAATTCTTTAGGGCTCTAAAAATATTTTTGGGCCCTATTTTATTGAGATTTTGGGCCGACATGTAATTATTAATTATAACCCTAAAGCAGTTTAATACTTGTATAAAAAGGGCTTAGGGTTAGGGACTATTTTATAAGGTGATGCGAAATTGGTTCTTGCAGCGGTGTTGAGCTATAAAGGATTACAGATTGTGATCAGGTTGTAATCACTAGATCATAATAATATCAAACTTGCTATTTGGTGGATGTAGCCCAGGGATTGGGTGAACCACGTTAAATCTTGGTGTCTTCTATTCTTTTTTGTGTGATCTATTACTTTTGAATATTGTTTATATTTGCATGTAGTTGTTATTTCTATCTATGGTTTATTCCTAACAGGGGTAATTTGGTATTGTACTTATATTAGTTTGATAGCTCTTTTATCTTTCTCATCTTTGATTTGATGAATGAGGTTTAATGTCCCTTGGGTCTTAGACAAATAGTCATCTCTAGAAACAATGACTATATTGAAGGTATCTTTTAATGTTTGCAGCTCCTATTGAGCTAGTTGTAGCTTTTATTTTAGATCCAATGAGAGTGCTCGTGGATCTAACACATTCTTCATAACCATTGTTGAGGCTTTCAAGTTTCTTTTAGTTTGTCCTTTGCTTCCTATAGAGTGGTTTTTCTTTGTTCTACTAGATTTAACAATGTATTTATTCTTTTGGCTTCTATCGCCTTTTCCACCAATGCTTCGACGCTTTCTTGATTATCATTTACCTTTTCAACCAATGTGTAGAGTTGGTTGATGAGATTTATATTAGGATCACATGTGACATCTAAGGATAATTCTGCAATTATATTTCTCGTGATTGCCAGCGTTCTTGGTCATTGCTACTTTTTGAGGTCTCCTTGCCCTTTCAAATACTACTTGTACTCATTTATTTCTTCTAGACCCATAACATTAATCATGTCCTTGCTTTTAGCAATGAAGGCGTCAAGTTTCTCCTTTCCTTCTATTGTTCCAACATCCTTCTCATAAAATCTTCCTTCATATTTAGAGCTTGAAGATGATGACGATGATGATGAATATGTCATCATATGATTAATCAACTTCCTCTTCTTCTTAGAGTACTCTCCACTTGTTGTTCTTGACATGCTTAGTGCTCTCTTTTTGCTTATCTATCCATGTGTCATGCTTTCAAACACTCTCAATCATTAAGATATAGGTCTAATTGTGGTACCTCGACCCTGTTTATGTAGCTCTACTTTGTTTTCAACCTCTTTACCACCCATTGGTGGTGATTCCTATTCCTTCTCCATTTCTAGGGACTTTTCCTCTAGGGATTCATCATCTGGTATTTGTACTAGTTTAGGTGATTTATCTGTGTTGTCTTCATCCTTTTGTAGTGATGAATACACATAGATGGTGGTAGTCTTGATTGTCCTAGCAATGTTTTGTTGATTCATGCCTCCTAGTGACTTGACTTGCTCCTTTATGGTTTGTTCACCAACCTATGTAACTGGTGGGGCAACTGTCAGTTGTTCATCTTATTTGTCTTTGATTGTAGGCCTTACTGCTTCATTTGACTTAGGTGTAGTTGAATCCTCTTGAGTCACACTAGTTTTGTCCTGCTTCTCTTCCTGTGGAACACCTTCCTCCTTTTGAAGGCTAGGAGTTTCTTGTCTCCTTTCTTCAACTTTTCTCTCTAACTCAACTCTTGTGCTAGGTTTCACCTCTACTTTCTTAGGCTTTACTACCCCTATAACCTTTGAAATGGATGGTTCATTTGTGCCTCTTGGAGTATGATTCCTCTTCATATGAGTATCAATATTTGGAGTCATTTCTTTCAAATATTGTGGTATGCTTGTCTGTGTGTGATTGGTTTGACCACTTAAGATGTCAATGACATCCCTTGTGTTATTGAACCTTCTTTTGTATACTTCTATGGTGGACATCTTTTAAGACTCATTCAACTTTGATCTCATATTGATTGGAGACTCTTCCACCATTTTCTCATAATCCTTTGTACATGTACTCCATTTGTCAATTCATTGGGTAATGATAATCCAACATCATATGGTTTTATTTCTATTTGTCTCATGCTAATTCTTACAATATTTATAGCCTTTATCTTATTTTCCTTAGAAAACCTTGAAAATCTATTCTTAAGGATAGAGTAATCATGTTTCTTAACAACTATGTTCACAATTTCTCCAATAGGAACCAGTTTAGATTTCTTCTTACCTTTCTTCAGTGCTCTCGATGCTTCATCTTCTACTTCCTTAGTTGTCTCAGTGATTATAGTTATTCTTGTTGCATCATCTTTAGATTTAGTTTCTTCAGCTTCATAGTGATCTAGTGATGCCTCTTTTTCTTTTTGAGCCTGAGTCATGTCCATCCGTTCTTTCATTTCCTTAGTGCTCATCACCTTGAATGGTCTTGACTTGAATGACTTAGATACCTAAATCCTTGTTACTCTTTGTAGAGTTGGCTATTGATATTTCTTCTTCTTTAAGAGAAGCTTGTTCCTTATCTCTACACAAGTGCCAAACCTTGGTAGGATAAATCTTTCATCTGATATTACTAATCATTTTATGTAGGGTTGTACCTCTTTATCCTTTAGTTCATATCCAAACAATATCAACCATAGAGTTCTTGGCTGAGTTGCACACACAATGCATTTGTCTATTCTCGCCAGAAAGAAAACCTGATCTTTGTAGCTCTCCACCAAACTTGTGGGTATCCTTTTTCTCTAATTGATCTCCCTCTAGGAACCTTTGAATTATTATCACTGCATGACATTTCCTTTACCTTATAGTCTCCTATGTTCACCTATTTTCCCCATGACCAGTTGGTCTTCACTCCACTTTATGTTTGGGGATCTAAGAAATTCTTCCCTTCGGTAGAAGAACTTGCATAAAAGTATGGATCCAAATCGTAAGGTTTGTTCCTTATGATTATTCACTATCTTTCCTAGGTTCTCGATTATCTACCTGTAAAGATTTCCACATAGGTAAATTTTTGACTTGTTGTAGATGGCTTTAATTTCTCCATATACTATGTTGCTAGGGATGCAATTCTCTCTGTTGGTGTGGAACAACTTGTATACCAATACCATGGCTGCAAACCTTAACTTAGGGTTTGGGATCTCATTTATTGTGAAACCCATTCCATCCCATGTCATCTTCCCTCTAGCTAACAAAGATGCTTGCCTTACCAACACAATATTCATTGATAAATCGATGCTAAATGTATTGAACCTAGTTACGTTTCAATTACTGTATGAGACTCATGATCTTGTCTTATATTACATCTGAAGTCTCTTGCAAGATGACCAATCTTGTGGGAGATATGATAGGTCATTTTGGTACCCTTCTATGGTCTAATGTTGTTCCTTGGGTTCATCTGTATCTTGCATTGAGTTCCAGAATGGCCTTCATTTCCACAAGTTGTGCAAATCAGTGTGGAAAACCTATCCCTTCTAGTGGGTCTCATTGCCTTGGGAGACCTTTGATTCTCTTTGGCTCTTGTTCAGCAATTTTTTTCTCTATGCCCATGTACTTTTTGTAATAATAGTAATGTCCATCTATTCTTTTAACATTAAAATGAGAAATACATTATTGTGTAGCATGGCCGTAGAGATGATCGTTGTTGCAAGCTCCTTAATAGGTACATTGTTGAATAGGTGTAATATGCTTAAAACAATACACACTAGATATGTGCCCTTTCTTATAACATAAATTACAAGTAGGTTTAGCAACACCTTACCTTTTAGAGACATGCTTCCTGGTAATCACTCAAAAATGGTCATCTAGACTATGAGCCCCCTTTCTAATATTTTTGCTTAGTTTATCTATTGCTTATCTTTGATCAAATCATCACTTTACTATTTATTCGATTATAACCTATGGTTTAACCATTTTGTCCTAAGTCTCTTACTTACTTGAAACAACTTGCTCCCCTTTAATTAAATAAAATCCCCAAAATTTCACTTATCTTAAGTGTACACATAAAAAGCATTACTCCTATTTTAAAAGTAAAAATAAAAAGACTTTTCGTCTACACTTGAATACACACTTTTTTGTGTGCGAGGAATATTTATTTTCAAAATAGCTTTAATTCTCCTCCACACATCTTTTTCCTCTTAAAGTTATCCTTTGATCTTGCTTAGTTGAGATTCTTGTGCACAAAGTCAATATGAAATTGATTCTCCACCATGGGATTTAGCCTCTTAATCTCTATTGTCCATTTATCTTTAAAATGAGGCTCTCTCCTCATTCTCCCATCTTTGTCTTTTATGCTATTGTTACACTATAGGTTTTCTTGGTAATTTTGGAACACTTGGAGCAGTCTTAGCTAGTCTTCATTATACTTGAATTATGATATACTTTTAAGCTTAGTTTTCTTTATGCTCTAGATTAGCTCACATAGCTCGACTAGAAGGATCTTGTAACTCTCTTTGTTAGATCTTGCATCTCATTTAGAAGCTTGCATTTGTATTTCATAAATACTTGATTCTTGGATATTGGCATTATTGTCTCTACTCTTTGAATCTTCCATTTTATGGTGCATCTTGCAAGGGTTTCTTAAGCTAGGTTCATTTGAGATCCACCATATCATAACTCTTGCACATCATAGATAGAAAGCTATAAGCCATATCTCAATTCTCTCTCTCTCTATGGGATTCTCCATGAGTAAGGGTTTATAGAAGTGTGTCCACGTTTTTGACATAGAATTGCTATTCAGTTTCTTCTCTCTAGAGGTCTATCCCTCCTTAGTATTGTTATCACCTTGGTAGCCAAGATTAGTTGTGCTCTTGTTTCTTCTTTGAGCCTTTAGTTGGTCATCAATATTCTTAGAGCTCTCATTGAATCTCCTCAACTTTTTATTTTGTTTATTTGTGCTTCTCAACTCTTCAACGAGCTTGAGCACTTGCTCAACCAGTTCCATGAATTGTTCCATATTGGGATGGTTGTACTTCTCAATCATTGGTTCATCCATTCTCCTTGCTATTGCTTCCTCATCATCCCTCGATAATATGGCAACATCTCATTCGATTCGAGCTTTAATAACCTCTTTGGTTAGCTCTTCTTTCTTCTTTCTCAATCTAGCATTGGTTTCTTTTAACTGCTCTATTTCAATCATTAAGTCAAGGATGACTTCTTCTGACTCCTCATAACCTCTATACTAATGTTCAATGACTTCTTTGATTCATTGAGATTTTGCATCAACTTATTCCTCTTAGCCAAGGACTTTCTCAGTTTGTCCATCAAGTCTTCAATGGTGTCCGAGCTTCCTCTAGCTATCTTCTAAATGATTCCATTAGATCTTCCCTCAAGTTGTTAGACATGTTGCAACATGGATCTGCACTTTGATACCAATTTTTGGTCTCAAGTGGTACTGGGGTGGGGGATGAATCAATACCTTCTTCAAAACTAGTTCTTTTAACCATTTAAACTATGCTTAACATGAGCCACTTGACAACTTAAAATACAATAATCCAGTAAGATAAAAGCAAGTTCACACACAAAAGTATTCATCAAGTTGACATAGATATTTTATACGTGGAAACCCTTGGTTAGAGGGTGAAAACCACAACCAGGATAATAAACCTACTAGCCCTTATAATGCATGTAAAGGGTTTCCCCGTTAAAAGCTACAAGCGTTTCTTTTGGAAACAGATTCTATTAGGAATGGCTTGTAAACTATTATAGTTACAAAAGCTTGTGAAAGCTACCTTGTTAGAAAATTTACAAATATCCTTCTAAGAAATACCATGTTAGAGGAATTTAGAGTAAGCTCACTAATGAAGCTTCCCTTGTTAAGAGCTACAAATAGATGCAATGGTAAGAAAACATACTACAATATTTAGACTATAGATGTGGCACTGGCTTGTCATGTAGATCCCCACTTTGTATCCTTGAAGATGCAATGATCTTCCCATTTGCTTTATGAGTTCTCCAATATCACCTTTCCCATTGGTTATTTGCAACAACTTGTCATTGTCTCTTCTTTCTCTACAACTGCTCCGTCTATTGGTCTACTTCTTGCTGCACTTCTTTTTGTTTTCCGTTCTCTTCTTCTCTTTCCCACAATATCAACAACCTTCAAAAATTACTTCTTTATTTGATTTAGTCATTTGAATCCATTATAAAATGTCAAGGCACAATTACCCATGACCAGATTATCCAACTCATTTTTGAATTCAAACTTTGAATTCCATGTCTGGTTCATTCATAAGGATCATGTGACCCCTATGCACAAGGCCTAGACTGGTAGCCTCGTAACTCCTTTTGTGAACCAATGGTGGTCTTTGTCCTTGCTTGCTTCCACCATTTCAATCTTTCCTCCTGTCACATTATCCGTGACTCATTTTGTTGATGACTCAGATCAACTATCATTTATGTTTGATTGTCTGTGTCAGCATGGGAGTGCTTGAGTGTATGTCAGTGTACAGCTTGACTGGTAATCATCGACTTCTTTCTTCTTCTCCTTCCTTCAATTGATTGTCTCACATTTTGCCAATCAAAGAATTCAACCATCAATGGCAACACTTCATACTTCTTTCAACTTTTGTGCCAAAAAGAGCTATAGGTTCAACAATTTTTACAAGGTCAAAACAACTTATGGAGTTGGAAAGAATTTTGAGGTAAAAATCGAATGTAAGGCCGATTGTAATACCCCAAAATTGGCTCATTGCCATGATACCAATTCTGGTCTATTTCTGATCAATCCTAAGACCTATTCTAATAGGCAATCCTCATTCTGCTACTCGCTACTTGACTTAACTGTCAAATGCAGAAAACCTAAATCTGCATTCATCATGCTTATTATTTAATTCCTATAGTATTTACTCATATTAGTCACATTAAACCTATTGATTAATATTTAATTTAATTATTAAGTATTTATACTTTAATTAAATTAAATTATATCCTAAGGCTAATGTATTATGGAATTAAATTTATTTAATTTAATACATGTGCCTATTTTAATTAATTAAATGAAATTATTTAATTAAATGGAGTACTTACTTCTAAATTAATTAAACAAAGTTATTTAATCAAATGGGAAGCCATTCCTAATTAATTAAATGAAGTTATTTAATTAAATAAGAAAAGTGTCTCTAATTAATTAAATAGAATTATTTAATTAAATAGAAAAGTTAATTATGAGAGCATATCTCATTTTATTAAATTAAATATCTCAAACAAAATCTCTCTTCAGTTCAAAAAAGGGAAATTTCTAGTTCACTATTGATAAAAAATGAGTTAAATCAGTTAACTCTTTTTTCTACTCAAATTGAATTAGTTAACTCCTTATTTTACTCAAATTAAATCTGTTAACTCCCTTTAATTTGGGAATCTCCCTTGATGACTGAACTTCACCTTTAATCCTGACCGTTGATTGAAATCGATCTCAACCATTGATGGATTCCAGGAAAGTCTATTTAACAGACCCTCATCTCTTTATTTTAAGAGGTTGAATGAGAATTTGCATCGAATTGCCGCTGGATTGTGCATTCATTTGAGCTCCCTACTTTCATATTCATTTTCTAGTTTAATTCTCATCTAGATTTAATATGCATACATTTAATATAATTTCTTTTGCATGTTCTTAGATTAAACGTGCATACTCCATTCTAGATTAATCTGCATAATAATATAGATTAATTTTATTTCAAATCCTTCGTTCTTACAAGGTCCGATTTCTTAAACACCTCGGATCTGAGGATATCTGACAAGCAATTCCCTTTAGATAGAAGGCAACAGGTCGCTTTGCAGGCTAATTTTTGGATGAACAATCCAATGTTCATTTCGGGATGAATCCGCATACAATGACCGTGTTGAAGTGTGTGTTAGCATAGGCCGCATTTTCATGCATACATTTCTGGCGCCCACCGTGGGGCTGAGAAAATCAACTTTTCTGGCCTCTTTCTGCATTTTTAAAATCATTTTTGTGTTTTCTGTCCATACAGTTCCATATAGATTCGGGAATCTTCGCGTGAGACTGTTCATTTTTGCGTAAGGATTTAGAATCTTCACGCGAAGATTCTCTGCGCTTCGCGCAAAAAGTGCCTAAGCACACGAAACTTCGCGCGACACCTGTTTCTTTGCGCGAGCCGTAAAACTTCTTCACGCGAGCTCAAAATTTCGATGGCTAGTACAAAGATTACGTGCGACACTGCGCAAGATTTCGTGCGGGCATTAACAAAATTTCGCGCGATCCTGAAATAATTTCGTGCAAGACAGAAATAACTTCGCGCAGGCTCAGAACAGTTTCGCGTGAGACAGAAATAACTTCGCACGAGACTCTGCTGACAGATGCTATTTTTTGCATTGATTTTCATGTTTTCTGGTTTTTCTGCTAATTGCTCATTGTTTCTGGTTTTTTTTGTGTTTTCTAAAATTTTGCAACAACAATACAAAAAAACAATTTTTTAAAGTTTTTCATCATTAAAAAAAAAAAAAAAAAGTATATAAATTTTTTTTTGACTTTTGATGTTTTCATAAGTTTTAGCATTTTCTAAGCTTTTTTATGGGTATAAAAATGAAGAAAAAAAGTTAAATTTTATTTCCCCATAGTTAAGCTTCAATTTTCACTAACATGTTTTCTCTTAAGCATCTTTATTTCCATTTTTCTGAATTTTTTTGCAGCATAACAGCGGTTTGCGGGACAATTGGAAAAGCGTGATAAAGTTGCTAAAAATAGGTAAAACATCTACTAAGCGCATTGCGAGGATTACCAGGCAATTCTCTTTAACTGATAACACTTCATTTGGAGCTAAAACGAACATCTCTTGTGTCAAGCTTGTGTGTATTTCCTTCCATGTTCTCATTTTACAACACATGCATAATTTGATACTAGGTTGTGATCTCTATTAGTTTCATCTAGTAGGCTTAGTTATTAGTGATAGATCTAATTAGCTATCTTGGGTTATTGGACTCGCTAATCCACCAACCCCTCATTCCACCCTATGGTTGCAAGATCAGCACCACGTTAAAGGGGAGGGGTCTACAGGAAATAAGCGTTAAATGCTCCACAAGGCAACCCTTTTGTGCTTTCTAGAACTCACTAGTTTTTGAGTTGTGGACTCATTTTGGCTTATGTGAGGGGTTAAATGTTCCACATCTTTGGACTCACCTCACATTAGTTAAAGCATTAAGTGTACCACCTTGTGCTCTTTGATTGCTTTTGGATAGATTTGCTTTGAAAATTGACATCTGTACACACATAGTAATTAAGCCCCCATGAAAACTACTCGTGGATCTTGAGGGAGTGGGTTCCTAGTGAAATTCCTCTCTAAGACGAATTCCTTGTAGGTGGGGAGGATACTTCGAGCATCTCGCATATAGATGAGTCTTCAACTTGTTGATTAAGGCATCCTTTCTCCGGAGAGGTTGATAGATCACTGGGAGATGATATCATAGATCTTTAAGAGATAATCTTGGTTTAGCGTGTCAGATTAATCTATCTACTTTGATTGGGCTAAAGGTGAAAAGGTGTCAAAACCTTAAATCTGGAAGCTAAGTCCCCTTCTGGTATACTATTGTGAGTCGGTCACCTTTAGAGAGGGTTAACCGTAGCAGACAATCCCTCTACAGGGAAAACTGCATTGACGGAACCTCAAGCGGTAATAGCCATTTTTGCCATGGTAGTGACAACCGCTATATAAATGTCCTTGTGGAAGAAATCTCCACGGGTGTGGTTCATTGTGGGTTGTCAGATCTCCCTAGTAGCTCTTGAAGATTAAGTTCTCAGACTGTGTCAAAACCTCGGTGCGTCAAGATTGGAGGTCACCCCTGTGAGTCACAAAAGTTGCAAAGTCAAACCATTACTAAAAAACTTAGAGAGGCCAACTTTTATTTCCTAGGGATGTATGCGTGATTGCAAAAACCTTTTGAAAACATACACAAATAGCTCTCCTAGGGATTAGCACAAAACTAAGTCACTTGATTGTTCATGCGCAAGGTTGCTTTTGCCCTTGCTCATTGTTTTTAGACATGCTTGATATCACCTGCTTGCTGTTCTACATGTATGTTTATCTGTTTGCTTACTAAAATGATCAAATTTGCTATCTATTAAATTGAACTTGTCTCAAAAATCTTCCCAATCTGTAAAGTCCAGAAATCTTGCCAAAATCAGTCGCTGTTCTAAAACTGGTCTGCCTTCTCGCGCGAAAACTTTTTCAGTCTCGCGCGAAATCATTTTGTCCTCGCGCAAAATCATTTTGTCTTTGCACAAAATTAAAATTCTATCATGAGTCTTCATGCGACCCTATGAGCTTTCTCGCACGAAATTAAAAACTGTCACTGAACTTCGCACGAGACAGAAAATTCTTCGCGCGGCTTGTAAAACTTCTTCGTGCGACCCGTAAAGGTTTCTCGCGTGAGATCTTGTGTCAACATTTCCACTTTTGGTCTGATCTAGCTATCTACGATCTGCATGTTGCCCTTTTCTGCATCCTTTTATCACTCTCTGTCTGCAAACAGTCTCAAACAGTGGTGTCTTGCTTAGCTAATGACTTGTGATCCATACTTTAACTAGTCTTGTCTCTCAGTTATCTTGCTCTTGTCCTTTAGTGCTTGTTGTACTTTGTATCATTATAGTCATAATCTTTGGCTGTTCTAGCCTTCAAATCAGACTATTCATACCTTAGTATATTGCGCTCTTATCTTGCTTTTCTAAGACTACATTCTAGTGTGGTCCTTGTCTAAGCTTTTGCTTTTTGTCATTGTCTATGACTGTGGCAACTTAACTTATGTTCTAAAACTTGGCTGTCAATACTTGAAACATAGTACATCAAAATGGCTAACAACAAATGTGCTAAATCCAATATTCCTAGTGAGGAAGAAAAGCTACTTATTGCAAACATGAAGCAACAAATTCAATCAATGAGCACTCAACTTCAAAGACTGAAGGAGGAAGATGACACATCATCGAACAAATTCTCCTTGCGAGATTATTTACCTTCCTATAATGTTGAGTCCAAGCCATCTCAAAACATTCTGCAAATACCCAAGAAATCTAGAAATATTTTTGAAGAAAAACCTTGGGAACCTAAACCAAAGCGTGATTTCACACCTTTGGGAAAATCTTATGAATTAACCTTGGAAGAACTTCTTGAAGAGAAACTCATTGTATTACCTAAGGTCACTTTGGCGGGAGTTTCCTTTATGAGTAACTATTGTGCCTATCATAGACATAATTTACATAAAACTTCACATTGTAAGGAGCTGAAAAATGAGATCCAAGATCTCTTTGACAATGGCATAATTCAAAAATCTAAGCCCTCAACTACTAAAGATTCTACTCTCAAGAAGGATCAACCTCATGAAACCATGTCTAGTAACGATTCAAACACAACTTCTACTTCCTTCAACATACATCCACCTTCTAAATTGTCCAATCTTTCCAACCCATATTTACCAAAAGAACTCACTACTCCCCCAGTTGACTATGTGTACCCTCAAGGACTACCTTTAAAGGAAACTCAAGCTAATCTTGACTTAGCTGCAAACCTCTCCCATACCATACAAAGCAAAGATCCAAAACCTCCATGTGTTGCTCCTCCTATTATCCCCACTCCAACTATCCCTCCATTGTCTCTTCAAGAGCCTATTATGAAGCCTCCAGAAATATATTCGAATACAAATTCAGATACTCGCTTATCCTTGGATTTGGTTTCATGTCAAGAGGACTACTTAAATGATGAAGAAACAAGTTTTGATCAAGACCAAGATTCATTCATCCCCTTTCAAATCTTCAAAGATCTCGTGCCTCCATCTCAAGAGCCACATAGTCCTCCATCTCCCATATCATACCCCTCTACTAGGCAAGATCATGACATTCCTTCCATCATCCTTAAGGAGATTATAAAAGACCAAGAGAAGGATACTTTTCCTCTACTACCTAAGATTCCTTTTGAAGAAAGTGTTCCCTCGCTCTCATGTTCTACCTCACTACATTCACTTTCAAACTATGCTCAAGCTTTAAATACTCCTATCAAAGGTATTGCTCCTATAATAGTTACTCAGAAAACTATTGATGGCTTTGGTCATGTTGGTCACTCTAAAGATACTGATATCCATACTCATGGTTCATTCACATCTTCTAAATCTATCCTTGGTCCCTACCCATCTAAGCTAAAACCTTCAGGTCTTCCATCCATATTGGGACCCTATCTTCCTCTATCTCCTACTTCCACTCTTAGCTCATTATACATTCCTCCTACCCTACCCCAAGATCAACAAAGATACACATACTTGAACTCTTCACATTCACCTTTCCATCTAAACCAGTCACATTGGCCTCATTCATCCACAAGTCCCAAGTCCTTTGGAAGTAATTTGGATGATCAACTCAAACAAAAGTGCATGAATCCATCCTCAAAAGTTCACTATGTCTCCTCTAATCGACATGTGAATGTCAAGAAGGAAAATACACAAAAGAGACCGCAAAGGTCCACTATTCAAAGAGCTCAACCAAGGAAAGTGTGGCTTCTTAAATATGTTATTGAAGAAATGCATTCCAAAGCATCTAATGAAAAATCAAAAGCTATATGGATTCCCAAGTCTCTTTTGAAGGACTTGAATATTGTAAACAAATCAAAGTTGACATTCAAGCTTCCAAAGGTTTCCACTCCATCTCCTTCCCAACATCTTCCTAAAAAGGTTTCAAAACCTTCTACTCCACCCCTCTCCAAAATGGCTTTTCTACCTCATATATCTAAGCCTCAATCTATTTCATCCATATTTCCTCCATCATTCCACTACCCTTCAAGGTGTGTGTCAATTTTGATCTTTCCTAATATCTCATCCACCCTCATGAGATCCTCTAGATCTTATGCCTGCTTGTTTCAGTCTTCTAAAACCAACAACCTTATCCTCCATCTACCTCTCATTTTCCTATCTCCCTCCATTACCTTATCAGCATCAGCATCTTTGAGCATACCTTGCTATGGCCTTGGCTTATCATAACTTACATTATAGGAGTGCTATCTAACTTGAGAAAGGCTTGAATTCTTTCTAAAAACTCTAAAAATCCAAAAAAAAAGAAAAAAAAAAGAAAAGAAAAAGTGCCTTGGTGAAAACCTGGAAACAGGCACCTTGGTAGCAAAAGTAAAGATAAATAAATCCGTCCTATGGTGAAAACCACTTCTTGTGGCACCTTGGACAAGTACCATGATGAAAACCTGGTAAACAGGCGTCATGCATAATTCTTCCATCCATGACATCCTATCATGATCTTGCTTATCCTTCAAATGTCCTTGTCTCAAGTCACTCACTCATAACCTCCATAACAAACTTTGCTATCCTATTCAGTTAACCCTCTGGTCTTGATCAACAAAAGAAAGAAGAAAACTCAGTTCTTGGAAATCTCTTGACATGGTCATTTTCTTGGATTACTTATGTGACACCTTTCATTACAACATGAGCTTATATTGTTATATCTTTTCCCTAGCTTGGGTAATCTTGTGAAGGCTTTCCTTGAAGGTAACATTCACCACTTCATATTCGTTTTCTATCCATCTCTGCTTATCCACTTGCTTGCTACTACATCTTGTCCTACACCTTGCTAGACATTGAAACAAAATCAAGGTAATCCTTCTTGAGAGCTAGTAATCTCTGACAAAGTTTTAAAAATTTAAAAAATCATAAAAATCGGAAAAAGTCCTGAAAAAATTGTTACCCTAGTGAAAACCTAGCAATAGGCACCTTGGTAACACCAAAAAAAGTGAAAAATCTCAAAAATACAAAAAAAATTGAAAATTCCAAAAAATGCAAAAAAATCAAAAAGAGAAAAATACAATTTTTTTTTTGAAAAATATAGAAAGTGCCATTGGTGAAAACCTAGAAATAGGCATCATGGTAGCAAAAAAAGAGAATCCTACCAAGAAGGTGAAAACCTAGTAAACAGGCACCTCTTGTTCCCAACGCTCCATCTTGCAACGCACCTTCAGGCTTTCTATACAGTCGATTTCATGCTTTTGCTTTCCTGCTTTCCTGCTTTCCACTCATGTATCCATGCATTGAGTCTTGTCATAGCTCAGGGCATCCCACTTAGTGTCACTCTTTTTGAGATTCTCCTCATAGAATCTCCTTCGCGACAATCACCAGTGGTTCTCACTGTGTCTGCCTACTATCGCTAGTGTCACTCTCTTTTTGAGATTCTCCTCATAGAATCTCCTTTGCGACAGTCACTAGTGGTTCTCACTGCATCTGCCTACTATCGCTAGTGTCACTCTCTTTTTGAGATTCTCCTAATAGAATCTCCTTCGTGATAGTCACCAGTGGCTCCCACTGCGTCTGCCTACTATTGCTAGTGTCACTATTTTCGAGATTCTCCTCATAGAATCTCCTTCACGACAGTCACCAGTGGTCCTCACTGCGTCTGCCTACTATCGCAAGTGTCACTCTCTTCAAGATTCTCCTCATAGAATCTCTTCTGCAACAGTCACCAGTTATTTCAGCTGTGTCTGCATACTGTTGCTTAGGTCATGTCTCCAGATTCCTTTGTGGAAGATCTCTCTTGTGTCAGTCACTAGTCATCCTGGTTGTGTCTGCCTGCTGATGCTCAGTCCTTCTTAGGTTCTTCATCGTGAAGATTCCTCTTTGACCTCAGTCACTATTCGTTCTGACTGCGTCTGCTTACTGTTGTCACCCTATTGAAGAGATTTCTTTCAAATATGTTCTAGACATTGACACTTGACATCAATCCCAAAAAATGAACTCAAAAATGATATACTTGTTTGGATATGCTAGGCATTTTCTTTGTTTGCTTTGTTTTGCTTTATCATATCTCCTCGAGCAACTCGATGATGTCATCTTCGACTAGAGAAGCAATGACTGGGGGCATGATCTTTTTCTTTGATTTTTGTTTACGGTTTAGTTCCAATTAGTTGATGCATTCCTATAAAAGGGGTGTCCACTATAAGAGCCTCCATCTTGTATTGCATGGCCGGGTGTACCTCGGCTCCTTTTATAAGAATACGCCAATAACGTTGGTGCTTCTCCTTGTTTGTTGGAGTGAACTCTTCATGCTACAGTAAATACTAATACTCGTCCTGCTAAGTGAACGTACGAGTCACTGTGAGTATATCTAGCACACTTCTGTCTCAGGTTATGAACGCAAGGGTCATTGCAGACATAATGAATACTGAATGCTTAGCATAAGAGGGATCTCCCGTGTGTTTGGTGTGCCTATCATGCAAGCAACATTTTGGTCATCCTAGTGTTTATGCTTATGTTAACTTGCTACATTAAAAGGGACAAATGTTCTAGTCATTCTGGCTTCTTGTGCCTTGAATGCTTACATTTAATCCCGACAAACCAATAATGTATGTTATATTCATATTTCCATGATTGCAATATCAATGGGAATTGTATGACCTACGAGCTTTGTTCTATATCCGGTGATGATTAAATATTGAGGCTTGGTAACCAGACCTAGGGTTGCATTTAACATAGTCTTGCATTGCATACTTCACTTGCATAAGCATGCGATTCAATTGCAAATCTACTTTCACCTTCTCTGATGAGGGACTACAGATCTCTTCAAAGCATCATGTTCTTCACAACTACACAAATGATCGATTAATCACTCTTTTGGCTACTTTGGTTGTTCTGAACCCATTTTCGGGATCGAATTCAAAATCTGACACACTTAAGTCGCTCAAAAATGCATTTTACAATTTTGGGACCAATGCGACCGAATGCTTGTACAGTCCAAATTTATCTGATACTTTGCGATTCTTGGAATCTTTTCAACTCAAACTTTGTCTTTTGGATCTCGAAATCACTTCAGATCAACCTCCAAATTTCTTTTGATGATTATGATTTCTTCATATTTCTTCAAATTGTTCTAATCTCTTTATATTTCTTCAAGATCGTTCTGATCTCTTTATATTTCTTCAGCTCATTTTGATCTCTTCATATTTCTTCTGATCGTTCTGATCTCTTCTTTATTGTTCAGATTGTTCTGATCTCTTCTACATTCTGTTGAATCTCAGATTTCTTCTGTATCTATTGCTATATTGCTTCACATCTATTTCTGGTGTGTCATCTTTCAATTTCGCTCTTGAGGAGGCAGGATGATTACATCATTGAATACTTATTGCTTGGGGCATCTCATTCCCATCTCATGTCCTCATCACTTAGGGCATCTCATCACTCGAGGCATTTTGGTCCCTTCTATCTGGCATCTTTGCCATCTATCTTGTCTTTTCATCAATTGATCAACCTTATAACAACTCTTCTCAAAGTTCGATAGACAGGTATTGGGACAGTCTAAACCCTGACTCCTGAGGATCAAGCCTCGTTTTGGGGATGATTCTATGACTCATGATTGGACCTTGTTATCTTTTTTTTCAATCTCTTGGGTATCTAGGTGTTCTATTTGGATCCTTGAAGGTTAAGCTCCATTCTGGAGATAATCTTCTAAATGCTTTCAATCTTAGGTATCTAGGTGTTCTATCTGGATCCTTGAAGGTTAAGCTCCGTTCTAGAGATAGTCTTCTAAATGCTTTCAATCTCAGGTATCTAGGTGTTCTATCTGGATCCTTGAAGATTACACTCTATTCTGGAGATAGTCTTCTAAATGCTATTATTCTCAGGTATCTAGATGTTCTATCTGGATCCTTAAAGGTTAAACTTTGTTTTGAAGAAACCTTTTAAATGCTTATCAATTTCAGGTATCTAGACATTCTGTTTGGATCCTTAAAGATTACGCTCTATTATGGAGATAGTCTTTTAAATGCTACCAATCTTAGGTATCTAGGTGCTCTACTTGGATTCCTTGGGATTAAGCTCTGTTCTAGAGATAGTCCTCAAAAGCTTATCAATTGGTCTCCGTGCCATCAACTTCAGAACCAATCTCATCTTTGCATCATGCTTTCTGATTTTCTTTGAATTGAACATGCTGCTCGCACATTCATTCAAAGAGGGGCAAAATGTAATACCCCAAAATTGGCTCATTGCCATGATACCAATTCTGGTCTATTTTTAATCAATCCTAAGACCTATTCTAATAGGCAATTCTCATTCTGCTACTCCCTACTTGACTTAATTGTCAAATGCAGAAAACCTAAATCTGCATTCATCATGCTTATTATTTAATTCCTATAGTATTTACTCATATTAGTCACATTAAACCTATTGATTAATATTTAATTTAATTATTAAGTATTTATACTTTAATTAAATTAAATTATATCCTAAGGCTAATGTATTATGGAATTAAATTTATTTAATTTAATAAATGTGCCTATTTTAATTAATCAAACAAAATTATTTAATTAAATGGAGTACTTACTTCTAAATTAATTAAACAAAGTTATTTAATTAAATGGGAAGCCATTCCTAATTAATTAAATGAAGTTATTTAATTAAATAAGAAAAGTGTCTCTAATTAATTAAATAAAATTATTTAATTAAATAGAAAAGGTAATTATGAGAGCATATCTCATTTTATTAAATTAAATATCTCAAACAAAATCTCTCTTCAGTTCAACAAAGGGAAATTTCTAGTTCACTATTGATAAAAAATGAGTTAAATCAGTTAACTCCTTTTTCTACTCAAATTGAATTAGTTAACTCCTTATTTTACTCAAATTAAATCTGTTAACTCCCTTTAATTTGGGAATCTCCCTTGATGACTGAACTTCACCTTTAATCCTGACCGTTGATTGAAATCGATCTCAACCGTTGATGGATTCCAGGAAAGTCTATTTAAGAGACTCTCATCTCTTCATTTTAAGAGGTTGAATGAGAATTTGCATTGAATTGCTGCTGGATTGTGCATTCATTTGAACTCCCTACTTTCATATTCATTTTCTAGTTTAATTCTCATCTAGATTTAATATGCATACATTTAGTATAATTTCTTTTGCATGTTCTTAGATTAAACGTGCATACTCCATTCTAGATTAATTTGCATAATCATATAGATTAATTTCATTTCAAATCCTTCGTTCTTACAGGGTCTGGTTGCTTAAACACCTCAGATCTAAGGATATTTGACAAGCAATTCCCTTTAGATAGAAGACAACAAGTCGCTTTGCAGGCTGATTTTCGGATGAACAATCCAATGTTCATTCCGGGATGAATCCGCATACAATGACTGTGTTGAAGTGTGTGTGTTAGCATAGGCCGCATTTTTACGCATACACCGACGAGGTTAGGTGGGAAAGATAATATGGATGATTAGATTTATTGTGGCTAATTTGGATCATTGGATTTGGGTTTAGGGTTTGTGATTGAAGTAATTCTACTTAAAAAAGGAAAATGAAAAAGTTTGATATAGTAACAGAAGAAACAAATGTTGGAGAAGGTTGTGATCATAGAGGAAGAGGCAAATTTGAGTAAAATTAGTACAAGAGAATCAAGCATGGGTATTTTGATGTGTTAAGGAGCTTTATTGGATCTGATTTAGCAAGATAATGCAAAGTAAAAATCATTTCTTATTTGTTACTCTCTACCAATTGTAACAAAAAATTTCCTTATTGTGATGCCCCTAAAAAGTCTTTGTAAAATCCTCTAACCAAGTGACAGTCTCAAAAGAGTGTTCAAAATCCTCTAACAAGGTTCTCCTAATACTGTATAATAATTTAATAGGTCTCCAAGGAAATCCGTTAACCATATAGCCTTTCATAGTGCTTTTGTAACCATTAATCGAGCAAGATTCTAACAAAGTGTATTCTAGACAAGTTCAAACATTTGTGAGCATCATTCTTACACAGTGGTTTTCACCCTAGTTGGGTTTCCATGAGACATTTCTTGTGTTATAATTGTGTGGATGTTTTTCATGTGTTGCATGTTGATTTAATGTTTACTTTATCAATTGTGCTAATAAGAAGTTAAAGATGGTAAAGGTTAATCTATTTGAGTAAGTTTATTGGGCTTGTAGTTTTGACTGGGTTGGTGATTAATAATTCACCCCCCTCTTAGTAATCACTCCTATACTTACAATTGATATCAAAGTGTTGGTTCCTTGATTTAAGAAGGTTTAAACAACCAAGGGAAAAAATATCAAGATGTATAGGAAGGATGCACCCAAATTCAATAAGAGTGTGGATGACTTTGACACATGGGAAAGTAGGATGAAGCTACACTTGCTAGTGCTTTTAGATACAACTATTTGATATCTTACTATAAAGTATGTACCACCTATTGGAACTCCTACCACAGATGAAAAACCAAAAGCATTGGATCAAATCTCGGAAATGATAGAGATTGCAATTTCTTCAAACAATTCATAATATGTTGACATTAAAGGTTTGGATAGAGCTAAGGACATGTAGGATAAATTGTTGAAAGTGCATGGAGGATATGAACAAATAGTGAAGGCCAAAGTTGACAATCTAAAGGGAAATATGACGAGATGAAGATGCATGAAGGAGAAACTATTGCTCAATATGGAATAAGGATAAAATAAATTGTTGTTGCTATTAGAGAGTTGGAGGAAAACTTGAAGATAATGAAGTTGTATGCAAAGTTCTTAGAACCCTTACATGGAGGAATGCAATTAGAACTTTTTCTATTCAAGAGTTAAGATCAATCAGTTATGATAAGGTCACATTGGATTCATTAATTTGTAAGTTGGTTTCCCTTGAATTGAGCAATGATGACAATAGTCAACCTACTCTTGAAACTGCTTTTCATGCTTCCTTGAATATTAGTTCATCTAGAAAATGAAAGTTTATTATTTATAGTTCAAATAATTATGCTGTCTCGTTGCTTAAGAAAAAGAATTAGAAGAACTTAAAGTTTTAATAGCTAAGAGGTTTCCTAATTTTTTAACTTACAACTTTAATCTATTAAATCACATGTAAGAATAGTTAATTTTTTTTCTTACCAAAATCTAATGGACTATTTAAACACTTAATCTTAAAAAACTATAAACGAATACGATAAAGCGAACCAGCCGATTCATCTAAGATCCCGGAACCGTCGAGAAAATTCCCCATCACCTGAGCTATAAGCAATTTATTCAATTTCGTTCTGTGAAGAAAGTTTTCCCAACATCGTCTTCGGTGAAACATTTCTGGAGAGAGCAAGTCTTCTAGCAATGTGGGGCGATTTAGTGGATATCAGTGCTCTGGGGGATAAATTTGGAGCAGCTTTTAGATTCGGCCGTTCTGATTCAGATGGTGATTCCCGACTTGCCGATGACAGAATGGACAGAAGCAATTATGGTTCCGAAGACCGCTGTGCCATAAGCAAAGTTATGAGGAACAAATGCAACACAGAAGAAGTGGAGCCTGGCAAATTTGTCAGGAAATGCGAGAAAACCCAGGAGATTTTCAGGAATTGTGTGGGCAGGTACCCATTTTCATCTTGAGTTTATTTCTCAATTTATCTGTCCGTTAATTCCCACAAATTTAGATACCCGATTCAAAATATTCTTCAATTTAAGACGCTTAGCGAAAAACAGGCGAAAATTTTAAGACATCCAATTCTGGCTAGGTTAGAATAATTTTTTTTTATTCAAATTAATTTAAAATTAAAATCCTAAAATATGGTTTTTACGTCACAAAATCTGGAACGACGTAATGAGTAAGCTCTTTATTTGTATCTCGGAGATGCTTCTTATGGTTATCCTTTGGATCATCACCCCTCTATGCTCATGTAAACACCAATCTCCTGGACTCGATTTTTTTTTAATCAAAACTAAGATATAGCAAATGCCAAACTAAGATATAGCAAATGCCATTGAGAGATGTTTAGTTTTTATCGTTGAATCAAGTGCTCTTCCTATCCAAATTTTACTTATATCTTTGGCTAAAACTCAAGGGCCTTGTTTAGATCAGGGATTAGGGTTTAAGGATATTGTTTGAGTTTCTTTTAAATAAATAAGTAGATTGCTATTTTGCTTTTGTTAGTCCAATCTTTCAATTTTCAGGATTAAATTTAAGGCTCTTAATTGATCAGGGGTTAGGATTCCTCATTATTGCCATAAACTGTAATGCCCCTTTTTTGGGATAGATGATATTGATACTTATATAGTTGATAAGTCAGATAATCGTGTTGTGGGAGATTATTTTTAGTTTATTTGTAACGGTTCTGACAAAAGGGATTTGTAACGGCTCTGATTGTGCAGTCCAATCATTGCTGACTCTTCCTCTTCTCTGCCCTTTCGTCGTCCATTGAATATGACTGGAAAAGAATATGAAAAGCCTTTTAATTCTGCTGATAATTGTACTGTAATTTTTCATCTGAGTAGAGATTTCTCCCCTGCTTGAAGAGTGGATATAGTTCAGCAAAACTGGATGAACCACAATAAATTTCTGTGTCTTCTCTTGCATTCTTGTCTGATTTTTATTTTAGATTTCATTTTTGTTTTCAGCATTTTCTTTTAGCTCAACAATTGACATCAAAGCTGGTTAAGCTCGTTTTATTTTCTGGAAATTGGTGAAAATTTGTAGGTGCCATGGAAGAGGCGGATAAGTGGAAAATTGAAAATTTTTCTAGGCAAAACTTCGAGCTATGGAAAGTGCAGATAGAGTCTTTACTCATCAAGCAGGATTTGCAATCTGCATTGCTTGGTAAAACAAAGGGCCAAGGAAAATGATAGAGATGTATGGGAGAAAATGGATTTGAAAGCAAGGGCAATGATTTTCTTAGCTCTCTCAAGTAATGTGTTGTTTAACATTTTAGGCGAGAAGACAAAAAGAGAGCTGGTCGAGAAATTATTTTCATAATATGAAATACCTTCAGCATCGATTAAAGTGGTTATAATGAAGAAGCTATACAATCTGAAAATGAAAGAAGTGGTAGTGATGTCAAATCATTTGAATGAGTTTAATACATTAGTTAGTCAACTTATTTTAGTCGGTATACCTTTAGATGATGAAAGAAAAGCCGTTTTATTATTATGCTCACTTTTGAACATCTGGGAAGGTGTAGTATTGGCTGTGAGCACTTCAACTGCAGCCAAGACTAAGCTGAAATTTGATGAAGTTTCAGCCACATTACTTAGTGAAGGCATGTGAAGGAAGCGCCAAGAACCCTCCTCATGTGATGCTCTAACAATTGTGAGCACAAGTAATAGAGCTAGAAGTCGTGAAAGAGGTAGGCATAACAACAATGGAAGAGGCATATTGAATCATCGTTCAAGGTCTAGAGGGCAAAATGACACTTGCTAGTTTTGTGGTAAACCAAGGCACACAAAGAAGCAATGTTTGAATTACAAGAAGGCTCAAAACAAAGTGATGAATGATAGTATACATAATGCAGCTGCTAAGTACTTGCAGCTGGTGACATGAATGCAAGTTCGTGGGTTCTTGATTTTGGTGCATCTTTCCATGCCACTGCATGTCAGAGTGCTTTCACAAATTACCAAGAAGGTATGTTTGGCAAAGTTTTTCTTGGGGATAACAAAGAATGTGATATTGTCGATAAAGGGGATATTTTATTGTCAATGAATAACGGTAGTCAATGGCTTTAAAAAGATGTTGGCATGTTCCTACACTCGAGCATAATCTGATTTCTATGAGTTAGTTTTATACACAAGGTTGCAATGTTAATTTTGATTTTGATTCATGGAAAGTATCAAAAGGGCATTTGGTTTTAGCTAAAGGAAAGAAATTTGGAAGCCTATATGTTTTAGAGTGCAATGGTGAAGTGGGAGCAACCATGGTGGTTGCGGAAAGTAATGCTGAAATTTGGCATAAGAGGCTCGGTCATATGAGTATAAAAGGTCTTGAAGTGATGCTTTAAAGAGACCAACTTCCAGGTCTGAAATCGCTTGATTTGGAACTATGTGAACATTGTCTTTATGGCGAGTGAAATTGCACCAGCTTCGTAAGGACAGATTATGAGCAGAAATCTTCTCCATTAGAGCTCGTGCATTTTGGTGTTTTTGGTCCTACGGAGGTAACTTCAATTGGTGGTGCAAATTATTTTGTAACTTTTCTTGATGATTGCACTCATAAAGCATGGATTTACATGTTGAATAAGAAATCAGAATGTTTTTGAAATTTAAATGTTTCAAGGCTATGGTGGAAGCTCAGATTGGGAAGAAGATTAAATGCCTATTAACGGATAATGGTGGCGGGTTTTGCTCTTTGGAGTTTGATAGTTTTTGTGCAAATCATGGCATTAGAAGGATTAAAACAATTTCTTGTACACCTCAAGAAAATGGTGCAATTGAGAGGTTGAATCAGACTACTTTAGAGAGAGCTTGGTGTATGCTATCAAGTGCCAGTTTGGGGAAGGAATTTTTGACAGAGGCTTGCAATTGATGTTTATTTAATTAATTGAGCTCCTTCATCACGTCTCGATCTTGATATTCTGGAATAAAGGTGGACTGGTAAAAGAATTTATTTTCTCATTTGCGAGTTTTTGGCTATGATGCGTATGTTCACATTCCAAGAGAGCAAAGAACGAAATTGGATTTTCAATCCAAGTGATACATATTTCTGTGGCTTTAGTTTGTGGGATCTTGTTGCTCGTAAAGTACTTCATAGTCAGGATGTAATATTCAATGAGAAATCATTCTCAGGTTTGCACAAAATGAGTACTAGTTCTGATAATTATTTTGAATATATTTTAGTTTTTATTTGATAATATTAAATTTTATTTCAAAAGGTTAGATTTCCAATACAAAACCTGTTACTTTTGCTCCTAGTGTGACATTCTCCCCAACCCCACTAGTCTCATAACTTTCCATACCCAGGGATAAATCTATCAGCGAATCCCCTTTGCCTAGCGGTTTTCACCGTAGAGCACGATACTTTGTTTTACCAGCGCCCTTCCTCTTCTATGCTGCTAACACAGTCCACAATGACTTCACGTACGATTCCTAGTCTCTTTGATCGTCCCTACACTCGAATGCAGGCTGATTTTACGTCCATGTGGCTTGCAGAAAGCCCCACCATGTTTGAAATGGCGCATTCCTTAGCCCAAGCATGTGATACCTCAATGTTGGGCGTCCTCTCCCTAAAGCAACTCGTGGATGCCATGAATTTAGATGGGCACTTGCTGTCCTCATCTCCTGCGCAAACATCATAGCTAGTATCACCGAGTCTCGTGTGGTCTACTCCAATCAGCCACATACATTCGCATTTGGACCCGTCAGTCTCAGCCAGTATCCCATGGAAACGTCTAAAGCCTAAACTAAAACGTAAAGGGACAACCTTTATCATAATAGTAGGGGTCAAGCTAGTTCACTAAATATAGGGCCTGTCCACCCCAGTCTATAGAGCTGATTTTATGTCTCCTATCTCTAACCCACGTCTTTCAACTATAATGTAAGGCTACCAAGGGAGACCTTTTTTTTCTGTATCTCCCTTGGTAGCCTTTACCCGTGTCTCCCTTGGTAGCCTTTACGTTTTAATTTAGGATTTATCCACCACCGTACCCCACGCAACGCCAAAGACACTCAGTTTCTTCCCACACTCTTTGGTGGGTCCCTTCAAAATCCAGCTGGTGTAGGAGCACCTAGGTAAGACTGCATGGTAACCTAGGGTTCCTAGTCAAGTTTTGGCTTGTAGTGGCCTTAGCCAAGCCACTAGTGTAATAAAGGGTTAGTGAGTCCTAGAGTGTGACTTAGTCATTAGGAGGTCTAATTGGGTCATTGGAAGCATTCAATGTTAGTTGTTTGTCCAATGTTGCTAGGTATTGTGCAATTGATGTCATCATTGTCAAAGGTGGCATTTGTGCATTTAGAGGGCCAGATGGGACAAAGAAAGGGTGGAATGGTGGTTACATGTCCTAAGTAACATATTTGAGCATTTGGTAGAGTTTCATGAGGCTTTGACCAAGTCTTGTCTAACTATGCAAAAAGTTGTCAAGTTGCATGGCAACTTTGCAAAATTGCAAAAGTTGTCATGACAACTTTTATTGCAGAATGTACATTTTCGAGCACTAGGTGGAATAACCACTTCAAAGCGGTTGGGACATGTGTGTTGACCCCATATAAGGCCTCCCTCAACTTGTGACAAGGGTTGGATGGCATTTTGATGAAAGTTGATTAATGTACAAACAACTTTGCTGAGCAATTTTACCATAGTCAGAGTATTTTGGTTTCATTGGGGCGTTGAATGGATTGAATTCTGCACTGTGACCTGTGTATGAATTGGTAGATGTAGATAGTAGTTTCTGTCTGTGTTTAGATCAAAGTAACGAGAATTGGAATCAGAATCAGATTGGAATCAGCAAGGCCGAATCGAATCGCAAGTTGGCCATGAATCAGAATCGAATCGGCCATGAATTGACAAATTAAAAAAACCCTTGAAATTCAGGGATTATAACAATTTAAAACTTATTTCATACACTCTTTATTGAATATAACTTAAACACACTATAACATTATCAAATAGAAGTTAACATACATAAACATGGAACATAAATGATAAATCCATCACATACGTAACTATGCTACACGTAAAATGTAAATTGTAGGCTATAGCTGAAGTAAATAGAAATCACAGGATCATAATGATTCAAATCATATAATCTATGTAAGATGAAGATCCATAAGACATCAAATCATAAATGTATGTAAGAATCTAAGATGAAGATCCATGAAATGTATGTATGTAAGATGAAGATCCATGAAGACTTATGAAACATATGTATGTAAGAATCTAAGATGAAGATCCTCTGTTCTACTCGTGCTAAACAATTAGAAGGCCCTTTAGGGTTAAAACAAAGAGGAAAGGCAAAAAAAAAACTAAAAAAACATGTTTTTATTAAAAAATGTCTTCACATTTGGCTGCCCGCGCCTATTCATCAGGTTGATTCATGTGATTTTTTGCATGAATTGCATGAATCAGTGATTCATGACAAAAAATTGACGATTCAATTCACCGGGTCCAAAAAAATTGCCAAGCATGAATTGAAGCACCAAATCGACGATTCTGGCGATTCTCGGAACTATGGTTTAGATAGTTCTTTTGGTTTCAGTTCTTTGCGTTTTGGTAAATCTTTGCTGGTTTGAACCAGGTAGTTTTTTAATATGGAGTTATAACTCACCTTTCCACCGTGGCATCTGTACAATTCTTTGGAATGTGTGAGATGACTCCTTGTACTATAGGTGTGCAAGAGCTTGGGCTCTGGATAGCATGTTTGACTTTTTTACAGTGATGTCCTAGGCAAGACAAATGAGCATGATTAAGGATCACAATGATTGAAATAGCATTAGATGGGATTGAGTGCATTGGTTGCTTCAATCTGAGCAGATGGAGAGAAGGATATAAGATTGAAGAAGTCCTATGTCCAAGGTGAAGTCCTGACGACATGTTTTGATAGGGATTTGAACAAACCCTTGTGAATATTGTCAGCACATTGGTGAAACCCTTAATTTTAGGCTTAAATATAGCAACCCACTGTACGAACAAGTTGGGGAAGTGAGACCAGGTGAATTTGAAAGATCTTCCAAAAGGGTATCAGAATATGAAGTTTGTTTGCTACCTTGTTAAGCCATTTTTAAAATTGTGTGCCAAAAGGTGAGTTTGGTGGCCTAATTCCATGTAGTCCTATTAGGCCTAGTTTGGAGCAAATTCTTGAGATTGGTAGAGATTTCTTTGCATTTTTTGGTTGATGAGCCTAATGCCCTAGAAACAAACCCCTCTCCATTGTGTGTAATTTGGATCAAGTTTGAGTACTTGGTGTGGATGGTTCAAGAAGACATCCATAGAGTATTGGTTGGGTAGAGTTGATTTCATCATTGGTGTGGACAAGTTGAAGAGTAGAAGGATTGTGAATTGGATCCTCCTGAGGTAGGGTTAGTGGAAGAACCCTAATAGGCTAGAGAAGACCCTAAGGGAAGGTAGGGTCAAAGAGCAAGACTTGTCCTTACATCACCAACTTTGGAATTTGAGTCTTATGGTCACCATAATACTCTACCACATCATCTCGATACTTAGGGGTTTGATCAGCCTCCCAAGACAATGTAACTGCACACGACGCCATTACATAGAGCACTGTATATAACCATTACATAGAGCACTGTATATAAAGAATTTTCAATTGGAGAAATTTTTAAACTTTTGGTGATCCCCATATGCCACTTGAATGGGGAGTTGGTAATGCTCAAACTGATTCTATGGAATAGGGTCTGCAGCTACGAAGGTCTACAAGAGAGAGAGAAAACGTCCTTGAAAGTTTGATGACTATGAATTATTATTTTCTTTGTGCTCTGATCAGGCAAAGCGACAAACACATAAGCAAGTATGTAATGGTATTATTTTAGTGTTTTGGATAGATGCCATGAAAAATGAAATGGAGTCCTTGAATGCGAATCAGACATGGAACTTCGTACCTCTTCCACCAAATTGAAAGGCTCTGAAAAATAAATGGGTATATCGAATAAAAGAGGAAGATGGAGGATGGAAAAGGTACAGGGCTAGATTGGCAGTGAAGGGATTTGCTCAACAAAAGGGAGTGGATTTTAGTGAAATATTCTCTCCAATGGTAAAAATGCAAACGACTTGTTTGGTACTGGGCATAACAACAGCTTTGGATCTTCAACTTGAACAGTTTGATGTAAAAACAATGTTTCTACATTGGGATATTGAGGAGGAACTATACATGGAGCAGCCTGAAGGATTCATTAAACAAGGGAGGAGCATTTATATTGCAGATTGAAGAGGAGTTTATATGGGCTGAATCAAGCTTTGCAACAATGGTATTTGAAATTTGATAACTTCATGACTTAGCAAGGTTTTACTCATTGCAAATCAGACCCATGTGTTTACTACAAGAGCCTTCCTATTGGTGAGTTTGTGATTTTGCTACTTTATGTTGATGATATGTTGATTGTTGGGAATAATATACGAGTTATTCATGAGCTGAAGATGCATTTGGCTCTTTGTTTTGCAATGAAGGATTTAGGGGCAGGGAAGAAGATTCTTGGGATGGACATAATCCACAATAAACGTAAAAGAAAAATCAGATTATCTCAAGAAAAATACATTTAAAAAGTTTTCGAGAAGTTTAATATGTCAAATGCAAAATCAGTTGCTACTCCATTGGCTGATCACTTTCGACTATCTTCTAAGATGTGTCCTTCCACTTCGAAAGAAAATGTGAGATGGATGGTGTTCCTTATTCTTCAGCAGTTGAAAGTTTGATGTATGGAATGGTTAGAACACGTCTGGATATTGCTCATGCAGTGGGAGTTGTGAGTGGGTTTATGAGTAATCCAGGAAAAACTCAGTGGCAAGCAGTTCAATGGATTCTTCGGTATTTGAGAGGCACTTCCTCTCTTGTTTTATGTTTTAGCAGTGAGACTCCTTATATTTACAGTTATGCTGATTCTGATATGGCTATAGATTTAGACAAAAGGAGGCCTACTATAGGCTATGTGTTTACTTTTGTCGAGGCAGCGATTAGCTGAACTTCTCGCAAGCAACAAGTTGTTGCTCTTTCCTCTACCGAGGCTGAGATTATTGCTCTTACCGAGGGGGCTAAAGAGCTGATATTGTTACAATGATTGTTTGGAGAGTTGGGATTTAAATAATTGAACTTCACTCTATTTTTCTATAGCAGGGGTGCCATTCATTTGGCTAAAAATTCAGCTTTCCACAATTGTGCAAAGTTAATAGAAACTAGATTTCACTTCATACGTCATGCTCTTGAAGAGGGAAGATTACAGTTATAGAAGATTGATGCAAAGGTTAATCTGGCTGATGTGTTCACAAAGGTTGTACCTCGAGAGAAGTTTGAATTCTGCAGATTTTCTCTCGGCATTGTCACAACATAGCCATAAGCATTCCAAGTAGGGGATATCTCTGTGTAACATTGATTGGACTTCAAGTAGGAGATTGTAATGGTTCTAACAAAAGGAATTTGTAACGCCTTTGATTGTGCAGTCCAATCATTGTCGACTCTTTCTCTTCTCTGCCCTTTCGTCATCCACTGAATGTAACTGGAAAAGAATATGAAAAGCCTGTTGATGCTGCTGATTATTGTACTGTAATTTTTCATCTGAATAGAGATTTCTCCCCTGCTTGAAGAGTGGATGTAGTCCAGCAAAAGTGGATGAACCACCATAAATTTCTGTGACTTTTCTTGCATTCTTGTCTGGTTTTTATTTTAGATTTTATTTTCATTTTCAGCATTTTCTTTTAGCTCAACATCGAGTTGGAGACTTCAGGTGTAATCAAGTTGCTTAGACACCAATCCTTAATAGGCATTCCCTTAAAGTTTATAGGTTAAAGTCCATTTCACAAATATTTATGGAATGCTGACCTCCACGGGATACATTTGAGTGGTTGGAATCTACTCGAGCCTCTCATTGATTACATCCTAGACTCCCCTCTTAAATACAACATGATAATAATAAACATTCATTCATAATAGTAACAATAATATTTATTATTAATAATATTAATCCCTTTCTCAAAAATAATGACATAAACATTTAACTTTATTCTAAGCACTCAATATTAGCATATTCATTTAAATATACATTATCTTCAATGGGTAATATGAACATCAATATATACTTTATGTTGGGTGTTAACTATATACCTATTACCACCTAACACCTCTTTTACTCTTCTCCGTGGTCAAATTATGCCCCCACTACAATTTCGACCTTTTCAACATTAATACTCTACTCATTTAACTTTGTATCTTTCCTTCTAAATCCACGTTAAAAACAACCTTTCCATGTCATCTTTTTAATTTTATTGGTTACTTTGAATAACTTCTCTTGTTTTTGGTCTGTATTCCCATGTAATAATAAGTTTGACCAAACAAGCAATTGTCCTTTTCTAAAAATGGCTGATCATATGTATTTCCCCATTGTGCAGAGTTGTAACATATAATATTTTTTTGCCTGGTTTCCCATTCGATGCCCCTTTCTAATATTGGTTGTAGTTTATAAATGTCTTCGGTAAGGGATGCGACTCGTGATGTGTGGGCCCCATTGTTCCTCTCTCTCATTATTATATTATATATATAATAACATGGTTTCTTTTACTAATATGGATTGTTTAATTATTAATATGGTTTGATATTAGAATTAGTTTATTTATTTATCAATATAAATTGTTTTTTATTTATTAATATTAGTAGATCAATTTGTTTAGTAAGACTATCTGATTGATAATATTTAACCAGTTTAGTTCAATACTAATATTGTTAGATATAGACTTATCAATCAATTTTAGCCATTCTTATTAAATGAATATAGGAAGATTAGTTATTAAATTTAATTGTTAGAGGGGATATTACAGAAACTCTATTGTACGATTGGAGACCATCTCCCTGTCTCCATACCCCATTTTTTTGATAACCACATTTGTATATAATAAATCTTTCCCCTTATTCATTCAATTGTGTACCTTAATTCGGTTGAAATTCGCATTCCCATTTCGTAATCCCCTTGTATTTCCTGGTAACTATGGGGTTACTATTAATATTTCCTTTGAATGAAAAAAGTGCAATCAGTTATGGCACTGCAGGATTATATTAAATGTTTCTGTTTGTATAGGTAAAGGGTCCATTAATCGCTGGGCCATAATTAGCACAGAGTGACATGCTCAGCAGCTTACAAATGCTGGTTAGGGCGATGATATGTGGCTTATATGGCCACTAAATAGAAGCCTGACATATCAAAGGATTTTCTTAGGTAACTCTACAGCTCCCAGCTATGTTAGAAGTTAAGTTTGAACCAAAAATTGGTAGACACTCTAAGGAGAAGATAATTATACTCTATTTTCTTTTTTTAAAGAGGGGCAAATGCTTTTGGCTTGGAGCTATGAACCGGCAAGGTCACAATGGGACCTCATTTGCATTTAAATATTTAATAATAACGCTCTAAAGAGGTTTGAACCTTGATGGTAATAATAGTAGCACCACAACTGTCATGCCTCTGCCATAAGACCATTTTCATAACCTGCTCATAAGTAAGGAAAGAAGAAATAATAAAATAAAATAAGAACATATTCAAGATCCCCTCTTAAATCAAACAAAGCACTCCACACTATTTATGATCTAGATATAGTTATCTTTAAACACATCATAAACAGCAGTGATTTCGAGGATCCACGTTGATGAAGGGGTATTGATTAGTTTAGAGGAAATTCCTCATGTGGAAAGGTGTCCTTGATAAGGATGTGACTCTTCCTCTCTTGAGGGCTATATAAGGAAGATCCTTACTCAGAGAAAGGCATTGAGCAAGGTCAGCAATTCTGAGATCTAAATTGAATTCACAGAAGGCAGCCATTTGTGTTTAGGAAAGTTATCGGCATGCAATATGGTTGAATCTATAGTTTGTTATGAAACTTCTTATAAATCTTTAATAAATTAATTGAATTGATTTGCCAATCCATCAAGAAACATTAACATTTATTTATTTAATTCTCCTACAAGCAATTATGTTTGGAGTAGTGGAAAAATGTGGTGGGGAGGTGCAGTGGTGATTTTATCAAATTAAATAGACCACACCAAGCTGGTTAGCTTCTGGGCCAAGGGGTCAAATCGAGTTGTTTGGTCGTCCTGCACTTTTGGGCTTAGCTTTGAGAAACCAGTACCAAGTGTCTTTCAATTAAGTAGTTGTCCCCTTGTTGGTTAATTTATTGGCCAAGGCATTGAATTGTTTTGGTTGGTCGTTTTGTGTTGGATTTTAACCCAGAAATTAGGTAAACAACAATAACAAATAACCAGAAAAGATGCAAGAGACAAAAAAAAAAATCCTGGGAAAACCCTTCAAGAATTAAGGGGAAAACCTAGCCACACACAACAAATGATCATTTTATTGATAATTAAATTCAAGTGTACAATCCCTTTCGCTTGAAGTGATATATATAACATAAGGAGAGACTTCACATTCTCTTTAATTTCCCAAAACATAATTCTTTATTTTCAATTTAATCATAAGTGTCCCCTTCAGCTGAAGGTGACCTTAACAATAATAACATCCATATTTCTAAAGATAGAGATTTCTATTGCAGCCACAATCTCCAACACTCCCTCTTAGCCAGAGAGAGATCTTTAGCAAACAGTCACACAAGGCTGCAACCAAAATGGCAGTAATAAAACTTAATCACATGAATCTTATATAATTCATGGTATTAGTCAACATGAAAAACCTGCAAAATTCACAATCAACTTTCATCAAGGACTCACTCAACATGATGCTGTTATGGAATCTCTCAACGTGACAAGTTAGTAAAAAGTTTTACAACCAACATTTTATCATGGACTCTCTAAACATGATACAATCATGGACTGTCTCAACACGACTTCCAACTCCCACCACAAAATCTCTCAACGTGATGACATCATGGACTCTCTCTACATGATGCTCACCATGAATCTATCATAAGTGAAAGAGTTATCAGGTTGTCCTTACAACTTATTAAACCATTCACGATTCAAAGAAAACATGAACCAACAAGAAAGAAAATCATTGCTTCATATTTGCGACTCATTTCCAGCAGATATCTCAAAATTCACAAATATCAAGAAACATAAACAATACATATAAGAATGGCGGGGATTCTATATGGACTCCCTCTCAATCAAGAATTATTTTGATCCCAACAATAAGAGGATGCAACCTCCCTCCCTCTGATTGTGTAGCATCCAGGCAACATCTTTATCTTGTTGCTTCTTGTTGCATCCTGCAACAAAGGGAGATTATTAATAACTCATAAAACTATACACTTATCCCAATGAGAATACTTATTTGATGTAATATAAACTCCTTTTATCATGCAGAATTAATAACTAATATTTATATACAGGGCTGTATGCACAAGAAGTAATGCATGCAGCTGCAGCACATAGGTTCTAGCCAATAATTACTGGGAAAAACTTAAAAATTATTCCACCCATAATTCCATTCAATTTGGAAGTTTCCTATGAGATAGCACAAAAGATTAGCTTGAAGCGTCTCATCATAAATTAATTCCAACCAATAAAATATATGCAGGCTTCGACAGAGAAATACTTAGCTTGGTGTGCTCAACTTCGGTTACACAGTTTATGACTTATGAATCCCATGAAAACTTTGCACGTTGTTCATTGTTGAAAATTCTGGCCCCAACCCTCATATTGCAAAATGCTTGAATATCCTTCGGAGACCTTGCAAATCTCAGATGAGCTGTCCCCTAGAAAGGTTTTTCTTGCCGAGAGCACAAGTCAGGAAGACTTCCTGGTAACTGAAGGAGGAACATTAAGACTGCCATTACACAAGACGTCTCAACCAAAAACAAAGTTGCACACACAGATACAAACACGAGAGACCTTTCCTTCTTTGAAGCTCATGCAATCAAGTGGATCCCAATATTGAAAGGTCACACGGTGGAATGCTAAAGGACTTCCGTTACCAACATAATGGCTTCCATCAATGCTATTACAAATATCAACAACATAAACTATAGACAGCCAGACATTGCCGCGGTACATCAACATATGAGGGCTACCCTCCAACGTCCGATCATAGTGCTTATGCATCTTGCGCTTTCCCTTCCTGCACTGATCCAACAATTTTCAATTCAAACAAGACCCTTCCATTTGTACCCTTACCGGCCAAGGCAATGAAGAGAAAAACATGACGACTGTTATTGTTGAGACTTTTGCCATCTAGGTAGAAGAAAATGACCCATTCGAAGCCACAGACAAAAAAGGGTTCACTGCTAATGTGATTTCCAACTCCTATTCTTGACACCGTAGCTATTGATTTGGAAAAGGTGGGAGCCATTTACTTGGGCTGTCATTGATGTATAAGTTGTAGTGGGCACAGGTGCAGAAGAAGAACAAGAGATTTTGAAGGAGTTGTTGTCATCTAAGCAAGCTAATAGTTGAACAGGAAGCCTTAATGCATGGGAAAAAATTAGCTCACACACATGGAAGTAAATATATATTGGTTACCCAGTAAAGAAGGAAGAGCCGAACAATGATAAAGGCTAAAGAAATAAACTCAAACCACCATATATGATCATATGAACTGAAGATGGTGATTAAAAAAATTAGAAAAACAGTGCCAAGATGGCAACACCTTCAATAAACTATGATCTGGTAACCGTCCAAGAAATATTACAGGGAAAAATAACAATCAAGGCTATTGCAACAAGTTCAGTACCAGAATCTCAAAACTTCGTAAGACCATGATACAATGAACCGGAAACTATTTCATTGAACATCATTTACACTTTTCTCAACTGTAAATGATCTGAAAACACAAAAAATATAACCAAGGTTCTATACTGATGGTTAAGCAGTAATGGGTGGAGGGTTGAAGCAATCACAATACAATCACAGAGAAAATGAAGAATCAATTACAGATGTAAATGATTTCTCCCACGGCTATAATCACATTGACACTTATCCAAATATCATCAGGAATACCAATTAGAAGAAAATAAAAGAAAATTTCTTTTAATGCTGTTATCAAAAACTGGCTCTGATGTCATGTTGGATTTTAACCCAGAAATCGGATAAACAACAATAACAAATAACCAGAAGAGATGCTAGAGACACACAAAAATATCTTGGGAAAACCCTTCGAGAATAAGGGGAAAACCTAGCTACACACAACAAAAGATCATTTTATTGATGATGAAATTCAAGTGTACAATGCCTGTTGCGTGAAGCAATATATATGACATAAAGAGAGACTCGCCACATTCTCTTTAATTTCCCAAAACATAATTCTTTATTGTCAAATATTTCCATGCCTCAACTCATGTCAAATGACACATTTTTATATTTAACATTACATTTTAATCATAACTGTCCTCTTCCACTGAAGGTGACCTTAACAATAATAATGTCATTATTTCTAGAGATAAAGATCTCTATTGCAGCTACAATCTCCAACATTTTCTATTCTTGCGCTTAATTTTTAGGAGCTTGGTTATTCTATTGGGCCTTCCCATTATATTCCTAATAATGTTAGCTGTTGCAAATATGCTAAGAACTGGTTTGAATGCATGTAGGATATAATGTTTTTCAATAGGAATTTTTTGTATTTGAGCACAAATCCTTGATAATGATTGATTATAAATTTATAATTTTCTGATAATTCAACTAAAATCATTTTCTAGAAGTGTATATCTTCGAAAGGGGACATTATAACAACAATATAAGCATCATAACATGCCAATGCTGCTGATAACTGTACTCTATAAACTTACAGGATCTTATTGTTTTTTACACCGGAAGATCTGTTAGCTAATAAATACTGGCAAGCACATGGGCTGAGATATGTTAATTATTAATTTTTCGGTACTCCTAGAATACGTGCTTTTGGTATCATTGCTTCTTTTCCTTAGTTATAAAGGTGGACGGAGCTGCTATTAGTATTGATTACATTGTTTTTAAATCTAGAGCATGTCTACTGTCTTGGTTTTCTTTGGTCACAGAAATTGCTTTGTGTGCTAGGATATTATTTAGGGTATGCGTTACCCCCAAATTTGAAATTTTACTCCCATTCGTGACCTCTTTGATTCAATCTCTCCCTTTGTTTTTAACATCTTATATCCTTTTGAAATCTAGTTATCTATCTTACCAACTTATTTGTACCAAAGTTTTGTTGAAGTTTGTAGCTGTGATAGAGATCTTTATCTCTGTTCTTATAAAATGGAAACATGTTTGTTATGACCGTTATGGTCCACCTTTAGCTGAAAGAGATATTTGTGAGAATAATTAAGTCACTATTATATAAAGAGACACGTGTCATATGTCATGTGAAGAGGCACACGTACAAAAATAATAAGTGATGTATATTTGGGAATTGAAGAGACCTTCGTGTAAGACGAAGAGTCAAATGCAATCTATTTATGTGATTGCTTAGTAAATTGTAAAAGACGAAGTGAAAGCCTTGTACTATGAATTTTTCTTGATCAATAAAAGAGATATTTTGCTAGTGTGGCTGGGTTTTTCCCTTCAAGTGGAAGGGTTTTCTTAGGATAAATCTTGTGTCTTCTATACATTTATTTAGTTCTCTTATGTTGTTTGTCCAATTCCTGGGCATAAAACTAACATGGTATCAGAGCCAGATTAGATTTCAGCATATAAAGAAATGCTTGTTCTAGTAGCTGTGTAAGAGACCTTCATTTGCAATGGTTGTTCTATGTGAGATTATGATTTTCTTCAACGTTTGATGGTTGGAAATCTTTATGATGGTCCTACAAGTCCGATAATTGAATAGTCTTCCTGAATGTCCTTAATTTTCATTATAAAAGACATTCTTTAGTTTGGCGTGATTGGCTTGCAGTTGTAGAGCATTGACATGTGTTAGTAAAAGTAAATAAATCACGAGTTGGGAGGAAGTTTCAATCCCGATAATGCTTATGTTCGTGACTGTCTTCCGCTTGGTTGCTCTGTTTAGATTCGTCTTCATTTATTCTTGTTTTACTCTTGCTGTATGTTAAAGGGTTAATCCATTGATGTTAGTGGATTCATTAGCACTCGGGGAAGAGTCTAAGCAATGATTTGCATATCTGTGCATCAATATGCTCGAGAATGGAGTTACAGGACCAAGTCTTGCCTGACAAAGTTTAAAGTTGGATGAATATTTATTTAGTTAGAATATCTAAAGTATGGATGCAGAGTTTGAAGTAACAGGGAAAGTACCATAGCCCGTAGCCCTTGTATCCATTGACGCTTGAATATAAAGATAAGTTTTGTTTTAACTTATTACCGAATATACTAAATGATTCAGAGTAGATTGGTCGGTTCTTGATTTTATCTATTGGAGTATTTGAATATTTCAATTGGAGGGATATCTGTGATTTGCAAATATTATGATCAAATAGGCAGGAGCACCAGAAGTTATCAGATGATTTTATCGAGTCTAGTTCAATAACATCAAAATACTGAAGTTCAGGGCGAGATTCGATGGAATTTGTGCAAGCCATTGGATTGTAGAAAGTGCCTTTTTTTGTTGAAGATCTCAGTGTGCAATTCCTGTTCTCATTTTTGTTGTTCAAGGGGGACATGGATATGCCTGATGCTTTTTATGCCCACTAATATTCAAAAGTTATGTGGAGATCGATGAACACATTGCCTTCCTTTTGTGTGATCACATATGTCGTGATCATCCTCCTATTTCCACCTCATCATGTATAAGGTGGACTTTTCTTATTTCTGAAGAGGTATTGAATTCCAATATTATACTGTCTTGATCTAGTTATTATTTATTTATTTTTTAACAATGAATGATATCCCACCGTGCTCTTGTTAGGAGTATGAATGTCATTGTAACATCTCTCTTTCTTAGTTTCTCTCGTATTGTCTGAAGAGAGAGCATGTGTAATGCTTTTTTCGTCTAAGGTTTTGCATGGGCCGTATGATGTCAAACATCGATGGGTGATTTTGAAGAGATTATGCATGGTCAAGACGATAACATCTTCAGTATCGTTAAAGGAACAAAAATGACATGAAGATAAGTTCTCTTGTATTTTGGTAGAGTATAATATTGAAGGATTTGCATTATTATACTTATCGCACACTTCTTTAATATCCAATTCAGGATCTTGTGGCAATATCAATACAGAAGAATCTCTTTTTATTCGTGTGCATTATGAGTTTGTGCATCACAGATGTTACAGTAGAATTCTATGAGGGTTGTGTATGTCTCTGTATTCATACAATTGATTGAATCTGCCAGAGTTATCATAGTCAAGCGAGATCTAGAGGGTTGACTTGATAAAAAAGATATTGATGTGCAAAGCTAATTGTGGTCTAAAAGTTTGTTTTTTATTTTGATTTGGAAATTTTATATATTTAGTGCAAATCGCTCCTTCTAGGCAGTACCCAACTTGGCAGTGGCATGTGGGAATTTGTGAGGGTTTTCCTAAACTTGGAGTTTGCAAAATCATCCTTTGGAGTAGAGTTTTCTGAAGAGATCAACCACGAGATTGGAGATTGTGGTGTTCCTATAAAAGTTTTATAGAGGTGTTGTGAATAAGCCATTATTTGGATTATGAGATGATAAGTATTATTGTTTTGATGGTAAAATTAATGTCATAAGCTTTATAGAATCAAGTCATATCTATTTAGTATGTTTGTGTGAATGTTGAGATTACACCACAAAGAGATGAGTATTTATGATTATATCTCTTGAATATTTTTATATAGGGACTATATTTAGAATTGATAGTTATGAGTTATTAACATCTCTCATGGTTGCGAGGTGCAACAAAGAAGTCCTTGTTTCACCTTCTGCAAGTAGGTATGGTGGAGCACCCTCTATGAGTAGGCATGGTGGAAATGTATCCTTCTTTGGGAGAAGTTTTGAGATAAAAGTCTTCATTTTACCCTCTGCAAGTAGGCATGGTGAAAGTTATGCGTGTAACTCTATTTTATGTGCTTATGAAGTTATCTATGGTGAATCATGTTATGTTGAGATAACATGTGTTATGTGATATGAATTATCATCTTTGGTTGCAGCTATGAGTGACTGCCTTATTAAAGATCTCTCTCTTGCTAAGAGGGAGTGTTGAAGTTTGTAGCTGTGATAGAGATCTTTATCTCTATTCTTATAAAATGGAAACATGTTTGTTATGACCGTTATGGTCAGCTTCAGCTGAAAGAGATATTTGCGAGAATATTTAAGTCAATATTATATAAAAAGACAGGTGTCATATGTCATGTGAAGAGGTACACGCACAATAAGTGATGTATATTTGGAATTTGAAGAGACCTTCGTGTAAGACAGAGTCAAATGCACTCTATTTATGTGATTACTCAGTATATTGTAAAAGATGAAGTGAAAGCCTTGTACTATGAATTTTTCTTGATCAATAAATGAGATATTTTGCTGGTGTGGCTGGGTTTTTCCCTTCAAGTGGAAGGGTTTTTCTAGGATAAATCTTGTGTCTTCTATACAATTACATTTATTTAGTTCTCTTATGTTGTTTATCTAATTTCTGGGCATAAAATTAACTAGTTTACCAAGTTCCTGACCTTGTAGACTAACACTAATTCGTTGGCCTCAAGAAGATCATTTAACTCCATACCTTTCGGAATGGTTGGAGAATGCGGTTTCCCTGACCACAGTTTTTGCCCTTCCTGTGAGACAGTTATTTGGGGTCATCATTAAAACCTTTATTTTGGGATGAAAGTTCATGCCATGGCTGACTTTATCAATTTGTACACCTTTCCAAGCACAATCTTTCTAGATCTTGAGAAAAGTACAACTCTTAAATGGCAAGTGTGATAAAGCAAATTATTGAGGTAATAACACATTTTGGAAATGAAGAATTATTAGTGGCCGTTGCTAGAATTGAATGAGCTCTAAAGCTTTGTTTACAAGGGAAAGGTGGTGGCCTTTTCAAATTCACATTTTCCCGATAACAATTAAAAGGAATCTTTTCAAGATGGTGCTCCTTGCAAATGGCGAACTTCTGTATGGTGGACCAATCCCTGTTGTTCACCCTGACATGAATTCACCAGAGAGTGAACAAGAAGATATTGTTTCTTAGCTACTCTTGGTCGCATGGTAAGAGAAAACTAGTTACACCAAGTATCGAAGGGTAACCTTTGTATTAGAAGATGAAGAACAACGGATGCAGCTAGGAATTGTGTGCCTAGAATAGTTTAACTTCTTTTTGTTTGAAAACACAAGGCACTGAATCTTATTTAAGTATGATAAAAACAATTTTGGCTTTAGAATTATCTTGCTATTTCATGACCTTTTCTTGTTTTGTACTGGTCGCTGTCAAAGATTGTTATTGAAGAACGACTTTGAAAAATGTGTGTATTTTGAGATATAGAGATATAGGCGAATTGAGGAAATTAATGGCAAGAATGAAAAAAGGGGAAATAATTCACGAAATTTTGAAAAATTATCATTTTTACAGGGACATTTGAACTTTGTCACTCTGTTTTGGCTTATATTGGAAACTTTGAGCTCTAGAATATGTATCCGGAATTGAACGATTAAAATCTCCCTGTGTTTTATATGCTACATTGCAGGCAGTGTTTGTGTCATTTTCCCATTATTATTCTGTAACATGTTTTATATGCGACTTGGTTTTTGCATTTGTAACATGTATATGCTTAGATGTTAGTACACTTTTTCTCATTTTTGGTTAGAAGCATACCCCAAATGTTAAAACTTGAGCCCAAAAATCAATGATGAAAATCAGCAACAAGAAAGAATCAAAACTGAAATAATGAACACCAGAAATATCTTAGGAAAACCCTTCTAGAAAGAAGGGAAAAACTCAGCCACACAACAAAAATACCATTTTATTGATAATAAAATTCAACTGTATAATTCCTATCACTTGATGTGATATATATAACTTAATGAGAGACTCTTCACATACCAACCGAAGGTCTTTTCAATTTCCTAAAATGTGACTCGTTATTACAATTACAACTGTTCAAATTTCCATGCCTCAATGCATGTTGAATGACACATGTCATTACTTAAATATTTCAAATTAAGCATAAGTGTCCTTTTCAGTTGAAGGTGACAAAAACAGTGATAACACCCATATTTCCAGAGTTGAAGATGTCTATCGCAGCTACCATCTTCAACACTCCCTCTTAGCTAGAGAGAGATCTTTAGCTGAACAGTCACACAAGACTGCAACCAAAATGTCAATGGTAAAATCTCTTTACATAGATCTTATAAGATTCATGAAATTACTCAACACGAAAACTTATAATAATCACTCATTGTTAATAATCATGGAATCACTCAACATGAAAACTTGCAACAATTACTCAGTGTTAAATATCATGGAATCACTCAACATGACAGATTTGTAAGACTCACAGCTAAGCCTTTAATCACGAAATCTCTCACTGTGAACTGTCGTGGAATCTCTCAACATGACATCCAACTCCCATCATGGAATCTCTCAACGTGATGACATCATGGACTCTCTCAACATGATGTTCACTATCACATAGTGAAAGAGTTATCATAGCTGATCTTCCAATCTCATTGTTGATTTCACATGAATGTAAATAGATATAACAAAACAAGACTTAGTTCCATTTAAGTCTCAAAATCACAAGAATCACAAGCATATATGAGAATGAAGGGGATTCCATAACTACTCCCTCTTAATTATGAAGCCTCCCTCTGAAGCCAAAAAAATTCCCTCTAAAGCTCAACATCTCCCTCTTAATTAAAGCAACCTATTGTCTTTCTTGTTGCATGCTGTAAAGATGAGAGATAGAATAATAATTCATAAAATCAATCTATCATATAAAGATCAATGCTACCGGCATACATAGATCAATATAGAATATACACAATTATTAAGTGATACACAATGATCTCTTTTATCAAAATTAAATCAGTATTCATATCGTAGAACTTGCTAATCGAATCTTCAAGTTCAATCTTTGACATAGTCATTGAAACCATTGGAGATTAACTGGTTAGCACTCACAACTTCTTTGCACAATGTCGAGTCAGAATACATATGAAACAAAACATATAATATAAACAAGAACACTAATGAAGCATCCTGCAGAATTAAACACACAACCTGCACATAGGATCAATACTAAATTAAATATTATTTGTTTTCCATAACATATATATTACCTTTCGGCAATCTAGAGAACCTCTTCTGTGCTCGATGGTAATACACACACTCATCGAGGGCATGGCTGAAATGGCGAAGGAATCATCAAATAGAGTTTACAGTCTCCGCAACAATTATTCCTATCTCGTCATGTACATTTCCAAATCAAAACTGACGGGATATTTAAAGCACTAGATATAGTGGAAGGACCCCTACAAACATCAATCTTTTTCTAATTGATCATACGATCAAGAATGTCTTCTGAGCATCGATGAGTTTGAGTCATAACAGATTGCATACATGTGATCAAGAATGTCAGAAATTAATCATGATAAAAAAAACAGAACTATATTCTTGGTATCGTTCCACTTTCTATTAAAAACTTACAGAGATAGCCCTTGAGACACATACTGATCAAGAATGCAAGGAAATAGAGGTTGACACTTGACTTCCCATACAAACAGACGACTCCTGCTATCCTCTTCGTCTTCAAATTTGTTTACACTTCTGCCGTTAGTTCCTTGAATGCTTTTGTCCCTTCATGTGGAATCTGTCTGATAGAGAATGATTTCGATCTTCAACAAAAAAACCAATGCAACTCTGTATGCAGTGAGATATCTGAATCAAGCTTGATAAAGAAATGTCGAGTTATGATGCTCCAACCGACTTAAAAACTTAGGTTGTTCTCGTTTTTGTTTAACAGAAGCTATCTCATGAATATGTCCAAAAATCACACCAAGAATGATCTCGAGTAGCAGCATAAAATGAACGTGTGTTTGAGTGGAACCCAGTAGTTTTTCCAACTGCGATTCACATACACATGCACGTAATTGATGCCAATGACTTTTCAGTTTCCAGTTTTGAGGGGAAAACCGCTGGGCTTCCTCACATAACGCCTCTCATCTGGTGATACTAAATTCACGAGGACGGTTACTCAGAGGTGAGTAAAGTTACCATGCTAGCACTCACATATATTGGCCAAGACATAAACATCGAATTTGTGGATATTTTGGTCAAATCGATGAGCAAAAATAACCAGAAGTTTCTGAGAAAATGACAACTTAGATCTACTATTCAGATCTGAAAACATTCGCTGCTCACTGTGAGCACCTTCAGAAATAAAGGCGGAGGAAGACGCTACCGAAATTAGCCAAGAAATAGTAGCCCAATGAGGAGAACAACGCCAAAACATTTTGTTCCAACAAATTTCCGATCATGCAAATTGGAGATTGCCTACTCTGAGTAGCTCTCGACTTATGATTGATGCCAAGGATGAATGCAAAAGATGAATACGAGTGACTGAAAACTTATTGGTCAACCTTGGCATAACCAAATGGTGATAAAAGATCTGATTATTCTTCTCATACTCAGGACAGAAGGATGCAATGCAGCTACCAAGAATAACTGACTTCAAACAATCATTCACCTGAGTATTACTATTAATACTGGAGATGAAAAAATAGTTTGAAGAAAATAATAGGAATCAATATTAAAGAGCAATAACCAATTTGATTAAAGATCAATAGAAGCACAAACATGATAATATCAGACAGAAGTAAGATAATTGAAAACGTATATGATCGAAGTAATGATACTTCACTGACATAAAAACACAGGAATCACCCAGACTTACGCAGTGGTTATGTGCACACTGGGAATGCTCGCTGTTTTTTTTTATGGAATCTCTAAGATGTAAAGAAGGCTTCATCCAGATGCCAGGTGAATAGTCTGCTCCTTTGCCTGCCCTTGAGCATCAACATTTCTGAACCTCTTTTCGCCACACATTGTAATTAAAACCCCGGATCTCATACTCCTTGAACAACTTGACTGAAGGTGCATTCATGGCAGACTTTCATGAACACCCTTGATTGCTATTATTAAATTAGGCTTTGATACCATGTTAAAACTTGAGCCCAGAAATCAATGATGATAATCAGCAACAAGAAAGAGACAAAACTGAAACAATGAACACCAGAAATATCCTGGGAAAACCCTTCTAGAAAGAAAGGAAAAACCCAGCCACACAACAAAAATACCATTTTATTGATAATAAAATTCAAGTGTACATTTTGTATCGCTTGCTGCGATATATAGAACTTAATGAGAGACTCTTCACATACCAACTGAAGTTCTGTTCAATTTCCTAAAACGTGACTCGTTATTACAATTACAACTCTTCGAATCTCCATGCCTCAATGCATGTTGAATGACACATGTCATTACTTTAATATTACAAATTAAGCATAAGTGTCCTTTTCAGTTGAAGGTGATAAAAACAGTGATAACACCCATATTTCTAGAGATAAAGATCTCTATCGCAGCTACCATCTTCAACACGAAAAACCCAATTTATATTAAAGAGGGAGCTGTATACCTCTAGATCTCGAAGGAAAGTTGTTCATTTGGTGGTGACTTCTGCAACAGTTAGTTTCTAGTTGTATTTCATCTCGGGTTAAAAAGTCATTTATAGGAATCATTTTCAAAGGACAATATTTGGAACCAACAGTATGGACTCTGAATTCTTTGTTATCGGGGTTGTAAATAGTTTCGTGTTTTTGTAACAAGTAAAATCTCCAAAACTAGAAAAAGTCATATAACCCGGTGTGATGTCTCCATTGTGAAATATGATTTAATAATAAAATAACTTAATAAATAAAAAATAATAAAATACAATAGAATATAATTGTAAGTTAATTAAGTTTAATGAAAGTCAAGTGAGATGCAATGAACAGTTTGACTTCTGAAATTGTTAAAATGGCAATGAACTGAAAAAATAGAATGAATATTGCATCAACAATGAACTCTTAAGTAGAGTTTTCAGAGGCTAATTATAGCATAGTCTAAAAATAGACTTAACTGAGAATCAAACTAAAAAGAAAGCCTAAGTGATCATTAACTAAGGTTCTATAAGAATGAGCTATATATAGAGAGAACTTAGGATACTAAAAATATTCTAATACCCTCCCTCAATGGTTATTCTATCAACTACACTGCAGAAGACGATACACATCTTATAGTCACAAATACTTCCAATAATTTGGCTGTTGCTGAGATCCACCTCAGATCTGCAGAATGGTAATGACCACGAGCAGCCTGAAAAACAAAGAAGGTGGTCCCCTTCTTTAGAATGATTTGTTGGCGTGAGAGTAGAGCTTGCTGCTGGTTCTTCCACTGACCCTACTAGATTTGGCAAAACTGTTGACCAAAAATCATCGCAAAAAAACATCCAATTTGATGTTGGATAACTAAATTGACTTCCCTGATTTGAGGGAAAATTGACAAACCAAACTTTGCAAATGAGCCGGATGCCTCAAAACAAACTGCAAGATACTATGATTTGAAGTTTGCAAAACATTATTTTTTGGAAAAAATGGTTAAAACTGTGAAATAACATCCCACCCAAACTTTGCGTAATATAGAAACTAGAAATATTTTTTGAGGCGGTCAATTGATCATAACCAAACATGAATTTTGAGGTGAAAAATTAATCAAAACCAACCAAAAGTAGAGATATGGATTAAAGATTCCAAACTCCATTTTTGAGGAAAAAGAGTAAAACCCAACTGATTTGAAGGGGAAAAAATTATAAAAATCTACTAGATAATTTTGAGAGAAAATTTATTAAAACACTTTCCAAAACTATTAAGGGGAAAAATTAATAAACCCAACAAATAAATTTTGAGGAAAATTTATTAAAAAACCCAATAGATAATTTTTGAGGTAAAATTATTAAACTTGAGAGATAATTCTCGACTGATTATTAAAACCCTGTAGAATCTTTTTGTAGGGAAAATTATTAAAATTCTCTAGATTAGAAACCCATCAAGATAATTGTTGAAGGAAAAATTATTAAACATTAAGAGAGTTATACTCAGACACGCTCTTTCTGTGGTACCTTGAAAAAACAGAATAAATATTGCATTAACAATAAACTCTTAAATAGTGTTTATGGACATTAATTACATCATAGTTGAAAAATAAACTTAATTGAGAAAAAATTAAAAAAAAGCCAAAATGACCATTAACTAAGGTTCTAGAAGAACAAGCTAAATATGGCAAGAAGTTAGGATACTAAAAATATTCTAATATCTTCAACATACAATATAAAAGGGAGGAGAGTTTATTTGAAGGGGACATGGAAGGAGGACAAAAGGAGGGAGCAAAAGGAGTTAAGGAAACATTATTGGAAGAAGAAAGGAATGGGACTAAGAAGGGCTGTAGCCTGTAACTTCTTGAAACTATGTTCCCTCGAGTTTCTGGGACAAGGATGGCAAGGGACAGTGGGACAGGTTTCTAGGACGGTAATTTTTCTTGCCGATTTTGGGGATGGGGATGGGGAGGGGGGTCAGCAAATGGGGACGGCTATATAACAATAGGGAAAATCAAAATATATAGAGAAATTTAAAATATTTATACGAAAACATGGATAAAGCATGTACATAATAAAATTTTGAAATATAAGAATCAGCAGAATTCATATGCCAAATTTGTGTTACTTTGAGAGTCAAAGTCTAATTTGTTCTAGAGGTCAAAGTCAAATTCCCTTAGGTGTCCCCAAATCTCAGAGCCATTTCTGGGATGGGGACGGTTGAAAATATACTGGGGTAACATTGCTTTCAAAGGGTTTTAATTATGGAAGGTTGCGGTTCTCACAAAGGGTAGAAATGGTGAAGGGCTGTGACTGTTTCAAAGAGTGGTGATTGTGGAAGGTTGTGACCATTGCAAAAGTGGCAGACATTATTAAGAGGTGTGGCAAGATTATAAAAGGGGAGACTAACTTGTTTGAAATGCACAAGGAATATCTATCTATTTATTAGCAGATTTATAAGTAAAGTTAAAAGATGATAGCAGACTTATATGATGAATAAGAGCAGTTTAGAACAGATTTTGTATTGGGGAAATCGAAGAAAATATGTGTTCGGCAGAGATAGTGAACAGGGCAGAAGAATAATAAGTAAGCAGTTGAGATGACCATCAAACAGAAGTATCATCAACAGCTAGAAGAAGATACAAATACTTAGGAGCTACTTAGACTTGTCTAATTAAATGATTATGCATTTAAGACATGTCTTTTCTTTTTCAGTTGCCTGTAAGGTTTGGGAACTAACTGGGCTTTACCGCATGGAACAATATCGTGTTTTGGATGCTTGAGAAATGGTTCTTTGTATCCAATGGCTATAACATGCAGACCCTGTTTGTCTGTGATTTGGTTCTCTTAATTTTTTTATCTAGTGGGCTTCTAAATCGAAACTTCTAAAGAGGTTGAGTAATGAAAAAATGACATTTACCGAAATTACAAGGCTATATTCATGTTCCTGCTCTGATGCCACTCGAGAAAAAAATATTTACAGCAAAAATTGATAGATTTGAATTATACTTCATGATTGGAATAGAAGGTTTTCCTTGAGATGCTGTACTTTGTTATGTTAAATTGAACATTGATGTATGGATTCCCATGTTCAAGGTATGGATGCATCTAGTCACAATGGTACAGCATTCAATTGTCTTAAGCATTTTCTATAACATTTTTTTGTCAAAGAATAATATATTTGTGCTGATTCCATTTCTAGACAGATGGAATGGTAATGGATTTTCTGGTGCTTAATTTCATCAACAGATGCTGTATGGGCTGAAGAAGCTCATAATGAGTGGAATGATTACTTCTTGTCATAGAATATAGCAGTTGCATACTTTCTTGGACTCCATATTTTGAAATGGCATGAGAACTTATGCTTGTACAAGGTTCAAAGTTCAAACAGATGTTTTCTGAGATGTGGATAAACCAAATTTGGTAAGGGGCAGCCATATTAGTTAAGTCAGCTAAGCTTAAGCAACTCTTTAGGCCGCAGGTTATTATATCCTAGTTTTACTAAGTTGTGTGCTATATTTTGGGTCTTATATCGTCTTTTAATAAACATTTATGTCATTGCGTTGAGCTAATTACTGGGAGGATGCCTTTTTGAAGTTTTTGGTGACTCCTTGTTCCTCTTCTGCTAAAATCTTGTGTATTGAATACACACTTGCACTTTTCTATGGCAATGACTGTCAGATTACTGTGTAAAAGATTTCACATATATCTACCAATGTTATTGCCAAAAAGTTGATAGGAAAGTTTAGGTCCAATATTCTGGTTATAATGTGCCGCTATTTAATTCAAAATTAGATAAATGTATGCCTTGTAGTCTTCTTCATCTACAGTTGTTTTTCAAATTGTCATTGGCAAGCGAACAAATATGATACCAGGTTACCTAAGGTATATGCTCAATGGTCTGACACACAACCAAGAGATCTGTTGCATATTTTAGTGGGAAATATTTGACCTTTTCTGTCATGTAACCATTTTAAAATTTTGGTAAAGAACTTGTGGCAAGCTGGATTATATGTCATGTTTCCGTTGCAAAATTGTCCAGGGGGAAAACTTACATTCTTATAATACCGTGAAAGTACACTGACAAAATGTAAATAGATCAAGCCTGTCAAAGATAACTTCAATTCAAGTGCAGATGTCTTGTAGTTGCAATTATATTCCAAGACTCACTCACCTAGATCGCAGAGTAGATAATATGACAAGTGTTTACTGGAATCTCACATTACACAAGTCTTAATGCTCTCAGGGTTTTTGTTGGACAGTTCGATAAATTTGATTAGATTAGTGTGGCATGTAGTTCTTAAATATTGCTAAATGCTCCAGACGGTAAAATCATTTCATAATTGCCATGGCAGTTTTTGCATAGCCGTAAACAAGAAAAGCCAAATAGTCATTTGCTATGAGTTATTTTATTTACTTTAATATCTTTCATGCACAATTTGTTTCATATGTCGTTTACTCTTCTTATTGCTGTTGAACGGTAGCTGTTGGGGTTGCTGCATGCTTACACATTGATCTCCTATAGTGCATAACCTCTAATCTTAGTAGCATACATTTTTTATTCCGACATGCCATACATTTGAGTTGATAAATGGTAATTAAAATTTTTTGGAGGATGAGTTTCCAGTATGTTTTGAAAAGAATTGTATGTACCATTGTACTCTACATTTTAGAAAGACCAATTCTTTTATATTGAACAGTATGACTTTTTTGCCATTTCAGTATAATGAGCTCTATTTTTGGAGATTAATAACCAACATTTGTTCTTATTTCCTTTTAATGATCAGTCTTGTGCTTTGAGGTGGTTGTATTTTCTATGAATATGCAATGCACTTCAAGATTTGTGCTATTAAGTTCTAACTAGCAAGAATTTTCTATATTTTGATGCTTCTGGGTAAACTAATTATTTTTGCATGTTTGAGCTGATTACAGGCCTAACGAATTGATTGAATCGAAAACTGAATACACAGAAGAAGATGTTTCAAGAGATTCTTCTATGGTCTCAAACCCTCGAGTCCCCAAGTTCGATGAACTGGAACCTTATGTACCGCCTATTTTTCGTGGTGACCTTGAGAACTTTCATCAGGGTCTGTTTGGAGGCTTGGATACTTTTATTAATGCAGCTGAAGAGATGGCTCGCGATTTCTTTCAAAGTTTCAGGTATCCTGAAGAAGGGGATAGTCACAGTCCATTTGAAAGAGGGGTTGGCAGCATTCCAAAAGAGCGAAAACATAGAGAAGATAAGATTCATAAAGAAGAAACTGGTTATGGAGATATGGCAGATAAATTTGAAGAGATCTGATCTGTTATACATTTCATGGATGGATGGACATGTTTCTGTTGTAGATTTGGATAATAGTATGATATCATGATACAGTTTTAGATTTATGACTTCACATCACAATTTTTTTTTTCTCCCCCATCATTTCTTGTGTAGGATCCAACAAATTTGTAGAAGGAACTATAACCGTCATGCCTACTTTCAAGCAATAGTCTAGAACATTTTTCAATCAAAATCCTTTTTGAAGATGTATTGACGTTATTATTGGATAGTAAACCATTTGTGATAACCAATGAAATACATCTAGGCACTGATGAATGTAATGAAGACTGGAGAGATGTCATGATGGTTTAAATCTATTTGAAAGGGGTTGTTATTTAATCAGTGAGACTGTAAAAGAGACGATGTTCTCCATATGAAAGAGGGGTTGGAGGTTCCGTAATGAGTGAAATCCTAGAGGAGATTAGTCTCGTAAAGGAGAATATGGTAATTTAGATTTTGCTAAGAGAAGTTTAGTTGCTTTGGATGGACATTTTGCGTTTTTTAGGTTGGATAAAACATCATCTGTAGTTGTTAACCATGAAATTAAGATACCGTTTTAGATTTATGCTGTATTGTGCTAGAGATTCTCATTACCGTTTTATTTATTGTGTGTTTCAATGAAATTGGAAATACGCGTGATAAAGCTTCACTGAAACGGACACGCTTACATTGATGCCAATATAGATCATTTGTCCAAGTCATCTTTTTTTGAATAATAGAACTCAAATTGTAATCTAATTGCTCTCGAGAAATATAACCTAATATATGCTGTCCAGTACAGTCCACTATGTACAGGCATTGCTGAAGCTGATATTAATTTTGTATTGAACATTTCAATGCAGATAACTGAGCAGTGTGATAAACTCATTGACCCACGTTTCATGATTAAAGTTTTATAAGAACCTATTTCTTAAGGAGAATAAATGAACCACTTGGCACTCATTGCATTTACATGAATGCTCATAGAGGTGAGCATTAGGCCTTCTGGGGAGGTCACTTTTCCTAATGCTACTACAACTCAAACATGATAGGTCAACCTCTGGAAAGACTGTCATGTCTTACTCAGAAATCTTTGGACACAAGGATCAATCATACACTAACATTTTTTTTAAGAATAAAGATATAAACATAAATACATTGTGTTTAAATCTACTGCAAGCTGAAGACTAAACAAAGACCGAAGATTCCCAAACCCTCAGTTACTTTCGTACATTTCGATTTCCACCTGAGTGATTAATATGGAAGGTTCATTTTGATTACTACGTTAGCATTCTACTCAGTGTTCACTTTAAAGCCCAGAGTACAATTCCTATGTTGTTAACCACATAAGTCTTTTTCTTCAATTATAAGCACTTAGTTAAACATAAAACTTCTTCTAACCACCTCAAATGCGATTGGCAAGATGTCTCCCGAAAGGGTATTTGAATCACCAACTTGCCAACTATAGAACGGTTCGAAGTGCTCGTTGTCTGAGGCACGATGAAGCATAATCAATATCCCATGATACAATTGCTTTAGGTGTGGTGAAACGCAATGCCACATGATACGTCACAAGAAAATGGTAGAAAACTTTACGAGTACTGGTACGATGAAACACTTCAACTACGCGCGATGAAGTACTCTCGGTGAAATGCCTTACGACATTTTATCGTACAATACAATGTCTAGAAGGCCGTGATACAAGCCCGTGGTTAAACAGCAGCTGTTATGTGATTTATAAATTAATTAATTAATTTGGAAAACTGTCACGTCTGGTGCAAATCCTCGGCTAGATAGACATCTCCGTGATACAAAGCCCTGATGATTATAGAAACAAGTGTAATAGCTAAACAGGAAAGGAATCTCCACATTGGAGAGTACCAGAAACACATATATCAAGGATGTAGACTTTCGATTGCAATAAAACAAAATATATCGTAAGCATCTAAATCATCTAACAACTCAGACCATAACATTTGAGACCAACATTCTAATAAAATTTAAGAGAAACATAATCATTAAATTACATATACATGTGCATCATCAAATAAGAAACTACAACATTATACATCTATATTTCATCTCATGGTAGTGCAAATCAACTTATTTACTCCACAATAAAAACGATGCCATTATCAAATAAGAAACTACAACATCATACATCTACCATCTAATCTCATGGCAGTGCAAATCAGCTTATTTACTCTGCAATAAAATGATGGCATTATCAAATAAGGACCTACAACATCATATGTCTACCATCTAATCTCATTGTAGTGCAAATCAGCTTATTTACTCCACAATAAAAATGATGGCATTAAGAGTATAAGTGCAATAACAAGAGGATAATAGAAGAGAGAGACAAGGGAGGGTCTTGCAATTGGAAGAAGATTGTCAATTATAGTCAATTAAGTGAAAGCAATTGAAAAAAAACATCTATATGTAAAATAATTATTTTTAGTGAGATGTTGCCAATAAAATACAGAATAATGGTTTAGAATAAATTTCATAGTTTTGTTGGTCATTGTTTCCACCTCTTGTATTCAAAATTAACAAGAAAAATATTAATAATTGCGTTTTCAAAAATTACGGTTTAAAAATTATCATCTACATAACTAAACTATTTAGATTTCACATGATCAATCAAAATAATTGAACCAAGTAGATAATATTGCTGGTGAGAAACATAAATTAATCAATATGTATAAATATTCTATGCCATACTGATTGAAACAATTTTTTTAATTTTATATTTTGAAATTAACAATAACCTAACATTTTTAAATATGTCAAATCTCAACCAAATTAATAAGAGTATTTTTTCCAGTTAAAAAACATTTATTAGAATACAATTAAAAAAATCGATAAAGATGAATTAGAAACATATATAATAAATTCATTAATAATATAACTTAATTTGCATGCTTCTTTGAACCTTATATTGTTATCAACTTTTAATTCTTAGATTAAGAGTTATTTATTTTTGAATATAATTTAGAGTGAAAATAAGTGGAGTTTATAATTTTGACGAAAAATGAATTTTTCTTTTTGGTTAAAATTGTAAGGAAACTTGGCAACAAAGAATATAACCATTTCCACATAACCCATAATAGATCTGAAATAAACACGGAATTAAAATCCACATGCAAGAGAATAGATGACATACCCACAAGATTGTGACACAAGATATACCCTGGGAAACCCTCATTGAGGGAAAAACCCAGCCTCCAAAAGCATCCATCATCATGTATTATTAAGCAAAAATACCATTGCCATACAACCATGGAAGCCTTCATGGCCATAGCCACAACTGAGCAAACTATGTGAACAAGCATGAATCCACACATCCCATGCCATGCTTTCAACCTTCACAAATGCTCCTTTGGCTAACCTGTCAAGCCTTGTCCCGCTCGACTCTTGCCTTTTGTCTTCTTCTTGTCTCTCTCTCTATCTACAACAACTACCCTTTTGGCTGCTTATATAGTAGCAAGTCCCATAAAACCACCAAGTGGTATTACATAAACCATGTGCTACCTAACCCACTGACCCCACATTTAATATTGGGCATTTAATTCTTTTCTCCAATATTAAATAATTACATAAAATATTATCACAATGTTACAATACAACTCATCAAGAATATTTCATGAGAATATTTACATGTTGCACGTCCATCTAGGTACAACATTACATAATAAAAAAATAAAATAATCAAATAACAATATTATGCAATGTGTGCAACACCCATTATCTCAACAATCTCCCACTTGTTGTATACATTGCATAGGGTCAATCCGCAGCCACATAAATGAACAAGGGAACAATCCCTCCTAGCACATCCACCATCATGGATCAAAATACACCAAGTGCTCCATCCTGGTACCCACGACAAAATCAAAATATCCAGCATCTCGAACATGAATGATCTCACCTCCTATTATGCCACTCCCACCGAACATACATAGAAACCATCCAAAGAGAAAGCCACCCAACCTATCGCATTAGAAGATCATAAAATCCTGTACCAACTGAAATTCCAAGCACAAAAAACCTGATCCAAAGGTAATCACATGTATCCGTAGTTGTCAAAATATCCATAACTGAAATAACACCCACAACAAAGTGCCAAACCCATCCAACTATCCATACCTCAAAGGTATAACAAGTGAATCTCATATCACCGACATATCCAATCTATAACCTGCAATCACAAGCCTCAAGAGCAATACCTGCCACATATATACCAAAAAGCTCCCACTACAAAGGATAATGTCAAATCTATAACCAATCCACTTAACACATCTCAAAGAAGTGAATCCATGTAGTATCAAGGATATCCACAATACATAAACTAATATCCTGCAAGAACAATTCTCATAACAAGTCTCCAATGCTCTCCCAAGTTCACCACAACCAACAAAGGAAGGAGATAAAGTAATAACCATGTCATCTCTCACATGACATACATGAGCACAAACCAGTGATCACAATCTCTAACCAATCTCAAATCCAATTTAGTCAAAACTAAACATCTAGGAAGATAACCAAGACGAGAGAAACCATGCAAATCATAACCTGTATCATGTCCTTCTAGACACACCTCTAGATGTGAACTGTGCAAGTATGATCTCCTCCATAAAACCCCAACAAGAAGCCTCAACAACACCCAAATCATACCATATAACTAATCATGGATGTAAGCCTCTCACAAGAAGATCAAACTCAATAAAACTATTCCTAAACCAAGGAATAACCATTCCTAATCCAAGGAATATGCCCAATATAAAACCATCTCCCAAACTCAACCAGTATAACAACATATGCAAATGGAGATAACCAATGCTAAATCATATCTCAAATGAACCCTCCAGAACTAACTCATGTACCATAGCTCAAGATCCATATCCATGAAAGACAAGCATAAATATAATGCAACTGAGAGAAAATAATGGGCTATACCTCTCAAGTAGCAAATTGCCGAGTAGACCAAGAGTGGGGAATGAGAATGCTCATCAAGATACCCAAGTCTCCAACCAAGACTCATCTAAGAACAATCTCCTCTCAAGTCCATATCAGGTGACTGCCCCTCGGACTTCTTGTTGAAACCATCAACTGTCCCAACAAATACTTCTCTGATCCAAGAGAAATCAGCATCACCACCATCTCTAAGTATCCATGAGCACCTGTAACCAATCAATCCATGCCAACTCCAAATGCAACATAGCAATATCATGAAGTATCCAGCTTATGATCAGTGTACTCAATACCAAGAAACTAAACCAAGATCAATGTCAAAGTTCCAACCATGGCCTTAGGAACATAAACATGACAACATGATCTTACCATCTCAACCAAAAAGATAACATGCTCCACATGAACATACTATAACATGTCACAACTCTAAACGCGTATCAAGAGTATACCATGACATAATAATGAAACCATTCTCACACCAAGGATAACATGCCAAATAAAAGCATAAACCACACCTTTTCCAAGAACCCTGTGAGTCCTCAAGATGCAACCATCTCCACACACCATGAAGAAAACCATCTCCACATACCAGGAAGAACCATCTCCACATACCATGAAGATAACCAAGAACTCCATGAGTCCTCAAGATCTAACCATCTTCAAACACCATGAAGATAACAAGTGCACCATGCAAATGTCAAAAAAAAAATGCTTCTGCAGCAACAGGATCTAAGACAAACCTCCAACATCTGTAAACACTCAATAAATATATCAATGCCAACAACTCCCACTCAACCATGGTACCAAGTCACCTATGGCATCATAAAATCCATCTCCTACTTGAAGATCCAAACCAAATTATGAACTAATCCATCACTGTCACAAGCTCCCACTAAACCATGTATTCAAGCTATCCATGACATCATGATGAAAAAATAACCATCCTCTAACCATGAGAATCAACCAAGGCATCAAACCATCAAAAAACTCAAAGTGCACATCATGAGCTCCTCAAAAGAAACCAAATAACCATGATCCTCAACCAAGAAGATATACCACCATAACTGAATCAGAAATCCAAGCTAATGAACATCAAGGATGTACCTGTATAACCAATCATGTCATGCCAAAATCCATGACACCATGATCACATCCATGAACTAAGCATCTGGCTCTCAATATGTCCAACCTGTCAGCATAGTCAACCACAATCCTCTGCCATGATTGTACCTGGTAACAACATCTCATCCCTTCTATATGAAGATAAAATCATAAAATCATGTGACTTAGGGCATAGACAACCCAAATTCAAGCCACCAATTTGAATATGCATCAATAATGAAAGATCAATGGGCAAAGACAACCCATAACCAAGCTATAAATGCAACTTGTAAGTATAGATCGCTTACAACACTGCACAATTTGTAGACCCAACAAGTCATCATGCATATCCAAATCAAACACTGATAACCATATCATCATGAGACCAAACTGAAATATGAACTAAGTATACAATGACATCAAATCTTAAATCTCCAATGTCATAAACTCACAATGTTACCATAGTCAAAATATACCTATAAACTATTCAGATCAATATATCAACAAATAAATCATGCCAAACCTGCACCAAATCTGAACCAATGTGTAGAGCTCTCCAAGAACTTTTCGTTGACTACTTGAAGTCCAAAATCCAACTCCGTATGCCCAAGTTATGCCCCAATTCGTGCTCAAAATAAATAACATCTGACTTTAGGACTCTTAAAACCTGACAAAATTTCAAAATCATAGAACCAAACCTACACCATCTTGTAGTGCTCTGAATTAGCTTTCCAACGCCTGTAAGAACTCTGAAATCCGATATTCTGAAAGAAAGTTATGGCCATTTTACTAAGACAATCTTTTTACCATTTTCAGTACGATTTTTCATTTTTAATTTTTTTTCAGTGACGAAAATTCCGACAGGATTAAATTTGACGGCCATCATGGGCTGAAACTAAAAAACTCTTTCATTTCCTCTGAACATGGCCAAACTAGGGCATATTATATATCAAATTTTATGAAAATGTCGACCCAGATCCAATGGTGAGGTCTGTTTTTACCCAGGAAGTCATTTCTACATGCTACCCCCAAAACCCTCATTTAAATGAAACATCTGAAAAAATCATTTTGTCCAACAATTTCATATGCCCAAATCTTTTAACATCCCATCATAACAGCAAACCCAAAACCTTCAGATCTGCAATAATTATTCATATATCTTGCCCTTTCTCTTTTATCCTCTCATGCATTCCCATGGATTCAATCTAGGGTTACAAACAATAAAACCATAGCTCGAATACCACTTGTAAGGAAACTTGGCAACAAAGAATATAACCGTTTCCACATAACCCATAATAGATCTGAAATAAACACGGAATTAAAATCCACATGCAAGAGAATAGATGACATACCCACAAGATTGTGACACAAGATATACCCTGGGAAACCCTCATTGAGGGAAAAATCCAGCCTCCAAAAGCATCCATCATCATGTATTATTCAACAAAAATACCATTGCCATACAACCATGGAAGCCTTCATGGCCATAGCCACAACTGAACAAACTATGTGAACACGCATGAATCCACACATCCCATGCCATGCTTTCAACCTTCACAAATGCTCCTTTGGCTAACCTGTCAAGCCTTGTCCCGCTCGACTCTTGCCTTTTGTCTTCTTCTTGTCTCTCTCTCTATCTACAACAACTACCCTTGTGGCTGCTTATGTAGTAGCAAGTCTCACAAAACCACCAAGTGGTATTACATAAACCATGTGCTAAAACCATGTGCTACCTAACCCACTGACCCCACATTTAATATTGGGCATTTAATTCTTTTCTCCAATATTAAATAATTACATAAAATATTATCACAATGTTACAATACAACTCATCAAGAATATTCCATGAGAATATTTACATGTTGCACGTCCATCTAGGTACAACATTACATAATAAAAATAATAATAATCAAATAACAATATTATGCAATGTGTGCAACACCCATTATCTCAAAAAAAATATTTAATATATTTTTACAAAAGGATAACTCCACTGCACTTAAGTGTTGAAAGGTTCTACCTGTAAGAGCGATGATAGATGTATTATATCTTTGTATTAAGTCTGCCAATAAAACACACAACTACAAACATAGACCTAGATTTGTTGAGAAAATATAATAGGAGTGAATAATGAATGCAAAGTGAATGCATAGTTTCCCTCTCATCTTATCCATTCATTTTTATTGGAGCAGTGGAACAACTACAAAAAACTTAGGAAACTGCATTGGATAACCATGAAATAAATTCCTTGCTTTCATTTTCCAATTTCTCATGGGATTTTGTGACTAGAGAATTTCCCAAAATAAACTTATTTACGAAGGCAAAAATAAATGAATATTAATCTATTTACTTCACCCCCAAAAATAATTCTATTGATGTTCAATTAAAACCTTTAGGGAAAGTGCTACTTTGATGTTGTTGGCATAACAAAATTTTTTATTTGGAAAAAATATTTAAATTTGAAGTTGAAAGAGAAATAATTGAAGTCCAAAATATAAAAGGATCACTTTTCCATAACCTATTTGTCCTTGAACACTTGCATAATAAAACACTGTTAATTTCACATTTCTATACGGTTAGAGAACTGACTTTTCAAAATAATATTGATGAACATTAGATTTGAAATGTTTCATACAATTTTCACAACTAGGGGTTTGATATTTTCCTAATATTATAATAAAAGTTCTGAAATAATTAAAAAATAAATGAATCCACTTGTCAAACAGTTCATAGAATTTTAGCTGTATGTGTTGAGAAAGCTAAAAAATAAAACAAATTTCAAAAGTTATATCATACCAATCCATATGAATTTGGAAGGAAAGATGTTATCTTCAAATTTTCTAAATGGAACTATTATAAAACTATTCTCAAAATCTAGTGATTTTGACTTTTCCTAAGTCATGAAAGGTAGAGTATATAGTCAGAGATCAAATGTTATTAATCACAACAATGTAATCCTCCATAAAAAATGAGAAGTTCATTACTAAACCTTAAAATAGTCACATTGAGTAACATAACTTACAAGGTAGTTCACCCTTGCATGCCCACAATATTTCTCCTACCTCTCAAGTGCCTAACATGCTTGCCAATACACTCGTGAGGGAGTCTAAGTCTTCTTTCATAGATTTTATGTAATAATTTAATAGTTTAACAAACCAAATTCAGAAATACTTTGCTTTCACTACTACAATTTAATCTCCACATATATGGATGTAATACCAAGTGCACATAACAAAAAATTGTTATCCCAATAGAAAGCTAGATATAAGGGCACATATGGGAGACTAAAAAAATCAATTAAATTATTTTGTAGTAAATTCAAGGGACCCAATGTCTCCATCTATGTTATTTCAAACAATAAGACAATTTAAACACACACACACACACACACACACACACACACACACACACACACACACACACACACACACACACACACACACACACACACACACACACACACACACACACACACACACACACACACACACACACACCATTATTGAAGAAGGTAAAACATGAACCATATAATTTCTCACAATCATAAGAAACTTGGAAATTAAAGGAAAAGTCTCCTTTATTACCACTTTGAATAGAAAGGATTAGTCGAAAATATATTGAGCATCGACTCTTCATCCAACACTAGATTTTAATTGCTACATATAAGTTTCACCTTGGCCACATGCACATCAATAATATGAGCTCAATAACAAATTAAAAATATATTTGTGCATTATGCATTCCACTTGTCTTTGCATCAAAGCCAAATGTGAAAGCATGAATGGCCACATTATATATTTTGTAAATGCCATATGTAGATCATCTATTTTTGTTTTTGATAGAGGAAAATAGGTTTTGAAGGGTGCCTGAAACCCTTTACATATCAAAATATTTTCAATGTAACCCGAACAAAAGATACAACAACCCAAGGGTGAAACAAGTCACCAACCAAAATTACATGACCATGGTGATCTCACAAATAATAAAGTGCACTTCTACCATCGAAATAGGTTTTGAAAGGGTACCTGAAACCCCATGGTTACAAAAGAAATAAGCAATAAATTCTAAACCATGACAAACTACAAAGAAACAACAGACCAACAAGGCTAGGAGAGCCAAACAAAAAGGGACAACCTCTAGAAGAATAGGTGAGCAACATGTTTTGAAAGGTCCTGAAGCCTTATACACAACCAAGCCTCAAGATTTACATTTCGTCTCGTCTTTTGAGAACGTAAAGACATATCAAACGAAAGATTGGAGGGCTTGAATTTTTTTTATTTTACTATTGTCCATCCATCCTCCACCTTTCCAGTAGCCTTCTGCCACACAAGGTCATCAACTCCGCAACCAACCCCCAACACCCTCGCAATAGGACAAGAAACAACACCACCACACAATTTCTGGAGCACAACAATAGAAGGGACAACAACACCATCTTGAGACAGAGCCATAAGAGGGGCAACAATCGAATCAACAGTTACAACATCCAAAGAAGGAACTGTTGCAATATTCTTGGTTATTGTCATAGGGACATCAATTGAAGCATTAGAGACAACAACATGATCCTCCACCAAAGAATACTAAGAATAGCCTACCAACCCATCCCCAAAAGTGGAATTTTTTTAAGCTGTGTAGTGATCATTTGAAACCCCCAACCACCAAGAAGGTGATTTCTTCGATCTGACCTTTTCAGAGGGGCATCATGCAACAAGATGGCCGGTCTTATGACATTTCTTGCATCTGAAGGGAATACCCTCATAATCAAGAAGCTGAATCCAAGAGCCATTTGGAGAGGCCAACTTAATCATTTTAGGTAGCCCCTTGGAGACATCAATCTCCATAAGAATGTGAACATACATCATCCGATACACATTGGAAGACGCGATATCAACCAACAAGAAGTCCTTGAGGGCCTCCCCCGCAGCCTCCAAGACTGAATCCAGCTATAAGTGAAGGGGAAGATTCAAAAACCTTACCCAAAGAGGTATCTTATAAAAGGATTCAATCGACGGGTCAAAATCCTTATACCAAGGTTTAGCCATCAAGGGGAACCTTTCCTCCCAAGAGAAACCACAACGCAGGATGACATTTCTATCTTCAGCAGTAGCAAATTTCACAATAAAAGAACCCCTTGCCACATGGTAAATCTGAACTAAATATGAGATGATAAGCTCCCAATATTTGGATATCCAAGCATGTAGATCCGACAGAGAGGGCCAAAATCCCCTAAAACCAAAAATAGCAGCAGTAGAGGATAAGTCCTCCACATATGTGGAAATCTCATTAACTCTTTTAGACTCTATTTCAGACTATTTCATCATCTATTTTTGTTAATTTGTTAGAAAAAGACTATTAGTAAAAATAGTTTCATTCAATCATAAAATGAAACTAACATATTGAAAAATAAACTAATACAATGAAATGATTGAAACTATAGGTTAGAAGTTTCTCAAGCCATTTTTAAGAAGATAATAATTGAGAAACATTCAAATGAAAACTTTAGTCTGTTGCTTTTAAACGACAGGGACTAATAAAATAAGAATTACACTAGCTTGTCACTTTTTATTCAAAATTTAATAATGATTTTTGCACCAACAAATAATTGATTCATTAAGAATTATCTACTAAAACAAACACTTATCCATTGCAAACACAAATAAAAAGATATTTTAGAATCTGTTGAAAATGCAACTATATTGTTGATAACAGATCTTACGTTACCACCAATGTCTTCCATCTGAAGTATCCTCCTCTATATACCAAACTATTAAAACTCTAAGCAGCTAATGTATACAAATTTATTTTATTTTATTTTTTCTTTTGAAGTCAACAACAACCTAGCATTTTTTAATATGTCGTATCTCAACAAATTAATAAAATTAATTAATTAATTAATTATTATATAGATTATATATATATATATATAATAACTTAATTTACACCTTATTCTATTTTCTTTTTCCAATTAATTTGCACCTTATTTTACTAATAATAAGAGTACTTTTCCAATTAAAAAATATTGATTAAAATACATTAAAAAATAGATAAAGATAAAATAGAATTATATAATTTTTTAAATTAATAATAACTTATTTTTCATATTTCTTTGAAGCTTATTTTGTTTTCTACTTTTAATTCTTTGATTTGGATCATGCATCTCTTATATTTATTTATTTTTGAATATAATTTAGAGTGAAGATAAGTGGACTTAATAATTTTGATGAATTTTGGTTAATATATTTTCAAAAAGTATAACTCCGAGTGCAGTTGAAAGGCTTTGCTTGCAAAGGTGATGATAATTTTTTTAATATTTGTTTTTGGGGGGTGAAATTGAAAAAGAAAAAAAACAAGAATTGTAAGGAAGTTGAGTTGAGTTAGTTTGCATGTTTTAAATGAAGGCCGATGTTGGGAAGAGTCTCGAGAAAGATCATTGTTTAAGAAAGCCCATGAATTAATTGTTCTTTGTGGGATTCCTCTCGGTTTTATGGTAGGAGATGAGAAGAAAATCCCACACTTGTTCAAAGCTGGAAGCGATGATCAGGACAACTTCTTCTCAGCTCATGTTGATACTTGTTCTCTATCAGATAAGTTCATGATCTATAGTCCCCATACAAGAGACTTTCATGGTGCAACTCATGTTTGATGATGGACACACATTTATTAATAACTCTATTTCAATGTTTCTACTGATAAATTTTATACATTGCTAATAATGTTTTGTTAAGGTTGAGCATATTGTTATTCAAAGGGCTTTCCATATCTTGTATATCACACTCATATACAATTAGATTAACAACCTTTTATCTTATAACATTCGAAAAAATATGGGTTCAAGTGAACTGTGATTTTAAAAGTAACAATGTCCACTTGCCATCTATTTGTAAAAATCACTATAGTTGATGGGGCATTTAAATTAAATATTTAATTTACAACCCAAAATCTTTGTAATGAAAGTTTTTACTAAATTCATATGTTCTGTCGAAGTGCAACAATTAGTTAGAGAATTAAAAAAAATCACTCTTAAAAGTGTATTTATCATTCAACTAAGATAGTAAGAGACTTTATAGCTTGTTAATTAGTGGTCAAGACTTTTATGTACCCTCAAATCATTATATTATATACGCACTCCAATTTTGTGGATTTAGGTTATGTGCACCTTCAAGTAGATACAAAAATTTGTTAGTAACATTAACTTTTGGTGCAATGATAAGAAAATAACTATCATTCTATCTCAAACTTATAATTATCGATTAGAAAATAACATATAGATACTAGTCCATAGATATATTTAATAAAAAATTGGAAATAAATGTTGTAAACAATTAGTTTGGAGGATAGGTCATTCGTTGGGAATGTCAAGCAAGGTCCGCCCCCCTACTATTAATATAACTAGATAGAAATACACATACTCACCATAATAAATGAGCTATGTAAGATCTCTACCTCTCATGTGACTTAATATAGACCTAATTTGATACATGTATTTATTTTATAAAAGGTTAAATAGCCCCATGGTTATAGTTGAGGTATTTGAGTGGAAATATTCTTGTGTCTCATTAGTAAAAATAAAGAGAATTACATTTTTTCCTCTTTGAGATACCTTGATAAGGTTGCATTGAAAGAACTTTCAAATTAGAAAAATGGTTTCTAATAGGGGACATTGGTAATCTTCTAACTAGTTATCAAATCTTGATTTCTTATCAATATTTGATACAATAAAGATGTGGTGGATTTGTAAACTATTGACTATGAATTATAATTTTATGATGAATCATTACATAAATTAAAATTATGTGAATGTTTTTGATTAAGACCAAAATAGATTTTTTACAGGGGACCCGAAACCCCAAAAGTTTTATAGAAACTCAAAAAGCTATTAGTCCTTAAATGAAATAGTGTTTTGACCAACATACATTTTCAGTAAAACTGGGATAAAGCCAACACCAAAACTAGCTGTAGACACTTGAAATTATCCTAAACACTATATTAATTGATTTAATATCTCTCTTGACACTATAATTATTTATTTATTTATTAATTATACTTTATCATGTTCTTCTACTTATTTAATTAAATAGGTTCACATCCCTAATATATTTAAATTTAATTTGAATACTCCCCCTAATGTGTTAAATTTATTTAATACATAGTGCTCCATAAATCCCCTTTTAAACAAATTCCAATTTATTTGATTCCCTTAACTTTATTATATTCTATAATCCCATGATTAAGTTAAATCCCATTTAATTTAATCCTAATCCCACCTAAAACCTAGTCTACACACATCACTCTCATCCTTCTAAGCCTACCCATTAGTTAATCCCACTTAATTAATCCTAAACACCTTTCTAAGCACCTTTTAGTCCTTAAGTGTTTGCTCACACATGTGTGAGCAACTCAAGATCCAACAAAGCTTCCATTTTATTATTTTATTCAAAGCCTCTTACAACTCTTACACACTTGTCCCCTTTTCCTTTTTCCAAGGTTTCTCACACATGTGTGAGCAAACCTTGAGGCATCCCTTTCACCAAAAAGGCTTATGTTGACCTTTGTATGGCTTGTCCCCTTAGCCCATGTGTCTCCCTTGTGACACCTAGGTGGATGCCACATAGATACCACATCCCTAAGGCCTCTCTCAAACCTATAAATAGAGCCCTTGTCTCAAGCATTTGCAATCTCCTCCATATGCATTGTTATCATGCTAGTTTAGGCTTAGAGCTTTCTAGTGATTTCAGAGATTTTCATACTTTCTTACTAGCCCTATGGTAGAAATTAGATTTCTTGCATTTGTGATTGCATATTCATGATAGAATTGCACTCTTAGTTTTATTTCTTGTATCCATTTCCATTATCCATTATCCATTGAGTGCTCTCAAGAATGGTTGCTTCCATAGCCATCTCTTGAAGCATTCTTCATCATTTAGCTTAGTTGCATATCATTTATCAAATCATGGGATTCAATATTTGTGTTTGAGGAGAACACATCCACATCCCTTCAACTAGAGCACACCAACAAGGCCTCTTGTGGGTGCTCTTGTTGAGTTGCTCCAACGTTGCGTGGGGAGTTTTCTTTCAGTTGTATTAGTGTAGTAAAATGCAAGGATAGTTAGTAGTTCTTTGTTTGATTTAAATCTTGATAAATGCACATGCTACTAATGTTTTCTTGTTTACACATGCTCCCGATAGATTAGGTTTTCAAGTATACACCAAAAACTATAGAGAAAAAACTAAAAAATGAGCTATAACAGATGAGACATAAAAAAAAGTCAACAATAAAGTGGAGCAAGCTATGCCAAAGCTTCCACCTTGTCTTTCAGCTCTTGCTGAACACCTTTAATATTTTTAGTGACCTGTTTTATGTCTTTCCAATTGATCTAGGTCTCCTTCTTCTATTTCTTCTTAGTGTTGGAGTGAGTATGTTCACCAAGTCCAACCTCCACCTCGTCCTTATTAGCTTCCTCCAAATCCAACACCAACTTTACTTCCTTGCATTACTCCATGATATTTATCACCCTGTTCAGATAATCAACAAGGAAGAGTCCAATATTTCCTTTCATTTTATCAGCACGTCCTTGGTGACATTTTCCATTTTATCTATCTTCTTCTTTAAATCATCTACATCCTCCTTGTTCCCCTACTACTCAATGACACTCCTTCCCACTTTTGACAATATTATTCTCCATCTCATCAATTCTCCCCTCTAAAGCTCTAAACTTTAGGTTCAACAACTTGATGGAGGGAAATGTCCATTTATCCAACCTAAGAGAATATACAAAGACAACTTAAGCAGTTTCCAAAACCCCATGGGGAGGATCAATAACCATGTCTCTAATGTCATCTTTAGTAAGTTTAACATTGAGCTCATCCTCATCAACAACCTACAACATATAGATTCTCACCTTCCTCATTTCTTTCTCTTCCCAAAAAGTTTTGTCACTTTTTTCAAGCTGGCATTTAGTACCCATCCTTTCAACATCAGTAAGGGAGATATACACATCATAGTCTATTGACTCATCATAGTCTACCATCCCGATGGCTTCTCTAGGCCCTTCCTCTTTTACATTGTTCTCCTAAGATTCCTTATCATTTTTCTTCGTAATATTAGGGGTACTCGTCTCGTACTGGTTGATTTGGGTTTCTTTATCTTTATCAACTGAGGAATTTTTTTTCTACACGAACATTCTTTCAACTGATTCAATTTTTTTTCTTCATCTAAAATTTTTGTCTCCTTCTCTACTTTTCCTTGACCCACTTTCTCCTCTTTCTCATCTTCATAGTCACTATTTTCCTTAGTATTAGAAACCAGTTCCACTTTATTGATCTTTATTTTCTTCTTTTTGCTATACCTAGAGGTTTCAAGCCCTAATTCCCCTAAACTTCTTTTCTACTTCCCCATTTTTCTCCCAAGCTTGACTTTTTACCACTATGCTCTTCAATTTTCTTTGGAAGTGGGTTAGAAATAAACTTTTTCACATGAATACGAATCATCCTCATCAAACCCTCATGCATTATAGGTTTGTTAGGGTTTGACCTCAATGCATTGATATTGTGAGATAATGGTAAATAGGGAAATAAACCTTTTTCATATATCTAAAGTGGTTTAATAACACAGAATGGTTGGTATGGACCCTATCATATCTCCCATATAAGGAAATATACTCCATCACCACAGTTAGAACATGACATCATAACAACTTAAATGAAGAAGTAAAAAAAACACCACCCTCTAATTTTGTAAGGTAACCATTAGTATCTTTTAGGAATTTCTTGACAACCAATTTACAGTACTTGAGATCTTGAAAGAAAATCTTACCTTTGGCACTAAGACAAGTAATTTCAACCATTACAACAATGTCGAGCTTTAATTTCCTCCCTCCCCGATTGACCTCACCATTGTTCCAACACTTCAAGAAACTGTTTGTCACATCTAGTTTTTCCATTTTCATCATTTCCATGTAAGGTGTAAGCCCTCCTTCCAATTTTTCTCATGCTTCTTTTTTCTTCCTCTATTTCTCATAGTTGTTAGGTTCCCTTTTCCTCATTTTAGCACCCATTCTAACAATTTACAAAGCCAAAGTCTCTAAGAAATTTACTAAACAAGAAACTTGAAATGAAGCTTTATCAAGAAGAAAGAATGCTAAAAAAAATCCATAAAATGTTTGACTTAATAATTATTGCTTAACTCCAAATCAAATAAATTCCCAATTATTATGATTCATTTCCCAAAAATCTTCTTTCTTGAATTGAATTAAATAAAATAACTTCACTTTACCTAGATGTATTTTCATAGATGATAAGCACTTTATTTTCATAATTAACATGGTCATCATGACTCCAAATGAGGTGACACCCTTTCACACTACTACGTTAGCAAACGAGTTAGCTACCTTATTTTCTTCCCTATACAAGTGAGAAATATACACTTTCTCCAAATTTATTAGAAGGCTTTTAGCTTCCTTTATTATATTTTTAATCATACATGAAGGAATCAATCATTTATAAAGGTAATTAGGAATATTTAGGGAATCCCCTTCTATCCATATTCCCTTAGTTTTTATATTACTCACCATCTTGATCTCATGGAGAAGACCCATCGCTTCTGCGACATGATTGGTTTGGGTACCTAGTGGAATAGCCATTTCTTTGATCATATTACCCTTCTCATCCCTAACAATAGCTCCACACTCTGTAGGGTCTAGATTTCCCTTAGCAACATTGTCAAAGTTCATTCTGATCCAGCTTGAAAGAGGACAATCCCATCTTGCAATTTGCCTTTTTGATTTTACTTTCTCTTTTTGATCCTTCTTTCAATTAAGGTTACCTCTCGAGTCAAAATATACATTCTCCTTATACATTGTGTTTAAATTATCAAGCACACTATGCTTAATATTATTAGCCAAAAGATGGAAGGGTTGGGCTTTATCTCTGAAGACCCTGTCATTCCTTTCCTTCTAGAGGAATCATATGATGCGAGGGAACATAACATCTAGAGGTTTTTCTCAACGTTCCCTTTACAATCCTTCTAAATCCTCCAAAGGTACACTAAATTCTCTAGCATTGGGTAAATTCAAGAAGTTGAGTACCAAAACTATGGAAGTTCTTGAGGAAAAAACTTTGTTTCTTAAAATGGTTACCCATTTATTAAAAGCGGGTACCTACTTTAGGCTCGGATGCCTGATCCTAAATTAAAGAAATGGGTACCCATGTTTTTCAAAATGAGTGTACTTGTTATTTTCAAAATAGGTACCCATTTAATAATGGGTATCCATTTCTAAAAAATTCAAAAAATAAAATTTTTGCCACCTAAAATATCATTTTCCCCCTCTTTTAGAAATGGTTACCATTTTGAAACATCTACTTGTTTCTTAAAATTTGAATTTCACAAGCAATGGGTTTCATTGAGTTTTGGCTTGGGATAGGATTGGTCCTACCAAGCCTATGCTTATGCCAACAAGAATTTGGCTAAGGCACATCAACATGAAATTTCTACCTTGCTGTAATTTTTGGAGGACTTTCCGAATGAATTTTGTGACCTATTGGTACCTAAACTTCAAAAAGTATGGTTAGCCAAAATTTTAATTTTAAACTTTTTGAAAAATGAATTATATGTCATCAATCTACATAAAATATACTTCAATAAAAAAAAGAAATTTGAAAAAAAGTGAAGTTTTGATCAAATTATGGTGGTTGTACACTCGAGATTTTCAAAATATACTTTATGGTCAAATAAAAATTTATAAAAAAACAAATATTCAATTAATAAATACAGAAAAAATATTCAATAAAATCATAAAATTATCTATATTTCTAAATATAAATATATATTATTCTTCTATTTATTATTTATAAATTTTTAAAATTATATACTATTATAAAGATTTACTAAAGGATTAATACATCACACTTATTAGAAAACTAAATTAAAATCCATGCAATGATATTCCATGGTCAAAATAAATAATGAGTTCTTACTTATTTATCATATAAAATGAAGATTTTTTTATTCTTAGCTATGTGGTGTAGATGTAAAGGAGAATAGTAAAAGTATTAATGATTTACAAGTGGATAAGTTAAGTATTTCTTAAGAAAATGATTAAAGATATAATAATAAAATAATAATGTTTAGTGGGATGTTGACGCAAGGCCAAGGTAACTCAAGGAGAAAAAACTTCAAGCTACGAGCTTTCTTAAGAGTCTCTCACACACAAAAGCTTTAATCAAACATAAGAAGGAAAAAGAGGCTATATGCAATAATTCAGTAGGTGTAATTATCTAACTTCACATATAAAAACACCAACATGTTCAACTGTGAAGCCTTCCAGATTGCGGCCTTATACAAAATAAGAATTAAAGAACACAATATTGGTGTGACCTTGTTAAATGATATAATCACCTTGCTAGGAGTGGCCTTGTTAGAGGACTTAAGTCCATTCCATTAGAATGTCAACTCGATTAAAGGATTTATAAAATTATTATTAAAATTAATAAATGAATAATAACATTTCAATAACAAAATGAATAATAGCTATATTATTTAATTAATCATATAATAAATAATAAATTACATGATAGAATTAGATAAATATATTAATAGTTCAAATATAAGAAGATACAAGTTTAAGAGAAAAACATAATATGCTCAAATCCTAATAGAAATGAGGGGGGAGACAGGAAGATACACCAAGTTTAAGAGAAAAAGATATTAGGAGAAAATTTATGATAGATTATTTTCTTTCATCATTGAACCTTTTTTTGATAGAGAGGACACAAGGCAAGGGGAATATAAAATATATTATAATTAGGAGGAATCAAGCATGTAGTTATACTAGGTGCACATCTTCTAGAGTATTTAAGAATACTACAAATAGATATACAAGGAGCATAATTTTGGAATGAGGAGACATACACAAAAGGAAGAGATAATATGACCCATTTGGTGGACAACATTGGGGTAGGTAATTTCTATAGATGATAAAGTGTATCTTTCACCTTCCCACACAAATCTCTTGGAAACTATTATAAAAACTTAATAGAGTTCTTTCACATACAATGACTTAGCCTATTTATTTTAGATTGCCAACTACGATTTCTTTTCACATAAAGGTTATAATCTGACAAAATTAGTTTACATCTATAAGATTAGACCAATACACTCAACATTTAGCATTGTAAATATTGAAGAAAAGTAGTAAAGAGACAAGCTAAAATAGGAGTTTTGGCAAACATTGATGGATAATGCTAAAAAATATTGGTGAATAAAAGTGTTTATACATTTAAAATGATAAACTACTAATAATCACATATATTCATTTTTTTATTATTGCATAAATAAAATGATATATAATGACTAATAATTTTTTGAATTAATAATTACAAAAATAATAATTTAAAAAATAATTAATTATACAAAATATTATATTATTAATCATATCATTATGATTAAAAAACTTATATAATAGCTTAGAAAAATAATTTTATGAATTTGTTATCATATATGCATAGATATGCATATAAAGAGAAGAAAAATGAATAATAAAGTTTTGATTTCAAATGCAAAATAAAATAAAATCACACAATTAATTTTAAAAGCTATATAAAACAAAAATAAAGAATAATAGATTCAACCCCTACTCAACAATCAAACAGAGTAAATGACATAGACGTAATGATGGAAAATTTGGATACTTGGATGAATCTAACCTCCACATCATTTATTTTTCACTAGATTAACCTTGGTAACTTATGCTAACTTATTTTTCTCCTTTCCTCTTATAGCCGTTGATTCCACGGAACTCAACATTTTCTTTATTGCTCTGCACTTTTCCCTTAGCCTAATTGGTTTTATTAAATTCTCCTCTTTTAATTATTATGCCAATCTCATAGTCATGTAATACTTGTGGTATCTCTTAAACGGACAATGATATTATATCTCCCAAAAATTGAATATCTCATCCTTTTTCTATCAAGTATTTCACTACTTTAACGATAGAATTTTAGGAATTTTTAGACATTTAAACTCAATATACAATTGCCAAGCCAATGTAGAGCACAAGGGGAATGTCTGCCACCAACAAAAGTGCACCACATGAAACAAACATCAACATGGTAGCATAAGGGATGATCCTTGTGGAAGAGAGATAAACACAATTTTTCCCCTAAATTAAAATAATATAAAATGAAAACCTATTACCACTTCAAATCTTCTCTAGCTAGAAATATAGAATAGTTGCATAGCTTTTGATCAATAAAAAGCTATCGATTATGTCAACTCAAAGATTAAGAGTACAAAATGAAATTTATGGTCTAACCAAGTTTCTTCTTGCTGAAACAAGAAATAAATTAGAAATAAATTGGTGTTATTGATTGCTTTGACTCATAGATTCGGTTCAAAATGTAAGGGCATTAACAAAATAAAATCAATGAAAATCAATGAAATTCATGCCTCTTCAAATAAGAAATAGTGAATGTCTCCACTGCAAAAATGAGAAACTTGAACTGTGTTCTTTATTTTATTTGGGGGAGTCTCTGAAAAGTTAATAAAAAATACAAATGAAAAGTGCAGAACAACAAGACACATAAACACAAGTATTTATTGTGGTTCACCACAAATCGTGGCTATGTTGACATTGAGAGTAGAGGAATATTATTGATTGAAAAGAGAAAGTTTACAAATGGATACAATCAACTTTTATAGATCACAAGTGATCAACTGAAGAGACATAATAATTGGAGGGAAAACCCCAAGAGACCATTGGTCTTCACATACTCAACAATCTCCCACCTGAAAACAATATATGCTTCAACTGATCACTCATTCCCATGCTCTACATACTGACCCACTTCTTTTCCACAAGGGCAAGAGAAGTCCTGGTAGATCCAAACTTCTTCTTGGAAACAACCTTCCTCAACATGCAACCTTTAATTTCCCTTCTTCTACCACACAACGAACATGGTGAGCATGCTTGTCAATATGTTTGGAACATTGCTAAGAGGAATGATTGTTAGCCATAAAAAATGCACTTTCACTATTAGAAAATAAAACATAATCATCTTGTTGCCAATATAGATTGCTGGACAAGCATTGCAACCAAATCATCTCTTTAGCACCTTCATAAACAACCAAGTATTCAGCTTCAGTAGAAGAAAGAGCAACACAATGTTGCAGCCTTGAGGCCCATCTAATGGCAGCCCCAACAAATAGGAAAACATAACTAGTAGTAGACCTACATTTGTCTCAATTTCCAACTAGATCAAAATTAGTGAATCCTTGCAACCGAATATGATTTCTACCAAAACATGATGTATAATCAGAAGTGCCGTTGAGACATCGTAATATCCACTTAATTGCTTTCCAATGAGGCTTTTCAAGATTTCTCATTAATCTACTTACTAGTCCACCACATGAGCAATATCAAGGCGTGTAGAAACCATAAAATACATTATGCTACCAATTGCTGATTTATAAGGAATTTTATTCATAAATTCCTTCTCTTCTTGCGTTTTGGGGCACAACTCAAAATTTAGATGAAAGTGAGGAGCAAGAGGAATATGAACAATTTTTGCTTCAACCATACCAAAAAAAATCTACAACTTTGTCAATGTATGATTTTTGTGACAAAGTAAGCACCTTCTTTTGTCCATCTCTAGTGATAGTCATTCCAAGAATCTTTTTGGCAACCCCAAAATATTTCATGAAAAATTAAGAAGCTAATTCTTTCTTTAACTTGCTAACTATTTGAGGAGAAGTTCCAACAAATAACATGTCATCAACATTGATTAGAAGAATAACAAACTCACCACTGGGAAGCCTTTTATTGTAGACACATGGATCTGACTCACACCAGGTGAAGTTGTGTTCAACCATGTACCGATCAAATCTAATGTACCACTTCCTTGGAATTTTCTTAAACCCATACAAACTTCACTTCAGATGACAATAGAGATGTTCTTTTCCTCTTTGAACAAAGCCTTGAAGATGTTCCATGTACAATTCTTCATTGATGTCACCATGTAGAAAAGTCATCTTCACATCGAGTTGTTCTAATTAAAGATCCCGAATGGCTACCAAACCTAAGACTTCTTGGATTGTAGTCATTCACACAATTAGTGAGAAGATCTTTGCACAATCTAGTCCCTTTTGCTGACCATACCCTTTGACAACCAACTGAGCACGATACCTTTTCCTGCCTCCATCTCCCCCTTTCAATTTATATCCCCAACAGTTTTAAGAGCTTTATAGTTGGGTGGAAGTGGCACTCAATCCCAAGTTTTATTAGTTTTAAGAGAAGTCATCTCTTCCTCCATGGAAATCATCCATTGATTTTTATCAGTGCTTTTGCAAGCATCTTTGAAATCAATCGGTTCCACTTGATAATAGATTAAAATCTTGAGATCTGCCTCCTCAAATTAAAGTAATTCATAGTTTGAGTATTTTTCTAGGCATTCTTCTCCTTCTTGTAGACCTCCTTAACTCCTTAAGATGTTTCTTATTCTCAGAATTGCATCTAATCAATTCATAGTCACTCCCTTGTGAAGATGTGCGAATTGTCTGGGAGACATCCAAGTCTCATTCCCTATGGCTATGATGCATTTGAGCATTCAAAAAATCACACACATGAGTTCTTAAATATTCTTGTGACTAATGTATAGCAAGGCACATGCTAGGAGGGATGAAATTATTCTCATCATGGACTATTGTAGATGAAACACCTATATCTACAGGTTTCCTAGAACCAATAGGGCAATCCAATCCAACTTTTGTCATTTTCTCCATAGAGCACCAAGGCACAGAATAGAGTCACATTGAGTAGTGAAGTCCCCGAATTGACTGGTCTAAATTTTTTGCTATCTATCATTGACCTGCGAAAGATGATTGTCACTAGTTGTAATGTCCATGCAAGGTCCATTGTGGATATTGTTGTGATCAAGCATAGATAAAGGGAATCACCTAGAAGGTAGTAGGCATTGAAAAATTCCAGTGCCATGTTTAGGAGAGTTTGGTCAAAAATTTGTGATGCATATGCTTCACTTTGGTGAGAGAGGTGCATAGGAGGTTTGCTAAGGTTATTTGGCAAAGAATCTATATTAAACATAGGAACTATGTTTTGGTGCACTTCATCTCTCATAGGATTGGTTTGTGAAGGAAGATGTAAGGTATCTACAAACAATTCTTCATGCTACCAATCATCATGGTTATAGTTTATGCTAGTTGAAACATAGGATGAAGATAGAGTAGGATATGGGGCTAAGACAAAGGTAGGAGTATTCAGAATAGGCTAGGACTATGGGTTTGGTGAAGAAATTTTCTTGTTAAATAGAGACAAAGGAATAAATTTTTTGTTTGGTACATCCTATGATGTCTATTGAAGAGACAAAAACTTTATCTCATTCAAGGCCACATCTCTATTGTGCATAGTTTTCTTTGCAACAGGACCACATAATCAAAATCCAAATTGATCTTCACCATAGCCAATGAAGATACACTATTGTGATTTTGAATCCAACTTGCTCCTTTTATCTTTAAGAACACAAACAAATTCTTGACACCCAAAAACTTGAAGATTGTGAGTAGGAAATCCTTCTTCCAAGCCATTCTTCTTCTGGAATTCCAAAGTCCAAAAAAGATGAAGGACATTGATTAATTAAATACACAATTGTATTAGAAGCCTCTATCCAAAATTCTTTGCCTAAACCAACATTAGAAAGCATGCACCAGATTTCTCAAGAATGGTTCGATTTAGCCTTTCTGTTGCCCCATTTTCTTGAGGGGTGAATGACACAACTTTCACCCATCGGATACCATGATCTGCACAAAAGTCATCAAACTCAAGTGAACAAAATTGACCTCCATTATCCATTTTTAAACATTTAATTTTGTGCCCACTTTGATTTTTAACGAGGGTTTAAAAACTTTAAATTTTGAGAAAACTTAATATTTCCCGGAGATCATGTAAACCCAAAACTTTCTAGTAAAATTGTCAAGAAAGGAAACAAAGTAATTCACACCTCCATAAGAGGTTACCTCTGTGGGATCAAAGACATCCAAGTGTACTAACTGCAATGGTGTTGTCTTCTTGTCATGACTATTCTTCAAAAAGATGACACATTTTTGTTTCCTATGAAGACAATGCTCACAAAATTCCAAATCTGTTGATTGGAGACATAGAAGTTGATCTCGATTAAGCATAACCTCTAACATCTTGTTCATGTGGTCTAATCTTTGATGCCAAAGTGCGTTATCTCTGTCCATAATAGACATAGAAGCTCCCACCTCATCATTAGTTTCTACAACATATAGGTTGCCAACTTTATGGAAATAACCACGAACCCTTGGTAATTTTCCATTTGTCTATGAGAAGTGTAAGAAATCCTTGGGTATATATTCACTTATGGAAATTAGATTCCATTTTAAATTTGGGAACATGCCTAACATCCTTAAGAAATAACTTAGCACCTCCTTATAATGATAATAAAATCACCCTTTCCAACAATTTTAGAAGCATTATTATCACCCAAATATACATTCCCTAACTTACCTTGTTTGTATTTTGTGAAGGCTTTGTTGCAAGAAGATGCATGAAATGGATCCCCAAAATCAATTACTCATGAATTTGAAGTTGTGGTCACTTGCTACAAGAACCAAAATACCATCATCCTTATCATGAATGTTGTTTTCTCTGCTGTCCAAAACCTTTTCTTGATCCCTTTTATATTTTCTACAGTCCTTAACGTGACCAACTTTTCCACAAAACCAACAACCATTTTTTCTACCCCGAGACTACGATCTTCTAGTTGATTGTGACCTACCATTGTTATTATTTCTACCTCTATGATGAGTTTTTACTTTACTTTTTGTGCTAACCATTATTAGAGCATCGCCAAATGAAGACTCTTTGTTATTTCTCCTCATATCTTCACTAAGAAAAGTAGTAACTACCTCGTTATAGACCAACTTGTTTTTATTGGTAATGGAAGTGCTGATTGATGTTACTATACCATCCTAGCTATCCAATAAGGAGCAAAATAAGATGACATCCTTATCTTCTTCATCTTGAGGCATACCAATGGAGTTTTCCTAACATAAAAGAATATTTAACTCATTTATGTGATTCAACATCATTGTTCTCTCCTTCATCTTCAACTTGTAAAGCTTCTTCATGATAAATTTTTAATTTGCAGCAGATGCCATTTTGTACATGCTTTGAGGCTTGTCCCATATCACCTTTGTTGTTGTTTCATTTTTCACATTGAAGAAGACATCTTGAGATAGCAAGAGAAAAATCACCGCCATTGCTTTTTCATTAGTTGTATTCCAAATTTCATTTGTCATGGAGGTTGGCTTTTTTGTTTTACCTTTGATTGCTATTGCAAGATCATGCTTAATTAATAATGAATGCATCTGTACCTTCCATAGACTGAAATTCTTCCTCGAGAATTTTTGCTCTCTTGATTCCTCCATGACTCTGGAATTTGGTCACCAAAATCAATTGCAGGCTCTGATACCAATTGAAAAGTTAATACAAAATACAAATAAAAAGTGTAGAACAACAAGCCACATAAACAAAAGTATTTATCGCATGATTCACCACAAATCCTGGCTACATCCACACTGAGAGCAAAGAAATATTATTGATTGAAAAGAGAGAGTTTACAAATAGATACAATCAACATTAATAGATTGAAAGTGATTAATTGAAGAGACATAATAATTGGAGGGAAAATCCCCAAGAGACTGTTGGTCTTCACATACTCAACAATCTTCACAGGGATGTCTCCCATGGAAGCTAGAGGAGCATTTCCTTGGCCTTGACTTCTTTTTGGCCGTTTATGTGCCCGCTATGAATATACTTATAAATTCTTTAAAACACATAGCCATATTTAAAACAATACATAGAAACATAAACATTTAAAATTAGAAGAAAGACATATATATGCTAAATACATTTTTAAAGGTTATGCAAGTAAGATGTTTATAGAATGCCACATAACCATTTTTTGGCTTACAAGTAATTCACTAAAAAATTACATTTGTTTCGTCACGTAAAAGACTGGTCCATATGTAATTAATAGAATAAAAACTGCAGTCACATTTGGATCATCATTATTATTAGAATATTGTATTGTTCTTATTGGATACAACACGCATGGTTTACATATGGCTAAAATTAATTTGTTGGAAAATAAAAATAAAAAATGTCTTCCTAAGCTTATAATTGTCAGTTTATATTTTCTTGTAATATTTCCTTCAATAAAAATAAAAAGACTAGGAAAAAGGCCACTAACCAATGAGCAAGAAGAAATTTAATTTTTTAATATCGCTTTATATACAATGTTTGCCTCAGATCATAGCTTTGAAGGATGTTGTACAATTTCCTAAAAGAGAACTAATGCTAGAAATGCAATCAAAAAATTTAGTCTTCTCTCTTAACGAATTGTACTAACAAGAGTCGTGTTACACACGAGTCCTGCCTTATACAAATATAATTTACAAATGTTGAATGCATTGTGAGTTTAGCTTAATGCCAAACTAGTAGTCACAAATTTAACTATTTATTACTGACTAATTGTAAAACAAACATGATTTAAATTTAGAGTCATTATTTGATTGGAAACATTTGTTATATGATGGATAAATTTTGTTTCTTTTGAGTACAAACAAATCAAGAATTTTGGAAAATCAATTGGCTACACATTGAGACATGCATTGTCCATAGATTATGACCAACATTATACATAGTTTAACATGATGTATGGTATTTAATTTTAATTAGCTTCACTTATTTCTAATCTAAAATAATATTAAAATTAATTTAATTTAATTCATAATTAAAATATAGATTATTGTACTTTAATAGAAATAATAGCTTGATAGTCATATCATGATTTCACTAGGACAAGTAACCTCCTCCTCAATGCTATACCTTCGTGAGCATCACATATAGATGCAATGAGAATGTCTATGAAAACATCAAAATAATGCTTGATAAGATTATTATTACATTTAATAAATAAATAAAAATTGATTACATCTAACTTAATCCTAACTCTTAATTTTTATTTTAAAATTTATCTTATTATATAAATTATTTAAGTAAACTTCAAAAAATAATTATTCTATTATAATTAAAATTTTAATGGAAAAAAATTGAAAATAAAATAAAATATATTTTTTAGCCAATAGGCTTGAAATTAAAATTTTGACGGAAAATTTTTAAGTTGGCCGGGAAAGTTGTCAGTTTGGCCAAAAAATTGAAAATCCTTCCTGTTAATTATTTATAGACAAGTTTTTATCTCCCTCCACTTTTAACTCTTGCTTTGATATTTATTAGTTGTTATCTCCACTTTTAACTATTGTTTTTCTTTTTCTATTTATTAGTTGTGATCTCCACATTAGCTCATGTTGTGATATATTCATTTAACTTTTGATTTTTAAAATTCATTTAGATTTTAGTTTTTAAATTATTTTAAATTATTTTTTTATATTAGTTTAATTTTTTCTTTAAATATTATTTTTTAGTTTCTATAATTTATTTAGTCAATAGAATATTTGTTAGACATATTATTTGTTTGTATTTCTCTAATTAATTCTTCTTAATTTAAATAAATAATATTTATTAATCTATTTAAAATATTTTAGTAAATATTATGTTATTTAAATTGAAAATTATTAACAATCTAATATGTTCACATAACATTATATTTTAAATATCCAATTTTAACTATTGTTTTTCTTTTCTTATTTATTTAAAAAATAATTACTAGTGATCTCACATTAGATTATGTTGTGTTTATTAAACTTTTAATTTTTTAAATTGATTTAGGTTTTAATTTTTAAATTACTTTAATTTTTTAAAAATATTAGCTTAGTTTTTTCTTTAAATATCATTTTTTGAGTTTCTATAATTTATTTAGTCAATAGAATATTTGTTAGAGATGTCGCTATTTTTCATATTTTTTTTTGTATTTCTCTTATTATTTTTTCGTAATAAATTTTTTGACGGGTTTTTTTTTAAATGATTATTTTTTTCATAGTTGATAAATTGAATTTAATTGAAAAATCTTGAAATTATTGAACACATTTCTTAAGCAATATTCAAATTTCCTTAATATTTCAAATTTTATAGCTATGTTTTAATGTTCAACTTTTTAATTTTTGTATTTTTATTTAAAAAACTTATATTTACATTACTTAATGTTCATTCTACATTTTTGTCTTAAATCTCATCTCCTATCGACACACTCATTGCATGTACAAAAGCACGACTGCAAGTTATAACTATTTACAAATTACTAGTGAATTGAGTGAATGCAATCAAAGAAAAAAATCTATATGTAAAATGATTATTCTTCATGGGAAGTTGCCAATGCATATAGACTAGCACTTGCACCTTTGATGGTGCAAGGGGTTACACCGATAGTCTTATGTACTTTTGAGTATTTGCTCGAGTATGTTCTTTATATAATTTGTTTGATTCAGTTGTGTTATTTTGATTTCTTGTCACACTCAAAATACAAACGCTTTGTCTGAAGAACTATCTGATATAGGAAGTCCTCCTTTTGTTTGCATATAATTGTATATGGATTGCTTTTCATTTTTGAGTATATTTCAATTTTTGAAAGAAGGTTGGATACATAGGCCATCTATTTTTTTTACTCTAGATATAGCTATAAAAATGAGTCCTTATCTTTCAATTCCACCCACTCATCTTGATTCCATGGTGGTCCATTGTAGTTTTCAAAATGTATAACAACATACATGGACATGTTTGGTGATTTGGTACCCGTTCTATAGACAATATATGTGATTTCACCAATTGCTCCATTGACGAGTCTTTCTTCTATCCAAATGTTTGTTGTAAGCATTACATATCTTTTTAATAGACACATCAACTCATTTCCCCATCCTTATGTCTATATTATCTTACCACTCTCTTGACCATTCACTTCTCATTATTTATATTTCATTTTCTCTATTATTTATCACCTTACATATCTCTATCAAATTATATCTCTTCATCTGCCTAGTCTCCAGTCTCCTCTTCCTATTTCTCTCCCTCTCGCTTCCTTCTTGTTTTCCTTTCCCTCCCTCATATGCACACTCTCTCTTACTATTTCTCCCTCCTTCTAATTATCATTTTGTAAATGATTTGGATAACCTAGCCTTCTAAAATGCACTCAATATATCATGTTAATACAACTTTCTCTTTCCAAGAGGCTTTATATCTAAATGTGATCTTTTTTTCTTTCCTCTGTAAAAAAGTACGCTCAATGTATTTTGTGTGTCTCTAAACTTGGTTTACCAGTTCTTCGTAATCATGAGAAATAATTGTAGCAAAGATCTCAGTTGTATTTAGAAGACAAGGATAATCTGAGGGAGAATGATATACTATATTATTTTAAAGGCACACATTTTGCAGATTCTAGGTAGTAACACACATATAAAAAAAAAATCTAGCTACTCTATGCTAAACTCAGGATCCACTCCCCCGTAATGAATGCCAAAAGACTCCAGAAGGCTCCCTAGAAAGTTAATAATCCAATGAGTGACAATGATAGTAGTATGATTAATGAAAATCTGTATGAAAGTGAACCTTGGGAACTCTTAGGTAATTCAAACAATAAAATAGTCAAATTTATATACAAGGTGTCTAGTATATTTTCTGTATTTGGTTTTGTGGATTTCTTTTTAATGTTTACCATTCATTTCATTCTTATCAAATTACTGATAATATATTGATATATCAAAATGATACTATACATTAAAATGACATATAAACTACTGATATATAATATGTCTAGAAGGTATAAATATACATTTCTAAGTCTTAAGAACGCGATTCATAAAACTAGGAAAGTATTTATATGTTGTATGCCAAAACTATTGAGATTTTATATTTTATCCAACAAACATATATTTTAAGTATGAGGAAATAATTCAAATATATATATATATTTCAAGCCCAAAATTAAATGTGTTAGAATCTGAAAAGATTAATAACCCAGAAAACTAGTGCAAAGAGTAAATATCTAAACTATGAATGCAAATGATACAAAATCAAAATAGCATCATAGAGTTAGTCTCCAAGAGAGTAATGCAAATGCTAGAAGCAAAATAGCATTAAGAGGATGCAAAAACAAGAGATACAAATACAAGCCAGGTAGCATGCTTATATAGGCAAGGAAGAGAGAGGAGGTGGCAACACCAACCAATGAGGAGCAACCATCTATCGGACTAAAGATAGCAAAGTATCTTCCCAAGATAGCTAATGGATGCTCACATGTAGGAAGGTGACACCTCACAACCATTCACCTAATAAGACATGCTTTATTAACCTAAGCGAGATTATTAAAAGTGTAGGAAAAACCTAGCAAAATAGGAAAAAATAAAAAACTACACTAACACCCCCCCATAAGCGAAGCTTAGGTGGATGTAGAAATGGGTCCCGGTAACGAGGCCATGTTAGGTACTCAAGTACAATGCAAGAAGATGGAACCTCTGAAAGTGGGGAAAGAGAGAAAACCACAAGGGAAAAAACCTCCCCCAAAAAGAGGTAAGAACCTAGTGAAGAACTGAAGAAGTCTCCCGCTAGGGAAATTGTCCCCTAAAATAGGAACAAGGAGTGATCATGAAGAAGCAGCATCACTGAAGCATGAAGAACCGCAAAACTCTGTCAAAATGCTGATCCGTAGAACCCCCATGGAAATAGAAGGCACGAACCATCAACCAAAGGAACCTCCATGGAAATAGAAGGCACGAACCATCAACCGAAGGAACCTCCATGGAAATAGAAGGCACAAACCATCAACCAAAGAAGCATAGAACAACAATATAACCTCCCCTTAAGGTAGGTGAGGTGACAGGCAGCTAAAAAGATGGGCCAAAAATCTCCTACAACACAGGAGCCAAACACATCGAGAGTGAGGTACAAATAAAGGCATGTGTCGTCAACACTACATGAGGAATTAGAGAAAGAGGGCCTATAAGTGGCAAACAACTATCCCCCCCATGGCACTTTATATAATAGTGCGAGTACAACAAATCACAATGATGAAAAGGATCCCAAAACGCAAGAGTGGCACTTTATCTCAGTGCATTGCATAAAAATGCTTACAGTGAATATCAACAATGATCAGAAAAAAACATAAGGCTGAAACAACAGAAGGTAAAGCCCAAAACGAAGCAACTGAAGCAACAAAATCGATCTCCGGAGCTGAAACAAACAGAATATCCACCAGAATGCTAAAATGAAAAAGATTGAATAGGATGTGTCTAGAATATAATCTGGAACAACAACCAACATCACTGGAAAGATCACAGAAAGAGCTTTCCAACGATATAAAGAAGTCCAAAATTGGAGATCGGAAGCTCAAGATACGCCTCCCGGAGTGTAAAATAGAACATCCAGCTTTTACTGCCATAACAGGCAACCAAACTGAATCAAAACTCAAAAAAACCTATACCAACTTCTTCGTCTCGGAACCAGCTTTCCAGTGCTTCTTTCGGATCGGAAAAATACCTCCGTATGCAAAAGTTATGGCCAAAAAACCACAAGTAGGTCCAAAACCAAATAGAAGGAGAGTGCAAGCAAGGATGATGACACACCGCTGACGTCAGCATTTGACGGGAATAAATTTGACGGCCCGTCAGCCGTCGCAGCAAAAAAAAGAGGCCACGTGGCAGCCACGTGCAGTGCCACGTGGATGCCACGTGGCAGGCAAATGACGTGGCAGGGCCCACGTGGCAATGTGCCATGTGGCATGCCTGCCACGTGTCACGCTGGCAGTGGCGCTGACGCGGTAGAACGCTGCAAACTGTCGGAGTGGAGGTGGGCTGAGCGGAGGCGGCGGAACCAGGAGGAGCAACCGGTGGAGGAGGGCGGAAAGGTGGCGCCGGAGTGGCCCGCGGGCGGCGCCGAGCCGCAGCGGCCCAGCGGCGGCGCTGCCGGTGGCAGCGGCCGGCGAGCTGCACGGCGACGGCCGCTGGGTGGTGCGCCGGTGGACGTTGGGTGGCCACCCGGCGAAGCGCCGAAAATAAATATATTTTTTTAAAAAAATGCCGAGATCGTCCGTACGACCGTACGAAAGGGCCTGCAAAATTTTTTTTTTTGCCTCGTGGAGCTCTGTCTCCACAAATGACAAGTTTTATATGAATCTTGACTGCAAACGACCTTTTGGATCCAATGGTGATGTCCGTTTGGGCTGAAAGTGCTCCGAAAATTCGCTGATCCCCTGATTTGAAGAAAAAATGTATTCAAATCTGCGACCACCAACGGAGAGGGGTATGGCTGTAGCTTTGCATGCTCGATTCTGAAAAATATACAGCTTGCATGCAAAATCTAAAAGATACCCAAATGGTTTTTCGGGGCTGCAAACAAAACCCAGAAAGTGTTTTTCTTGCTGATGAACAGAAGATGTTGCTGTAGTGTAAATCAGACGCCTTTAACAGTAAAAAATGGCTCCAAAAATTAGAAAACGACCCCAGCAACCAAAATATGACATGCAAATGCTGGATCAGCTTCTTAAGTCCATCAATGGCATGTTGGAACCTGCAAAACTGATTGAAAACTCCAAATATGCAAGTTGGTTGTCAAATTTGAGATTGAAACCCCAGAGAAAAACTATTTTTGTCAAAACTTTTCTGATTCTCAGGATCATCCAAAGATGCAAGAGAAGAGCATACTTTGCTTTTCAAAAAACTACAATAAAGTTTATTTGCCCCCCCCGAATCTCTCAAATAAGGAAACCAAAATCTACTCTTGCACATAGAAAAGCTCTGATACCATGTTAGAATCTGAAAAGATTAATAACCCAGAAAACTAGTGCAAAGAGTAAATATCTAAACTATAAATGCAAATGATACAAAATCAAAATAGCATCATAGAGTTAGTCTCCAAGAGAGTAATGCAAATGCTAGAAGCAAAATAACATTAAGAGGATGCAAAAACAAGAGATACAAATACAAGCCAGGTAGCATGCTTATATAGGCAAGGAAGAGAGAGGAGGTGGCAACACCAACCAATGAGGAGCAACCATCTATCGGACTAAAGATAGCAAAGTATCTTCCCAAGATAGCTAATGGATGCTCACATGTAGGAAGGTGACACCTCACAATCATTCACCTAATAAGACATGCTTTATTAACCTAAGCGAGATTATTAAAAGTGTAGGAAAAACCTAGCAAAATAGGAAAAAATAAAAAACTACACTAACAAAATGTACACCACAAATATAAGAAAAAATTACATGAATAGCACTACAATTATACATACATACATACATACATACATACATACATACATACATACATATATATATATATATAAAATTAGCATTCATTTCATCTTATTTTAAAACTATATTTCAAATTGCTATACATTGATCTATTTCGAGTTATTTGTATTATCATTCATTTTTGTTTATTTCAAAACTACTATATATATCTCAAAATTCAAAATTATCAATATATATCTAAAAATTAAATTAATATACGTACATTTTTAAGTAGCACTACCATTCATTTCATTTCTTTTTCTATAATACCACATATCAGGGCCAACCTGCCCTTATAAAAGAATAACATATTTACCAAAAGAAGATCATAAAAAAACAAGGAAGACACCTTTTTAAATTTTTATTATTATTATTGATTAGTTGGGAAACGAGTCCATGTAGGGTACAATTTTATTTAGCCATCTGGGCTCTTCTGTCCAGGGCAACACAATGGTCATTTGGACCACTTTTAAATCTATATAGGAATGAAATAGCTAAGTGTTTAAATGGTCTTCTTTCATCCATCTGACATGGTTCTTGTGTGGATTAGAATAATTATGTACTCTTTTATTTCCTCACCTTACATGCTAGTATTTGTAATTTTTTAATTAGCTATGGTTAGTGATATTTTCAGGAAGGTACCTATACTTGGCCGGATGCCCAAAAACCGAGAGGGGTTATAGGAATTAGCTATCTCTCGTAGTCTAGCACTTGTCTATATGCTTGAAATCGAAGGAAGGCTATAGATTTGTGTTAACCTTTCTAAGAACCTTGGCACACCCATGGGTTGGTTGTGAAAAATTCTAGCAAGCGACCCTCAACTCGAATGGTCTTGAAGGGCAAAAAAAACTCTAATTAGAGTACATTGATATTCCTATCCACACAAGAACCATCCCAGATGGATGGAAGAAGACCATTTAAACACTTAGCTATTTCTTGATTATGGGCTTCAAGATCCACTGCCCTATTCTACTTCTTACAATTCCTCATGTTACTCTACATTCGTAAACCCTTTCTAAATATTAGATTAAGGGCTATGTACTGAACACAATTATGTTCAAGTGATTATATTTGAAATATTAAAAAGGTTAAATGATTGACACGTGGACAAATTATTTAGGCATTTCTTAACAAAATTATTAAAGATACAATAATAAAATAATAATGTTAAGTGAGATGTAATGAGGTTATTAGACATTGGATATTTATGTTGACAAATCCCAGTTCAAATTTACAAGCAATTGGAGATCTAGTAAGTTCATCTCAATTAGTTGTAATTGTATTTGGAGTAAAGTACAAGTGCGTTCTTTATATTAAAATGTAATTAATTTTAAACTATTTTTTGATTTTTTTTTTCTCTTGTAGCTATAGACATCAAAGATTCAAAACATTATGAATTTCACAAATAGGCTTGAACTAGAGTTTTGATTTTCAAAAGTTCTATTTTCTTATTAGGACACATTGTTGTAGTTTATTTGGTCTTTTCTTCACATTTAATTTTGTTTTATTATAATCTCTTGTCTAATATTGTAAAAATTCTTTTGGCTTTTCTTAGTGCCACATCATCTTATTACAAAAATAAAATTTTAAAAATATTAAATTTTGTCCATATAATCACTTGTTCAAGACCTCATTTGAAATTAAACTTTAATATTAAATTTTAAGAAATAATTCAACATTTTTTGTTATTTTTATTATAATTTGGCTATATATGTTTGTCCTTTGCCCTAATATGATATTGAGAATCAAAAGTAGTATGTTCAATTGCATATTACAAAGGATTCTTGTGTATACTTTGTCATTATGTCTTATGGGGACTTTAAAGATTAAAATAAACAAATGCTTTCTTTATTTTCTTTTATAAGCAATCCTAATCAAAGTTCATTGCTAGTTTTTTACCAAATCCAAATGATCTTATAAAGTGCAAAAATTATTTAGAGAATACAAAAAAATCATTCTTCAAGTTGTATTTATCATTCAACTAAGATAAGCAGAAATTTTATAGCTTGTTGGTTGATGGTCAAGAATTATCCTCCAACTTTGTGGATTTGGGTTATATGCACCTTTGGGCATATAAATAATTTTTTGATAACTTTGTATTTTGGTGTAGTCATAAGAAAATATCCATATGAGTCTACTCATGCCATGTATCTAGGGAAAGAAGAGTAGACCGTGCATTTTAAGTGAAATAGTTAAACCAAACGACAGAATCAAAGACGAGTAGACTGTGCATTCTAGGTTTAGTAGTTAAAATAAAAGACATAATCAACCATTCATACAAGAAATCATTGGTTTTAATAGATTTTTTTTCATTCATCTCCTTCTTACATTCTTATCTGATGATATCTACTTTTCAAATCAATTTTGGTGAAGTATCTAGCTCCACTCAAACAATCCATTATGTCATCATTACTAGGCAAAGGAAACCTATACTTTACTGTGGTCTTTTTTATGGCTCTAGGATAAGTGCACATTCTCCATTCTGCATTCTTTTTAGGTGCCAATACAATAGGTACTACATATGGACTCAAACTTTCTCTTATCAAACCTCTCTCAAGGAATTCTTGCACTTGTTTGTTTAATTCAACATTCTCTATAGGGTTTAGTCTATGTGGTGCTTTATTTTGTAAGCTAGATCTAGGTATCAAATCCATATAGTGACTAATAGTTCTCACAAGATGAAATCCATCAGGTACATCCTTAGAAATAAAATCTTAAAATTCATCCAACAAAACTTTTACCTCAGGTGCATGCTCAAGTTCATCTTATTTTTCAATCTTCCTAGGAATCAAGATAGGGCACATTCTATTCCTTCATATCTTTAACAAATTGATTTCTATCCACCAAACACACTCTTACTAATACAAGGTTTATTGATAAATCATATTTCAAGACCATTATTATTCTTTTATGTGGATTCCTTATTCATCTTTTATATTGCATTAGATATTTTGTTAGTGATGCTCCTAATCCTATGCCTAATCCTACTCATGATCAATCTCCTCACACCCCTCCTACCTTCCAAACCTCCAAAGTATGGTTCATGATCTTGATATTAGGAGATTCTTAGATGAACCATCGTCTCCACTATCTCCCACAAATACCCCCAACTCTCCTATAAACAAAAATCCTCATTCTAATCTTTCTTAAACTGTATATGCTCATAGACCTCAAGACAAACTATTTTCTCCATTTTCCCCTTTGAACTACCTATACTATGAATAATCATGGATGTAAGCCTATCACAAGAAGACCAAACTAATAAATGGTTCCTAAACTAAGGAATATTCCCTATAAAGCAATCTCCCAAACTCAACTAGCATAACAACATATGCACAAGGAGATAAAAATGCTAAACTATCTCTCAAATGAACCCTAAAGAACTAACTCATGTACCATAGCTCAAGATCCATATCAATGAAATATAAGCATAAACATAATGAACCTAAGTTCGGTAATGGGTTATACCTCTCAAGTAGTAAACTATGGAGTAGATCAAGAGTGAGGAATGAGAATGCTCATCAAGATATCCAAGTCTCCAACTAAGACTAATCTAAGAACAATCTCCTATTAGGTTTATATAAAGTAAATGAACCTCAAAATTCCTACTAAAACTATCAAACCATTCCAATAGATACTTCTCTGATCACAAGAGAAATTAGCATCACCACTATCTCTAAGTATCCATGAGCACCTATAACTGATCAATCCATGTTGACTCCAAATGCAACATATCAATGTTAACAAGTATCCTACAAATGATGATTGGACTCAATACAATAAAACTAAACCATGATCAATGTCAAATTTCTAACCACGGCTTGAGGAACATAGAAATGACAACATGATCTAAATCATCTCAACCAAAGAGATAACATGCTAGCTCTTCATATGAACATACCATAATATGTAAAAACTCTAAATGTGTATCAAGAGTATACTATGACATAATAATGAAACCATACTTACACCAAGAATAACATGTCAAAAGAAAGCATAAAACACACCTTTACCAACAACCCCATTTTCCCTCAAGATGCAACCATCTCTACACACCATGAAGATAAATGCCACGAACAATTGCACCATGCAAACATCGAATATAATTTTATAGAAAAATGATCTAAGACATCCCTAATATCTGCAAACACTCAATAAATATATTAATATCAATAAATCTCACTCAATCTTGGTACCAAGTCACCCATGACATTACAACATCTGCCTCCTATATAAAGATCCTCCAGGTCTAAACACACAAATAACAAAAGTGTCAATACCAAGTGAAATTGAAATTTCCAAACCAAGAAGATATAAAATAAAGTAGGAACCAATCCTACATGACTAGATTTTTTTTCTATTGTTCTTGGAATAATCTCTGAAAAACAAAATGGATCTATTCTAGGTGGAAAAATCCTAGACTCTATAATTATTGTACATGAAAATATCCACTCTTTGAAAATGTCCAATAAAGAAGGATACATCATGAAGTTACATTATCTAAAGCCTACGACAGGGTTGACTAGTTGTTCTTGTTCAAGGTGCTTACATCTTTTGGTTTCAATAAAAGAGTGACAAATCTCATACTGCAACATATCTCCTCTCCATCTACTGCTATTCTCATGAGTAGGTCTTCCTCCAACTTATTTAAACCTACTAGAGGTCTCAGACAAGCTGATCCTATATCACCTATTTTGTTTTCTAGTATGGATGAGACTTTGGGAAGACTGATTGGTCATCAATATGTTTAGGAAGGAAAAATTAAAGGTCTTCACCCCTCTTCAAGTCCCAAAACTTTCTCTCATGAAAAATTTGCAGATGACACTACTCTCAGGGGTGTGTCTACTATCCAGGAAGCCAAGATATCAAAAGAAGATATTTCCAAGTATAATGAAGGTACTGGGAAATTAATTAACCTATCTAAAAGTTATATATCTTTATAAATAACCTAGAACAGAGAGGATTGAGAATGCCTAGAATTATGGGACGGAGGATTGATTCTTTTCCTTCCACCTACCTTTGGTTGCCCTTGGGATTGAAAGTGGATGAGTCTTTTTGGACTAAATTAATTGATAGGTTTAATTCCAAGTTAGCTATCTAAAAAGGTTCCTTAGTAAAAAAAGTAAGATTCTTGCTCAAAGATAGTTTGTAAAACTTACATATCTGTGCTTTAAGTCTATACACTATTCCAAAATGTGTAGATGCCATTGAAAAAATACAGAGAACCTTCCCATGGTTAGGCATGGAAGTGATTTTTATCCCTCTTTTTATCAAATGGGAAGATGGTTGCAAGCATAAGTAGAAAGGAGGCCAAGGTATTAGATCGATTAGATTGATTAACAAGGTCCTTCTAGCCAAAATAATTTGGAGAATTTATGAAGATGAAAAAGAGTGGAATTCTATAATAAAAAAGAAATATCTTACTAATTTTGGGAATGTGAAAAACTTCCTTAACTCTAATATTTTTATTTCTCGGTCTCACATTTAGAACACTATCCAAAAATCCAAATCCACATTTAGAATTTTTTGTAAGTGGATTGTTCGGAAGGGTAACAAGATTAATTTTTGGGAAGCAACTTGGCTTATGCATAAACCACTTATGGATTATCCCAATTTAGCCCCTTATAAGGGCATATGTATCGAGCTCTTTGGCATTAAAGTAAATGGGTACTAGAGGGACAAAAAATGGATAAATTTGAACCAAATCAACAATGAGTTAGCCCTTATTAGCTTAAACCTTAATATCTAGTTCTTAAGACCAGAAAATAAGGATAGAATTGTCTGGAAATTTAATCCTCATGGAAGATATTTGGTGGCTTCTATTTAAAAAAAGGAGTTTAAAGAAATGGCTAAACCATTTTGGGCTAATTCTTGAATAAAAAATCTCATACCAAAAATCAAAATTTTCTACTGGTTATTCATCCAAATCAAAATCTCGACCACTGAAAATTTAGAAAAAAGGGGTTTTGTGTCACCTAACATATGCTATCTTGGTGATTGTGTAGCTAAAAATGCTAATAACTTATTTCTCAAGTGCCACTATACACTTGAAATTTGGTCTAGTCTCTTGTCCAAAATGAACCTTCATTGGGTGTTTCTAAACTCTATTCATGATTTCTTTGATCAATGGATGAACCCTGTTTTTAATAAGGGATTGGAAAAGTTATTGAAGTTCGTTGTTCCTCACACTATTTGTAATGTGTTGAAAGAATGAAACAATAGGTTATTTTGGGATCAGAGGAAATAATCAAGAGAGGTTTGTGAAAGGATTATATATTAGATTAATGAAAATGTATAGATGGCGATGGGAAAAGACAAGAATCATAACATAGAAGAGTTGGAAAGTACTAAGAATTGGAATATTTCTAGAATTGAAAAGGATCAAAGATCACAAAGGGAGAAATTTGTGTGGATTTCACCTCCTCCTAACTAGGCGAAAGATGACTAAATGATGGTACATCGAAGGGAAATCCAAGTAATATATGATGTGAGGGAATAGTGAGAAATGAAGTTGGTAATTATTTATGTGCTATAGTTTTCCTCGGGGGGATTCAAACTTATCATTTAGAGGAAGCCATGACTGCTCTATATACCATTCAATTGGCAAAAAAGATGGATGCAATTTTTTTGGATGATTTGTGATTCAAAAAACATTGTTAATTGCATTACTGATAAGAGTGATGTGGCATAAGATATTAGACACATCATGATAAAATTAATATGGAGGCAATAAGTTATTGAAAGTTCCGTATTACTCATGATTCTAGAGAAACCAATATGGTGATTGATTTTTTTGGCAAATGTGTGAACTTTAAGTAATGAATCATTACTTGGGATGGTACTATCAATATACACATGGAATTGATTAATATCTTAAATGAGGAAAACACCAATCTCTGTGTTGGGGTTATAATTAATTGTAACGATGATGAATACACATTATGATTTTAATACCGATAGTACTAAGAGAAAGAGATTATTTGTTCTCATGATAATGAGTATTTTATTTCTAATTCCTTATGCATTATCCTCTATAAAGAATAAACATTTAATAGTGGAGACTACTAAGTACATAAGGACTAAGAAAATGGGGGGCAACTTGAACTATGTGAAACCAAAGGTGTGTCAATGGAAGAACATAAATAATTTAACCTAGAAAATTCTTTAGGTTGGAAAATTTTCCAATCTTCTTGAGAAATTCAAGGGTGTTGTTGAAGATATCTCTTAGAACTTTGTGGAAACTTGGAATGAGGGTAAAGTCATCCTGCATAATTGAAAGGTTGAGTTGTTCATGGCCCTGATTTGTAAATTCACTGATATGTTGAATAAAGATAAGGAATTCTTCAAAGATACTAATTATGCCAAATAAGTTGTGAGATGACTTATGAAGAATGATAAAGAAAGGTCTAGACTAGTTAAGAAGAATGTTAGCTTTTTTGAGGTCACCTAGATCAAGAAAAAATAAAGAAATGTTTTGAAGGCTATTATGTAATCCATTACTTTAGATGACATATTTACTAGAGTTAGAATTACCATTTTATATTCTTAAACTATTTCAAACATGATAAGTGTATTTGTTTTCCCCACTATTTGCAAAATTCTTTGGTTAATGGATTGATCAAGTATTGTAGTATCTAACCAACCCTATTCTCCATGAGGGTATGATAAAATTAATTTCTAAGTATTGTGAAAAAAAAAAGTGGGTAAGAACCTTGGGCTAAAAGACTAGGCTAAAGAAATGGAAGTCATTCAAACGAAGAGGGAACATGCTTAAGGAAAGAAATTGACTAGGGGAAAAATGAAGAAGGAGGCTTCTGAGGATTCTTCTGATGAGACTTCTTTAGATTATTAAGATAATAGGGGAAACAAAAAAAAATGTAATGAATCTAATTCTAAGGAGAGAAACGATAGTCACACAAGTGAGGATTTTGCATACTCGAAAGAGGAAGAAGATTTAGAGGAAGAGGCTAGTGAGGAAGTGGAAAATAATGAGAAAGAAGGGAATGTGAGGAAGATGAAGAAGATGACAGTGAGGAAAATGTTAGAGTAATAAGACATTGCCTTATTAATTAAATCATTTTGATTTAATTATTAAGTCACTTATGATCTCTAGTTTACTTAAGCTAAACATTAGGCATATAATAATTAACTCTTTTATTAATTATTATCATGCAACCTAGGTTTTACCCTGTTGGGGTTTTGATATCCTTTTATAAGGATTGATCTCTTTGTAATTTTTCATTCACTTTTGATAATAGCAATCTATCTTTTTGCTCATCAAGAATGTCTCATCTATGGATCTAGGAATTCTAGCCTCCATAACTTTTTGCTTCTCTCTTTTTGTGACACGTGTTTGCATGTAGGTGATTCTTGGGAGTTGTGGGGTTGATCTTTCATCAACTTCAACATGGTATCAGATCTTTAGATCTTCAAGCCCCTATTCTGTTTATGAGAAGTTTGTCTTGGCTTTCAGATCTGTGCTTTTTGTTCAAAGGGTTTCATTTTTTAGAGTTTTTTTTTTTGGTATTGAATATGGGGGTCACCATTTTTTGGTGTACTTTGAGCCCAAGAAGACATCATCATTGAGCTTACAACACCCAAAAACCCTTATTTTCATATAAAATTTGTCCAATTTAGACACAGTTGGAATTTGAGGCAAAAAATAATACTCCCAGATTGGGTACATTTCGCGAGGCAATAATTTTTTGATTCTTTTGACACATTTCCTGAGGCATTAATTTTTTATTTTTTGCACCCAAATCAAGATTTTTCATTTCAAAAATTGGGATTTGTGGCACATTTCTCGAGGCAACTAGGTAGAATTCTAGGCTCCTCGATAAATGAAATAATGATTATTGATTTCCTTTTGATTTGTTTTGATTTCTTTTCAGACATTAGAAGTTGTTTCTTTATTTGTTGAGTGTTGTTTTATTGAAACCAAGCACTAGTCTACCAAGAAAGTGAAGTGTAGATATTGCCTTAAGCACTTAAGAAAGGAAAACCAATGATATCTTGAACTATTAGTTACCCAATCTATAGGACTAGTTGGGAGACCCAAGCCGGAAGGATATTTTATCTACATAATCCTTGTGAGCATGTGAAACTTATGACCATTATTCTAACCATTTTCCTAAACTTCCCAAGCTTCGAGATACAGTTACAACTAATCGTCCCTTTCCCTACAATAATTTAGAAGGGGCACCTACCCTACCCCACCCCACCCACCCCATTATTTATGGGTAAGAAGAATGGTAAGGGGAAGGATAAGGGCCCCCAACATATTATTGCTGCAGCATGAATCATTCTTGAGTGGAATCTCTCTTTGATGGCTGAAACTACTAAAGTTTTTAGACGGTGTAGTATAATTTGTCTTTCAACAAAATTTAATATTTATATAAATATTGTTCATTTCAAAAACCTCCAAATTTGGACATCCATTTTCAATTTGATAACAACAAGGGCCTTGCCAATAGTGTGGATAATCATTTAAAATGAAACTAAGGTGAAGTATAACCTAAATGGAGTTAAGTGGAGTATGAAGACTATGTGTGCAACAATGATGATACAAGATTGTTTTTGGGTTAAAAACTTAAAATTTAAACATAATAGAATTTTAATGAAGTTGAGAATTATATTTGTAAGTTTTCTTATGATTCCATGATAGAAAGTTTTACATTAAAACAATGTTAGCCATGCTCTGTTTTTTTAATAAAATAGTTGATAAGCCTTTTACTACTCTATAGTGAATGTATAAAATCTCTCTATTTCTATATCATTAATAAGAGGACATGGAAAATTATAATCTCCTCCATATATTTTATATCTTTTGATGTGGATGTTTAATCAATTTATTAGTGATGAAATTTTCTAACTGTGCTTACCTCACAAAGTTTATAAAACTATATTTTTCTATAATGTTCATGTAATTGCATAATACATAAATTGTTGATTTTTCATTTATATTTTTCGTCTAGGTTATAGAAAACCTTTTACTATATTAAAAAAACTATCACATATCAAGCAATGGCACTGAGATGTTAACATCTATAAAATAACATTGAATTCACATTATTTAAACACAATTAACATAAAGATTAAATGTGTTAATAGAATTTGAGTTTTAATGTATAGTCAATCTTGAATCTAACAACCATTATACTAATTATTAAGTGACATGATACAATATTTCATTGAAACTAAGATTGCTAAAATAAAAAGGTAGAATACTTTTTTCTATATAAAAAAATGGTTATTTAGAGAGAAAATTTAAAAATAAAGTACTTCATGAGAAGCTTGAGTCCTTGCCTATGGTGGGGGAGAAGGAAGAAGGCATGAAAAACAATGTGTAGTTGAAATTTCCCAAGGTTTTTTTTGTGATGGTAATGGGAGATGTACTAGGTTGTTTAAAGAAAACCTATAATTTACTATAATCTTGTTTATAGATATGGAATCAGTGCACATTCTCCATTCTATTTAGGTGCTCATATAATAGGTACTGTGAATGGAATCAAAATTTCTCTCAAGAAATTCTTGCACTTGTCTATTCAATTTGACATTCTTTGTAGGGGTTAGTCTATGCCATGCTTTATTTGGTAAGTTAGCTCCATGTATCAAATCAATACATTGACTAATACTTCTCACATGAGGCAATCCATTAGGTACATCCTTAGAAATCAAATGTTGAAATTCATCCAACAAAACATTTATCTCAGGTGCATGCTCAAGTTCATTTTATTTTTTAGTCTTCCAAGGAATCAAGGCAAGGCATATGTTCTATTCCTTCATATGTTTAAAAAATTTATATTTATCCACCAAACATACACTTATTGTAGTACAATGTTTTTCATCAAGTTTCTCAATCAAAGATAGCAAAATCTAATTCCCATTTCCCCAAATAGTATACTGATTCAATCTACCATCATGTAGTGCTTTTCTATCATATTTCAGAGGTCTACCAAATAAGATGCGACAATAACCCATAGGCATAATATCACACAAGACTTCATCATACCGATTCCCAAATTTAAATTTCACAAAGCTTTGTTTACTTACTAGCAGTCTATGTTCATCTTGAATCTAAGAAGGATGATAAGGGTTTGGATGTATCAACCTCTACAAATTCACCTTGTTTACCATATCCTTAGAAGCCAATTTTTCTAAACTACCACTATCAATAATTATTTTGCAACATTTTCTATCAAGTTTACATATGGTTTTAAATAGACTTCTCCTCATAATTGTTAGAATATTTGGAATAACTGAGAGTGGGTCAATCAATTATCCCCAGGTCTAGATGTAAAAATAAAATACTTGCAACTTCAAAACACATAACTCAATAACCCAGTAAATAAAAGTGTTCATTATAATCTAAATTATTCATTCTATTTAGCTCTCCATTTTGTAAGTACTAACTTGCAAAAACTTATCACAGTCAATAATAAACTTAAACTAAAAATGATAAGTAACATAAACACATAAAAAATATCCACACAATGTTTGACACCAAGATTTAACGTGGAAACCCATTTTGGAAAATAATCACCAATAACATGCTATCACTTTTCACTCTTCTTATGTGAGCTCTATTAAGAGCCAACTTTGTTAAAGGTTACAAAAAAAACTATTAGGTGTGACTCTATTAAAGGATTTAATCACCCTATTAGGAGTCTCCTTGTTAGAGGACAAAGAAAATTCCATTAGAATGTCACCTTGATTAAAGGATTTACAAAATTATAATAAAAATTAATAAATTCAAATAATAACATTTGAATAATAAATTTATTTAATTAATCAAATAATAACTAATAAATTACATGGCAGAATTAGATAAATACATTAATAGTTGGAATATAAGAAGAGACAAGTTTAAGAGAAAAATGTAACATGCTTAGATCCTAATATAAATGGGGGGAATATAGGAAGATGCACCAAGTTTAAAAGAAAAATATACTAGCCTATTCAACCCAATGAATCTCGTAGACATTTATACACTCTAAAATTAATTATGGAATCTGGTGTATTAACTGTCAAGAACAAAATGGTTATAGTCCCAATAGTTACTCATCCATCTGACAACCACTCTTCCAGTTGGTAGTCCCTTCAGCAATGGGTCACTCCCTTGAGCCTCCAAAACTCCCTTCCGCATCAGGGCCTCAAACACTCCCTTTGGCCCTTACTCACTCCTACCAAATTTTTCATACTGCCATATGTCATGGAGACAAAACTTACAGACTCCAAGTTTCACCATACCCTAAAATTGCATTGGTTCATGGCTTCACATCTACTGTATGGTAGTCACACCTGTACGATACAGTGGAATCTACTTCACCACTGTATGGTAGTCACTCCACTATATGGTGGACTTCGTCAAGCTAACAATCTCCCACTTGACAAAGCAACGTCGACCATTTCAACAAACACATCTCTAATCACAAGAGGTAACACCAGCATCTCCATCTCTAAGTTTCCATGAGCACCTGCAACTGATCAATCCATGCAAACTCCAAATACAACATTATAATATCATGAAGTATTTGACAAATGATCAATGTACTTAGAACAAAGAAACTAAACCAAGATCAATGTCAAAGTTCCAATCATGGCCTCGGGAACATAAACATGACAACATGATCTAAACAATCTCAACATAGAGATTACATGCTCCATTTATTAAATGAAAACATAAACTACACCCTTATCAAAGACTCAGTTGAGCCCTCTAGATGTCAATATCTTAAGTCACATGAAGATTAACATCTCCATATAGTACTTCAACAAATGTGAAAAGATCCTTTTGCTACATCAGAATCTCGTGCCTTCAACATCTGCAATACCAATGTAGATTAATTACTTTGTCATTGCCAATAAATCCCACTAAATCATGGTGTTGAGTTACGAATGGCATCTATGTCACTACCAACAACTTCCACTCTATGGTGGTGTCGAGTCACACATGGCATTGTGACAAACATCTTCCACATGAAGATTGAATTACTGTAACCAGTCATCATTAGATGACCAATTAGCCAAAGCAACACTTCTTACATCTTCATCAACACTCTGAGAAGACTCAGAATTAGAAGAACCCTCCATTTTTTTCTTCTTCTTCTTCTCTTTGCAATCCTTTCAGATGTGACCATTTTGTCGGTAGTTCCAACACTTCACTTTGGACTTCTTCCCAGAAGATTTAGGCTTCATGTCCTTCTTGCTTTTGTCCTTTACTCTACCTTTAACGATGAGAGCCTCCTTAGCCACCTTAGAAGATTTCCTCCACTTCTCCTTTGATAGAAGTGCAACAACCACTTAATCCATTTTTAATTGGGTGGTAGTACTTCCAATGGCCATCACAAGATGATCCCATGAATTCAGCAATGAGCACAACAATAACATGCAACACTCTTCTTCACTAACATATAGACCAATAAATTTTAATTATGAAATCACCATATTGAACATGTTTAAATGATCCACCACAACCGTTCCTTCGTCCATCTTTGAAGAGTACAATTTCTTTCTCAAGAAGAGATTATATATAGAGGATTTTCCCTAATAAATATCTCCCAACTTCTTCCACAAAGAATGTGCAGTTTTCTTCTCATGAATATTCAACAGAACAAAATCCATAAGACATAGCCTTATCAATCCTTTGGCCTTTCAATTTTTAAAAATCTAATCTTCTTGCTTCATGCTCGAAGGCTTATTTCCAAACACAACAACCCACAGATCATGATCAACCAATATATCTTCAACTTTAAGTTTCCACAACTCAAAGTTCATGTCATTAAACTTTTCAATCTCTACTCTCCCTTTACCCGCCATCTCAATTACTAGAGAAACACTTTCAAATTCCCACTAGAAACAAATTGACATAGAAAACAACCCCACCCGACAAGGATAACCTAGGCTTTGGTACCACTTGTTAGGAAAGCAATGATGTAGAAATGCTTTTCGAATGCCAAATTTATAGGGGAAATATAAAAGAATGTAAATCCACTTTAGAACATTGAGATGCACAAGAAAAACAAGAACATTGAAAAACAAATGCACACAATATAAACACAAGAAGCCAAATTTAGCATGGGAAACCCTTTTGGGAAAAACCTACCACCCAAAAACTCCCGAGAAACTTTGTATTACAGTAAAAAATTTACATACAAAAAAATCTGGTTTTTGGACAACTCATAGGCTCAATTTGCCTTTATAATCAACCTGACTTTCACAACCCCAGTCTCTACTTATGCTTTAGCTTATTCAACCCAACGAACCTCGTAGACATTTATACACTCTACAATTCGTTATGGAATCTGGTGCATTAACTGTCAAGAACAAAACGGTTACAGCCCCAACGGTTACTCATCCATTTGACTTTCACTCTTCCAGTTGGTGGTCCCTTTAGCAATGGGTCACTACCTTTGGTATTAGGGCCTCAGACACTTCATTCGACCCTCAGTCACTCATAAAACTTTATTGTACTATCGTACATCATGGAGATGGAACATACAGACTCCAAGTTTCACCATACACTAACCACAATACACTAAAATTGCATTGGTTCATGGCTTTACATCCATCATACGGTAGTCACATCCGTACAGTATGGTGGACTCTACTTCACCACCATACGGTAGTCACTCCACCATACTGTGGACTTTGTCAACCTAACATTGTTCTCTTATCACAGTTGATTCCATTAAACTCCACATTTCCTTTATTGCTCTACACTTTTCCCTTGTTCTGATTGCTTTTATTAAATTCTCCTCTTTTAATTGTTCTTCTCATCTTATAGTCATGTAATACTTGTGGTAGCTCTTAAGCCGAAAATGATATTATATCTCCCAAAACTTGAATATCTCATCCTTTTCGCTATCAAGAATTTCACCAATTACGCACCCCAATAGAATTTTAGGAATATCTTGACATGTAAACTCAACATATAATTGCCAAGCTAATGTAGAGCACAAGGGAAATGGCTGCCACCAACATAAGCGCACTAGATGAAATAAACATCAATATACTCAAATTCTAGCACAATCAATAAAGCGAGTGCCATTTTAAATGTTACATCTTTAAGATTATATCAATATTTTTATGAGATTGAGACAATTTCTACATCTCCATCGATTTTCTGATTCAAATGAGAATGCAACAAGGATACCACCACTTGTGGTTTACCTTGTTTAAACAATAGTACTAGTAGATGAAGCAGATGAACTAGTTGAACCAATTGATTATTCAATTTTTTTCTATTGAATTAGATTAAATATCAGTAGCAAAGGAATATAGCTAAGCTAAGATAAACATAGATCGAGATAGAGGTATAGATACACTAGTAAAAAAAGTCTAGGGATACATGAGAATAGGCAAGGGAAAATGTAAGATTCAAATTCATTGAAACCCCTTAATGTCCCAGGGGAGCATCTTAGAAATTCCTACTCCAGTGGTATTGGAAAGGGAGCATATGATCCATGTCCCCACTTTCCCAAGGACATCCCAAACTCTCGATGCAAACCCTTTCTTTTGGTTGGGTGTCGGGCAACCATATGGCAGCATAAGAGATGATCCTTGTGGAAGAGAGATAAACACATTTTTCCCCCCTAGATTAAAATAAGATTAAGAAAAAAAATGACCATATCAAATCTTTGCTTGCTAGAAATATAAATCAGCTACATAACTTTTGATCAATAAAAAAGCTAGTGATTATGTCAATTGAAAATTAAGAGTAGAAAATGAAATTTATGGTCTAACCAAGTTTCCTCTTGCTTCAAATTACAAGAAATAAATTGGGAATAAATTGACGTTATTGATTGCGTCAACTCATAGATCAGGTCCAAAGTGTAAGGGTTTTAACAAAAAAAAAAATGAAATTCATGCCTCTCTCAAATAAGAAATAGTGAATGTCTCCACTCTAAAAGTGAGAAACTTGAATTGTGTTATTTTATTTTATTTGGGGGAGTCTTCATGGGGATGTCTCTCATGGAAGCGAGAGGAGCATTTCCTTGTCTTTGACTTCTTTTTGGCTGTTTATGTGTCCACTATGAATATACTTATAGCTTCTTTACAATTTAGAGCCATATTCAAAACACTTCATAGAAGAATAAACATTTAAAATTAGAAGAAAGACATATATGCATAACAACTTAAATATCACACATAAAGCTTAACTCCTAGACCAAAAGTGTTAAATAGTCAAAGTTGAATTTTTTTCCCAAGCTTAATTCTTCCCTTAGTGTGTGATGTTTAATGGTGTAAATACATTTTTAAAGGTCATGCAAGTAAGTTGTTTGTAGAATGCCACATAACCATGTGTTGTCTTACATGTGATTCACTAAAAATTTACATTTGTATCGTCATGCAAAAGACTTGTCTATATGTAATTAATAGAATCAAATCTGTAGTCACATTTGGATCATTATTAGAATATTATATTGTTCTTACTGGATACAACACAATTTTCTACATATGGCTAAATTTTTTTTTTTTTTAATACAAATATATAACATGTCTTCCTAAGCTTATAATTGCCAATTTATATAAATTATGTAATATTTCCTTCAATACAAGAAAAATACTACCAGGAAAAAGGCAGTAACCAATGAGAAAGAAGAAATTGAAATGTTTAATTTATCACTTCAATACAATGTTTGCCTCAGATCATAGGTTTGAAGGATGTTGTACAATTTCTTAAAAGAAAACTAGTGCTAGAAATGCAATCGAAGACTTTAGTCTCCTTCCTTAACAACATGGACTAACAAGAGCTATGTTACAACATGAGTTCCACCATATGCAAATATAATTTGCAAATGTTAAATGCATTGCGAGTTCAACTTAATGCCAAACTAGTAGTCACAAATTTAGCTATTCTTGTTACTCACTAATTGTAAAACAGCTATGATTTAGTTTAGAGTCATTATTTGAAAAAAAACATTTGTTACATGATGGATAAATTTTGTTTCCTTTTAAGTACAATCAAATAATGAATTTTAGAAAATCAACTGACTACACATGAGACACACATTGTCCATAGATTATGACCTAAATTGTACATAGTTTAACATGATTTCTAGTTTTTAATTTTAATTAAGTTTAGTTGTTATAATCTAAAACAAGTGCCACCTAGTGGCATGTAGTTGACGTTATAGTAATTTGTTATACAAATAGAGATGTAAGATTAGTAATAGAAAGAAAGTAACTATCATAGCTAATTATGTCAAGCATTAAAACCAAGAAATGAATACAAAAAATAGATGACTTTGTTTAGTATCCCTAATTGCGTCAAGCAATAGTGATAAGAAATGAATAAAAACTTTGTATTAGAAGAGACACAACTAAGTTTATAAGTGCATAAATAAAAGTATATAGTAATATATTTTTTAAAACTAAATAATTAACAAAAGAAATAAATTTATGCTCCATTTTTACTTATAATAATATTGACATACTTCTAATTTTAATAACTTCAACCTAAACAACATTAAAATAAATATATTAATTAAAAAATTACAAATGTTAAAATAAAGTCTAAATGTTAAAATTTGTATTTAATTTTGTATATTTATATTTATATTATAAGCACTCAAATTTTACATAACAAACTTTTATAATATATTTTTAGGTCATGTTGATAATCATGTTAAATTAATAAAAAATAGAGGAAAAATTGAAAGTATACAATTATGTGAGTTAACACAAATTTGTGTGAACCAATCATATTTGAAATAAATATTATTTTTATTTAATAAATTTTAAAAATATAAATTACAACTTATGAAAAACTATGATCATTTTAAAATGAAAAAAATAATGCATTTTGATTGGTTCATGTTAATTGAATAGTTCACACAACTGAATGCAATACTATTTGCCTATGACAATTACAATAATATAAAATAAATTTATTTTAATTGAAAATAAAAATATATAAATTAGTGTTCTTTAATAGAAACAATACACTTAAATCTTATAGTAATAACATAATTTCATTAGGACAAGTAACCTGCCTTCCCAATGCTACACATTTATGAGCATCACATAGATGCAATGTGAATGTCTATGAAACCATCAAAATAATTCTTGATAAGATTATTATTGCATTTAATAATTAAATTGAAATTGATTACATGGCCCAACCCTTAATTTTAATTTTAAAATTTATTTTATTATATAAATTAATAGTAAACTTTTTAAAAAATTATTTCATCAAAATATAAATTTTAATAAAAAAAGTATTGAAAAAAAAAAAATTATTATTATTATTTAAAATTTCTAAAAATAATAATAATTAAAATAAATAAGACAGAGTCAAAATATAAAATAAAAATCAAATAGCTTATTAAACATTATTAATATTTTTCCATGTCAATTAATGCTTGAAAAGAGTAATATAGAATTATATAAAAAAAAATATTATTACTAACAATGACTTAATTTGCATGCCTCTTATTTATTTATTTATGCAATTATGTATTTTGTTTTCTATTTTTAATTCTTAGATTTCCATCATGCAACTCTTATATTTCTTTTAAAAATAACTAAACATAAAATAGAATTATTTTAGCTATTTATACAATTATATATTTTGTTTTCTATTTTTAATTTTTAATTCTTAAATTTCAATCATACAACTATTTTATATATATATATATATATATATATTTGAGTTGAGTGGGATAGAACTAAACTCAACTAAAGGGCCTTAATTCTTGAGAAATCATATCATAACTTTATTTGCGATATGAATATCTCATGCATAGCAGGCTTTGCCGCGCAGCCCTTCGCCCATAGAATTGTAGGGTCACCCCACCGTTTTTTTTTAGTATCGGCTATCCTCCAAACGGCGATGATAAAATATTTTTCAATTTTCCAATTTAAGAAAGCAAAATTGGACCGAATGGAGTGAGAGTTGAGATCGGTGGGACTCTGCATGTTGAGAAGAAGTGCAACAAACAACGGCGATGGCGAGATTCAGATTCCTTAAATGCGGATGTTGCGAACACTCTCACTCACTCTTTGGCACCATAATTTGGAGTGACCAGATCAGATAAGAAGATGGGGAGGAGTAAGCTTGCCATTCAGTTTGTTGAAAAGCCAGCCAAGCGCAGAATTCATTTTCAGAAGAGGGTGCATGGGGCGTTCAAGAAAGTCCACGAGTTGGCTGTTCTCTGCAGAGTTCCTCTCGCTTTGATAGTGGGAGATGAGAAGAAAACTCCTCATTTCTACAGAGCTCGATGTGATGGTGATGACTTCATTGCAGCTGCCATTGATACGTCTTCTCTGTCGGACAGGCTCGTGCTCTACAGCCCTCAGACGGAAGACTTCCACCACCACAACAACATGAACATGAACATGCAGGTTTATCAAGCTCCTCATGATGCAGTTGCACCACAGATGAATAGCACAAGTGCAAGTGCTCCTCATGATGGACTAGCTGTACTAGGTGCAGTTCAAGATGGAAACAGAGGAGGTGTAAGCAGTGCTGCTGCTGCTCAAGGATCAGAATGGACGCTTGCAGATATTCAAGAGTTTCTCATGTCTGACGATGATGAGGAGGAGGAAGAGGAGGATGGAGATGATGACGATGAGGAGGAGGAAGAGGAGGATGGAGATGAGGAGGAGGAGGAGGAAGAGGATCTCTCTCTGCCCGCAACTGCACCTGCACATAATATTGAAGGGCTCCTCATGTCTTCTGATGAGGATGGAGATGAATATAATCTGACAAATGAGGATCTCTCTCTACCTGCACCCGCAACTGCACATAATCCTTCCACGAGTGCTGCTGCAGAATGGCTTGAGATTGAAAAGTGTCTCACGTTCGATGGGCTGGAGGATATTGGACACGCATTTATTAATCCCTCTCTCCCTGCACCACAAATGAATACAGGGAGTGCTCATCATGCTGCTGCAGTTGGTGATAACAGCAATTTGAATTTCTATTGTGGGGCTGGAAATGATATTAATGAAGATGGGATGTTCTCTGAAGCAGCTGCACTACTACTTGGTGGTGACCAGAGTTACAACTTTGATTACCCTGCTGTTGGTACTGAAGATCCAAGAACAAGAATGGGGTGGTGGAATCTTGATGAAGATCAAATGATGTTGCCAGTGCCACAACTGGTACAGGTGAATGATGGGCATGATCAAATAATGGGCTGCAGTGAATATAATGCAAGTGTTGAAGCCATCAAAGAAGTAGCTGCAATGATCAACAGGTAGCTACACGGTGAAGAAGATCAAGCAGTAGTCGACTTCTCATCTCAAGACATTCTTGATTATGGGCTTCACTGTTACTCTACACTTGTAAACCCTTATTAGATCAAGCGCTCTATTGTTGTATTGAAAACAATTCTGTTCAAAGGCATCAAGATCCACTGCATTTTTATTCTGCTCTCCAGTGTATTGAACACGACACAATTCTGTTCAAGTGATGCCATGCAATGGAATGTTTTCTTGAATTGTGTTCCCACTGTCTTTTTCACTCTGTTTTTGGGATTTATTTTCAAATATTTCTATATTTAAATTCATTGGGGAAAAAGATTAGAATTAAATAAAAGATAGTCATCCCTGGTAGTTAAGGAGAGTATATGCCCTCCAAGAAAGAGATGACTACTCAAATCGTGCCTCAGTACCACTGTTTAAATGCGTGTTGCTACAAGCTTTATTATGGTTGGTCATATTAAAATAGAAAAGGGTTTCCATATCTTGTATATCAGACCCATACATGATTGAGTTAATGATCTCTGATCTGATATCAAATCGCAAATCATTGGTGACATTACAATGGTTGAGATCTTTTTATCCTGTTTTTGCAATCTTTCGAGTTCAATCTTTTTTTCGAATTATTTTAAAAATATATTTTTTACTTATACTCGTAAAAATCATTTTATCATAACATAGTGTAATTTGCTCTTGGAATCCACTTGCCAGCAATTTCTAGAATTCACAGAATATTTTTTCAAGGGCCTAATTAATCTGTAAACATTTTCATGGACTTCTATTAAAAAAGACTATAGTTAGTCGGTCATTTTGAAATTAAATATTTCCTTATTCATTGTAGACAATCTTTCCAACGGTCCTATTAATTTGTCAATATTTTCATCCATCTTTATATTTAAAATGATAATAGTTAGTCAGTCATTTTATAATTTAATATTATTTGTTCACTTTAGAAAATCAATTAGCAAACAAGTGATGCAAGCAATCAGGTGTGGTAAGAGCAGAATGTGGTTATAGCAGAATGAAGAAATAGTGTGAAACCAGAGTCGTTATAGTGATATTGTTGTCTTGAATGGGCATAAACAATATTTTTTTAATTCTCCAAATCAATAAGTTACAATGGTGTGAGCAATTTGAAACTTGACTCTAATATAAATCTCACCTTCATTTATATCATTCACATCTGACCCTTTTTTTAACCTTAAGTAATGTCCACCCAATATACTGAACCAATACAGAAAGTTCTACTTTATATCATGATTCATAAGGGTGAGTAGTAGACCCATTTTTTACTTTAAGTAATGCTGACCCAATATAGAAAGTTCTACTTTATATCATGATTCATAAGGGTGAGTAGTAGAGCAATGAAAAAGTTTATGTTTACATGTTATCTGTAGTTAAATTTGTTCATTGTAAATAAATTTGTCTATCAATTGTGTGAAATGTCTAAGTGAACAAAGCAAACTAGGCTATATTAAAAATCTGAACTCTAAAATTTAAACTTTTACATTAATATACATTAAATAAAAATTTAAAAGAGTTATATATTAATCAATATCTTAGCTATAATCATATTGCAGGTATTAAAAATAGAAAATAAAAAAAATAATATTGTGTAAACAAGAGCTATGCATAGCCCTTGCCAATTGTGATATCTAGTTTATGTTTTAGCTGGAATGCCTGCCAATTAAAATACAATATTTAATTGATGTTGTTGAGTAGTTGGAAACTAACAAATACAAGAAAAATGCTGAAAATTGATTGACTAGTAGCATTAATTTAATCACACCTTACCAATATCAAGTTGTTACGTCAAGAATGTGCATCAATAGACCACATATACATAGATGAAATAATTCTTTCATTTCATTTTGTTGCTTGCAATATCAATACTAAGGGGAGCCATTTGTAAATCTTGAAACATAAGCTCCTTTATTTCACCTTTTCTTGCTTCAGATAGTAGCACTTAAGTATATTCCATATTCAACCAGTTGGAAGAGAAAAAAATAAGCTCGATCCTTTCAAGCACGCCCAAGCCATAATTATATGCAGAAAAAAAAAGTTCCATTACATTTTTCCAGCTATTATTAACAAAAGGAAGATCAATGATCATAATGGCCACTATTTTCTTTAATAAATGTTTGATTGATTGAGCAATCATTTGTAGCTAAGTACAGATGAGTTTTTGAAGCACTCATTTCAAATTTTAGAAATGATAGATTGTACATGCAAATTTACACAAATTTGAAACATTTGAAATATATGAAATGATTTTAACAATTCAAACAATTCAGAAATATAAATCTAGTTTAATCTTATAAATGAAAACTTAGAAGATGGCGTGTCGTGACTTAATAAAATAAATCTTGGCACTCTTTTAATGTGAGTTAATGTGATTGAGGAAAACCTCCCACATTTTCAAAGTAAATGTTTATTCCCTTTGAAAAGTACTTGCACAAGACTTAGAAATTTTCCAGCATTGAATTATTCTTCAATTAAAGAGGACTACTTTACATGCTTCCCTACTATTCTGTAAAGCAGGGCAATGCATTCAAAGGGATCTTACTCAAATAAATGAACATTTACACAAATTGTAAAGTTTTTTTCCTCATCTCATGTCCCATGATGTTTACTTGCAGACTTAAAACAAACTCTATCTATATATACAAAATCAAACTTACTTTGACAACGCAGCATCCAAATTTTTGCCAGAGACTTGTAATTTATGGCATCATCAAATCCAAAATTTCCTTTTAGCATCTTAACCTATTAAAGAATAAAGCCATTGGATTGCTAATGGGTTTGAGTGATCAAAGTTATCTTGTCATGACCTGGTCACATCATATATAATTCAATTCAAAGTAACAATAGACATATTAACTATTTTATTTTAATTAATTAGTAATTACAATAAAGGGCACATTTCAGGTGTTATTAGATGTTTCTTTCCTAGCAAGTTTGCGATACTAGAAAAAGAAAATCTATTAATTGTGATGCAGGAGCATCCTAGGGTTTTTAGCAATCTTGCATGTTGGGGATATTTTGGCTAGGAGTTGTGGACTCAGTCACCAAATAGTGGTGCTTGGTCACTGAAGGGTGTAGTTGTGGCTGAGGAACTTGGTCATTGAAGAGGCTTGGCTGTTGTTGGAGCTCGACATCCACTGGGAGCTTGGCATGCACTGGGAGCTTGGTAATGCTTGTGGTTTGGCTGATGCTCGGCTTGGTCTCTCCAAAACTCGGTCTAGGCCTAGTTCTTCTAGGTTCCAAGTTGTTTATGAGCCAACTTTGGGTATTTAATTTGAGTTGTAGCCATTTTGTGGCTCAACATATATTTAATATAAGAGATTTAATTTAATTTTTAATTGAGTTGGGATGACTTGTGGCTTAGTTGGGTATAAGTAGGGGTCTTGTGGAGTCTTTTAGTCATGGTGATCCATCTTAGAGAAGAGGATGCAAACTTTGAAGAGTTAGTAGCTGTGGCTTGAAAACTAGGAGATTGCTTAGTGGTCTTGCGGGAACAAGTTAAGGTTTCCTTAGAGGTTTCTACCAGAGTTTAGATTTGGACTAGTTGGGATTAGGATTGTGAGTTGGATCTTGTGGGATCTTGCAGAACCATTTTGTAATTGTTGTTGTATTTGGCCCTAACTCAAAATGCCTTACAATTGGGCATATTGCATGAAAACAATTATATCTATGAATAAAGTATTGTGATTTGGTATCAGATCTTGCATTGTTGTTGTGTGGTTATTCAGGGATCCAGATTACCTCCAGTAGGGGTACCCTTGGATTCTCGCTGCATCAAATTGTCACCATGAAACTATAAAAAGGTCGGTGTTACTAAAGTTTGGATTCCAATAGTTCATAGTTTAACCATGTATTTCATAATGAAGGAAAATGAAACAAAATATTAACTTGTACTTAATTGGTTATATCACATTAGATTTTATTGCATTCATAGCATACTATAAATATATAAACTTAGAATTTGATGGTAATCTAAGCTTATATTTTTCTTTTTGGATGCAAATTTTTGGACAATTGTTTAGTTTTCCATAAATTCACTTACCAAGCAAGTTATTTTGACAAAAATAAATTTGGGTTATTTTGATAGAGATTAAATATTAACTTATTTTGGTGAGAAAATTATCCAACAACTTAAACATTACTTACCTAGACTTCACTCCTAGATTAAATGTAATAAATAGTCAAAATTGATTTATTTTTTCAAACTTAATTTCTTTCTTAAGAATGACTACTAAGTATAGTTATAGTGATAAAAAGCTCTATGTTTTTGCCATAAATACTATTAAGGCTGTAAAATGGTGTAGACAATTCGATCATCTTTGAAATCAAGTGCACAATAATAGTATTCATCTAACTTATTCATTCCATTTATCTCTCTATTCTGTATGTACTAACTTGCACAAACTTATCACAGACACTAATAAACTTAAACTTAAAATGATAAGTAGCATAAACACATAACAAACATCCACACAATGTTTGACACCAAGATTTAATGTGGAAACCCATTTTGGAAAAAAACCACCAATAACATGCTATCACTTTTGACTCTTCTTAGGTGAGCTCTATTAAGAGCCAAACCTGTTAAAGGTTACAAACCACACTATTAGGTGTGACCCTATTAAAGGATTTAATCACCCTATTAGGAGTGTCCTTGTTTGAGGATAAAGAACATTCCATTAGAATGTCACCTTGATTAAAGGATTTACAAAATTATAATAAACATTAATAAGTTCAAATAATAACATTTCAATAATAAAATAAATAATAAATTTATTTAATTAATCAAATAATAAATAATAAATCACATGGCAAAATTAGATGAATACATCAATAGTTGGAATATAAGAAGATCCAAGTTCAAGAGAAAAATATCACATGCTTAGATCCTAATATAAATGAGGGGGAATATAGGAAGATGCACCAAGTTTAAGAGAAAAATATACTAGGAGAAAATTTAGAATAGATTATTTTCTTTCATCATTGAACCCTTTTTCGATAAGAGGACATAAGGCAAGGGGAATACAAAATAGATTACAATTAGAAGGAATCAAGGGAGCATCTCATATGATTGTTCTTTTGTTTTTAATTTGTTAGTTCAGTCTCACAAATGTTATCATGTGGTTAAATTAGGTGCACATCTTTCAAAGTATTTAAGAATACAACAAATAGATATACGAGGAGCATAATTTTGGAATGAAGACATCAGACTTGTGTGGGTCTATAACACCATGGTTTATATATCCAACGTAATGTTGTTGGAGCCATCATAGTGATGTGAAAGGGTGTTGTTCAATGGCAGTGAGTTGCCCTCAAACAGTTCTTTAGACTGCTGATTAGCATGATAAATATTCATGGTATTGAAGAAAAAGGATGTAGATAGAGAAGGATTTGGTGCCAAAATAGAGGTGGGATTAGAAACCATAGGATAAGATTGTGGTTTTAATGAAGAATTATTCTCATTAAACAAAGACATAGGAATAAAATCTTCAATAACTTTTTCTTGTAATACTGATTGAAGACCCGAAAACTTCGTCTAGTTAAAAACCACATCTCTACTTTGTACAATCTTCTTTGCAACAAGATCCCATAATGAAAATCCAAAATGATTTTCACCATAGCCCATGAAGATACACTACTGTGATTTTGAATCCAACTTTCTCCTTTTTTCTTTAGGAACACAAACAAATGGTTGACACCCAAACACTTGAAGATGTGAGTAGGAAATCCTTCTACCCAACCATTCCTCTTCTAGAATTCCAAAGTCCAAATGAGATGAAGGACTTCAATTAATCAAGTAGACTGCTGTATTGAAAGCCTCCACCCAGAATTCTTTGCCTAAATTGGCATTAGATTGTATGCATCAAACTTTATCAAGTATAGAACTCGATTTAGTCTTTCCACTACCCCATTTTCTTGAGGGGTTAATGGCACAACTTTCACCTGTTGAATACCTTGATCTACACAAAAATTATCAAACTTCAACGAACAAAATTCACCTCTGTTATTTGATTTTAAACATAAAAGAGTATTTAACTCATTAATGTGATTCAACATCGTTGTTTCGTCCTTCATCTTCAACTTGTAAAGCTTCTTCATGATAAAATTTTTGTTTGCAGTAGACGCCATTTTGTGTACACACCTTGAAGTTTGTCCCATACCTCCTTTGTTGATTTTTTTTTGTTCACATTGAACAACACGTTGTCAAACAGCAAGAGAAAAATCTTTTTCATTGCCTTTTCATCGATTTTATTCCAAGTCTCATCTATCATGGAGGTTAACTTCTTTACGTTACCTCTGATTACAATTGCAAGATCATGCTTGACTAGTAATGATCACATTTGTACCTTCTACAAACTAAAATTCTTCCTTGAGAATTTTTGCATTCTTGATTCCTCCATGACTTTGGAATTAGATCACCAAAATTGATTACAGGCTCTGATACCAATTGTAAGTTAATTAAGAATGCAAAAGAAAAGTATAGAACAACAAGACACAATAACATAGATGTTTATCATGGTTCACCACAAATTGTGGCTATGTCCACAATTAGAGGAAATTAATTATATTGATGAAATAGAATGAGTTTACAAATAGATGCCACCGGCATTTATAGATCACAAATGATCAGTTGAAGAGACACAATAAAAGTGGAGGGAAAATACCCATGTGACTATTGGCCTTCAATATTCAACAGTCCCCACTTTCACAAGGACATCTCAAACTCCCGAATCAAACCCTTTCTTTTTTTTGGGTGTCGGGCGACCATATGGTAGCATAAGGGAGGATCCTTGTGGAAGAGAGATAAACACATTTTTTTTCCCTAGATTAAAATAAGATAAAATAAAAACCCATGACCACATCAAATCTTCTCTTGCTAGAAATATAAAATAGCTACAAAAGTTTTGATCAATAAAAATCTAGTGATTATGTGAACTATAAGTTAAGAGTAGAAAATGAAATTTATGGTCTAACCAAGTTTCTTCTTGCTTCAAACAAGAAATAAATTGGGAATAAATTGATTTTATTGATTGCGTCAAATCATAGATTAAGTTCAAAGTGTAAGGTTTTTAACAAAAAAAAATCAATGAAATTCATGCCTCTCTCAAATAAGAAATAGTGAATGTCTCCACTCTAAAAGTGAGAAACTTGAACTATCTTTTTAATTTTATTTGGGGGAGTCTCCATGGGGATGTCTCCCATGGAAGCGAGAGGAGAATTTCCTTGTCTTTGAATTCTTTTTGGTTTTTTATGTGCCCACTATGAATATACTTACAACTTCTTTAAAATATAGAACCATATTCAAAACAAATCATAGAAACATAAACATTTAAAATTAGAAGAAAGACATATATATGCTAAATACATTTTTAAAGGTGATGCAAGTAAGATGTTTGTAGAATGCCACATAACCATGTGTTGTCTTACAAGTAATTCACTAAAAATTTACATTTGTATCGTCATGCAAGAGACTTGTCTATATGTAATTAATAGAATCACATTTGGATCATTATTATAATATTGTTTTGTTCTTATTGGATACAAATTTTTTTTCTACATATGGCTAAAGTTAATTTGTTTGAAAATAAAAACATAACATGTCTTCCTAAGCTTATAATTGCTAGTTTATATTTTCTGTAATATTTCCTTCTATACAAGAAAAATACTACCATGAAAAAGGTAGTAACCAATGAGAAAGAAGAAATTTAAATGTTTAATATCACTTTAATACAATGTTTGCCTTAGATCATAGGTTTGAAGGATGTTGTACAATTTCTTAAAAGCAAACTATTGCTAGAAATGCAATCAAAGACTTTAGTCTCATTAACAACATGGACTAACAAGAGTTGTGTTACAACATGGGTTCCACCACATGCAAATTTAATTTGCAAATGTTAAATGTATTTTGAGTTCAAGTTAATGCCAAACTAGTAGTCACAAATTTAGCTATTCTTGTTACTCACTAATTGTAAAACAATATTGATTTAATTTAGAGTCATTATTTGAATGGAAACATCTATTACATGATGGATAAATTCTGTTTCCTTTTAAGAACAAACAAATAAAGAATTTTTGAAAATCAATTGACTACACATGCTCGGCACAAATTGTCCATAGATTATGACGTAAATTGTACATAGTCTAACATGATTTCTAGTTTTTAATTTTAATTATGTTTAATTGTTTTAATCCAATCTAAAATAAAATAATTTTAATTTAATTAAAAATTAAAATATATAGATTATTGTACTTTAATAGAAACAATACACTTGAATCTTGATAGTAATAACATAATTTCTTTAGGACAAGTAACCTCCCTCCTCAATGCTACACCTTTGTGAGCATCACATGGATACAAGATGAATGTCTATGAAACCATCAAAATAATGCTTGATAAGATTATCATTGTATTTAATAATTAAATTGAAATTGATTACATGACCTAACTCTTCATTTTCATTTTAAAACTTATTTTATTATATAAATTAATAGTAAACTTTAAAAAATAATTATTCTACGATAATATAAATTTTAATTAAAAAAATTGAAAATAAAACTAATATATTTTTATTATTATTTAAAACTTTTGAAAAATAAGTAATAATTAAAATAAATAAGACAAAGTCAAAATAATAATAATAAAATAAATAAGACAAAGTAAAAATAAAAATAAAATAAATATCAAATGGCTTATTAAACATTATTAATATTTTTTCATGTCAATTAATGCTGAAGAGAGGTACAATAGAATTATGTATATATAAAATATTATTACTTATAATGACTTAATTTGCATGCCTCTTATTTATACAATTATGTATTTTGTTTTCTATTTTTAATTCTTAGATTTCAATCATGCAACTCTTATATTTCTTTTAAAAATAATTTAGAATAAAACTAAGTCTTTAATATTTTTCTAAAGTACAACTTAAATGCAGTTAAGCGGAGTTGAAAGACTATTCTTTCAACGAAAATGATAATTTTTTATGTTTTTGGATCAAATGCTTTTATATGTTTTTTTCGAAGTACAAGTTGAATGCAGTTAAGAGGAGTTGTGTGAATGGGGATAATAATTTATTTATTTATTTTTGGATTAAATTGAAACCAAACAAAACTGTAGTTAATGGTAAAATATTTATTTATTTATCTATTTTTGGGTTAAATTGAAACAAAACAAAATTGTAGTGAATTTAAGTTATGGGGACGTTACCTGTTGAGGAGGATTGCTGGAATCTTGATCAAGATCAAATGATAATGCTAGTGCCACAATTAGTACAAGTGAATGATGGGCATGATCAAATAATGGGCTACAATGAATATAATGCAATCGTCGATGCCATCAAAGAAGTAGGTGCAATGATCAACAAATAGCTACATAGTGAAGAAGATGACTATGCCCACTTGCTTGACGATATGTTGAACTCTCAAGACATTCTTGTTTATGGCCTTCAACATCCATTGCCCTATTCTGCTTCTTACAACTCTACATTTGTAAACCCCTTCTAATTATTAGATTAAGGGCTATGTACTGAACACAATTCTATTCAAGTGATATTGGAAAGGAATGTCATGCAATGTAATGTTTTCTTCAATTGTGCTCCTACAGTCTTTTTTGGGATTTACTTTCAAATAATTTCATATTCGATTCATTCGAAAAAAAATTGGAATTAAATAAAAAGTTGTACCTCAATTGCTCTCTTTAAATGTATCTTGCTACCAAATAATAATGCCTTATTAAGGTTTGCCATATTTTAATCCAAAAGGGTTCTATATCAATGATTAAGTTTATGACCTTTGATCTTATGAAATTTGACGAATCACTGAGATCTATTTCCATTTTGCCAATCTTTTAACTTCAATCTATTTTTTGAATTATTTTTGAATTTTCCAAATATTTTTATATTTGTATTCCTAAAGATTATTTTTCCATAACATAACACGTTTTCATGAGGTGAGGCTGTCATGTAAGTGTTTGATGAGTCATATGTATGGATCTAACTCTCGCTCGCCGCTTTCCTATATCACTACTAACTTCATAGTGCTCCATGACAAGTTTAAAGTAATAGAGTCCACTTCCTAGAAATTTTTCGAAATCATAGAATATCCAATGGTGTTATTATTATTAATCATTTTCACGAACTTCTATTAAAAATGATTATAGTTGGCCGGTTGTTTAAATATTTAATTGCATATTTTTTCTATTGAGCATGAGTAAGGCAGAAAGACTAAAGTTCTTAATGTGCATGGGAATTTTTTGAAGCAAGCTCATATTCCTCTGAATGGTCAAAATATGTAAGGGATTCATTCAGATTTTGGTTGGAATGTTGGATCTTGTTTTAATAATGGAAATTGAATGGATTCCTATCTTCATGGAAAAATAGGTGTAAGGGGTTTCAACAGATCATATGTCTCTAACTGTAATGGACGTGGTGTAGAGAAGAAAAAACATGGTCCCAAGGCTTCCAAACCCCACATCCAGCCCATTTTCAACATTTTTCATGGGCCACTCCAACCCACACCCATTTTTTCTATGACTGGTGAGGAGATTGGAAATTTTAATTACCAACTCCCTTCTTATGTGTCATGGTCAAATAATGTCTCCACTACCAGCCCGACATTTTTGTCTTACCCCAATAATATTTCACTTGGAGGTAAAAAATATGTGGGAAATCAGTTTGACAAAGTTTGGAGGAAAAAATTGGGGTCTAGAACTTCAATGAGATCAACTGGTCCCAATAGTAATCTAGATATTTCAAATGCTACATCCAAAGATGGCGATGCCCTGCATCTTGTGATTGAAGATGAAATTCTCAAACCACAGGTCTCTTACATGCTTGACTCAACAATCATCAGTAAGATTTGGTCCTTCCTCTAGGCTATAGATCTTCTTACTTGGGAGAAGTGATACTAGTATGGTGTTACTGATTTATTCTACATTGATCACAAGTCTCTATTTTTTATTACTATATTTGAATTTGAGTTTTTTTTGAGATAATGTTCTTCGAATTAAGAGTTGGTTCTTTAGAGGGTTGGGAATATATGCTAGGGCTTGGTCTCTGAACTTTAAACCTAGTCACACAACTTGTGATTTTGTGCCATTTTGGATTGAGGTTCCTGCTTTACCGACTAAATATAGAGATCTACAAATTATTGAATTAATAGAAAATAAAATTGGGGTATTAATTCAACATGACTTATTTCCTTTTGATGAGCCATCTCTTTCTATTAGGTTTTGTATCTTCCTAAATCTAGATAAATCATTACCTTCTTCCTTAATTGTGTCATCTAAATATGGATGTTGGAACCAACCAATTATTATTTAGGACGCACAGACTCTGATCGAGAAGGTAGGTTGTTTGGGACTTTTTACTAATCAATTTCAAGATCCTAGTTTCTCTAATATGATAGTTTGTAGTAACCATAACTCTAACCCCTTGAAGTGCACTTTTAGGACATAGTCTGTTCCTTCCACCTCTAATGATGCGTGTGTATCTCAAACTAAAATGATAGGTGACTCATATTTGTAAATCCAATTGTTTGTGATTTTCCTAAGGGTCACTGTAATACACAAAAAGATCACTCCTGCGGAGACTATTCCAATCCTAATAGCTCTATGACTGATTTGTACACTCCTCTTCAACATTCACTTTTAGGAAATATTTTTTCTCTCATGACTTTTCCAAATTTAGGGTCTTTCTCCTCTTATTTTGGTAATAATTTTATGTTGTTTTTGACCCATTTTCTCTCTAAATGGAATACTCGTCGACATAAGCATACAAGTCTAGATCAATCTATTTTTACATCAGGGTGTGTGCACGATCATGATCAACCAAACTATGCTCTTAAGTGACAATAAACAATCAACAAATCAGGGTTATGTCAACTTGACGTGAATTTTTTTACTTTTATAAACTTAATATCAAAAAGTTGAGAGAAAAGAATCTCTAGAAAATTTAATCTATTTTCTACAATACTAGGCCTTATCTGAAAAAAATAAAAGTTGATTGGTCAAATTTTGAATTTTAATGCAATGGTACAAAAATTTTAGGATAAAAATAAGAAGTAGACATATGTTTGACCACCTTAATCAAAACCAAATGATAATATTTTTAAATAATATTATAGATGGGTGAATGCACAAAGTTGGGTCGCAATTCTGCGGAAGTTAAATCCACAAAATGAGACCTCTTAGAAATGAGTACCTGATTTTAAAAAATGGGCACACATTTTTGGCTTGGGTACCCAACCCTAAATTTAAAAAATAGGCACCGATTTTAAAAAAAATTGGGTACCTATTTTTTATTTTAAATTTAAAAAGTGGGTACCCATTTCTCAGCAAATCAAAAATTTGAATTTTTTACAAATGGGTACCTGTTTTTTAAAAGTAAAAAATGGGTACCCATTTAAAAAAAACTAGGTACCTATTTTTTAAAAGTAAAAAATGGGTACCCATTTCTAAAAAATTCAATTTTTAAAAAGTTTTGGGGGGATTTCACATGCCGCTTTTAGTTTTTCAAAATGGGTACCCATTTTTGGAATTTCAAATAATGGGTGCCCGTTTCTTACAACATGAGGCAGGATTTTTTTCCTTGCCTTGGATTTTGGTTTGGGACAAGCTTGGTGAGACCAAGTCTATGCCTTCACTTCTCAAGATTTTGATAAGGCATTGAATTGACAAATTCACGCCTTGCCATAATTTTTAGAGGGTCTTCCCGATCATATTTTTTTACAAAACAAAAATCCATTAGAGCTCTCATTGTCCTGATTTTAGAAATATAAATTTTATATTGTTATAATTTTATTTACTATTTTTGTATTATTTTTAAATCAAAGGTGGCACCTAAATGTAAAATAATGACATCCACTAAAACTTTAATAACTTTTTTATTTTATGATTTTAAAAAAATTAATTTATATGTCATCAATCTTCATTCAATTCTTTTGAAGTGAAAAAAATTTGAAAAAAGTGAAATTTTGATCAAATTATGGTGTCCGTACACGAGAGGTTTTGAAATTTACCTTTATAGCCAATTCAAAATTAATAAAAAAAATATTCATTAAAAAATTCAAGAAAAATATTCTCATCAATCTTTGGTGTGTCAGGTAACTCCGTTTAAAATGATTCACAAAATATCATTTAGTTGTGTCAAATTATGGTGTCTGTACACGAGCATGGTATGGTCTTGAAATAGGCATTTTGAAAAAGTGGTTTTTAAAGATCCATACCAAAAAAATAATCTATCATATGGGTATACAAATAAATTACATATTCAAAAAGAAGATCCCAGGCACTACAATTTTTATTTCTGAATTTTTTTCTATTTAATCTCTAAATGGCTCAAATTTTGGCATCAATTGACAAAATATTTCAAAAATAGGAAAAACACTTCCACTTTTTGGTCAAAAGTCAGACCCAACTTCTTGCACTGACCTAGATAGAAGAAGTAGACTCATGCCTAGATGTGACACATATTTTTGGGTATTTTTATTCTAAATAAATAAATAAATATTAATTTTCTACTTTAGTATTTTTGGAATGAAAAAACTCTTGTGTCTAGCCACCTTAACTAATTCAAAACTCTACAAAATTTAAATATATATTTTTCCTTATAGTAGAAGCATAGAATGTGATGCATATTTTGGATTTCAAAAATGTTCTACCATTTGAAAGTTATTGTTTTTCAAGCAGTGTGTTAATCAAAACTTTATACGCAACTCTATTAGAAAATCAGTAATAATCACTTACTGAACTTGTAACATGTCAAACCTTACATTTATGGAAAGCTAAGAACGTTCTTAAGAAATCCTTTTCATTTCATCAAATTTTGGTGAAAGAAAAGTCGTCAGCTACATGTTTGAAGTAAAAAACACACAAGAATAGGCCAAAAACACATTTTTGGGACTTTTTAAAAGTTGACCATATAGGGTTGGTATCAAAATATATAGTAGGCCTTATAAAGGTATTAATTGTTTTCATTTAGTATCAAGATGCGTGGGAAAAAAGTTGGAATAGATTTTGAAATGCTTTGAGGCATTTCAAAACTACATATTTTTTAGGTCACCACTTTTTGGCACACCATGATCTTGCACATACCCATCATTGATATCTTCTAAGTTTTTAATTACATATCCAATTTCCAATGAAGAAGATGCTATTCATCCCTCTCAGATGGATGTTTTCATCAATGAGCTTGTTTAAATAATGGCCAACCTATTTCTTTTTTGTCTAGATTAGGAGCTGCATCAGTTTCCCAAGGACATTTATTATCTATTGAATATGCCCAAATTTTAGCAGAAGAGTGTAGTGTACCAATTCCTCCCTAGTTATTTTATGAAGATAGCATGCCCCATGACCTACTCAAGAATAATCAAAATTTTAATTTGGACCCCCCTTCATCTAGGATGGAGGGCTTTAATAATGTTCCAAATCTTGGCTTGGCAGTCAAAAATTCTCCTACTCAAAGATAGATCTGACCAAACTAGGTTTCACTTTGTTGATCCACCTCTTACTAATGTTATTTTTTATTTCTCCTAAAAATTGTCTATTTTGTGAACACCCCCCTCCCCCCATCTTCTATGAGTACAAAACATTCAAAGCCTAGGGGTAGGCCATCGAAAGCTAGAAAAGCTAAAGATGAAGTTGATTCAGGGATTCAGTCAACTTTGAACTGTAGTTTTCCTACCTCTAAATGATTGACAAGGAGTACCAAGAGTGCTTCTTGTTAATTATGAAGATCCTCTCTTGGAATGTCAGGGGCATTAATGTCCCTAAGAAATGTAATATAGGATCAAGGAGTATCTTGATTCTATCCAATGTGATATAGTCTTTCTTTAAGAGACTAAGCTATCAACAAATAACTTTCAGAGATTTGTTGGATGTTGTTCAACATGGAATTACTCACATGTTCCCAGCTTAGGTGCTTCTGAAGGGCTTTCTATATTATGGAATCCTAAGACTATCAAGGCTCAACATCTTCATTAGGGAACTAATTAGAAAATGTAATCCATTCAACATTATGAACTTTCATTCCAATTGATTAATGTTTATGGCCCTACTCCTATGTTAGATAAAAAATGTTTGTGGCTTAATCTTATAGGTTTTATCCAACAATCAGTTGGTGCCAAATTCTTTATCGTTGGTGAATTTAATGCCATTCTTCATCCCAGGGATAAGAATGGAGGTATTGTACCCTTGCCTAGAGCTACCCAGGACTTTAATGATTTTGTTGATAATAATGCTTTGTTTGATGTTCCCCCACAAGCTGAATCTTTCACTTGGACAAATAGAAGAGTTGGGTTCCACCAGATTGTAGTTAGATTGCATAGATTTTTGTGTTCACAATGTTGGAAATTGGTGAACTATACTATCCAATCAGATACATTACCATATTTTGAATTCGATCATTTTCCTATTCAGTTGTCCATTCTTCCATCAGATTCAACTCAGACTAGTCTTTCTAGATCATCTTTTAAGTTTGAAAGTGTTTGGTATTGTCATCCCCATTTTGATGACCTTTTAAAAAAATGGTGGAAGGATACTCCACTAGAGCCAAGAACCAAAATGTTGTTGTTTCACAAGAAAATGTAATATGTCAAAGGGCTTATCATGATTTGGAATAAAAATGTTTTTAAAAATATTTTTGAGGAAAAAAAGCTAGTAGAAGAAAAACTAGCTGAGATTAATCAACATATTTTACTCCATGGTTTAAATGCTGATATACATTCAAGATAGAAGATATTGCAAGAGGAACGGTTTGAATTATGTAAGTGAGATGAAGAGTCTTGGAAATAGAACTCTAGAGAATTGTGGCTTCAACAAGGGGATCATAATACTAAGTTTTTTCGTACTTTTTCCAAACAAAAGAAGGCTAGCAACACAATTTTTATAATTCATGACCATCTAGGAAATTCGATATCTGAGGCAAAGGGTATCCAAAATGAGAGTGTAAGGTTCTTCTCTAATCTACTTTCCCCTCCACCTCAAGATCCCCTCCTTCTCACCTTGTGAATGAGATCTTGGATTCCACTCCCTTAATAATTACAGAACATGAAAATTTGGTTCTAATGGTTCCATTTACTCTTTTTGAGATATGTGTTGTAGTTTTTTCTATGCTTGGACTAATAAGGCACCAAGCCCTGATGGGTTCACTGCAATATTTTTTTTAGAAATATTGGGATGCCATTTGTTTTGAGTTTTTTGAGGTGCTTGAAGAATCTAGGAAAAATGTTTCCATTTTGAAGAACTTTAATACCACAAATATTGCTCTCATCCCAAAGGTCAATGCTCCATATTCTTTTGCTTAACTCTATTTCTTTGTGTAATAACATCTATAATAGTATCACAAAGGCTATTTATTTGCGACTTAGGCCTATTATTTCAAAAATTATATCGATAGAACAAGGGAGTTTTGTTCCTGGTCGAGAAACAACAGAGAGAGCCATAATATCCCATGAGACCCTTCATACCATAAAAGAACATAATATTGTGGCCTTTGTTGCCAAACTAGATATGATGAAGCATACGATAAACTAAATTGGTCTTTTCTTCTTCTAGTCTTTCGTCAGTTTGGCTTCTCCTCTAAGTGGTGTAAAAAGATTAAAGCTTACCTTTTAGGTGCATATTTTTCTATTCTCATTAATGGAGAACCAATAGGTTTGTTTGCGTCTTCCCAAGGAGTTCGTCAAGGTGACTTTCTTTCTCCATTCTTGTTTGTCATTATGGTGGAGGCCTTCAGAAGACTTATTAACTCTTTTAATCAAAAGAGATTGTGGAAAGGTCTCAAAATTTTGCGTACATCCTTGTCCATAATTCATTCTCTCTTTGTTGATGATACTTTACTCTTTGGATCATCTACATATCAAGAAGTACAAAGTATGAAGAAAGCCATTGATCTATATACGCAAGTTTTGGGACAATGTATTAATGTAATCACTACAACATTTAGGGTCAAATTGTGACGGTAATTTGTGACGGCAATGTAATTTGTGTTGATTTTCATTTTTTTTTGGCAATTGTCCCTGACGTCGTCACAATACCAACGTTGGTGTCATAATTGTGATGCCCACATGAGTATAAACAAAAAGAAAAAGAAAACATGACATAAATCATTCCCCATTTGTTTTGATTGTGGAGAGTTGTGCGCAAAAGAGGGCGGAGAGCTCCGAACATTGTCATGCCCTTGTGATGTCCATGCCCTTGCTTTGTGATTTTCTTTAAGGGCTATGTAAATGTTCTTTTATTTTCCTTCTAAACATGTATCTCTTTATATTTCATTCTAAACATGTATATCTTTAGATATACATAGAGATCTTTTTTAAGGTGCTTATTACATCTTAGCACAACAAAAACATTGATCCAACTGCATACATATTCGAGAATCCAAATAATAAAACAATAAAACTCACTCAACCCATGCTAAGTGACTTACCTCAAGATCTTGTACAAAAATAATGCAGACCAAGAAAAATGGTAGAACTTGCAAGAAATTCTTACAAAAACACATCATAGAAGATATTTTTAGAAAGAAAGAAGCCATAACCCAGTTAAATGGGTTTAGTTGTTGATTAGTTGGGTGAATTTCAAATTCCTATAGAACTGTCATCATATTTGGTACAATAAAATGGACAATTAGTTATTCCCAAATAGCAAGCTCAAATACAGTTTTCCAAGTGATAAAATTGCATATGTAGATGCATCACTTGCATCTTAGGCATGAAGCACATTCCCCAATTTATAACAAATGGTTGGATATAAAGGCTCCATACACTGGCCCAACAATAGAAGCCAAGGATGTAACCATGCATCTATTGACACAGTCTCCCTATGAGGATCCCAAGTATCAACTATTGCTGTTAATTTGGGCATCACTATATGATCCAGAATGTTATGAAGTACTGAAGCCAGTAGTAACTTATCCCATGTCTCAAGAAAACATAACATAGGTTCAGGATTGCTTGGCTCCCATGAAATTGTAGCAACTATTCTCACTGCTGGAAGAATAAGTTCAGTGAAGAGTTGAGTGTAAGGAGTTGAAGAAGCAAGTTCTGCTTATGTGTAAATTCCATAATCATGAGGCTCATTCCCTTGTAGAAGTCTCTGCCACAATAACATTACCTCTAAACCATGCAAAGGATGTTGAAGTGGTTCCCAACCTTGAAACATTCTTATAAGTAATCGATACTTGAGATCATCAATGGGAGATAGTGTCAATACTTGAAATGCTCTTATAAAAAAATGTAGATGCAATAGATGAAAAATTGCACAACTTGTAGTCCTTCCCATATGTGGACTATAAATTCTCAAAGACACTTGCAAGTGATTCCAATGTTAGAGAACCTACAATAACACTTTCTTGGATTTTATTCAGTGGCTCCCATAATATTTTCTATGTTGTATAGTTTTTATTTCTGTCGTGTAGTCTCTTTCTAAAGCCACTCCTTCTCCTTTTGGTATATTGCCACAAACTCTCTCTCATGCCTTAAATTTTGATTATCAAAATTTTGAACATCTACCTCTACCATATCTAAAATCAACTCCACATCGTAACTCTGGTATAGGTGTTTGAACATTGATAGCTTTCATTTCAGCATTCAAGTTTTCAAGATTGGTCAACACCCTCACTTTTGGACCTCTCATGGTAAGAAATTTTTGTACTATTTCAACACCATATTCTTGCTTCTAAGCTAATAGTTCTTCAGGTGCAGTTTCTTGTAAAAAATTAATTTTGTTGGACACTTGTAAACTCTTAGAAAGTGCATTGTTATTTTCATGTATGTATGTATATATGAATGTATGTATATATGTATGTATATATGTATATATGTATGTATGTATGTATATACATATGTATATGTATACACACACACACACACATATTTGTGTGTCCATGTATGTATGTATGTATTTATATATATAGAGAGATCTTGTGGATTGTGGATTATATTACCCTTCTCATCCCTTATAATAGCTCCAAACCCTATAGGGTCTAGATTTCCCTTTGCAACATCATCAAAGTTCATTCTGATCTAGCTTGAAAGAGGACTATCCCATCTTGCAATTTTCCTTTTTGATTTTACCTTCTCCTTTTGATCCTTCTTTCAATTAAGGTTACCTCTAGAGTCAAAATATACATTCTCCTTATACATTGTGTTTAAATTTTCAAGCACACTATGCTTAATATTATTAGCCGAAAGATGGAAGGGTTGGGCTTTATCTCTGAAGACCCTGTCATTCATTTCCTTCTTGAGTAATCATATGATGCGAGGGAACATAACATCTAGAGGTTTTTCTCAACATTTCCTTTAAAATCCTTCTAAAACCTCCAAAGGTACACTAAATTCTCTAGCATTGGGTAAATTCAAGAAGTTGAGTACCAAAACTATGGAAGTTCTTGAGGAAAAAACTTTGTTTCTTGAAATGGTTACCCATTTATTAAAAGCGGGTACCTGCTTTAGGTTCGGATGCTTGATCCTAAATTTAAAAAATGGGTTCCCATGTTTTTCAAAATGAGTACTTGTTATTTTCAAAATAGGTACCCATTTAATAATGGGTATCCGTTTCTAAAAAATTCAATTTTTTTTTTTTTGCCACCTAAAATATCATTTTCCTCCTCTTTTAGAAATGGTTACCATTTTGAAACATCTACTTGTTTCTTAAAATTTGAATTTCACAAGCAATGGGTTTCATTGAGTTTTGGCTTGGTATAGGATTGGTCCTACCAAGCCTATGCTTATGCCAACAAGAATTTGGCTAAGGCACATCAACATGAAATTTCTACCTTGCTGTAATTTTTTGGAGGACTTTCCGAATGAATTTTGTGACGAAACAAAAACCCATTATAGTGCTCTTTGCCTAGATTCTAAAAATATAAATTTATAATGATATGATTTATTTTAGTATTTTTAACATATTTATCAAGACATATTGGTACCTAAACTTCAAAAAGTATGGTTAGCCAAAATTTAATTTTAATTTTTTGATTTTAAACTTTTTGAAAAATGAATTATATGTCATCAATCTACATAAAATATATTCCAATAAAAAAAAGAAATTTGAAAAAAGGTGAAGTTTTGATCAAATTATGGTGGTCGTACACTCGAGATTTTCAAAATAGACTTTATGGTCAAATACAAATTTATAAAAAAACAAATATTCAATTAATAAATACAGAAAAATATTCAATAAAATCATAAAATTATCTATATTTCTAAATATAAATATATATTATTCTTCTATTTATTATTTATAAAACTTTAAAATTATATACTATTATAAAGATTTACTAAAGGATTAATACATCACACTTATTAGAAAACTAAAATAAAATCCATGCAATGATATTCCATGGTCAAAATAAATAATGAGTTCTTACTTATTTATCATATAAAATGAAGATTTTTTTATTCTTAGCTATGTGATGTAGATGTAAAGGAGAATAGAAAAAGTATTAATGATTTACAAGTGGATAAGTTACTTAAGTATTCTTAAGGAAATGATTAAAGATATAATAATAAAATAATAATGTTTAGTGGGATGTTGACGCAAGGCCAAGGTAACTCAAGGAGAAAAAAATTCAAGCTACAGGCTTTCTTAAGAGTCTCTCACACACAAAAGCTTTAATCAAACATAAGAAGGAAAAAGAGGCTATATGCAATAATTCAGTAGGTGTAATTATCTAACTTCACATATAAAAACACCAACATGTTCAACTGTGAAGCCTTCCAGATTGCGGCCTTATACAAAATAAGAATTAAAGAACACAGTGTTGGTGTGACCTTGTTAAATGATATAATCACCTTGCTAGGAGTGGCCTTGTTAGAGGACTTAAGTCCATTCCATTAGAATGTCAACTCGATTAAAGGATTTATAAAATTATTATTAAAATTAATAAATGAATAATAACATTTCAATAACAAAATGAATAATAGCTATATTATTTAATTAATCATATAATAAATAATAAATTACATGATAGAATTAGATAAATATATTAATAGTTCAAATATAAGAAGATACAAGTTCAAGAGAAAAACATAATATGCTCAAATCCTAATAGAAATGAGGGGGGAGACAGGAAGATACACCAAGTTTAAGAGAAAAAGATATTATGAGAAAATTTATGATAGATTATTTTCTTTCATCATTGAACCTTTTTTTGATAGAGAGGACACAAGGCAAGGGGAATATAAAATATATTATAATTGGGAGGAATCAAGCATGTAGTTATACTAGGTGCACATCTTCTAGAGTATTTAAGAATACTACAAATAGATATACGAGGAGCATAATTTTGGAATGAGGAGACATACACCAAAGGAAGAGATAATATGACCCATTTGGTTGACGACATTGGGGTAGGTAATTTCTATAGATGATAAAGTGTATCTTTCACCTTCCCACACAAATCTCTTGGAAACTATTATAAAAACTTAATAGAGTTCTTTCACATACAAAGACTTAGCCTATTTATTTTAGATTGCCATCTACGATTTCTTTTCACATAAAGGTTATAATCTGACAAAATTAGGTTATATCTATAAGATTAGACCAATACACTCAAAATTTAGCATTGTAAATATTGAAGAAAAGTAGTAAAGAGACAAGCTAAAATAGGAGTTTTGGCAAACATTGATGGATAATGCTAAAAAATATTGGTGAATAAAAGTGTTTATACATTTAAAATGATAAACTACTAATAATCACATATATTCATTGTTTTATTATTGCATAAATAAAATGATATATAATGACTAATAATTTTTTGAATTAATAATTACAAAAATAATAATTTAAAAAATAATTAATTATAGAAAAATTATATTATTAATCATATCATTATGATTAAAAAACTTATATAATAGCTTAGAAAAATAATTTTATGAATTTGTTATCATATATGCATAGATATGCATATAAAGAGAAGAAAAATGAATCATAAAGTTTTGATTTCAAATGCAAAATAAAATAAAATCACACAATTAATTTTAAAAGCTATATAAAACAAAAATAAAGAATAATAGATTCAACCCCTACTCAACAATCAAACAGAGTAAATGACATAGACGTAATGATGGAAAATTTGGATACTTGGATGAATCTAACCTCCACATCATTTATTTTTTCACTAGATTAACCTTGGTAACTTATGCTAACTTATTTTTCTCCTTTTCTCTTATAGCCGTTGATTCCACAGAACTCAACATTTCCTTTATTGCTCTGCACTTTTCCCATAGCCTAATTGGATTTATTAAATTCTCCTCTTTTAATTATTATGCCAATCTCATAGTCATGTAATACTTGTGGTATCTCTTAAACGGACAATGATATTATATCTCCCAAAAATTGAATATCTCATCCTTTTTCTATCAAGCATTTCACTACTTTAATGATAGAATTTTAGGAATTTTTAGACATTTAAACTCAATATACAATTGCCAAGCCAATGCAGAGCACAAGGGGAATGTTTGCCACCAACAAAAGTGCACTAGATGAAATAAACATCAACATGGTAGCATAAGGGATGATCCTTGTGGAAGAGAGATAAACACAATTTTCCCCCTAAATTAAAATAATATAAAATGAAAACCTATTACTACTTCAAATCTTCTCTAGCTAGAAATATAGAATAGTTGCATAGCTTTTGATCAATAAAAAGCTATCGATTATGTCAACTCAAAGATTAAGAGTACAAAATGAAATTTATGGTCTAACCAAGTTTCTTCTTGCTCAAACAAGAAATAAATTGGAAATAAATTGGTGTTATTGATTGCTTTGACTCATAGATTCGGTTCAAAATGTAAGGGCATTAACAAAATGAAATAAATGAAAATCAATGAAATTCATGCCTCTTCAAATAAGAAATAGTGAATGTCTCCACTGCAAAAATGAGAAACTTGAACTGTGTTCTTTATTTTATTTGGGGGAGTCTCTGAAAAGTTAATAAAAAATACAAATGAAAAGTGTAGAACAACAAGACACATAAACACAAGTATTTATCGTGGTTCACCACAAATCGTGGCTATGTTGACATTGAGAGTAGAGGAATATTATTGATTGAAAAGAGCAAGTTTACAAATGGATACAATCAACATTTATAGATCACAAGTGATCAACTGAAGAGACATAATAATTGGAGGGAAAACCCCAAGAGACTGTTGGTCTTCACATACTCAACAATCTCCCACCTGAAAACAATATATGCTTCAACTGATCACTCATTCCCATGCTCTAAATACTGACCCACTTCTTTTCCACAAGGGCAAGAGAAGTCCTGGTAGATCCAAACTTCTTCTTGGAAACAACCTTCCTCAACATGCAACCTTTAATTTCCCTTCTTCTACCACACAGCGAATATGGTGAGCATGCTTGTCAATATGTTTGGAACATTGCTAAGAGGAATGATTGTTAGCCATAAAAATTGCACTTTGACTATCAGAAAATAAAACATAATCATCTTGTTTCTGATATAGATTTTTGAACAAGCATTGCAACCAAATCATCTCTTTAGCACCTTCATAAACAACCAAGTATTCAGCTTCAGTAGAAGAAAGAGCAACACAATGTTGCAGCCTTGAGGCCCATCCAATGGAAGCCCCAACAAATAGGAAAACATAACTAGTAGTAAACCTACATTTGTCTCAATTTCTAACTAGATCAAAATCAATGAATCCTTGCAACCGAATATAATTTCTACCAAAACATGATGTATAATTTCAACACCTCTCATGGAAAGAACTTTTTGTACTATTTCAACACCATATTCTTGCTTCTAAGCTAATAGTTCTTCAGGTGCAGGTTTCTTGTAAAACATTAATTTTGTTGGACACTTGTAAACTCTTAGAAAGTGCATTGTTATTTTCATGTATGTATGTATATATGAATGTATGTATATATGTATGTATATATGTATATATGTATCTATGTATGTATATACATATGTATATGTATACACACACACACACACTTATTTGTCTGTCCATGTATGTATGTATTTATTTATATATATAGAGATATCTTGTGGATTGTGGATTATATTACCCTTCTCATCCCTTATAATAGCTCCAAACCCTATAGGGTCTAGATTTCCCTTTGCAACATCGTCAAAGTTCATTCTGATCTAGCTTGAAAGAGGACGATCCCATCTTGCAATTTGCCTTTTTGATTTTACCTTCTCTTTTTGATCCTTCTTTCAATTAAGGTTACCTCTAGAGTCAAAATATACATTCTCCTTATACATTGTGTTTAAATTTTCAAGCACACTATGCTTAATATTATTAGCCAAAAGATGGAACGGTTGGGCTTTATCTCTGAAGACCCTGTCATTAATTTGCTTCTTGAGTAATCATATGATGCGAGGGAACATAACATCTAGAGGTTTTTCTCAACATTTCCTTTAAAATCCTTCTAAAACCTCCAAAGGTACACTAAATTCTCTAGCATTGGGTAAATTCAAGAAGTTGAGTACCAAAACTATGGAAGTTCTTGAGGAAAAAACTTTGTTTCTTGAAATGGTTACCCATTTATTAAAAGCGGGTACTTGCTTTAGGTTCGGATGCTTGATCCTAAATTAAAAAAATGGGTACCCATGTTTTTCAAAATGAGAACTTGTTATTTTCAAAATAGGTACCCATTTAATAATGGGTATCCGTTTCTAAAAAATTCAAAATTTTTTTTTTCCCACCTAAAATATCATTTCCCCCCTCTTTTAGAAATGGTTACCATTTTGAAACATCTACTTGTTTCTTAAAATTTGAATTTCACAAGCAATGGGTTTCATTGAGTTTTGGCTTGGTATAGGATTGGTCCTACCAAGCCTATGCTTATGCCAACAAGAATTTGGCTAAGGCACATCAACATGAAATTTCTACCTTGCTGTAATTTTTTGGAGGACTTTCCGAATGAATTTTGTGACGAAACAAAAACCCATTATAGTGCTCTTTGCCTAGATTCTAAAAATATAAATTTATAATGATATGATTTATTTTAGTATTTTTAACATATTTATCAAGACATATTGGTACCTAAACTTCAAAAAGTATGGTTAGCCAAAATTTTAATTTTAATTTTTTGAAAAATGAATTATATGTCATCAATCTACATAAAATATATTCCAATAAAAAAAAGAAATTTGAAAAAAGGTGAAGTTTTGATCAAATTATGGTTGTCGTACACTCGAGATTTTCAAAATAAACTTTATGGTCAAATAAAAATTTATAAAAAAACAAATATTCAATTAATAAATACAGAAAAATATTCAATAAAATCATAAAATTATCTATATTTCTAAATATAAATATATATTATTCTTCTATTTATTATTTATAAAACTTTAAAATTATATACTATTATAAAGATTTACTAAAGGATTAATACATCACACTTATTAGAAAACTAAAATAAAATCCATGCAATGATATTCCATGGTCAAAATAAATAATGAGTTCTTACTTATTTATCATATAAAATGAAGATTTTTTTATTCTTAGCTATGTGATGTAGATGTAAAGAAGAATATTAAAAGTATTGATGATTTACAAGTGGATAAGTTACTTAAGTATTTCTTAAGAAAATGATTAAAGATATAATAATAAAATAACAATGTTAAGTGGGATGTTGACGCAAGGCCAAGGTAACTCAAGGAGAAAAAACTTCAAGCTACCCTTTCTTAAGATTCTCTCACACACAAAAGCTTTAATCAAACATAAGAAGGAAAAAGAGGCTATATGCAATAATTCAGTAGGTGTAATTATCTAACTTCACATATAAAAACACCAACATGTCCGATTGTGAAGCCTTTCGAATTGTGGCTTTATACAATATAAAAATTAAAGAACACAATATTCGTGTGACCTTGTTAAACGATATAATCACCTTGCTAGGAGTGGCCTTGTTAGAGGACTTAAGTCCATTTCTTAGAATGTCAACTCGATTAAAGGATTTATAAAATTATTATTAAAATTAATAAATGAATAATAACATTTCAATAACAAAATGAATAATAGCTATATTATTTAATTAATCATATAATAAATAATAAATTACATGATAGAATTAGATAAATATATTAATAGTTCAAATATAAGAAGATACAAGTTTAAGAGAAAAACATAATATGCTCAGATCCTAATAGAAATGAGGGGGGAGATAGGAAGATACACCAAGTTTAAGAGAAAAAGATATTAGGATAAAATTTATGATAGATTAATTTCTTTCATCATTGAACCTTTTTTTGATAGAGAGGACACAAGGCAAGGGGAATATAAAATATATTATAATCAGGAGGAACCAAGCATGCAGTTATACTAGGTGCACATCTTTCAGAGTATTTAAGAATATAAAAAAATAGATATACGAGGAGCATAATTTTGGAACGAGGAGACATACACCAAAGGAAGAGATAATATGACCCATTTGGTGGATGACATTGGGGTAGGTGATTTCTATAGATGGTAAAGTGTTATCTTTCACCTTCCCACATGAATCTGTTGGAAACTATTATAAAAACTTAATAGAGTTCTTTCACCTACAAAGACTTAGCCTATTTATTTTAAATTGCCAACTAAGATTTTCTTTTCACATAAAGGTTATAATCTGACAAAATTAGGTTACATCTATAAGATTAGACCAATATACTCAAACTTTAGCATTGTAAATATTGAAGAAAAGTAGTAAAGAGACAAGCTAAAATAGGAGTTTTGGCAAACATTGATGGATAATGCTAAAAAATATTGGTGAATAAAAGTGTCTATACATTTAAAATGATAAACTACTAATAATCACATATATTCATTGTTTTATTATTGCACAAATAAAATTATATATAATGACTAATAATTTTTTGAATTAATAATTACAAAAATAATAATTTAGAAAATAATTAATTATAAAAAATATTATATTATTAATCATATCATTATGATTAAGCAACTTATATAATAGCTTGGAAAAATAATTTTATGAATTTGTTATCATATATGCATAGATATGCATATAAAGAGAAGAAAAATGAATCATAAAGTTTTGATTTCAAATGCAAAATAAAATAAAATCACACAATTAATTTTAAAAGCTATATAAAATAGAAATAAAGAATAATAGATTCAACCCCTACTCAACAATCAAACAGAGTAAATGACATAGACATAATGATGGAAAATTTGTATACTTGGATGAATCTAACATCCACATCATTTATTTTTCACCAGATTAACCTTTGTAACTTATGCTAACTTATTTTTCTCCTTTTCTCTTATAGCTGTTGATTCCACAGAACTCAAAATTTCCTTTATTGCTTTGCACTTTTCCCTTAGCCTAATTGGTTTTATTAAATTCTCCTCTTTTAATTATTATGCCAATCTCATAGTCATATAATACTTGTGGTTATCTCCTAAACGAAAAATGATATTATATCTCCCAAAAATTGAATATCTCATCCTTTTTCTATCAAGTATTTCACTACTTTAAAGATAGAATTTTAGGAAATTTTAGACATGTAAACTCAATATACAATTGCCAAGCCAATGTAGAGCACAAGGGAAATGTCTGCCACCAACAAAAGTGCACTAGATGAAACAAACATCAACATGGTAGCCATATGGTAGCATAAGGGAGGATCCTTGTGGAAGAGAGATAAACACAAAATTTTCCCCTAAATTAAAATAATATAAAATAAAAACCTATGAACACTTCAAATCTTCTCTAGCTAGAAATATAGAATAGCTGCATAACTTTTGATCGATAAAAAGCTATCGATTATGTCAACTCAAAGATTAAGAGTACAAAATGAAATTTATGGTCTAACCAAGTTTCTTCTTGCTCAAACAAGAAATAAATTGGGAATAAATTGGTGTTATTGATTGCTTTGAATCATAGATTCGGTTCAAAATGTAAGGGTTTTAACAAAATAAAATCAATGAAAATCAATGAAATTCATGCCTCTCTCAAATAAGAAATAGTGAATGTCTCCACTACAAAAGTGAGAAACTTGAACTGTGTTATTTATTTTATTTTGGGGAGTCTCTGAAAAGTTAATAAAAAATGCAAATGAAAAGTGCAGAACAACAAGACACATAAACACAAGTATTTATCGTGGTTCACCACAAATCATGGCTACGTCGACATTGAGAGTAGAGAAATATTATTAATTGAGAAGATAAATTTTGCAAATGGATACAATCAACATTTATAGATCACAAGCGATCAACTGAAGAGACATAATAATTGGAGGGAAAACCCCAAGAGACCGTTGGTCTTCACATATTCAACAATCTCCCACTTGAAAACAATAGATGCTTCAACTGATCACTCATTCCCATGCTCTACATACTGACCCACTTCTTTTCCACAAGGGCAAGAGAAGTCATAGTAGATCCAAACTTCTTCTTGGAAACAACCTTCCTCAACATGCAACCTTTAATTTCCCTTCTTCTACCACACAACGAACATGGTGAGCATGCTTGTCAATATGTTTGGAACATTGCTAAGAGGAATGATTGTGAGCCATAAAAATTGCACTTTGACTATCAGAAAATAAAACATAATCATCTTGTTTTTGATATAGATTTTTGAACAAGCATTGCAACCAAATCATCTCCTTAGCACCTTCATAAAAAACCAAGTATTCAGCTTCAGTAGAGGAAAGAGCAACACAATGTTGCAGCCTTGAGGCCCATCCAATGGAAGCCCCAACAAATAGGAAAACATAACTAGTAGTAAACCTACATTTGTCTCAATTTCAAGCTAGATCAAAATCAGTGAATCCTTGCAACCGAATATAATTTCTACCAAAACATGATGTATAATCAGAAGTTCCTTTGAGACACTATAATATCCACTTAACTGCTTTCCAATGAGGCTTATCAAGATTTCTCATTAATCTACTTACTAGTCCCACCACATGAGCAATATCAAGGCGTGTAGAAACCATTACATACATTATGCTACCAACTGCTGATTTGTAAGGAATGTTATTCGTAAATTCCTTCTCTTCTTGTGTTTTGGGGCACAATTCAAAATTTAGATGAAAGTGAGGAGCAAGAGGAATATGAACAAGTTTTTCTTCAACCAAACCAAAAAAAATCTACAACTTTGTCAATGTATGATTTTTGTGACAAAGTAAGCACCTTCTTTTGTCCATCTCTAGTGATAGTCATTCCAAGAATCTTTTTGGCAACCCGTAAATATTTCATGAAAAACTAAGAAGCTAACTCTTTCTTTAACTTGCTAACTATTTGAGGAGAAGATCCAACAAATAACATGTCATCAACATTGATTAGAAGAATAAAAAACTCACCACTGGGAAGCCTTTTATTATAGACACATGGATCTGATTCACACCAGGTGAAGTTGTGTTCAACCATGTACTGATCAAATCTAATGTACCACTTCCTTGGATATTTCTTAAACCCATACAAACTTCACTTCAGCTGACAATAGAGATGTTCTTTTCCTCTTTGAACAAAGCCTTGAAGATGTTCCATGTACAATTCTTCATTGATGTCACTATGTAGAAAAGCCATCTTCACATCAAGTTGTTCTAATTAAAGATCCAAAATGGCTACCAAATCTAAGACTTCTTGGATTGTAGTCATTTGCACAATTAGTGAGAAGATCTCTACAAAATCTAGTCCCTTTTGCTGACCATACCCTTTGACAACCAACTGAGCACGATACCTTTTCTTGCCTCCATCTCCCCCTTTCAATTTATATCCCCAATAGTTTTAAGAGCTTTATAGTTGGGTGGAAGTGGTACTCAATCCCAAGTTTTATTGGTTTTAAGAGAAGTCATCTCTTCCTCCATGGAAATCATCCATTGATTTTTATCAGTGATTTTCCAAGCATCTTTGAAATCAATCGGTTCCACTTGATAATAGATTAAAATCTGGAGATCTACCTCCTCAGAGTAAAGAAATTCATAGTCCGAATATTTTTCCAGGCATTCTTCTCCTTCTTGTAGACCTCCTTAACTTTTTAAAATGTTTCTCATTCTTAGAATTGCATCTGATCAATTCATAGTCACTCCCTTGTGAAGATGTGCGAATTGTCTGAGAGACTTTCAAGTCTCGTTCCCTATGGCTATGATGCATTTGAGCATTCAAAAAATCACACACATGAGTTCTTAAATCTTCTTGTGACCGATGTATAGCAAGGCACATGCTAGGAGGGATGAACTTATTCTCATCATGGATTGTTGTAGATGAAACACCTATATCTACAGGTTTCCTAGAACCAATAGGGCAATCCAATCCAACTTTTGTCATTTTCTTTTTAGAGCAGCAAGGCACAGAATAGAGTCACATTGAGTAGTGAAGTCCCCAGATTGACTGGTCTAAATTTTTTGCTATCTATCATTGACTTGCGAATGATGATTGTGACTAGTGGTAATGTCCATGCAAGGTCCACTGTCGATATTGTTGTGATCAAGCATAGATAAAGGGAATCACCTAGAAGGAAGTAGGTGTTGAAAAATTCCAGTGCCATGTTTAGGAGAGTTTGGTGCAAAAATTTGTGACGCATATGCTTCACTTTTGTGAGAAAGGTGCATAGGAGGTTTGCTAAGGTTATTTGGAAAAGACTCTATATTAAACATAGGAACTATGTTCTGGTGCACTTCGTCTCTCACAGGATTGGTTTGTGAAGGAAGATGTAAGGTATCTACAAAAAATTCTTCATGCTACCAATAATCATGATTATAGTTTATGCTAGTTGAAACATAGGCTGAAGATAGAGTAGGATATGGGGCTAAGACAAAGGTAGGAGTATTCAGAATAGGCTAGGACTATGGGTTTGGTGAAGAAATTTTCTTGTTAAATAGAGACAAAGGAATAAATTTGTTGGTAGGTACATCCTATGATGTCTATTGAAGAGACAAAAACTTTATCTCATTCAAGACCACATCTCTATTGTGCATAGTTTTCTTTGCAACAAGATCACATAATCAAAATCAAAATTGATCTTCACCATAGAAAATGAAGAAACACTATTGTGATTTTGAATCCAACTTGCTCCTTTTATCTTTAAGAACATAAAAAAATTCTTGACACCCAAAAACTTGAAGATTGTGAGTAGGAAATCCTTCTTCCCAGCCATTCTTCTTCTGGAATTCTAAAGTCCAAAATAGATGAAGGACATTGATTAATTAAATACACAATTGTATTACAAGCCTCTATCCATAATTCTTTACCTAAACTAGCATTATAAAGCACGCACCAGATTTCTCAAGAATGGTTCGATTTAGCCTTTTTGCTGCCCCATTTTCTTGAGGGGTGAATGACACAACTTTCACCCATCAGATACCATGATTTGCACAAAAGTCATCAAACTCTAGTGAACAAAATTGACCTCCATTATCCATTTTTAAACATTTAATTTTGTGCCCACTTTGATTTTTTATGAGGGCTTTAAAAACTTTAAAATTTGAGAAAACTTAAGATTTCCCAGAGATCATATAAACCCAAAGCTTTCTAGTAAAATCGTCAAGAAAGGAAACAAAGTAATTCACACCTCCATAAGAGGTTACCTCTGTGGGATCAAAGACATCCAAGTGTACTAACTCCTATGGTTTTTTCTTCTTGTCATGACTATTCTTCAAAAAGATGATACATTTTTGTTTCCTATGAAGACAATGCTCACAAAATTCAAAATCTGTTGATTGGAGACCCAGAAGTTGATCTCGATTAAGCATAACCTCTAACACCTTCTTGTTCATGTGGTCTAATATTTGATGCCAAAGTGCGTTATCTCTGTCCATAATAGACATAAAAGCTCCCACCTCATCATTAGTTTTTACAACATATAGCTTGCCAACTTTATCCCCTTTGGAAATAACCACGAACCCTTGGTAATTTTCCATTTGTCTGTGAGAAGTGTAAGAAATCCTTGGGTATATATTGACTTATGGAAATTACATTCCATTTTTAATTTGGGAACATGCCTAACATCCTTAAGAAATAACTTAGCACCTCCTTATAATGATAATAAAATCACCCTTTCCAACAATTTTAGAAGCATTATTATCACCCAAATATACATTCCCTAACTTACCTTCTTTGTAGTTTGTGAAGGCTTCACTGCAAGAAGATGCATGAAATGGATCCTCGAAATCAATGACTCATGAATTTGAAGTTATGGTCACTTGTTGCAAGAACCAAAATACCATCATCCTTATCATGAATGTTGTTTTCTTTGCTATCCAAAACCTTTTATTGATCCCTTTTATATTTTCTACAATCCTTAACGTGACCAACTTTTCCACAAAACCAACAACCATTTTTTCTACCCCAAGACTACGATCTTCTAGCTAATTGTGAGCTACCATTGTTATTATTTCTACCTCTATGATGAGTTTTTCCTTTAATTTTTGTGCTAACCATTATTAGAGCATTTCTAGATGAAGACTCTTTGTTATTTCTCCTCATATCTTCACTAAGAAAAGTAGTAACTACCTCGTTATAGACCAACTTGTTTTTGTTGCTAATGGAAGTGCTGATTGATGTTACTATACCATCCCAGCTATTCGGTAAGGAGCACAATAAGATGACATCCTTATTTTCTTCATCTTGAGGCATACCAATGGAGTTTTCCTAACATAAAAGAATATTTAACTCATTTATGTGATTCAACTTGTAAAGATTCTTCATGATAAATTTTATATTTGCAGCAGATGCCATTTTGTACATGCTTTGAGGCTTGTCCTATACCGCAGTTTTTTGTTGTTTCATTGTTCACTTTGAAGAAGACATCTTGAGATAGCAAGAGAAAAATCATCACCATTGCTTTTTCATCAGTTGTATTCCAAATTTCATTTGTCATGTAGGTTGGCTTTTTCATTTTACCTCTGATTGCTATTGCAAGATCATGCTTAATTAATAATGAATGCATTTGTACCTTCCATAGATTGAAATTCTTCCTCGAGAATTTTTGCTCTCTTGATTCCTCCATGACTCTAGAATTTGTTCACCAAAATCAATTGCAGGCTTTGATACCAATTGAAAAGTTAATACAAAATACAAATAAAAAGTGCAGAACAACAAGACACATAAACAAAAGTATTTATCGAATGGTTCACCATAAATCATGGCTACATCCACACTACGAGCAAAGAAATATTATTGATTGAAAAGAGGGAGTTTACAAATAGATATAATCAACATTAATAGATTGAAAGTGATTAATTGAAGAGACATAATAATCGGAGGGAAAATCCCCAAGAGATTGTTGGTCTTCACATACTCAACAATCTCCATAGGGATGTCTCCCATGGAAGCTAGAGGAGCATTTCCTTGGCCTTGACTTCTTTTTGGCCATTTATGTGCCCGCTATGAATATACTTATAACTTCTTTAAAATACATAGCCATATTTAAAACAATACATAGAAACATAAACATTTAAAATTAGAAGAAAGACATATATATGCTAAATACATTTTTAAAGGTAATGCAAGTAAGATGTTTGTAGAATGCCACATAACCATTTTTTGGCTTACAAGTAATTCACTAAAAAATTACATTTTGTTTTGTCATGTAAAAGACTTGTCCATATGTAATTAATAGAATAAAAACTACAGTCACATTTGGATCATCGTTATTATTAGAATATTGTATTGTTCTTATTGGATAGAACACTCATGGTTTACATATGAGTAAAATTAATTTGTTGGAAAATAAAAATAAAACATGTCTTCCTAAGCTTATAATTGTTGGTTTATATTTTCTTGTAATATTTCCTTCAATAAAAAGAAAAAGACTAGGAAAAAGGCCACTAACCAATGAGCAAGAAGAAATTTATTTATTTAATATCGCTTTATATATAATGTTTGCCTCAGATCATAGCTTTGAAGGATGTTGTACAATTTCCTAAAAGAAAACTAATGCTAGAAATGCAATCAAAAAATTTAGTCTTCTCTCTTAACGAATTGGACTAACAAGAGTCGTGTTACACATGAGTCCTGCCTTATACAAATATAATTTACAAATGTTGAAGGCATTGTGAGTTTAGCTTAATGCCAAACTAGTAGTCACAAATTTGACTATTTTTTACTGACTAATTGTAAAACAAACATGATTTAAATTTAGAGTCATTATTTGATTGGAAACATTTGTTATATGATGGATAAATTTTGATTCTTTTAAGTACAAACAAATCAAGAATTTTGGAAAATCAATTGGCTACACATGTGAGACATGCATTGTCCATAGATTGTGACCAACATTATACATAGTTTAACATGATGTATGGTATTTAATTTTAATTAGGTTCACTTATTTCTAATCTAAAATAATATTAAAATTAATTTAATTTAATTCATAATTAAAATATAGATTATTGTACTTTAATAGAAATAATAGCTTGATAGTAATATCATAATTTCACTAGGACAAGTAACCTCCTCCTCAATGCTACACCTTCGTGAGCATCACATATAGATGCAATGAGAATGTCTATGAAAACATCAAAACAATGCTTGATAAGATTATTATTACATTTAATAAATAAATTAAAATTGATGACATCTAACTTATGCCTAACTCTTAATTTTTATTTTAAAATTTATCTTATCATATAAATTATTTAAGTAAACTTCAAAAAATAATTATTCTATTATAATTAAAATTTTAATAGAAAAAAAATTGTAAATAAAATATAATATATTTTTTAGCCGATAGGCTTGAAATTAAAATTTTGACGAAAAATTTGCAAGTTGGTTGGGAAAGTTGTCAGTTTGGCCAAAAATTTGAAAATCCTTCCTGTTAATTATTTATTCACAAGTTTTAAGCTCCCTCCACTTTTAACTCTTGTTTTGATATTTATTAGTTGTTATCTCCACTTTTAACTATTGTTTTTCTTTTTCTATTTATTAGTTGTGATCTCCACATTAGCTCATGCTCTGATCTATTCATTTAACTTTTGATTTTTAAAATTCATTTAGATTTTAGTTTTTAAATTATTTTTTATGTTAGTTTAATTTTTTCTTTAAATATTATTTTTTAGTTTCTATAATTTATTTAGTCAATAGAATATTTGTTAGACATATTATTTGTTTGTATTTCTCTAATTAATTTTTCACAGTAGATTTTGTGATAAGTTTTTTTAAATGCTTATTTATTTCATATTTGATAAATTTAATTTAAATAAATAATATTTATTAATCTATTTAAAATATTTTAGTAAATATTATGTTATTTAAATTAAAAATTATTAACAATCTAATATGTTCACATAAGATTATATTTTAAATATCCAATTTTAACTATTGTTTTTCTTTTCTTATTTATTTAAAAAATAATTACTTGTGATCTCACATTAGATTATGTTGTGTTTATTAAACTTTTAATTTTTTAAATTGATTTAAGTTTTAGTTTTTAAATTAGTTTATTTTTTTTTTAATATTAGTTTAGATTTTTTCTTTAAATATCATTTTTTGAGTTTCTATAATTTATTTACTCAACAGAATATTTGTTAGAGATGTCGCTATTTTTCAATTTTTTTTTTCTATTTCTCTTATTATTTTTTCGTAATAAATTTTTTGATGGGTTTTTTTTTAAATGATTTTTTTTTCATAGTTGATAAATTGAATTTAATTGCAAAATCTTGAAATTATTGAACACGTTTCTTAAGAAATATTCAAATTTCCTAAATATTTTAAATTTTATAGCTATTTTTTAATGTTCAGCTTTTTTATTTTTGTATTTTCATTTAAAAAAACTTATATTTACATTATTTAATGTTCATTCTACATTTTTGTTTTAAATCTCATCTCTTATCGACACACTCATTACATGTACAAATGCACGACTGCTAGTTATAACTATTTACAAATTACTAGTGAATTAAGTGAATGCAATCAAAGAAAAAAATCTATACGTAAAATGATTATTCTTCATGGGAAGTTGCCAATGCATATAGACTAGCACTTGCACCTTTGACGGTGCAAGGGGTTACTCCGATAGTCTTATGTACTTTTGAGTATTTGCTCCAGTATGTTCTTTATATAATTTGTTTGATTCAGTTGTGTTATTTTGATTTCTTGTCACACTCAAAATACAAACACTTTGTCTGAAGAACTATCTAATATAGGCAGTCCTCCTTTTGTTTGCATATAATTGTATATGGATTGCTTTTCATTTTTGAGTATCTTTCAAAAGTGAAAGAAGGTTGGATACAGAGACCATCTATTTTTTTAACTCTAGATATAACTGTGAAAATGAGTCCTTATCTTTCAATTCCACCGACTCATCTTGATTCCATGGTGGTCCATTGTAGTTTTCAAAATGTATAACAGAGACATGTTTGGTGATTTGGTACCCATTCTATAGACAATATACGTGATTTCACCAATTGCTCCATTGACGATTCTTTCTTCTATCCAAATGTTTTTGGTAAGCATTACATATCTTTTTAATATAAACATCAACTCATTTCCCCATCCTTATGTCTATCTTATCTTACCACTCTCTTGACCATTCACTTCTCATTATTTATATTTCATTTTCTCTATTATTTATCACCTTACATATCTCTATCAAATTATATCTCTTTATCTGCCCAGTCTCCAGTCTCCTCTTCCTATTTCTCTCCCTCTCGCTTCCTTCTTGTTTTCCTTTCCCTCCCTCATATGCACACTCTCTCTTACTATTTCTCCCTCTCTCTAATTATCTTTTTGTAAATGATTTGGATAACCTAGCCTTCAAATTATATCTCTTTATCTGCCTAGTCTCCAGTCTCCTCTTCCTATTTCTCTCCCTCTCGCTTCCTTCTCGTTTTCCTTTCCCTCCCTCATATGCACACTCTCTCTTACTATTTCTCCCTCTCTCTAATTATCATTTTGTAAATGATTTGGATATCCTAGCACTCAATATATCATCTTAATACAACTTTCTCTTTCCAAGAGGCTTTATATCTACATGTGGTCTTGTTTTCTTTCTTCTGTAAACAAGTACGCTCAATGTATTTTGTGTGTCTCTAAACTTGGTTTACCAGTTCTTCATAATCATGAGAAATAATTGTAGCAAATATCTCAGTTGTATTCAGAAGACAAGGATCATCTGAGGGAGAATGATAAACTATATTATTTTAAAGGCACACATTTTGCAGATTCTAGGTAGTAAGACACATATCAAAAAAAAATCTAGCTACTCTGTGCTAAACTCAAGATCCACTCCCCCGTAATGAATGCGTAAAGACTCTAGAAGACTCCCTAGAAAGTTAATAATCCAATGAGTGACAATGATAATAGTATGATTAATGAAAATGTGTATGAAAGTGAACCTTGGGAACTCTTAGGTAATTCAAACAATAAAATAGTCAAATTTATATACAAGGTGTCCAATATATTTTCAGTATTTGATTTTGTGGATGTCTTTTTAATGTTTACCATTCATTTCATTCTTATCAAATTACTGATAATATATTGATATATCAGAATCATACTATATATTAAAATGACATATAAAGTAGTGATATATATAATATGTCTAGAAGGTATAAATATACATTTCTAAGTCTTAGGAACATGATTCATAAAACTAGGAAAGTATTTATATGTTGTATGCCAAAACTATTGAGATTTTATATTTTATCTAACAAACATATATTTTAAGTATGAGGAAATAATTCAAATATATATATATTTCAAGCCCAAAAAAAAATGTACACCACACATATAAGAAAAAATTACATGAATAGCACTACAATTATATATATATAAAATTAGCATTCATTTCATCTTATTTTAAAACTATATTTCAAATTGCTATACATTGATCTATTTCGAGTTATTTCGCATTATCATTCATTTTCGTTTATTTCAAAACTACTATATATATTTCAAAATTCAAAATTATCAATATATAAAATTAAATTACTATACATACATTTTTAAGTAGCACTACCATTCATTTCATTTCTTTTTCTATAATACCACATGTCAGGGCCAACCTGCCCTTATAAAAGAATAACAAATTTACCAAAAGAAGATCATAATAAAATAAGGAAGACACCTTTAAAAAAATAAAATAAAATTATTGATTACTTGGGAGATGAGTCCATGTAGGGTACAATTTTATTTAGCCATTCGGGCTCTTCTATCTAGGGCAACACAATGGTCATTTGGACCACTTTTAAATCTATATAGGAATGAAATAGCTAAGTGTTTAAATGGTCTTCTTTCATCCATCCGAGATGGTTCTTGTGTGGATTAGAATAATTATGTACTCTTTTATTTCCTCACCTTACATGCTAGTATTTGTAATTTTTTAATTAGCTGTGGTTAGTGATATTTTTAGGAAGGTACCTATACTTGGCTAGATTCTCGAAAATTGAGAGGGGGTATAGGAATTAGAAATCTCTTGGTAGTCTAGCACTTGTCTATATGCTTGAAATCTAAGGAAGGGTGTAGATTTGTGTTAACCTTTCTAAGAACCTTAGCACACCCATGGGTTGGTTGTGAAAAATTCTAGCAAGCGACCCTGGACCCAAATGGTCGCGAAGGGCAAAAAACACTTTGATTAGAGTACATTGATACTCCTATCCACACAAGAACCATCCCAGATGGATGGAAGAAGACCATTTAAACACTTAGCTATTTCCTTCCCATATAGACTGAAAAGTGGTCTAGATGACCATCATGTTGCCTTGGATAGAAGAGCCCAGATAGATAAATAAACTCGTGTCCTGCATGGACTCGTCTCTTGAGTAATCAATAATTAAATTTGAAAAAAAAGGTGTCTTCCTTGTTATTTTGTCATGTTCTTTTGGTAAATTTGTTAATCCTTTAATAAGGCCAGGTTGGTCCTGACATGTAAATATTGTAGAAAATAATATGTGGTGTTTTAAGATGAGAATCTTAAAATGAGGTAAATTGTTTTCCTATATGGATATTTGATTAATAAATTGGATGTGGATTCCTGTCTAACTACACTCTACTAGAACAAATATGTGACCTTATTTTCTTGATGGTTATTGATATTCTATGAGGGGACGTGTAACATTTTCAAGATTTGGATGAGAGATAACTTTTTAATCAATTTTTCTAAATAATATTCAAAATTCAAATAATTAATATTTAAATACAAAGTTGTGTGCTTTCCACTGGAAATTTATTCTAATTGTGATGGTATTGGGTAGTGAAGATGGCTACTTATTTTGGGTTCAAATCTAATCTAGTACAATAATGGACATTGAAATAAAAGTAAATGACGAACTAATGTTCTTCACAAAATTTGTATCCAAATATGAGCTTAACCTTAGTAACTATCATTGAACTAAGTTCATCTAGTTGTATTAAAATATTTGTATAGCTAATAACTATATTTCAAATGCATGTCCAAATACAAATTATTTTAATTCCTTCAAATGATTTTAACATATTTTCCCTTAGGTATTGATGAAGTATAAATACATTGAAAATGACTCATTTAATGGTTTATTGTTAAAATTTTGTTAGTTTATGATATTGAATTATGGAGAATATAAATGGAATTTGAAACTAATTGCCATACTGAAGAATTTGAAATTATAAGTGGCCTTTACAAGATGTTGTTTTGTATTATTGGCATTTCTCAATTATTTTGTCATTTGTCAATTTTTCTAACAAATCTTCAAAATTCAAATAATTAATATTTAAATACAAAGTTGTGTGTTTTCCACTGGAAATTTATTCTAATTGTGATGGTATTGGGTAGTGAAGATGGCTACTTATTTTGGGTTCAAATCTAATCTAGTACAATAATGGACATTGAAATAAAAGTAAATGACGAACTAATGTTCTTCACAAAAGTTATATCCAAATATGAGCTTAACCTTAGTAACTATCATTGAACTAAGTTCATCTAGTTGTATTAAAATATTTGTATAGCTAATAACTATATTTCAAATGAATGTCCAAATACAAATTATTTTAATTCCTTCAAATGCTTTTTACCTGAGGTATTGATGAAGTATAAATACATTGAAAACGACTCATTTAATGGTTTAGTGTTAAAATTTTGTTAGTTTATGATATTGAATCATGGAGAATATAAATGGATTTTGAAACTAATCACCATACTAAAGAATTTGAAATTATAAGTGCTCTCTATAAGATGTTGTTTTGTATTATTAGCATTTCTCAATTATTTTTTCATGGGCAACCTTGATATAAATGTTAAAGACATTTTTCGATTGCCATATTTCTTTTAGAAATTTAATTTCTAAGCTTACTTTATAATATTGCAATGGAATTATGACATCACTTAGAATTATATTTCAAGATATTAATATAAGCTTTTGAACTCATTTTCCATGGCTTTTACTAAGAGTAATTATTATTATTGCACTTCAAATAATTTTGGAGGTTAGCCTTTGTTGCCCATACAATCATTAACTTAAGAAATTTTCATCAAATACCCATTTGAGAATTTGAATTAAATTGTGAGGACTTCCTTGAGATGCTTCTAGGTCCCTCTTGCATTTCAATATCTACAAGATTTGTTCAATCAATGAAGAAGTGCTTCTTCTAAGATAAGTATTGCAATATGTATGGAGACCTTCTAATAAATAGTCATTTTGAAATTACTTCAAAATTAAGATGGGTTGAATCCAATAAGCTAATAAGATCTTTCAATATAATTGAAAATGAAGAAGATACATCTACGGAAAATAATTAAATGACATACAATATAATATAATCAAATTAATCTTAATAAAATATTAAGTCTCAACTAAACCAAAACAAATAATACATAGTCTTGAATATAAATTTGAATTTAATTTAGATACTACATAGTCTTGCCCCTTTGATTTTACTGTTCTTGCAACTGTGGCTGAGGACGATATCGAATTCAATAGCGAAAAGCTATTAGCAGAAATAGAGAACGATGTCAATCAGCGGAGACAGACAAACTCATCTTGCAATAAACAGTGTGTATACGAGCAGTCTTCTTTGTTGAACCAGTCCTACGAATTCTGCCCGTGATTCGGGATTTAGGGTGCCATTTAAAGTTTATCGGCGTTGCCTCCAAAATTTTGACAAGGTTGTTTACGATGGACCATTCAACTACCTGTTTCTGACCGCATTTCATAGCTTTACCGGTACCGTGTCTTTGTTTACGATGGAGTTGAAAGGCAATGGTAATTTTTATGTATTATAGAAACAGAGGTAGCTGTTGTGGTGGTGATCAAGGATCAGAATGGATGCTTGCAGAGATTGAAGAGCTCATCATGTCTGGCGATGGAGATGAATATATTAATCCCTCTCTGAATACAAGTGCTGATCATGCCGCTGCAGCTGGTGATAATAGCAATTTGAATGATATCAATGAATTAGATGAGATGTTCTTCAATGAAGCAGCTGCAGATCCAGGAACAAGAATAAGAATGGGGTGGAACAAGAATGAAGATCAGATGCTCCTTCCAAATTTGGTACAAGTAGGTGATGATGATAATCAAACAATGGGCTGCAATATTGATTATACTGCAAGAACTGTTGATGCCATTATAGTAGTAGTTGCTGCAGGGAATGAAGAAGAAGAAGATCAAACAGTTGACTATGCCCAGTTGCTTGACGACATGTTGAACTCTCAAGGCATTCTTGTTGATGATGGGTTTCAAGATCCACTGTAGTATTCTTCTTCGTATGATTCCTCATGCTACTCTCAAGACATTCTTGATTATGGGCTTCAAGATCCACTGCCCTATTCTGCTTCTTACAATTCCTCATGTTACTCTACATTTGTAAACCCTTTCTAAATATTAGATTAAGGGCTATGTACTGAACACAATTATGTTCAAGTGATTATATTTGAAATATTAAAAAGGTTAAATGATTGACACGTGGACAAATTATTTAGGCATTTCTTAAATTTTTTTATTAAAGATACAATAATAAAATAATAATGTTAAGTGAGATGTAATGAGGTTATTAGACATTGGATATTTATGTTGACAAATCCTAGTTCAAATTTACAAGCAATTGGAGATCTAGTAAGTTCATCTCAATTAGTTGTACTTGTATTTGGAGTAAAGTGCAAGTGCATTGTTTATATTCAAATGTAATTAATTTTAAACTATTTTTTGATTTTTTTTCTCTCTTGTAGCTATAGACATCAAAAATTCAAAACATTATGAATATCACAAATAGGCTTGAACTTGAGTTTTGATTTTCAAAAGTTTTATTTTCTTATTATGACACATTGTTGTAGTTTATTTGGTCTTTTCTTTACATTTAATTTTGTTGTTTTATAATCTCTTGTCTAATATTGTAAAAATTGTTTTGGCTTTTCTTAGTGCCACATCATCTTATTACAAAAATAAAATTTTAAAAATATTAAATTTTGTCCATATAATCACTTGTTCAAGACCTCATTTGAAATTAAACTTTAATATTAAATTTTAAGAAATAATTCAACATTTTTTGTTATTTTTATTATAATTTGGCTATATATGTTTGTCCTTTGCCCTAATATGATATTGAGAATCAGAAGTAGTATGTTCAATTGGATATTACAAAGGATTCTTGTGTATACTTTGTCATTATGTCTTATGGGGACTTTAAAGATTAAAATAAACAAATGCTTTCTTTATTTTCTTTTATAAGCAAATCCTAATCAAAGTTCATTGCTAGTTTTTTACCAAATCCAAATGATCTTATAAAGTGCAAAAATTATTTAGAGAATAAAACAAAATCATTCTTCAAGTTGTATTTATCATTCAACTAAGATAAGCAGAAATTTTATAGCTCGTTGGTTGATGGTCAAGAATTATCCTCCAACTTTGTGGATTTGGGTTATATGCACCTTTGGGCATATAAATAATTTTTTGATAACTTTGTATTTTGGTGTAGTCATAAGAAAATATCCATATGAGTCTACTCATGCCATATATCTAGGGAAAGAAGAGTAGACCATGCATTTTAGGTGAAATAGTTAAACCAAATGACAGAATCAAAGATGAGTAGACCGTGCATTCTAGGTGTAGTAGTTAAAATAAAAGACATAATCAACCATTCATACAAGAAATCATTGGTTTTAATAGATTTTTTTTCATTCATCTCCTTCTTACATTCTTATCTGATGATATCCACTTTTCAAATCAATTTTGGTAAAGTATCTAGCTCCACTCAAACAATCCATTATGTCATCATTTCTAGGCAAAGGAAACCTATACTTTACGGTGGTCTTTTTTATGGCTCTAGGATAAGTGCACATTCTCCATTTTGCATTCTTTTTAGGTGCCAATACAATAGGTACTGCATATGGACTCAAACTTTCTCTTATCAAACCTCTCTAAAGGAATTCTTGCACTTGTTTGTTCAATTCAACATTCTCTACAGGGTTTAGTCTATGTGGTGCTTTATTTTGTAAGCGAGATCAAGGTATCAAATTGATATAGTGACTAATAGTTCTCACAAGATGAAATCCATCAGGTACATCCTTAGAAATAAAATCTTAAAATTCATCCAACAAAACTTTTACCTCAGGTGCATGCTCAAGTTCATCTTATTTTTCAATCTTCCTAGGAATCAAGATAGGGCACATTCTATTCCTTCATATCTTTAACAAATTGATTTCTATCCACCAAACACACTCTTACTAATACAAGGTTTATTGATAAATCATATTTCAAGACCATTATTATTCTTTTATGTGGATTCTTTATTCATCTTTTATATTGCATTAGATATTTTGTTAGTGATGCTCCTAATCCTATGCCTAATCCTACTCATGATCAATCTCCTCACACCCCTCCTACCTTCCAAACCTCCAAAGTATGGTTCATGATCTTGATATTAGGAAATTCTTAGATGAACCATCTTCTCCACTATCTCCCACAAATACCCCCCACTCTCCTATAAACAAAAATCCTCATTCTAATCTTTCTTAAACTACATATGCTCATAGACGTCAAGACAAACTATTTTCTCCATTTCCCCCTTTGAACTATCTATACCATGAATAATCATGGATGTAAGCCTCTCACAAGAAGACCAAACTAATAAATGGTTCCTAAACTAAGGAATATTCCCTATAAAGCAATCTCCCAAACTCAACTAGCATAATAACATATGCACAAGGAGATAAAAATGCTAAACTATCTCTCAAATGAACCCGAAAGAGCTAACTCATGTACCATAGCTCAAGATCCATATCAATGAAATATAAGCATAAACATAATGAACCTAAGTTCTGTAATGGGTTATACCTCTCAAGTAGTAAACTATGGAGTAGACCAAGAGTGAGGAATGAGAATGCTCATCAAGATATCCAAGTCTCCAACTAAGACTAATCTAAGAACAATCTCCTCTTAGGTTTATATAAGGTAAATGACCCTCAAAATTCCTACTGAAACTATCAAACCATTCCAACATATACTTCTCTAATCACAAGAGAAATTAGCATCACCACTATCTCTAAGTATCCATGAGCACCTATAACTGATCAATCCATGTTGACTCCAAATGCAACATATCAATGTTAGCAAGTATCTTGCAAATGATCATTGGAATCAATACAATAAAACTAAACCATGATCAATGTCAAATTTCTAACCATGGCTTGAGGAACATAGAAATGACAATATGATCTAAATCATCTCAACCAAAGAGATAACATGCTCCATATGAACATACCATAATATGTCTAAACTCTAAATGTGTATCAAGTGTATACTATGACATAATAATGAAACGATACTTACACCAAGAATAACATGTCAAAAGAAAGCATAAAACACACATTTACCAAGAACCCCATTTTCCCTCAAGATGCAACCATCTCTATACACCATGAAGATAAACACCACCAAAAATTGCACCATGCAAACATTGAATATAATTTTATAGAAACATGAGCTAAGACATCTCCAATATCTACAAACACTCAATAAATATATTAATATCAATAAATCTCACTCAATCCTTGTACCAAATCACCCATGACATTACAACATCTGCCTCCTATATAAAGATCCTTCAGGTCTAAACACACAAATAACAAAAGTGTCACTACCAAGTGAAATCAAAATTTCCAAACCAAGAAGATATAAAATAAAGTACGAACCAATCCTACATGACTATATTTTTTTTCTATTTTTCCTGGAATAATCTCTGAAAAACAAAATGGATCTATTCTGGGTGGAAAAATCCTAGACTCTATAATTATTGTACATGAAAATATTCACTCTTTGAAAATGTCCAATAAACAAGGATACATCATGAAGTTACGTTATCTAAAGCCTATGATAGGGTTGAATAGTTGTTCTTGTTCAAGGTGCTTACATCTTTTGGTTTCAATAAAAGAGTGAAAAATCTCATATTGCAACATATCTCCTCTCCATCTACTGCTATTCTCATGAGTAGGTCTTCCTCCAACTTGTTTAAACCTACTAGAGGTCTCAAACAAGGTTATCCTATATCACCAATTTTGTTTTCTATTATGGATGAGACTTTGGGAAGATTGATTGGTCATCAATATGTTTAGGAAGGAAAACTTAAAGGTCTTCACCCCTCTAGTCCCAAAACTTTCTCTCATGAAAAATCTATAGATGACACTACTCTCAGGGGTGTGTCTACTATCCAGGAAGCCAAGATATCAAAAGAAGATATTTCCAAGTATAATGAAGCTACTGGGAAATTAATTAACCTATCTAAAAGTTATACATCTTTATAAATAACCTAGACCAGAGAGGATTCAAAATGTCTAGAATTATGGGATGGAGGATTGGTTCTTTTCCTTCCACCTACCTTTGGTTGCCCTTGGGACTAAAAGTGGATGAGTCTTTTTGGACTAAATTAATTGATAGGTTTAATTCCAAGTTAGCTATCTAGAAAGGTTCCTTCCTTAGTCAAGAAAGTAAGATTCTTGCTCAAAGATACTTTGTAAAACTTACATATTTCTGCTTTAAGTCTATATACTATTCCAAAATGTGTAGATTCCATTGAAAAAATATAGAGAACCTTCCCATGGTTAGGCATGGAAGTGATTTTTATCCCTCTTTGTCAAATGGGAAGATGGTTGCAAGCATAAGTAGAAAGGAGGCCAAGGTATTAGATCGATTAGATTGATTAACAAGGTCCTTCTAGCCAAAATAATTTGGAGAATTTATGAAGATGAAAAAGAGTGGAATTCAATAATAAAAAAGAAATATCTTACTAATTTTGGAAATGTGAAAAACTTCCTTAACTCTGATATTTTTATTTTTGGGTCTCACATTTGGAACAATATCCAAAAATCAAAATTCACATCTAGAATTTGTTGTAAGTGGATTGTTGGGAAGGGTAACAAGATTAATTTTTGGGAAGCAACTTGGCTTATGCATAAACCACTTATGGATTATCCCAATTTAGCCCCTTATAAGGGTATATATATCGAGTTCTTTGGTATTGAAGTAAATGGGCACTAGAGGGACAAAAAATGGATAAATTTGAACTGAATCAACAATGAGTTAGCCCTTATTAGCTTGAACCTTAATATCTAGTTCTTAAGACCAGAAAATAAGAATAGAATTGTCTGGAAATTTAATCCTCATGGAAGATATTTGGTGGCTTCTATTTTAAAAAAGCAGTTTAAAGAAATGGCTAAACCATTTTGGGCTAATTCTTGAATAAAAAATCTCATACAGAAAATCAAAATTTTTTACTGGTTATTCACCCAAATCAAAATCCTGACCATTGAAAATTTTGAAAAAAGGGGTTTTGTGTCTCCTAACATATGCTATCTTGGTGAATGTGTAGCTAAAAATGCTAATAACTTATTTCTCAAGTGCCACTATACACTTGAAATTTGGACTAGTCTCTTCTCCAAAATGAACCTTCATTTGGTGTTTCTAAACTCTATTCATGATTTCTTTGATCAATGGATGAACCCTATTTTTAATAAGGGATTGGAAAAGTTATGGAAGTTCATTGTTCCTCACACTATTTGTAATGTGTTGAAAGAATGAAACAATAGGTTATTTTGGGATCAAAGGAAACAATCAAGAGAGGTTTGTGAAAGGATTATATAGTAGATTAATGAAAATGTATAGATGGCGATGGGAAAAGACAAGAATCATAACATAGAAGAGTTGGACAGTACTAAGAATTGGAAGATTGCTAGAATTAAAAAGGATCAAAGATCACAAAGGGAGAAATTTGTGTGGATTTCACCTCCTCCTAACTAGGCGAAAGATGGCTTTGATGGTACATTGAAGGGAAATCCAAGTAATATATGATGTGAGGAAATAATGAGAAATGAAGTTGGTAATTATTTAAGTGCTATAGTTGTTCTTGGGGGGATTCAAACTTGTCATTTAGAGGAAACCATGACTGCTCTATATACCATTCATTGGCAAAAAAGATGGATGCAGTTTTTTTGGTTGGTTGGTTATTCAAAAAACATTGTTAATTGCATTACTGATAAGAGTGATGTGGCATAAGATATTAGACACATCATGATAAAATTAGAATGGAGCCAATAAATTTTTGAAAGTTCTATATTACTCATGATTCTAGATAAACCAATATGGCAATTAATTTTTTTGGAAAATGTGGGAACTTTAAGTAATGAATCATTACTTGGGATGGTACTATCAATATGCACATGGAATTGATTAATATCTTAAATGAGGAAAACACCATCTCTATGTTGGGGTTATAATTAATTGTAACAATGATGAATACACATTATGATTTTAATACCGATAGTACTAAGAGAAAGAGATTATTTTTTCTCATGATAATGAGTATTTTATTTCTAATTCCTTATGCATTATCCTCTATAAAGAATAAACATTTAATAGTGGAGACTACTAAGTACATAAGGACTAAGAAAATGGGGGGCAATTTGAACTATGTGAAACCAAAGGTGTGTCAATGGAAGAACATAAATAATTTAACCTAGAAAATTCTGTAGGTTAGAAAATTTTCCAATTTTCTTGAGAAATTCAAGGGTGTTGTTGAAGATATCTCTTAGAACTTTGTGGAAACTTGGAACGAGGGTAAAGTCATCCTGCATAATTGAAAGGTTGAGTTGTTCATGGCCTTGATTTGTAAATTCACTGATATGTTAAATAAAGATAAGAAGTTATTCAAAGATATTAATTATGCCAAAGAAGTTGTGAGATGACTTATGAAGAATGATAAAGAAAGATCTAGACTGGTTCAGAAGAATGTTAGCTTTTTTGAGGTCACCTAGATCAAGAAAAAATAAAGAAATGTTTTGAAGGCTATTATGTAATACATTACTTTAGATGACATATTTACTAGAGTCAAAATTGCCATTTTATGTTCTTAAACTATTTCAAACATGATAAGTGTATTTATTTTCCCCACTATTTGCAAAATTCTTTGGTTAATGGTTTGATCAAGTATTGTAGTATCTAACCAATCCTATTCTCCATGAGGGTATGATAAAATTAATTTCTAAGTATTGTGAAAAACACAAAGTGGGTATGAACCTTGGGCTGAAAGACTAGGCTAAAGAAATGGAAGTCATTCAAAAGAAGAGGGAACATGCTTAAGGAAAGAAATCGACTAGGGGAAAAATGAATAAGGAGGCTTCTGAGGATTCTTCTAATGAGACTTCTTTAGACTATGAAGATAATAAGGGAAACACCAAAAAATTTAATGAATCTAATTCTAAGGAGAGAAATGATAGTCACACAAGTGAGGATTTTGCATACTTGAAAGAGGAAGAAGATTAAGAGGAAGGGGCTAGTGAGGAAGAGGAAAATAATGAGAAAGAAGGGAATGTGAGGAAGATGAAGAAGATGATAGTGAGGAAAATGTTAGGGTAATAAGATATTGCCTTATTAATTAAATCATTTTTATTTAATTATTAAGTCACTTATGATCTCTAGTTTACTTAAGCTAAACATTAAGCATATAATAATTAACTCTTTTATTAATTATTATCATGCAACCTAGGTTTTCCCTTGTTAGGGTTTTGATATCCTTTTATAAGGATTGATCTCTTTGTAATTTTTCATTCACTTTTGATAATAGCAATCTATCTTTTTGCTCATCAAGAATGTCTCATCTATGGATCTAGGAATTCTAGCCTCCATAACTTTTGGTTCTCTCTTTTTGTGACAGGTGTTTGCATGCAGGTGATTCTTGGGAGTTGTGGGGTTGATCTTTCATCAACTTCAAGATGGTATCAGATCTTTAGATCTTCATGCCCCTATTCTATTTATGAGGAGTTTGTCTTGGTTTTTAGATCTGTGCTTTTTGTTCAAAGGGTTTCATTTTTTAGAGTTTCTTTTTGTATTGAATTTGGGGTTACCATTTTTTGGTGTACTTTGAGTCCAAACAGACATCATCGTTGAGCTTAGAGCACCCAAAAACCCTTATTTTGGGCTACAATTAGAATTTGAGGCAAAAAATATTGCTCTTAGATTGGGTACATTTCCCGAGGTGATGATTTTTTGATTCTTTTGACACATTGCCCGAGGCATAAATTTTTTATTTTTTTGCATGCAAATCAATATTTTTTGTTTCAAAAATTGGGATTTGTGGCACATTTCCCAAGGCAACTAGGTAGAATTCTAGGCTCCTCGATAAATGAAATAATAATGATTGAGTTCCTTTTGATTTGTTTTGATTTCTTTTCAGACATTAGATGTTGTGACTTTATTTTGGTTTGATTTCTTTCTTGGTTGAGTGTTGTTTTATTGAAACCAAGCACTAGTCTACGAAGAAAGTGAAGTGTAGATATTGACTTAAGCACTTAAGAAAGGAAAATCAATGATATCTTGAACTATTAGTTACCCAATCTATAGGACTAGTAGGGAGATCCAAGCCGGAAGGATATTTTATCTACATAATCCTTGTGAGTATGTGAAACTTATGACCATTATTCTAACCATTTTCCTAAACTTCCTAATCTTCGGGATACACTTACAACTAATCGTCCCTTTCCCTACAATAATTTAGAAGGGGCACCTACCCTACCCCACCCCACCCCACCCCATTATTTATGGGTAAGAAGAATGGTAAGGGGAAGGATAAGGGCCCCCAACATATTATTGTTGTAGCATGCATCATTCTTGAATGGAATCTCTCTTTGATGGCTAAAACTGCTAAAGTTTTTAGATGGTGTAGTATAATTTGTCTTTCAACAAAATTTAATATTTATATAAATATTGTTCATTTCAAAAACCTCCAAATTTGGACATCCATTTTCAATCTGATAATACACAAATCAATATTTTTTAAAAATTGAGATTTTGCACATTTCGTAAGGTGATGATTTTGTGATTTTTGGCATAAAAATCAAGATTTTTGGAATGCAAGTCGATATTTTTGGGCATGTAAACATAGATTTTTTGTGCACAAAAATTGAGATAGTTTTGGTATGAAATTGACACGCTTCCTGAGGCAATTTTTGGTACTAGTGAGCACACTTCTTGAGACATTTTGACATAGATATTGAGACAATTTAAAAAAAAATTCTAGCACTGTTTTGACTTGCATGTGGTTTTTTGGCCATAACTTGCTCATCCGAACTCTGGTTTTTGATCTAAAAAAAGTGCTGAAAAGCTGATTCTAAGCTCATCATTATGGTTTAATTTATTTGGATTTTTGATGTTGTTTAGTGGCTTGTTTTGACTGTCAAAGTTAGAAGTTCTATTTTGCACTCTAAGAGACATATTTTGAGACATTCTAGTTTCCATATTCTAGTCCAGGCACATCCCATTCAGTTTTTTTTCTTTTCTAAATTTTGATGGATATCTTGGTTGTTTTAGGTCTAGGGATCAAATTTTTTGTTCCAGATATTTTACATGGGTTATACTATCTATTGTATTAGCCTTATGTCTCTTTTTATCTTTGTTGACATCCTTTTGTAATGTTTTTACAAATGCACTAAGATAAAGTGCAACTCTATTGCATTTTGGGATCTTGCACATCTTTGTGTTTTTTTGTACTCACACTACATTATAAAGTGCCTTGGGGGGTTTCATTTTGGCCATATTCACCATCTTCCTTGGTCAAGTGAGTATTTCTTCCACAACATTAACCTCACGACGTGTCGATGATATGTGCCATTATAAGTGTTTGTACTTCTTTTTCGCTCTCGATGCTCCTGGTTCTTCTTTCTGTAGGAGATATTGCATTTAGTTTCAATGTTCTTACCTCTCAACATTATTGGGGGGGGGGGGGGGGGTGGTTATGTTGTTTCTATTGGTTTCTTGGTTCGATGGAGTGAGCTATGTATTCAATATTTGATCCTATATACTAGGCGATTGTAGTGGCTAAATAGTTATGCATTTTGATGAGATGGACCATTTACCATATAGACATTCTTTCATTCCTATTTTTGGAGGCCATTAATATACCTTCAATCTTCGATTGATCATCTCTTTAGACTTAGTCTTCTCTACTTGGTCATGTTCTATAGAATAGAGGTTCTACAGATTAGCAGTTTGGCAGTGTTTGCAGCTTCATGCTTCAGTGGTGTTCTTCATGATCATCTTTTGTTCCTATCTTCTGGAACATTCTTTCCATATCTTTTTGGAGTAGGGTTTTCCCCAAGTGGTTTTCTCTATTTCTCCTCTTTATAGAGATTTGGTTGTGCTTGGGTACCTCAGGCCTTGTTGCTGAGTCCCAATTTTCTTTCACTAGTAGTTTATAGGTTTTTAGCTACTCCTTACATTTATCTTAAGGGGGGGTGTTAGAGTAATAAGATATTTCCTTATTAATTAAATCATTTTAATTAAATTACTAAGTCACTTATTATCTCTAGTTTACTTAAGCTAAAATTTAGGCATATAATAATTAATTCTTTTATTAATTATTATCATGCAACCTATGTTTTACCCTATTAGGGTTTTGATCTCCTTTTGTAAGGATTGATCTCTTTGTAATTTATTCATTCACTTTTGATAATAGCAATCTATCTTTTTTCTCATCAAGAATGTCTCATCTATGGATTAGGGAATTCCATCCTCCATAACTTTTGCTTCTCTCTTTCTATGACACGTGTTTGCATGCAAGTGATTCTTGGTAGTTGTGGTGTTGATCTTTCATCAACTTCAACAAAAAACATAGATGAGGTTGAAGAGGATAATGGTTCTTTGGAGGAAGGGGGTTCTACTAAAGAGGGTGTCATTGACAATGATGAGACCAATGTTAACATTGAACATGAACATGAATGTGGTGGCTATCCTTAATGAAATAGGAGAAAATAGGGCAATAGAGGAAACTAGGAATATAGATAGAACTAATAGAATTGACATGACCCTAAATTATGGCAGTTGGGATGACATTAACTCTTCTAAGGATCCTATTTCTCAAGATGATATCAACAAGAAAGAGGCGACCTTTGTTCACAAGGAGGCACTTGGAGATAGAGGGAACTATAACATCAATTCCAATTGGAATAATGAAGAGATTGATGTCATTCTAGAGGGTCAAATGAATATATTCCAAACTGCAAAGGCCATATATAATTAATGTTTTAAATTTGAAAAATGGATGGTTGAGGAAATCAATAATCTCAATGAGGGTTTGCAAGATTTGCACATTTTTTTAAAGAAGTCCATAAGGGAAATAACAACAAGGGCCTTGCCAATAGTGTGGATAATCATTTAAAATGAAACTAAAGTGAAGTATAACCTAAATGGAGTTAAGTGGAGTTAGAAGACTGTGTGCAACAATGATGATACAAGATTGTTTTTGGGTTAAAAACTTAAAATCTAAACATAATAGAATTTTAATGAAGTTGAGAATTATATTTGTAAGTTTTCTTATGATTCCATGATAGAAAGTTTTACATTAAAACAATGTTAGCCATGCTCTTTATTTTTTTAAATAGTTGATAAGCATTTTACTACTCTATAGTGAATGTATAAAATCTCTCTATTTCTATATCATTAATAAGAGGACATGGAAAATTATAATCTCCTCCATATATTTTATATCTTTTGATGTGGATGCTTAATCAATTTATTAGTGACGAATTTTTCTAACCATGTTTACCTCACAAACTTTATAAAACTATGTTTTTCTATAATGTTCATATAATTACATAATACATAAATTGTTGATTTTTCATTTATATTTTTCATCTAGGTTATAGAAAACTCTTTACTATATTTAAAAAACTATCACATATCAAGCAATGACACTGAGATGTTAACATCTATAAATTAACATTGCATTCACATTATTTAAACACAATTAACATAAAGATTAAATGTGTCAATAAAATTTGAGTTTTAATGTATAGTCAACCTTGAATCTAACAACCATTATACTAATTATTAAGTGACATGATACAATATTTCACTGAAACTAAGATTTCTACAATAAAAAGGTAGAATACTTTTTTCTATATAAAAAAATTGTTTTTTAGAGAGAAAACTTAAAAATAAAGTACTTCATGAGAAGCTTGAGTCCTTGCCTACGGTGGGGGAGAAAGAGGAAGGCATGAAAAAGAATGTGCAGTTGAAATTTCCCAAGGTTTTGTCTGTGATGGTAATGGGAGTTGTCCTAGGTTGTTTAAAGAAAACCTATAATTTATTATAATCCTTTTTATAGATATGGAATCAGTGCACATTCTCCATTCTCCATTCTCCATTCTATTTAGGTGCTAATATAATAGGTACTGTGCATGGAATCAAAATTTCTCTTATCAAATCTCTCTCAAGAAATTCTTGCACTTGTCTATTCAATTTGACATTCTTTGTAGGGGTTAGTCTATGCCATGCTTTATTTTGTAAATTAGCTCCATGTATCAAATCAATACATTGACTAATACTTCTCACATGAGGCAATCCATTAGGTACATCCTTAGAAATAAAATGTTGAAATTCATCCAACAAAACTTTTATCTCAGATGCATGCTCAAGTTCATTTTATTTTAAAGTCTTCCAAGGAATCAAAGCAAGAAATATGTTTAAAATTTTTATTTCTATCCACCAAACATACACTTATTGTAGTACAATGTTTCTCATCAAGTTTCTCAATCAAAGGTAGCAAAATCTAATTCCCATTTTCCCAAATAGTATACTGATTCAATCTACCATCATGCAGTTCTTTTCTATCATATTTCAAAGGTCTACTAAACAAGATGCGACAATAACCCATAGGCATAATATCACACAAGACTTCATCATACTAATTCTCAAATTTAAATTTCACAAAGCATTGTTTACTTACTAGCAATCTATGTTCATCTTGAATCTAAGAAGCATGATAAGGGTGTGGATGTATCAACCTCTACAAATTCACCTTGTTTACCATTTCCTTAGAAGCCAGTTTTTCTAAACTACCACTATCAATAATTATTTTGCAACATTTTCTATCAAGTTTACCTATGGTTTTAAATAGGCTTCTCCTCATAATTGTTAGAATATTTTGAATAACTAAGAGGGGGTCAATCAATTATCCCCAGGTCTAGATGTAAAAATCAAATACTTGAAACTTCAACACACATAACTCAATAACCCAGTAACTAAAAGTGTTCACTATAATCTACATTATTCATTCTATTTAACTCTCCATTTTTTAAGTACTAACTTGCAAAAACTTATCATAGTCAATAATAAACTTAAACTAAAAATGATAAGTAACATAAACACATACAAAATATCCACACAATGTTTGACACCAAGATTTAACGTGGAAACCCATTTTGAAAAAAAATCACCAATAACATGCTATCACTTTTCACTCTTCTTATGTGAGCTCTATTAAGAGCCAACTTTGTTAAAGGTTACAAAATACACTATTAGGTGTGAACCTATTAAAGGATTTAATCACCCTATTAGGAGTGTCCTAGTTAGAGGACAAAGAAAATTCCATTACAATGTCACCTTGATTAAAGGATTTACAAAATTATAATAAAAATTAATAAATTCAAATGATAGCATTTGAATAATAAATTTATTTAATTAATCAAATAATAAATAATAAATTACATGTCAGAATTAGATAAATACATTAATAGTTAGAATATAAGAAGAGACAAGTTTAAGAGAAAAATATAATATGCTTAGATCCTAATATAAATGGAGGGAATATAGGAAGATGCACCAAGTTTAAAAGAAAAATATACTAGCCTATTCAACCCAATGAATCTCGCAGACATTTATACACTCTAAAATTCATTATGGAATCTGGTGCATTAACTATCAAGAACAAAATGGTTATAGTCCCAATAGTTACTCATCCATCTAACAAGCACTCTTCCAGTTGGTAGTCCCTTCAACAATGGGTCACTCCCTTCAGCCTCCGAAACTCCCTTCAGCATCAGGGCCTCAAACACTCCCTTTGGCCCGTACTCACTCGTACCAAATTTTTCGTACTACCATATGTCATGGAGACAAAAATTATAGATTCCAAGTTTCATCGTACCCTAAAATTGCATTGGTTCATGGCTTCACATCTACCGTATGGTAGTCACACTTGTACGATACAGTGGAATCTACTTCACCATTGTATGGTAGTCACTCCACTGTATGTGGACTTCGTCAAGCTAACAATCTCCCACTTGGCAAAACAACATCAACCATTTCAACAAACACATCTCTAATCACAAGAGGTAACACCATCATCTCCATCTCTTAGTTTCCATGAGCACTTGCAACTGATCAATCCATGCCAACTCCAAATACAACATTATAATATTTTGAAGTATCTGACAAACGATCAATGTACTCAGAACAAAGAAACTAAACCAAGATCAATGTCAAATTTCCAATCATGGCCTCGGGAACATAAACATGACAACATGATCTAAACAATCTCAATAGAGAGATTACATGCTCCATTTATTGAATGAAAACATAAACTACACCCTTATCAAAGACTCAGTTGAGTCCTCCAGATGTCAATATCTTAAGTCACATGAAGATTAATATCTCCATATAGTACTTCAACAAATGTGAAAAGATCCTTTTGCTACATTAGAATCTCGTGCCTTCAACATCTGCAATACCAATGTAGATTAATTACTTTGTCATTGCCAATAACTCCCACTAAACCATGGTGTCAAGTTACGCATGTCATCTACATCACTTCCAACAACTTCCACTCTGTGGTGGTGTCGAGTCACACATGGTATTGTGACAAACATGTTCCACATGAAGATTGAATTACTCTAACTAGTCATCATTAGATGACCAATTAGCCAAAGCAACACTTCTTACATCTTCATCAACACTCTAAGAAGACTCAGAATTAGAAAAACCCTCCATTTTCTTCTTCTTCTTCTTCTCTTTGCAATCCTTTCAGATATGACCATTTTGTCGGTAGTTCCAACACTTCACTTTGGAGTCTTCCCAAAAGATTTAGGCTTCATGTCCTTTTTGCTTTTTTCCTTTACTCTACCTTTGACGATGAGAGCCTCCTTAGCCACCTCAGAGGATTTCCTCTACATCTCCTCTAATAGAAGTGCAACAACCACTTAATCTATTTTTAATTGGATGGTAGTACTTCCAATAGCCATCACAAGATGATCTCATGAATCTGACAATGAGCACAAGAGTAACATGCAACACTCTTCTTCACTAACAGATATACCAATAGATTTTAGTTGTGCAATCACCATATTGAGCACATTTAAATGATCTACCATAGCCATTCCTTCGTCCATCTTTGAAGAGTACAACTTCTTTCTTAGGAAGAGCTTATATACCAAGGATTGTCCCTAATAAATATCTCCCAACTTCTTCCACAAAGAATGTGCAGTTTTCTCCTTTAAAATATTCAACATAACAAAATCCATAAGACATAGCCTTATCAATCCTTTGGCCTTTCAATTTTTTATAACCTAGTCTTCTTGCTTCATGCCTGAAGGCTTGTTTCCAAACACAACAACCCATAGATCACGATCAACCAATATATCTTCAACTTTAAGTTTCCACAACTCAAAGTTCATGTTATTAAACTTTTCAATCTCTACTCTCCCTATACCCACCATCTATATTACAAAATAAACACTTTTCAAACTCCCACTAGAAATAAATTGACATAGAAAACAACCCCACTCGACAAGGATAACCTAAGCTCTGATACCACTTGTTAGGAAAGCAATGATGTGGAAATGTTTTTCGAATGCCAAATTTATAGGGGAAATATAAAAGAATGCAAATCCACTTTAGAACATTAAGATACACAAGGAAAACAAGAACATTGAAAAACAAATGCACACAAGATAAACACAAGAAGCCAAATTTAGTGTGGTAAACCCTTTTGGGAAAAACCCACCACCCAAAAACTCTCGAGAAACTTTGTATTATAGTAAACAATTTACATACAACAAACTTTGGTTTCTAGGCAACTCACAGGCTCAATTTTCCTTTATAATCAACTTGACTTTCACAACCCCAGTCTCTACTTTTGCTTTAGCTTATTCAACCCAACGAACCTCATAGACATTTATACACTCTACAATTCATTATGGAATCTGGTGCATTAACTGTCAACAACAAAACGGTTACAACCCCAACAGTTACTCATCCATTTGACTTTCATTCTACCAGTTGGTAGTCCCTTTAGCAATGGGTCACTACCTTTGGTATTAGGGCCTCAAACACTACATGACGTACTACCGTACGTCATGGAGATGGAACATACAGACTCCAAGTTTCACCATACACTAACCACAGTACACTAAAATTGCATTGGTTCATGGCTTCACATCCATCGTACGGTAGTCACACACGTAGGATACGATGGACTCTACTTCACCACCATACAGTAGTCACTCCACCATACGGTGGACTTCGTCAACCTAATGCTATTCTCTTATCATAGTTGATTCCATTAAACTCCACATTTCCTTTATTGCTCTACACTTTTCCCCTATTCTGATTGCTTTTATTAAATTCTCCTCTTTTAATTTTTCTCCCATCTCATAGTCATGTAATGCTTGCGGTAGCTCTTAAGCCGAAAATGATATTATATCTCCCAAAACTTGAATATCTCATGATTTTCTCTATCAAGTATTTCACCAATTATGCACCCCAATAGAATTTTAGGAATATCTTGACATGTAAACTCAACATATAATTGCCAAGCTAATGTAGAGCACAAGGGAAATGGCTGCCACCAACATAAGCACACTAGATGAAATAAACATCAATATACTCAAATTATAGCACAATCAATAAAGCAAGTGCCATTTTAAATGTTACATCTTTAAGATTATATCAATATTTTTCTGAGATTGAGACAATTTCTACATCTCCATCAATTTTTTGATTCAAATGAGAATGCAACAAGGATACCACCACTTGTGGTTTACCTTGTTTAAACAATAGTACTAGTAGATGAAGCAGATGAACTAGTTGAACCAATTGATTATTCAATTTTTTTTTGTTGAATTAGATTAAATATCAGTAGCAAAGGAATATATCTAAGCTAAGATAGGCATAGATTGAGATAGAGGTATAGATACACTAGTAAAAAAAGTCTAGGGATACATGAGAATAGGCAAGGGAAAATGTAAGATTCAAATTCATTGAAACCCCTTAATGTCCAAGGGGAGCATCTTAGAAATTCCTACTCCAGTGGTATTGGAAAGGGAACATATGATCCATGTCCCCACTTTCCCAAGGACATCCCAAACTCCCGATGCAAACCCTTTCTTTTGGTTGGGTGTCGGGTGACCATATGGCAGCATAAGAGATGATCCTTGTGGAAGAGAGATAAACACATTTTTTTCCCCTAGATTAAAATAAGATTAAGAAAAACCACGACCACATCAAATCTTTGCTTGCTAGAAATATAAATCAGCTACATAACTTTTGATCAATAAAAAAGCTAGTGATTATGTCAACTGAAAATTAAGAGTAGAAAATGAAATTTATGGTCTAACAAAGTTTCCTCTTGCTTCAAATTACAAGAAATAAATTGGGAATAAATTGACGTTATTGATTGTGTCAACTCATAGATCAGGTCCAAAGTGTAAGGGTTTTAACAAAAAAAAATCAATGAAATTCATGCCTCTCTCAAATAAGAAATAGTGACTGTCTCCACTCTAAAAGTGAGAAACTTGAACTGTGTTATTTTTTTTTGGGGGGGGAGTCTTAATGGGGATGTCTCTCATGGAAGTGAGAGGAACATTTCCTTGTCTTTAACTTCTTTTTGGCTGTTTATATGTCCACTATGAATATACTTATAGCTTCTTTAAAATTTAGAACCATATTCAAAACATTTCATAGAAGCATAAACATTTAAAATTAGAAGAAAGACGTATATGCAAAACAACTTAAATATCACACACAAAGCTTAACTCCTAGACCAAAAGTGTTAATAGTCAAAGTTGATTTTTTTTCCCAAGCTTAATTCTTCCCTTAGTGTTTGATGTTTAAGGGTGTAAATACATTTTTAAAGGTCATGCAAGTAAGATGTTTGTAGAATGCCACATAATCATCTGTTGTCTTACATGTGATTCACTAAAAATTTACATTTGTATCGTCATGCAAAAGACTTTTCTATATGTAATTAATAGAATCAAATCTGTAGTCACATTTGGATCATTATTAGAATATTATATTGTTCTTACTGGATACAACACATTTTTCTACATATGGCTAAAATTAATTTTTTTGAATACAAAAATATAACATGTCTTCCTAAGCTTATAATTGCCAATTTATATAAATTATTAATAATTCCTTCAATACAAGAAAAAGACTACTAGGAAAAAGGCAATAACTAATGAGAAAGAAGAAATTGAAATGTTTAATTTATCACTTTAATACAATGTTTGCCTCAGATCATAGGTTTGAAGGATGTTGTACAATTTCTTAAAATCAAACTGGTGCTAGAAATGCAATTGAAGACTTTAGTCTCCTTCCTTAACAACATGGACTAACAAGAGCTATGTTACAACATGAGTTCCACCATATGCAAATATAATTTGCAAATGTTAAATGCATTGCAAGTTCAACTTAATGCCAAACTAGTAGTCACAAATTTAGCTATTCTTGTTACTCACTAATTGTAAAACAACTATGATTTAGTTTAGAGTCATTATTTGAACAAAAACATTTGTTACATGATGGATAAATTTTGTTTCCTTTTAAGTACAAACAAATAAAGAATTTTAGAAAATCAACTGACTACACATGAGACACACATTGTCCATAGATTATGACCTAAATTGTACATAGTCTAACATGATTTCTAGTTTTTAATTTTAATTAAGTTTAGTTGTTATAATCTAAAACAAGTGCCACCTAGTGGCATGTACTTGCTGTTATAGTAAATTGTTATACAAATAGAGATGTAAGATTAGTAATAGAAAGAAAGTAACTATCATATGTAATTATGTCAAGCATTAAAACCAAGAAATGAATACAAAAATAGATGACTTTGTTTAGTATCCCTAATTGCGTCAAGCAATAGTAATAAGAAATGAATAAAAACTTTGTATTAGAAGAGACACAACTAAGTTTATAAGTGCATAAATAAAAGTATATAGTAATATATTTTTTAAAACTAAATAATTAACAAAAGAAATAAATTTATGCTCCATTTTTACTTATAATAATATTGACATATTTCTAATTTTAATAACTTCAACCTAAACAACATTAAAATAAATATATTAATTAAAAAATTACAAATGTGAAAATAAAGTCTAAATATTAAAATTTGTATTTAATTTTGTATATTTATATTTATATTATAAGCACTCAAATTTTACATAACAAACTTTTATAATATATTTTTAGGTCATGTTGATAATCATGTTAAATTAATAAAAAATAGAGGAAAAATTGAAAGTATACAATTATGTGAGTTAACACAAATTTGTGTGAACCAATCATATTTGAAATAAATAATATTTTTATTTAATAAATTTTAAAAATATAAATTACAACTTATGAAAAACTATGATCATTTTAAAATGAAAAAAATAATGCATTTTGATTGGTTCATGTTAATTGAATAGTTCACACAACTGAATGCAATACTATTTGCCTATGACAACTACAATAATATAAAATAAATTTATTTTAATTGAAAATAAAAATATATAAATTAGTGTTCTTTAATAGAAACAATACACTTGAATCTTATAGTAATAACATAATTTCATTAGGACAAGTAACCTGCCTCCCCAATGCTACACATTTATGAGCATCACATAGATGCAATGTGAATGTCTATGAAACCATCAAAATAATTCTTGATAAGATTATTATTGCATTTAATAATTAAATTGAAATTGATTACACGGCCCAACCCTTAATTTTAATTTTAAAATTTATTTTATTATATAAATTAATAGTAAACTTTTTAAAAAATTATTTCATCAAAATATAAATTTTAATAAAAAAAGTATTGAAAAAAAAATATTATTATTATTATTTAAAATTTCTAAAAACTAATAATAATTAAAATAAATAAGACAGAGTCAAAATATATTATAAAATAAATAATAATTAAATAAATAAGATGAAGTCAAAAAATAAAAAAATAAAAATCAAATAGCTTATTAAACATTATTAATATTTTTCCATGTCAATTAATGCTTGAAAAGAGTAATATAGAATTATATAAAAAAAAATATTATTACTAACAATGACTTAATTTGCATGCCTCTTATTTATTTATTTATGCAATTATGTATTTTGTTTTTTATTTTTAATTCTTAGATTTCGATCATGCAACTCTTATATTTCTTTTAAAAATAACTAAACATAAAATGGAATTATTTTAGCTATTTACACAATTATATATTTTGTTTTCTATTTTTAATTTTTAACTCTTAAATTTCAATCATACAACTGTTATTATTATTATTATTATTAATATATATATATATATATATATATATATATATATATATATATATATATATGTATGTATGTATATGTATATTTGAGCTGAGTGGGATAGAACTAAACTCCACTAAAGGGCCTTAATTCTTGAGAAATCATATCATAACTTTATTTGCGATTCGCCCATAGAATTGTAGGGTCACCCCACCGTTTTTTTAGTATCGGCTATCCTCCAAACGGCAATGATAAAATATTTTTCAATTTTGTTGGGTTAAATTGAAAGAAAGCAAAATTGGACCGAATGGAGTGAGAGTTGAGATCGGTGGGACTCTGCATGTTGAGAAGAAGTGCAACAAACAACGGCGATGGCGAGATTCAGATTCCTTAAATGCGGATGTTGCGAACACTCTCACTCACCAGTACCACCATTTCTTTCTTTCTTTGGCGCCATAATTTGGAGTGATCAGTGATTAGTGATCAGATCAGATAAGAAGATGGGGAGGAGTAAGCTTGCCATTCAGTTTGTTGAAAAGCCAGCCAAGCGCAGAATTCATTTTCAGAAGAGGGTGCTTGGGGCGTTCAAGAAAGTCCACGAGTTGGCTGTTCTCTGCAGAGTTCCTCTCGCTTTGATCGTGGGAGATGAGAAGAAAACTCCTCATTTCTATAGAGCTCGATGTGATGGTGATGGCTTCATTGCAGCTGCCATTGATACGTCTTCTCTGTCGGACAGGCTCGTGCTCTACAGCCCTCAGACGGAAGACTTCCACCACCACAACAACATGAACATGAACATGCAGGTTTATCAAGCTCCTCATGATGCAGTTGCACCACAGATGAATAGCACAAGTGCAAGTGCTCCTCATGATGGACTAGCTGTACTAGGTGCAGTTCAAGATGGAAACAGAGGAGGTGTAAGCAGTGCTGCTGCTGCTCAAGGATCAGAATGGACGCTTGCAGATATTCAAGAGTTTCTCATGTCTGACGATGATGAGGAGGAGGAAGAGGAGGATGGAGATGATGACGATGAGGAGGAGGAAGAGGAGGATGGAGATGATGATGAGGAGGAGGAAGAGGATCTCTCTCTGCCCGCAACTGCACCTGCACATAATATTGAAGGGCTCCTCATGTCTTCTGATGAGGATGGAGATGAATATAATCTTACAAATGAGGATCTCTCTCTACCTGCACCCGCAACTGCACATAATCCTTCCACGAGTGCTGCTGCAGAATGGCTTGAGATTGAAAAGTGTCTCACGTTCGATGGGCTGGAGGATATTGGACACGCATTTATTAATCCCTCTCTCCCTGCACCACAAATGAATACAGGGAGTGCTCATCATGCTGCTGCCGTTGGTGATAACAGCAATTTGAATTTCTATTGTGGGGCTGGAAATGATATTAATGAAGATGGGATGTTCTCTGAAGCAGCTGCACTACTACTTGGTGGTGACCAGAGTTACAACTTTGATTACCCTGCTATTGGTACTGAAGATCCAAGAACAAGAATGGGGTGGTGGAATCTTGATGAAGATCAAATGATGTTGCCAGTGCCACAACTGGTACAGGTGAATGATGGGCATGATCAAATAATGGGCTGCAGTGAATATAATGCAAGTGTTGAAGCCATCAAAGAAGTAGCTGCAATGATCAACAAGTAGCTACACGGTGAAAAAGAAGAAGAAGAAGATCAAGCAGTAGTAAACCCTTATTAGATCAAGCGCTCTATTGTTGTATTGAAAACAATTCTGTTCAAAGGCATCAAGATCCACTGCATTTTTATTCTGTTCTCTAGTGTATTGAACACGACACAATTCTGTTCAAGTGATGCCATGCAATGGAATGTTTTCTTGAATTGTGTTCCCACTATCTTTTTCACTCTGTTTTTGGGATTTATTTTCAAATATTTCTATATTTAAATTCATTGGGGAAAAAGATTAGAATTAAATAAAAGATAGTCATCCCTGGTAGTTAAGGAGAGTATATGCCCTCCAAGAAAGAGATGACTACTCAAATCGTGCCTCAGTACCACTGTTTAAATGCGTGTTGCTACAAGCTTTATTATGGTTGGTCATATTAAAATAGAAAAGGGTTTCCATATCTTGTATATCAGACCCATACATGATTGAGTTAATGATCTCTGATCTGATATCAAATCGCAAATCATTGGTGACATTACAATGGTTGAGATCTTTTTATCCTGTTTTTGCAATCTTTCGAGTTCAATCTTTTTTTCGAATTATTTTAAAAATATATTTTTTACTTATACTCGTAAAAATCATTTTATCATAACATAGTGTAATTTGCTCTTGGAATCCACTTGCCAGCAATTTCTAGAATTCACAGAATATTTTTTCAAGGGCCTAATTAATCTGTAAACATTTTCATGGACTTCTATTAAAAAAGACTATAGTTAGTCGGTCATTTTGAAATTAAATATTTCCTTATTCATTGTAGACAATCTTTCCAACGGTCCTATTAATTTGTCAATATTTTCATCCATCTTTATATTTAAAATGATAATAGTTAGTCAGTCATTTTATAATTTAATATTATTTGTTCACTTTAGAAAATCAATTAGCAAACAAGTGACGCAAGCAATCAGGTGTGGTAAGAGCAGAATGTGGTTATAGCAGAATGAAGAAATAGTGTGAAACCAGAGTCGTTATAGTGATATTGTTGTCTTGAATGGGCATAAACAATATTTTTTTAATTCTCCAAATCAATAAGTTACAATGGTGTGAGCAATTTGAAACTTGACTCTAATATAAATCTCACCTTCATTTATATCATTCACATCTGACCCTTTTTTTAACCTTAAGTAATGTCCACCCAATATACTGAACCAATACAGAAAGTTCTACTTTATATCATGATTCATAAGGGTGAGTAGTAGACCCATTTTTTACTTTAAGTAATGCTGACCCAATATAGAAAGTTCTACTTTATATCATGATTCATAAGGGTGAGTAGTAGAGCAATGAAAAAGTTTATGTTTACATGTTATCTGTAGTTAAATTTGTTCATTGTAAATAAATTTGTCTATCAATTGTGTGAAATGTCTAAGTGAACAAAGCAAACTAGGCTATATTAAAAATCTGAACTCTAAAATTTAAACTTTTACATTAATATACATTAAATAAAAATTTAAAAGAGTTATATATTAATCAATATCTTAGCTGTAATCATATTGCAGGTATTAAAAATAGAAAATACAAAAAATAATATTGTGTAAACAAGAGCTATGCATAGCCCTTGCCAATTGTGATATCTAGTTTATGTTTTAGCTGGAATGCCTGCCAATTAAAATACAATATTTAATTGATGTTGTTGAGTAGTTGGAAACTAACAAATACAAGAAAAATGCTGAAAATTGATTGACTAGTAGCATTAATTTAATCACACCTTACCAATATCAAGTTGTTACGTCAAGAATGTGCATCAACAGACCACATATACATAGATGAAATAATTCTTTCATTTCATTTTTTTGCTTGCAATATCAATACCAAGGGGAGCCATTTGTAAATCTTGAAACATAAGCTCCTTTATTTCACCTTTTCTTGCTTCAGATAGTAGCACTTAAGTATATTCCATATTCAACCAGTTGGAAGAGAAAAAAATAAGCTCGATCCTTTCAAGCACGCCCAAGCCATAATTATATGCAGAAAAAAAAAGTTCCATTACATTTTTCCAGCTATTATTAACAAAAGGAAGATCAATGATCATAATGGCCACTATTTTCTTTAATAAATGTTTGATTGATTGAGCAATCATTTGTAGCTAAGTACAGATGAGTTTTTGAAGCACTCATTTCAAATTTTAGAAATGATAGATTGTACATGCAAATTTACACAAATTTGAAACATTTGAAATATATGAAATGATTTTAACAATTAAAACAATTCAGAAATATAAATCTAGTTTAATCTTATAAATGAAAACTTAGAAGATGGTGTGTCGTGACTTAATAAAATAAATCTTGGCACTCTTTTAATGTGAGTTAATGTGATTGAGGAAAACCTCCCACATTTTCAAAGTAAATGTTTATTCCCTTTGAAAAGTACTTGCACAAGACTTAGAAATTTTCCAGCATTGAATTATTCTTCAATTAAAGAGGACTACTTTACATGCTTCCCTACTATTCTGTAAAGCAGGGCAATGCATTCAAAGGGATCTTACTCAAATAAATGAACATTTACACAAATTGTAAAGTTTTTTTCCTCATCTCATGTCCCATGATGTTTACTTGTAGACTTAAAACAAACTCTATCTATATATACAAAATCAAACTTACTTTGACAACGCAGCATCCAAATTTTTGCCAGAGACTTGTAATTTATGGCATCATCAAATCCAAAATTTCCTTTTAGCATCTTAACCTATTAAAGAATAAAGCCATTGGATTGCTAATGGGTTTGAGTGATCAAAGTTATCTTGTCATGACTTGGTCACATCATATATAATTCAATTCAAAGTAACAATAGACATATTAACTATTTTATTTTAATTAATTAGTAATTACAATAAAGGGCACATTTCAGGTGTTGTTAGATGTTTCTTTCCTAGCAAGTTTGCGATACTAGAAAAAGAAAATCTATTAATTGTGATGCAGGAGCATCCTAGGGTTTTTAGCAATCTTGCATGTTGGGGATATTTTGGCTAGGAGTTGTGGACTCAGTCACCAAATAGTGGTGCTTGGTCACTGAAGGGTGTAGTTGTGGCTGAGGAACTTGGTCATTGAAGAGGCTTGGCTGTTGTTGGAGCTCGGCATCCACTGGGAGCTTGACATGCACTGGGAGCTTGGTAATGCTTGTGGTTTGGCTGATGCTCGACTTGGTCTCTCCAAAACTCGGTCTAGGCCTAGTTCTTCTAGGTTCCAAGTTGTTTATGAGCCAACTTTGGGTATTTAATTTGTGTTGTAGCCAACTTGTGGCTCAACATATATTTAATATAAGAGATTTAATTTAATTTTTAATTGAGTTGGGCTGACTTGTGGCTTAGTTGGGTATAAGTAGGGGTATTGTGGAGTCTTTTAGTCATGGTGATCCATCTTAGAGAAGAGGATGCAAACTTTGAAGAGTTAGTAGCTGTGGCGTGAAAACTAGGAGATTGCTTAGTGGTCTTGCGGGAACAAGTTAAGGTTTCCTTAGAGGTTTCTACCAGAGTTTGGATTTGGACTAGTTGGGATTAGGATTGTGAGTTGGATCTTGTGGGATCTTGCAGAACCGTTTTGTAATTGTTGTTGTATTTGGCCCTAACTCAAAATGCCTTACAATTGGGCATATTGCATGAAAACAATTATATCTATGAATAAAGTATTGTGATTTGGTACCAGATCTTGCATTGTTGTTGTGTGGTTATTCAGGGATCCAGATTACCTCCAGTAGGGGTACCCTTGGATTCTCGCTGCATCAAATTGTCACCATGAAGCTATAAAAAGGTCGGTGTTACTAAAGTTTGGATTCCAATAGTTCATAGTTTAACCATGTATTTCATAATGCAGGAAAATGAAACAAAATATTAACTTGTACTTAATTGGTTATATCACATTAGATTTTATTGCATTCATAGCATACTATAAATATATAAACTTAGAATTTGATGGTAATCTAAGCTTATATTTTTCTTTTTGGATGTAAATTTTTGGACAATTGTTTAGTTTTCCATAAATTCACTTACCAAGCAAGTTATTTTGACAAAAATAAATTTGGGTTATTTTGATAGAGATTAAATATTAACTTATTTTGGTGAGAAAATTATCCAACAACTTAAACATTACTTACCTAGACTTCACTCCTAGATTAAATGTAATAAATAGTCAAAATTGATTTATTTTTTCAAACTTAATTTCTTTCTTAAGAATGACCACTAAGTATAGTTATAGTGATAAAAAGCTCTATGTTTTTGCCATAAATACTATTAAGGCTGTAAAATGGTGTAGACAATTCGATCATCTTTGAAAACAAGTGCAAAATAATAGTATTCATCTAACTTATTCATTCCATTTATCTCTCTGTTCTGTATGTACTAACTTGCACAAACTTATCACAGACACTAATAAACTTAAACTTAAAATGATAAGTAGCATAAACACATAACAAACATCCACACAATGTTTGACACCAAGATTTAATGTGGAAACCCATTTTGGAAAAAACCACCAATAACATGCTATCACTTTTGACTCTTCTTAGGTGAGCTCTATTAAGAGCCAAACCTGTTAAAGGTTACAAACCACACTATTAGGTGTGACCCTATTAAAGGATTTAATCACCCTATTAGGAGTGTCCTTGTTTGAGGATAAAGAACATTCCATTAGAATGTCACCTTGATTAAAGGATTTACAAAATTATAATAAACATTAATAAGTTCAAATAATAACATTTCAATAATAAAATAAATAATAAATTTATTTAATTAATCAAATAATAAATAATAAATCACATGGCAAAATTAGATGAATACATCAATAGTTGGAATACAAGAAGATCCAAGTTCAAGAGAAAAATATCATATGCTTAGATCCTAATATAAATGAGGGGGAATATAGGAAGATGCACCAAGTTTAAGAGAAAAATATACCAGGAGAAAATTTAGAATAGATTATTTTCTTTCATCATTGAACCCTTTTTCGATAAGAGGACATAAGGCAAGGGGAATACAAAATAGATTACAATTAGAAGGAATCAAGGGAGCATCTCATATGATTGTTCTTTTGTTTTTAATTTGTTAGTTCAGTCTCACAAATGTTATCATGTGGTTAAATTAGGTGCACATCTTTCAAAGTATTTAAGAATACAACAAATAGATATACGAGGAGCATAATTTTGGAATGAAGACATCAGACTTGTGTGGGTCTATAACACCATGGTTTATATATCTAACGTAATGTTGTTGGAGCCATCATAGTGATGTGAAAGAGTATTGTTCAATGGCAGTGAGTTGCCCTCAAACAGTTCTTTAGACTGCTGATTAGCATGATAAATATTCATGGTATTGAAGACAAAGGATGAAGATAGAGAAGGATTTGGTGCCAAAATAGAGGTGGGATTAGAAACCATAGGATAAGATTGTGGTTTTAATGAATAATTATTCTCATTAAACAAAGACATAGGAATAAAATGTTCAATAACTTTTTCCTGTAATACTGATTGAAGACCCGAAAAATTTGTCTAGTTAAAAACCACATCTCTACTTTGTACAATCTTCTTTGCAACAAGATCCCATAATGAAAATCCAAAATGATTTTCACCATAGCCCATGAAGATACACTACTATGATTTTGAATCCAACTTTCTCCTTTTTTCTTTAGGAACACAAACAAATGGTTGACACCCAAACACTTGAAGATGTGAGTAGGAAATCCTTCTACCCAACCATTCCTCTTCTAGAATTCCAAAGTCCAAATGAGATGAAGGACTTCAATTAATCAAGTAGACTGCTGTATTGCAAGCCTCCACCCAGAATTCTTTGCCTAAACTGGCATTAGATTGTATGCATCAAACTTTATCAAGTATAGAACTCGATTTAGTCTTTCCACTACCCCATTTTCTTGAGGGGTTAATGGCACAACTTTCACCTGTTGAATACCTTGATCTACACAAAAATTATCAAACTTCAACGAACAAAATTCACCTTTGTTATTTGATTTTAAACATAAAATAGTATTTAACTCATTAATGTGATTCAACATCATTGTCTCGTCCTTCATCTTCAACTTGTAAAGCTTCTTCATGATAAAAATTTTGTTTGCAGTAGACGCCATTTTGTGTACACACCTTGAAGTTTGTCCCATACCTCCTTTGTTGAATTTTTTTTGTTCACATTGAACAACATGTTGTCAAACAGCAAGAGAAAAATCTTTGTCATTGCCTTTTCATCGATTTTATTCCAAGTCTCATCTGTCATGGAGGTTAACTTCTTTACGTTACCTCTGATTTCAATTGCAAGATCATACTTGACTAGTAATGATCACATTTGTACCTTCTACAAACTAAAATTCTTCCTTGAGAATTTTTGCATTCTTGATTCCTCCATGACTTTGGAATTAGATCACCAAAATTGATTACAGGCTCTGATACCAATTGTAAGTTAATTAAGAATGCAAAAGAAAAGTATAGAACAACAAGACACAATAACATAGATGTTTATCATGGTTCACCACAAATTGTGGCTATGTCCACAATTAGAGGAAATTAATTATATTGATGAAATAGAATGAGTTTACAAATAGATGCCACCAGCATTTATAGATCACAAATGATCAGTTGAAGAGACACAATAAAAGTGGAGGGAAAATACCCATGTGACTATTGGCCTTCAATATTCAACAATCCCCACTTTCCCAAGGACATCCCAAACTCTTGAATCAAACCCTTTCTTTTTGTTGGGTGTCGGGCGACCATATGGTAGCATAAGGGAGGATCCTTGTGGAAGAGAGATAAACACATTTTTTTCCCCTAGATTAAAATAAGATAAAATAAAAACTCATGACCACATCAAATCTTCTCTTGCTAGAAATATAAAATAGCTACAAAAGTTTTGATCAATAAAAATCTAGTGATTATGTGAACTATAAGTTAAGAGTAGAAAATGAAATTTATGGTCTAACCAAGTTTCTTCTTGCTTCAAACAAGAAATAAATTGGGAATAAATTGATTTTATTGATTGCGTCAAATCATAGATTAAGTTCAAAGTGTAAGGTTTTTAACAAAAAAAAATCAATGAAATTCATGCCTCTCTCAAATAAGAAATAGTGAATGTCTCCACTCTAAAAGTGAGAAACTTGAACTATTTTTTTAATTTTATTTGGGGGAGTCTCCATGGGGATGTCTCCCATGGAAGCGAGAGGATAATTTCCTTGTCTTTGAATTCTTTTTGGTTTTTTATGTGCCCACTATGAATATACTTATAGCTTCTTTAAAATATAGAACCATATTCAAAACAAATCATAGAAACATAAACATTTAAAATTAGAAGAAAGACATATATATGCTAAATACATTTTTAAAGGTGATGCAAATAAGATGTTTGTAGAATGCCACATAACCATGTGTTGTCTTACAAGTAATTCACTAAAAATTTACATTTGTATCGTCATGCAAGAGACTTGTCTATATGTAATTAATAGAATCAAATCTGTACTCACATTTGGATCATTATTATAATATTGTTTTGTTCTTATTGGATACAACAATTTTTTCTACATATGGCTAAAATTAATTTGTTTGAAAATAAAAACATAACATGTCTTCCTAAGCTTATAATTGCTAGTTTATATTTTCTGTAATATTTCCTTCTATACAAGAAAAATACTACCATGAAAAAGGTAGTAACCAATAAGAAAGAAGAAATTTAAATGTTTAATATCACTTTAATACAATGTTTGCCTTAGATCATAGGTTTGAAGGATGTTGTACAATTTCTTAAAAGCAAACTATTGCTAGAAATGCAATCAAAGACTTTAGTCTCATTAACAACATGGACTAACAAGAGCTGTGTTACAACATGGGTTCCACCACATGCAAATTTAATTTGCAAATGTTAAATGTATTCTGAGTTCAAGTTAATGCCAAACTAGTAGTCACAAATTTAGCTATTCTTGTTACTCACTAATTGTAAAACAATATTGATTTAATTTAGAGTCATTATTTGAATGGAAACATCTATTACATGATGGATAAATTCTGTTTCCTTTTAAGTACAAACAAATAAAGAATTTTAGAAAATCAATTGACTACACATGCTCGGCACAAATTGTCCATAGATTATGACGTAAATTGTACATAGTCTAACATGATTTCTAGTTTTTAATTTTAATTATGTTTAATTTTTTTAATCCAATCTAAAATAAAATAATTTTAATTTAATTAAAAATTAAAATATATAGATTATTGTACTTTAATAGAAACAATACACTTGAATCTTGATAGTAATAACATAATTTCTTTAGGACAAGTAACCTCCCTCCTCAATGCTACACCTTTGTGAGCATCACATGGATACAATATGAATGTCTATGAAACCATCAAAATAATGCTTGATAAGATTATCATTGTATTTAATAATTAAATTGAAATTGATTACATGACCTAACTCTTCATTTTCATTTTAAAATTTATTTTATTATATAAATTAATAGTAAACTTTAAAAAATAATTATTCTATGATAATATAAATTTTAATTAAAAAAATTGAAAATAAAACTAATATATTTTTATTATTATTTTAAACTTTTGAAAAATAAGTAATAATTAAAATAAATAAGACAAAGTCAAAATAATAATAATAAAATAAATAAGACAAAGTAAAAATAAAAATAAAATAAATATCAAATGGCTTATTAAACATTATTAATATTTTTTCATGTCAATTAATGCTGAAGAGAGGTACAATAGAATTATGTATATATAAAATATTATTACTTACAATGAATTAATTTGCATGCCTCTTATTTATACAATTATGTATTTTGTTTTCTATTTTTAATTCTTAGATTTCAATCATGCAAATCTTATATTTCTTTTAAAAATAATTTAGAATAAAACTAAGTCTTTAATATTTTTCTAAAGTACAACTTAAATGCAGTTAAGCGGAGTTGAAAGACTATTCTTTCAACGAAAATGATAATTTTTTATGTTTTTGGATCAAATGCTTTTATATGTTTTTTTCGAAGGACAAGTTGAATGCAGTTAAGAGGAGTTGTGTGAATGGGGATAATAAATTATTTATTTATTTATTTATTTTTGGATTAAATTGAAACCAAACAAAATTGTAGTTAATGGTAAAATATTTATTTATTTATCTATTTTTGGGTTAAATTGAAACAAAACAAAATTGTAGTGAATTTAAGTTATGGGGACGTTACCTGTTGAGGAGGATTGCTGGAATCTTGATCAAGATCAAATGATAATGCCAGTGCCACAATTGGTACAAGTGAATGATGGGCATGATCAAATAATGGGCTACAATGAATATAATGCAATCGTTGATGCCATCAAAGAAGTAGGTGCAATGATCAACAAATAGCTACATAGTGAAGAAGATGACTATGCCCACTTGCTTGACGATATGTTGAACTCTCAAGACATTCTTGTTTATGGCCTTCAACATCCATTGCCCTATTCTGCTTCTTACAACTCTACATTTGTAAACCCCTTCTAATTATTAGATTAAGGGCTATGTACTGAACACAATTCTATTCAAGTGATATTGGAAAGGAATGCCATGCAATGTAATGTTTTCTTCAATTGTGCTCCTACAGTCTTTTTTGGGATTTACTTTCAAATAATTTCATATTCGATTCATTCGAAAAAAAATTGGAATTAAATAAAAAGTTGTACCTCAATTGCTCTCTTTAAATGTATCTTGCTACCAAATAATAATGCCTTATTAAGGTTTGCCATATTTTAATCCAAAAGGGTTCTATATCAATGATTAAGTTTATGACCTTTGATCTTATGAAATTTGACGAATCACTGAGATCTATTTCCATTTTGCCAATCTTTTAACTTCAATCTATTTTTTAAATTATTTTTGAATTTTCCAAATATTTTTATATTTGTATTCCTAAAGATTATTTTTCCATAACATAACACGGTTTCATGAGGTGAGGCTGTCATGTAAGTGTTTGATGAGTCATATGTATGGATCTAACTCTCGCTCGCCGCTTTCCTATATCACTACTAACTTCATAGTGCTCCTCTCCATGACAAGTTTAAAGTAATAGAGTCCACTTCCTAGAAATTTTTTGAAATCATAGAATATCCAATGGTGTTATTATTATTAATCATTTTCACGAACTTCTATTAAAAATGATTATAGTTGGCCGGTTGTTTAAATATTTAATTGCATATTTTTTCTATTGAGCATGAGTAAGGCAGAAAGACTAAAGTTCTTAATGTGCATGGGAATTTTTTGAAGCAAGCTCATATTCCTCTGAATGGTCAAAATATGTAAGGGATTCATTTAGATTTTGGTTGGAATGCTGGATCTTGTTTTAATAATGGAAATTGAATGGATCCCTATCTTCATGGAAAAATAGGTGTAAGGGGTTTCAACAGATCATATGTCTCTAACTGTAATGGACGTGGTGTAGAGAAGAAAAAACATGGTCCCAAGGCTTCCAAACCCCACATCCAGCCCATTTTCAACATTTTTCATGGGCCACTCCAACCCACACCCATTTTTTCTATGATTGGTGAGGAGATTGGAAATTTTAATTACCAACTCCCTTCTTATGTGTCATGGTCAAATAATGTCTCCACTACCAGCCCGACATTTTTTTCTTACCCCAATAATATTTCACTTGGAGGTAAAAAATCTGTGGGAAATCAGTTTGACAAAGTTTGGAGGAAAAAATTGGGGTCTAGAACTTCAATGAGATCAACTGGTCCCAATAGTAATCTAGATATTTCAAATGCTACATCCAAAGATGGCGATGCCCTACATCTTGTGATTGAAGATGAAACTCTCAAACCACAGGTCTCTTACATGCTTGACTCAACAATCATCAGTAAGATTTGGTCCTTCCTCTAGGCTATAGATCTTCTTACTTGGGAGAAGTGATACTAGTATGGTGTTACTGATTTATTCTACATTGATCACAAGTCTCTATTTTTTATTACTATATTTGAATTTGATTTTTTTTTGAGATAATGTTCTTCAAATTAAGAGTTGGTTCTTTAGAGGGTTGGGAATATATGCTAGGGCTTGGTCTCTGAACTTTAAACCTAGTCACACAACTTGTGATTTTGTGCCATTTTGGATTGAGCTTCCTGCTTTACCGACTAAATAAAGAGATCTACAAATTATTGAATTAATAGAAAATAAAATTGGGTTATTAATTCAACATGACTTATTTCCTTTTGATGAGCCATCTCTTTCTATTAGGTTTTGTATCTTCCTAAATCTAGATAAATCATTACCTTCTTCCTTAATTGTGTCATCTAAATATGGATGTTGGAACCAACCAATTATTATTTAGGACGCACAGACTGTGATCGAGAAGGTAGGTTGTTTGGGACTTTTTACTAATCAATTTCAAGATCCTAGTTTCTCTAATATGATAGTTTGTAGTAACCATAACTCTAACCCCTTGAAGTGCACTTTTAGGACATAGTCTGTTCCTTCCACCTCTAATGATGCTTGTGTATCTCAAACTAAAATGATAGGTGACTCATATTTGTAAATCCAATTGTTTGTGATTTTCCTAAGGGTCACTGTAATACACAAAAAGATCACTCCTGCGGAGACTATTCCAATCCTAATAGCTCTATGACTGATTTGTACACTCCTCTTCAACATTCACTTTTAGGAAATATTTTTTCTCTCATGACTTTTCCAAATTTAGGGTCTTTCTCCTCTTATTTTGTTAATAATTTTATGTTGTTTTTGACCCATTTGCTCTCTAAATGGAATACTCGTCGACATAAGCATACAAGTCTAGATCAATCTATTTTTACATCAGGGTGTGTGCACGATCATGGTCAACCAAACTATGCTCTTAAGTGATAATAAACAATCAACAAATCAGGGTTATGTCATCTTGACATGAATTTTTTTACTTTTATAAACTTAATATCAAAATGTTGAGAGAAAAGAATCTCTAGAAAATTTAATCTATTTTCTACAATACTAGGCCTTATCTGAAAAAAATAAAAGTTGATTGGTCAAATTTTGAATTTTAATGCAATGGTACAAAAATTTCAGGATAAAAATAAGAAGTAGACATATGTTTGACCACCTTAATCAAAACCAAATGATAATATTTTTAAGTAATATTATAGATGGGTGAATGCACAAAGTTGGGTCGCAATTCTGCGGAAGTTAAATCCACAAAATGAGACCTCTTAGAAATGAGTACCTGATTTTAAAAAATGGGCACATGTTTTTGGCTTGGGTACCCAACCCTAAATTTAAAAAATAGGCACCGATTTAAAAAAAAATTGGGTACCTATTTTTTATTTTAAATTTAAAAAGTGGGTACCCATTTCTCAGCAAATCAAAAATTTGAATTTTTTACAAATGGGTACCTGTTTTTTAAAAGTAAAAAATGGGTACCCATTTAAAAAAAATTAGGTACGCATTTTTTAAAAGTAAAAAATGGGTACCCATTTCTAAAAAATTCAATTTTTAAAAAGTTTTGGGGGGATTTCACATGCCGCTTTTAGTTTTTCAAAATGGGTACCCATTTTTTGAATTTCAAATAATGGGTGCCCGTTTCTTACAACATGAGGCAGGATTTTTTCCTTGCCTTGGATTTTGGTTTGGGACAAGCTTGGTGAGACCAAGCCTATGCCTTCACTTCTCAAGATTTTGAAAAGGCATTGAATTGACAAATTCATGCCTTGCCATAATTTTTAGAGGGTCTTCCCGATCATATTTTTTTACAAAACAAAAATCCATTAGAGCTCTCATTGTCCTGATTTTAGAAATATAAATTTTATATTGTTATAATTTTATTTAGTATTTTTGTATTATTTTTAAATCAAAGGTGGCACCTAAATGTAAAATAATGACGTCCACTAAAACTTTAATAACTTTTTTATTTTATGATTTTAAAAAAATTAATTTATATGTCATCAATCTTCATTCAATTCTTTTGAATTGAAAAAAATTTGAAAAAGGTGAAATTTTGATCAAATTATGGTGTCCGTACACGAGAGGTTTTGAAATTTACCTTTATAGCCAATTCAAAATTAATAAAAAAAATATTCATTAAAAAATTCAAGAAAAATATTCTCATCAATCTTTGGTGTGTCAGGTAACTCTGTTTAAAATGATTCACAAAAAATCATTTAGTTGTGTCAAATTATGGTGTCTGTACACGAGCATGGTATGGTCTTGAAATAGGCATTTTGAAAAAGTGGTTTTTAAAGATCCATACCAAAAAAAAATCTATCATATGGGTATACAAATAAATTACATATTCAAAAAGAAGATCCCAGGCACTACAATTTTTATTTCTGAATTTTTTTATATTTAATCTCTAAATGGCTCAAATTTTGGCATCAATTGACAAAATATTTCAAAAATAGGAAAAACACTTCCACTTTTTGGTCAAAAGTGAGACCCAACTTCTTGCACTGACCCACATAGAAGAAGTAGACTCATGCCTAGATGTGACACATATTTTTGGGTATTTTTATTCTAAATAAATAAATAAATATTAATTTTCTACTTTAGTATTTTTGGAATGAAAAAACTCTTGTGTCTAGCCACCTTAACTAATTCAAAACTCTACAAAATTTAAATATATATTTTTCCTTATAGTAGAAGCATAGAATGTGATGCATATTTTGGATTTCAAAAATGTTCTACCATTTGAAAGTTATTGTTTTTCAAGCAGTGTGTTAATCAAAACTTTATATGCAACTCTATTAGAAAATCAGTAATAATCACTTACTGAACTCGTAACATGTCAAACCTTACATTTATGGAAAGCTAAGAACGTTCTTAAGAAATCCTTTTCATTTCATCAAATTTTGGTGAAAGAAAAGTCGTCAGCTACATGTTTGAAGTAAAAAACACACAAGAATAGGCCAAAAACACAAATTTGGGACTTTTTAAAAGTTGACCATATAGGGTTGGTATCAAAATATATAGTAGGCCTTATAAAGGTATTAATTGTTTTCATTTAGTATCAAGATGGGTGGGAAAAAAGTTGGAATAGATTTTGAAATGCTTTGAGGCATTTCAAAACTACATATTTTTTAGGTCACCACTTTTTGGCACACCATGATCTTGCACATACCCATCATTGATATCTTCTAAGTTTTTAATTACATATCCAGTTTCCAATGAAGAAGATGCTATTCATCACTCTCAGATGGATGTTTTCATCAATGAGCTTGTTTAAATAATGGTCAACCTATTTCTTTTTTGTCTAGATTAGGAGCTGCATCAGTTTCCCAAGGACATTTATTATCTATTGAATATGCCCAAATTTTAGCAGAAGAGTGTAGTGTACCAATTCATCCCCAATTATTTTATGAAGATAGCATGCCCCATGACCTACTCAAGAATAATCAAAATTTTAATTTTGACCCCCCTTCATCTAGGATGGAGGGCTTTAATAATGTTCCAAATCTTGGCTTGGCAGTCAAAAATTCTCCTACTCAAAGATAGATCTGACCAAACTAGGTTTCACTTTGTTGATCCACCTCTTACTAATGTTATTTTTTATTTCTCCTAAAAATTGTCTATTTTGTGAACACCCCCCTCCCCCCATCTTCTATGAGTACAAAAAATTCAAAGCCTAGGGGTAGGCCATCGAAGGCTAGAAAGCTAAAGATGAAGTTGATTCAGGGATTCAGTCAACTTTGAACTGTAGTTTTCCTACCTCTAAATGATTGACAAGGAGTACCAAGAGTGCTTCTTGTTAATTATGAAGATCCTCTCTTGGAATGTCAGGGGCATTAATGTCCCTAAGAAATGTAATATAGGATCAAGGAGTATCTTGATTCTATCCAATGTGATATAGTCTTTCTTTAAGAGACTAAGCTATCAACAAATAACTTTCAGAGATTTGTTGGATGTTGTTCAACATGGAATTACTCACATGTTCCCAGCTTAGGTGCTTCTAAAGGGCTTGCTATATTATGGAATCCTAAGACTATCAAGGCTCAACATCTTCATTAGGGAACTAATTAGAAAATGTAATCCATTCAACATTACGAACTTTCATTCCAATTGATTAATGTTTATGGCCCTACTCCTATGTTAGATAAAAAATGTTTGTGGCTTACTCTTATAGGTTTTATCCAACAATCAGTTGGTGCCAAATTCTTTATCGTTGGTGAATTTAATGCCATTCTTCATCCCAGGGATAAGAATGGAGGTATTGTACCCTTGCCTAGAGCTACCCAGGACTTTAATGATTTTGTTGATAATAATGCTTTGTTTGATGTTCCCCCACAAGCTGAATCTTTCACTTGGACAAATAGAAGAGTTGGGTTCCACCAGATTGTAGTTAGATTGCATAGATTTTTGTGTTCACAATGTTGGAAATTGGTGAACTATACTATCCAATCAGATACATTACCATATTTTGAATTCGATCATTTTCCTATTCAGTTGTCCATTCTTCCATCAGATTCAACTCAGACTAGTCTTTCTAGATCATCTTTTAAGTTTGAAAGTGTTTGGTATTGTCATCCCCATTTTGATGACCTTTTAAAAAAATGGTGGAAGGATACTCCACTAGAGCCAAGAACCAAAATGTTGTTGTTTCACAAGAAAATGTAATATGTCAAAGGGCTTATCATGATCTGGAATAAAAATGTTTTTAAAAATATTTTTGAGGAAAAAAAGCTAGTAGAAGAAAAACTAGCTGAGATTAATCAACATATTTTACTCCATGGTTTAAATGCTGATATACATTCAAGATAGAAGATATTGCAAGAGGAACGGTCTGAATTATGTAAGTGAGATGAAGAGTCTTGGAAATAGAACTCTAGAGAATTGTGGCTTCAACAAGGGGATCATAATACTAAGTTTTTTCGTGCTTTTTCCAAACAAAAGAAGGCTAGCAACACAATTTTTATAATTCATGACCATCTAGGAAATTCGATATCTGATGCAAAGGGTATCCAAAATGAGAGTGTAAGGTTCTTCTCTAATCTACTTTCCCCTCCACCTCAAGATCCCCTCCTTCTCACCTTGTGAATGAGATCTTGGATTCCACTCCCTTAATAATTACAGAACATGAAAATTTGGTTCTAATGGTCCCATTTACTCTTTTTGAGATACATGTTGTAGTTTTTTCTATGCTTGGACTAATAAGGCACCAAGCCCTGATGGGTTCACTACAATATTTTTTTTAGAAATATTGGGATGCCATTTGTTTTGAGTTTTTTGAGGTGCTTGAAGAATCCAGGAAAAATGTTTCCATTTTGAAGAACTTTAATACCACAAATATTTCTCTCATCCCAAAGGTCAATGCTCCATATTCTTTTCCTTCACTCTATTTCTTTGTGTAATAACATCTATAATAGTATCACAAAGGCTATTTATTTGCGACTTAGGCCTATTATTTCAAAAATTATATCGATAGAACAAGGGAGTTTTGTTCCTGGTCGAGAAACAACAGAGAGAGCCATAATATCCCATGAGACCCTTCATACCATCAAAGAACATAATATTGTGGCCTTTGTTGCCAAACTAGATATGATGAAGGCATACGATAAACTAAATTGGTCTTTTCTTCTTCTAGTCTTTTGTCAGTTTGGCTTCTCCTCTAAGTGGTGTAAAAAGATTAAAGCTTACATTTTAGATGCATATTTTTCTATTCTCATTAATGGAGAACCAACAGGTTTGTTTGCGTCTTCCCAAGGAGTTCATCAAGGTGACCTTCTTTCTCCATTCTTGTTTTTCTTTATGGTGGAGGCCTTCAGAAGACTTATTAACTCTTTTAATCAAAAGAGATTGTGGAAAGGTCTCAAAATTTTGGGTACATCCTTGTCCATAATTCATTCTCTCTTTGCTGATGATACTTTACTCTTTGGATCATCTACATATCAAGAAGTACAAAGTATGAAGAAAGCCATTGATCTATATACGCAAGTTTTGGGACAATGTATTAATGTAATCACTACAACATTTAGGGTCAAATTGTGACGGTAATTTGTGACGGCGATGTAATTTGTGTTGATTTTCATTTTTTTTTTGGCAATTGTCCCTGACGTCGTCACAATACCAACGTTGGTGTCATAATTGTGATGCCCACATGAGTATAAGCAAAAAGAAAAAGAAAACATGACATAAATCATTCCCCATTTGTTTTGATTGTGGAGAGTTGTGCGCAAAAGAGGGCGGAGAGCTCCGAACATTATCATGCCCTTGTGATGTCCATGCCCTTGCTTTGTGATTTTCTTTAAGGGCTATGTAAATGTTCTTTTATTTTCCTTCTAAACATGTATCTCTTTATATTTCATTCTAAACATGTATATCTTTAGATATACATAGAGATATTTTTTAAGGTGCTTATTACATCTTAGCACAACAAAAACATTGATGCAACTACATACATATTCGAGAATCCAAATAATAAAACAATAAAACTCACTCAACCCATGCTAAGTGACTTACCTCAAGATCTTGTACAAAAATAATGCAGACCAAGAAAAATGGTAGAACTTGCAAGAAATTCTTACAAAAACACATCATAGAAGATATTTTTAGAAAGAAAGAAGCCATAACCCAGTTAAATGGGTCTAGTTGTTGATTAGTTGGGTGAATTTCAAATTCCTATAGAACTGTCATCATATTTGGTACAATAAAATGGACAATTAGTTATTCCCAAATAGCAAGCTCAAATACAGTTTTCCAAGTGATAAAATTGCATATGTAGATGCATCACTTGCATCTTAGGCATGAAGCACATTCCCCAATTTATAAAAAATGGTTGGATATAAAGGCTCCATACACTAGCCCAACAAGAGAAGCCAAGGATGTAACCATGCATCTATTGACACAGTCTCCCTATGAGGATCCCAAGTATCAACTATTGCTGTTAATTTGGGCATCACTACATGATCCAGAATGTTATGAAGTACTGAAGCCAGTAGTAACTTATCCCATGTCTCAAGAAAACATAACATAGGTTCAGGATTGCTTGGCTCCCATGAAATTGTAGCAACTATTCTCACTGCTGGAAGAATAAGTTCAGTGAAGAGTTGAGTGTAAGGAGTTGAAGAAGCAAGTTCTGCTTATGTGTAAATTCCATAATCATGAGGCTCATTCCCTTGTAGAAGTCTCTGCCACAATAACATTACCTCTAAACCATGCAAAGGATGTTGAAGTGGTTCCCAACCTTGAAACACTCTTATAAGTAATGGATACTTGAGATCATCAATGGGAGATATTGTCAATACTTGAAATGCTCTTATAAGAAAATGTAGATGCAATAGATGAAAAATTGCACAACTTGTAGTCCTTCCCATATGTGGACTATAAATTGTCAAAGACACTTGCAAGTGATTCCAATGTTAGAGAACCTACAATAACACTTTCTTGGATTTTATTCAGTGGCTCCCATAATATCCTTTATGTTGTATAGTTTTTATTTCTGTCGTGTAGTCTCTTTCTAAAGCCACTCCTTCTCCTTTTGGTATATTGCCACAAACTCTCTCTCGTGCCTTAAATTTTGATTATCAAACTTTTGAATATCTACCTCTACCATATCTAAAATCAACTCCACATCGTAACTCTGGCATAGGTGTTTGAACATTGATAGCTTTCATTTCAGCATTCAAGTTTTCAAGATTGGTCAACACCCTCACTTTCAGACCTCTCATGGCAAAATTTTTTTGTACTATTTCAACACCATATTCTTGCTTCTAAGCTAATAGTTCTTCAGGTGCAGTTTCTTGTAAAAAATTAATTTTGTTGGACACTTGTAAACTCTTAGAAAGTGCATTGTTATTTTCATGTATGTATGTATATATGAATGTATGTATATATGTATGTATATATGTATATATGTATGTATGTATGTATATACATATGTATATGTATACACACACACACACATATTTGTGTGTCCATGTATGTCTGTATGTATTTATATATATAGAGAGATCTTGTGGATTGTGGATTATATTACCCTTCTCATCCCTTATAATAGCTCCAAACCCTATAGGGTCTAGATTTTCCTTTGCAACATCATCAAATTTCATTCTGATCTAGCTTGAAAGAGGACTATCCCATCTTGCAATTTGCCTTTTTGATTTTACCTTCTCCTTTTGATCCTTCTTTCAATTAAGGTTACCTCTAGAGTCAAAATATACATTCTCCTTATATATTGTGTTTAAATTTTCAAGCACACTATGCTTAATATTATTAGCTGAAAGATGGAAGGGTTGGGCTTTATCTCTAAAGACCCTGTCATTCATTTCCTTCTTGAGTAATCATATGATGCGAGGGAACATAACATCTAGAGGTTTTTCTCAACATTTCCTTTAAAATCCTTCTAAAACCTCCAAAGGTACACTAAATTCTCTAGCATTGGGTAAATTCAAGAAGTTGAGTACCAAAAATATGGAAGTTCTTGAGGAAAAAACTTTGTTTCTTGAAATGGTTACCCATTTATTAAAAGCGGGTACCTGCTTTAGGTTCGGATGCTTGATCCTAAATTAAAAAAATGGATACCCATGTTTTTCAAAATGAGTACTTGTTATTTTCAAAATAGGTACCCATTTAATAATGGGTATCCGTTTCTAAAAAATTCAATTTTTTTTTTTTTGCCACCTAAAATATCATTTTCCTCGTCTTTTAGAAATGGTTACCATTTTGAAACATCTACTTGTTTCTTAAAATTTGAATTTCACAAGCAATGGGTTTCATTGAGTTTTGGCTTGGTATAGGATTGGTCCTACCAAGCCTATGCTTATGCCAACAAGAATTTGGCTAAGGCACATCAACATGAAATTTCTACCTTGCTGTAATTTTTTGGAGGACTTTCCGAATGAATTTTCTGACGAAACAAAAACCCATTATAGTGCTCTTTGCCTAGATTCTAAAAATATAAATTTATAATGATATGATTTATTTTAGTATTTTTAACATATTTATCAAGACATATTGGTACCTAAACTTCAAAAAGTATGGTTAGCCAAAATTTAATTTTAATTTTTTGATTTTAAACTTTTTGAAAAATGAATTATATGTCATCAATCTACATAAAATATATTCCAATAAAAAAAAGAAATTTGAAAAAAGGTGAAATTTTGATCAAATTATGGTGGTCGTACACTCGAGATTTTCAAAATACACTTTATGGTCAAATAAAAATTTATAAAAAAACAAATATTCAATTAATAAATACAGAAAAATATTCAATAAAATCATAAAATTATCTATATTTCTAAATATATATATATATATATATATATATATATATTATTCTTCTATTTATTATTTATAAAACATTAAAATTATATACTATTATAAAGATTTACTAAAGGATTAATACATCACACTTATTAGAAAACTAAATTAAAATCCATGCAATGATATTCCATGGTCAAAATAAATAATGAGTTCTTACTTATTTATCATATAAAATGAAGATTTTTTTATTCTTAGCTATGTGATGTAGATGTAAAGGAGAATAGAAAAAGTATTAATGATTTACAAGTGGATAAGTTACTTAAGTATTCTTAAGGAAATGATTAAAGATATAATAATAAAATAATAATGTTTAGTGGGATGTTGACGCAAGGCCAAGGTAACTCAAGGAGAAAAAAATTCAAGCTACGGGCTTTGTTAAGAGTCTCTCACACACAAAAGCTTTAATCAAACATAAGAAGGAAAAAGAGGCTATATGCAATAATTCAGTAGGTGTAATTATCTAACTTCACATATAAAAACACCAACATGTTCAACTGTGAAGCCTTCCAGATTGCGGCCTTATACAAAATAAGAATTAAAGAACACAATGTTGGTGTGACCTTGTTAAATGATATAATCACCTTGCTAGGAGTGGCCTTGTTAGAGGACTTAAGTCCATTCCATTAGAATGTCAACTCGATTAAAGGATTTATAAAATTATTATTAAAATTAATAAATGAATAATAACATTTCAATAACAAAATGAATAATAGCTATATTATTTAATTAATCATTTAATAAATAATAAATTACATGATAGAATTAGATAAATATATTAATAGTTCAAATATAAGAAGATACAAGTTCAAGAGAAAAACATAATATGCTCAAATCCTAATAGAAATGAGGGGGGAGACAGGAAGATACACCAAGTTTAAGAGAAAAAGATATTATGAGAAAATTTATGATAGATTATTTTCTTTCATCATTGAACCTTTTTTTGATAGAGAGGACACAAGGCAAGGGGAATATAAAATATATTATAATCGGGAGGAATTAAGCATGTAGTTATACTAGGTGCACATCTTCTAGAGTATTTAAGAATACTACAAACAGATATACGAGGAGCATAATTTTGGAATGAGGAGACATACACCAAAGGAAGAGATAATATGACCCATTTGGTGGATGACATTGGGGTAGGTAATTTCTATAGATGATAAAGTGTATCTTTCACCTTCCCACACAAATCTCTTGGAAACTATTATAAAAACTTAATAGAGTTCTTTCACATACAAAGACTTAGCCTATTTATTTTAGATTGCCAACTACGATTTCTTTTCACATAAAGGTTATAATCTGACAAAATTAGGTTACATCTATAAGATTAGACCAATACACTCAAAATTTAGCATTGTAAATATTGAAGAAAAGTAGTAAAGAGACAAGCTAAAATAGGAGTTTTGGCAAACATTGATGGATAATGCTAAAAAATATTGGTGAATAAAAGTGTTTATACATTTAAAATGATAAACTACTAATAATCACATATATTCATTGTTTTATTATTGCATAAATAAAATGATATATAATGACTAATAATTTTTTGAATTAATAATTACAAAAATAATAATTTAAAAAATAATTAATTATAAAAAATATTATATTATTAATCATATCATTATGATTAAAAAACTTATATAATAGCTTAGAAAAATAATTTTATGAATTTGTTATCATATATGCATAGATATGCATATAAAGAGAAGAAAAATGAATCATAAAGTTTTGATTTCAAATGCAAAATAAAATAAAATCACACAATTAATTTTAAAAGCTATATAAAACAAAAATAAAGAATAATAGATTCAACCCCTACTCAACAATCAAACAGAGTAAATGACATAGACGTAATGATGGAAAATTTGGATACTTGGATGAATCTAACCTCCACATCATTTATTTTTCACTAGATTAACCATTGGTAACTTATGCTAACTTATTTTTCTCCTTTTCTCTTATAGCCGTTGATTCCACAGAACTCAACATTTCCTTTATTGCTCTGCACTTTTCCCTTAGCCTAATTGGTTTTATTAAATTCTCCTCTTTTAATTATTATGCCAATCTCATAGTCATGTAATACTTGTGGTATCTATTAAACAGACAATGATATTATATCTCCCAAAAATTGAATATCTCATCCTTTTTCTATCAAGTATTTCACTTCTTTAATGATAGAATTTTAGGAATTTTTAGACATTTAAACTCAATATACAATTGCCAAGCCAATGTAGAGCACAAGGGGAATGTCTGCCACCAACAAAAGTGCACTAGATGAAACAAACATCAACATGGTAGCATAAGGGATGATCCTTGTGGAAGAGAGATAAACACAATTTTTCCCCCTAAATTAAAATAATATAAAATGAAAACCTATTACTGCTTCAAATCTTCTCTAGCTAGAAATATAGAATAGTTGCATAGCTTTTGATCAATAAAAAGCTATCGATTATGTCAACTCAAAGATTAAGAGTACAAAATGAAATTTATGGTCTAACCAAGTTTCTTCTTGCTCAAACAAGAAATAAATTGGAAATAAATTGGTGTTATTGATTGCTTTGACTCATAGATTCGGTTCAAAATGTAAGGGCATTAACAAAATAAAATAAATGAAAATCAATGAAATTCATGCCTCTTCAAATAAGAAATAGTGAATGTCTCCACTGCAAAAATGAGAAACTTGAACTGTGTTCTTTATTTTATTTGGGGGTCTCTGAAAAGTTAATAAAAAATACAAATGAAAAGTGTAGAACAACAAGACACATAAACACAAGTATTTATCGTGGTTCACCACAAATCGTGGCTATGTTGACATTGAGAGTAGAGGAATATTATTGATTGAAAAGAGCAAGTTTACAAATGGATACAATCAACATTTATAGATCACAAGTGATCAACTGAAGCGACATAATAATTGGAGGGAAAACCCCAAGAGACCGTTGGTCTTCACATACTCAACAATCTCCCACCTGAAAACAATATATGCTTCAACTGATCACTCATTCCCATGCTCTAAATACTGACCCACTTCTTTTCCACAAGGGCAAGAGAAGTCCTGGTAGATCCAAACTTCTTCTTGGAAACAACCTTCCTCAACATGCAACCTTTAATTTCCCTTCTTCTACCACACAGCGAACATGGTGAGCATGCTTGTCAATATGTTTGGAACATTGCTAAGAGGAATGATTATTAGCCATAAAAAATGCACTTTGACTATCAGAAAATAAAACATAATCATCTTGTTTCTGATATAGATTTTTGAACAAGCATTGCAACCAAATCATCTCTTTAGCACCTTCATAAACAACCAAGTATTCAGCTTCAGTAGAAGAAAGAGCAACACAATGTTGCAGCCTTGAGGCCCATCCAATGGAAGCCCCAACAAATAGGAAAACATAACTAGTAGTAAACCTACATTTGTCTCAATTTCTAGCTAGATCAAAATCAATGAATCCTTGCAACCGAATATAATTTCTACCAAAACATGATGTATAATTTCAACACCTCTCATGGAAAGAACTTTTTGTACTATTTCAACACCATATTCTTGCTTCTAAGCTAATAGTTCTTCAGGTGCAGGTTTCTTGTAAAACATTAATTTTGTTGGACACTTGTAAACTCTTAGAAAGTGCATTGTTATTTTCATGTATGTATGTATATATGAATGTATGTATATATGTATGTATATATGTATATATGTATCTATGTATGTATATACATATGTATATGTATACACACACACACACACTTATTTGTGTGTCCATGTATGTATGTATGTATTTATATATATAGAGAGATCTTGTGGATTGTGGATTATATTACCCTTCTCATCCCTTATAATAGCTCCAAACCCTATAGGGTCTAGATTTCCCTTTGCAACATCGTCAAAGTTCATTCTGATCTAGCTTGAAAGAGGACGATCCCATCTTGCAATTTGTCTTTTTGATTTTACCTTCTCTTTTTGATCCTTCTTTCAATTAAGGTTACCTCTAGAGTCAAAATATACATTCTCCTTATACATTGTGTTTAAATTTTCAAGCACACTATGCTTAATATTATTAGCCAAAAGATGGAACGGTTGGGCTTTATCTCTGAAGACCCTGTCATTAATTTCCTTCTTGAGTAATCATATGATGCGAGGGAACATAACATCTAGAGGTTTTTCTCAACATTTCCTTTAAAATCCTTCTAAAACCTCCAAAGGTACACTAAATTCTCTAGCATTGGGTAAATTCAAGAAGTTGAGTACCAAAACTATGGAAGTTCTTGAGGAAAAAACTTTGTTTCTTGAAATGGTTACCCATTTATTAAAAGCGGGTACTTGCTTTAGGTTCGGATGCTTGATCCTAAATTAAAAAAATGGGTACCCATGTTTTTCAAAATGAGTACTTGTTATTTTCAAAATAGGTACCCATTTAATAATGGGTATCCGTTTCTAAAAAATTCAATTTTTTTTTTTTCCACCTAAAATATCATTTCCCCCCTCTTTTAGAAATGGTTACCATTTTGAAACATCTACTTGTTTCTTAAAATTTGAATTTCACAAGCAATGGGTTTCATTGAGTTTTGGCTTGGTATAGGATTGGTCCTACCAAGCCTATGCTTATGCCAACAAGAATTTGGCTAAGGCACATCAACATGAAATTTCTACCTTGCTGTAATTTTTTGGAGGACTTTCCGAATGAATTTTGTGACGAAACAAAAACCCATTATAGTGCTCTTTGCCTAGATTCTAAAAATATAAATTTATAATGATATGATTTATTTTAGTATTTTTAACATATTTATCAAGACATATTGGTACCTAAACTTCAAAAAGTATGGTTAGCCAAAATTTTAATTTTAATTTTTTGATTTTAAACTTTTTGAAAAATGAATTATATGTCATCAATCTACATAAAATATATTCCAATAAAAAAAAGAAATTTGAAAAAAGGTGAAGTTTTGATCAAATTATGGTGGTCGTACACTCGAGATTTTCAAAATACACTTTATGGTCAAATAAAAATTTATAAAAAAACAAATATTCAATTAATAAATACAGAAAAATATTCAATAAAATCATAAAATTATCTATATTTCTAAATATAAATATATATTATTCTTCTATTTATTATTTATAAAACTTTAAAATTATATACTATTATAAAGATTTACTAAAGGATTAATACATCACACTTATTAGAAAACTAAAATAAAATCCATGCAATGATATTCAATGGTCAAAATAAATAATGAGTTCTTACTTATTTATCATATAAAATGAAGATTTTTTTATTCTTAGCTATGTGATGTAGATGTAAAGGAGAATATTAAAAGTATTGATGATTTACAAGTGGATAAGTTACTTAAGCATTCTTAAGAAAATGATTAAAGATATAATAATAAAATAACAATGTTAAGTGGGATGTTGATGCAAGGCCAAGGTAACTCAAGGAGAAAAAACTTCAAGCTACCCTTTCTTAAGAGTCTCTCACACACAAAAGCTTTAATCAAACATAAGAAGGAAAAAGAGGCTATATGCAATAATTCAGTAGGTGTAATTATCTAACTTCACATATAAAAACACCAACATGTCCGATTGTGAAACCTTTCGAATTGTGGCTTTATACAATATAAAAATTAAAGAAAACAATGTTTGTGTGACCTTGTTAAATGATATAATCACCTTGCTAGGAGTGGCCTTGTTAGAGGACTTAAGTCCATTTCTTAGAATGTCAACTCGATTAAAGGATTTATAAAATTATTATTAAAATTAATAAATGAATAATAACATTTCAATAACAAAATGAATAATAGCTATATTATTTAATTAATCATATAATAAATAATAAATTACATGATAGAATTAGATAAATATATTAATAGTTCAAATATAAGAAGATACAAGTTTAAGAGAAAAACATAATATGCTCAGATCCTAATAGAAATGAGGGGGGAGATAGGAAAATACACCAAGTTTAAGACAAAAAGATATTAGGAGAAAATTTATGATAGATTATTTTCTTTCATCATTGAACCTTTTTTTGATAGAGAGGACACAAGGCAAGGGGAATATAAAATATATTATAATCAGGTGGAGATAATATGACCCATTTGGTGGATGACATTGGGGTAGGTGATTTCTATAGATGGTAAAGTGTTATCTTTCACCTTCCCACATGAATCTGTTGGAAACTATTATAAAAACTTGATAGAGTTCTTTCACCTACAAAGACTTAGCCTATTTATTTTAGATTGCCAACTAAGATTTTCTTTTCACATAAAGGTTATAATCTGACAAAATTAGGTTACATCTATAAGATTAGACCAATATACTCAAACTTTAGCATTGTAAATATTGAAGAAAAGTAGTAAAGAGACAAGCTAAAATAGGAGTTTTGGCAAACATTGATGGATAATGCTAAAAAATATTGGTGAATAAAAGTGTCTATACATTTAAAATGATAAACTACTAATAATCACATATATTCATTGTTTTATTATTGCACAAATAAAATTATATATAATGACTAATAATTTTTTGAATTAATAATTACAAAAATAATAATTTAGAAAATAATTAATTATAAAAAAATTATTTTATTAATCATATCATTATGATTAAGCAACTTATATAATAGCTTGGAAAAATAATTTTATGAATTTGTTATCATATATGCATAGATATGCATATAAAGAGAAGAAAAATGAATCATAAAGTTTTGATTTCAAATGCAAAATAAAATAAAATCACACAATTAATTTTAAAAGCTATATAAAATAGAAATAAAGAATAATAGATTCAACCCCTACTCAACAATCAAACAGAGTAAATGACATAACATAATGATGGAAAATTTGTATACTTGGATGAATCTAACATCCACATCATTTATTTTTCACCAGATTAACCTTGGTAACTTATGCTAACTTATTTTTCTCCTTTTCTCTTATAGCTGTTGATTCCACAGAACTCAAAATTTCCTTTATTGCTTTGCACTTTTCCCTTAGCCTAATTGGTTTTATTAAATTCTCCTCTTTTAATTATTATGCCAATCTCATAGTCATATAATACTTGTGGTTATCTCTTAAACGAAAAATGATATTATATCTCCCAAAAATTGAATATCTCATCCTTTTTCTATCAAGTATTTCACTACTTTAAAGATAGAATTTTAGGAATTTTTAGACATGTAAACTCAATATACAATTGCCAAGCCAATGTAGAGCACAAGGGAAATGTTTGCCACCAACAAAAGTGCACTAGATGAAACAAACATCAACATGGTAGCCATATGGTAGCATAAGGGAGGATCCTTGTGGAAGAGAGATAAACAAAAATTTTTCCCCTAAATTAAAATAATATAACATAAAAACCTATGAACACTTCAAATCTTCTCTAGCTAGAAATATAGAATAGCTGCATAACTTTTGATCGATAAAAAGCTATCGATTATGTCAACTCAAAGATTTAGAGTACAAAATGAAATTTATGGTCTAACCAAGTTTCTTCTTGCTCAAACAAGAAATAAATTGGGAATAAATTGGTGTTATTTATTGCTTTGAATCATAGATTCGGTTCAAAATGTAAGGGTTTTAACAAAATAAAATCAATGAAAATCAATGAAATTCATGCCTCTCTCAAATAAGAAATAGTGAATGTCTCCACTACAAAAGTGAGAAACTTGAACTGTGTTATTTATTTTATTTTGGGGAGTCTCTGAAAAGTTAATAAAAAATGCAAATGAAAAGTGCAGAACAACAAGACACATAAACACAAGTATTTATCGTGGTTCACCACAAATCATGGCTATGTCGACATTGAGAGTAGAGAAATATTATTAATTGAGAAGAGAAATTTTGCAACTGGATACAATCAACATTTATAGATCACAAGCGATCAACTGAAGAGACATAATAATTGGAGGGAAAACCCCAAGAGACCGTTGGTCTTCACATATTCAACAATCTCCCACTTGAAAACAATAGATGCTTCAACTGATCACTCATTCCCATGCTCTACATACTGACCCACTTCTTTTCCACAAGGGCAAGAGAAGTCATGGTAGATCCAAACTTCTTCTTGGAAACAACCTTCCTCAACATGCAACCTTTAATTTCCCTTCTTCTACCACACAACGAACATGGTGAGCATGCTTGTCAATATGTTTGGAACATTGCTAAGAGGAATGATTGTGAGCCATAAAAATTGCACTTTGACTATCAGAAAATAAAACATAATCATCTTGTTTCTGATATAGATTTTTGAACAAGCTTTGCAACCAAATAACCTCTTTAGCACCTTCATAAACAACCAAGTATTCAGCTTCAGTAGAAGAAAGAGCAACACAATGTTGCAGCCTTGAGGCCCATCCAATGGAAGCCCCAACAAATAGGAAAACATAACTAGTAGTAAACCTACATTTGTCTCAATTTCTAGCTAGATCAAAATCAGTGAATCCTTGCAACCGAATATAATTTCTACCAAAACATGATGTATAATCAGAAGTTCCTTTGAGACACTATAATATCCACTTAACTGCTTTCCAATGAGGCTTATTAAGATTTCTCATTAATCTACTTACTAGTCCCACCACATGAGCAATATCGAGGCGTGTAGAAACCATTACATACATTATGCTACCAACTGCTGATTTGTAAGGAATTTTATTCATAAATTCCTTCTCTTCTTGTGTTTTTGGGCACAATTCAAAATTTAGATGAAAGTGAGGAGCAAGAGGAATATGAACAAGTTTTTCTTCAACCAAGCCAAAAAAATTCTACAACTTTGTCAATGTATGATTTTTGTGACAAAGTAAGCACCTTCTTTTGTCCATCTCTAGTGATAGTCATTCCAAGAATCTTTTTGGCAACCCCTAAATATTTCATGAAAAACTAAGAAGCTAACTCTTTCTTTAACTTGCTAACTATTTGAGGAGAAGATCCAACAAATAACATGTCATCAAAATTGATTAGAAGAATAACAAACTCACCACTGGGAAGCCTTTTATTGTAGACACATGGATCTGATTCACACCAGGTGAAGTTATGTTCAACCATGTACTGATCAAATCTAATGTACCACTTCCTTGGATATTTCTTAAACCCATACAAACTTCACTTCAGCTGACAATAGAGATGTTCTTTTCCTCTTTGAACAAAGCCTTGAAGATGTTCCATGTACAATTCTTCATTGATGTCACTACGTAGAAAAGCCATCTTCACATCAAGTTGTTCTAATTAAAGATCCAAAATGGCTACCAAAGCTAAGACTTCTTGGATTGTAGTCATTCGCACAATTAGTGAGAAGATCTCTACAAAATCTAGTCCCTTTTGCTGACCATACCCTTTGACAACCAACTGAGCACGATACCTTTTCTTGCCTCCATCTCCCCCTTTCAATTTATATCCCCAATAGTTTTAAGAGCTTTATAGTTGGGTGGAAGTGGTACTCAATCCCAAGTTTTATTGGTTTTAAGAGAAGTCATCTCTTCCTCCATGGAAATCATCCATTGATTTTTATCAGTGATTTTCCAAGCATCTTTGAAATCAATCGGTTCCACTTGATAATAGATTAAAATCTGGAGATCTACCTCCTCAGAGTAAAGTAATTCATAGTCCGAATATTTTTCCAGGCATTCTTCTCCTTCTTGTAGACCTCCTTAACTTTTTAAAATGTTTCTCATTCTTAGAATTGCATCTGATCAATTCATAGTCACTCCCTTGTGAAGATGTGCGAATTGTCTGAGAGACTTTCAAGTCTCGTTCCCTATGGCTATGATGCATTTGAGCATTCAAAAAATCACACACATGAGTTCTTAAATCTTCTTGTGACCGATGTATAGCAAGGCACATGCTAGGAGGGATGAACTTATTCTCATCATGGATTGTTGTAGATGAAACACCTATATCTACAGGTTTCCTAGAACCAATAGGGCAATCCAATCCAACTTTTGTCATTTTCTTTGTAGAGCAGCAAGGCACATAATAGAGTCACATTGAGTAGTGAAGTCCCCAGATTGACTGGTCTAAATTTTTTGCTATCTATCATTGACTTGCAAATGATGATTGTGACTAGTGGTAATGTCCATGCAAGGTCCACTGTGGATATTGTTGTGATCAAGCATAGATAAAGGGAATCACCTAGAAGGAAGTAGGTGTTGAAAAATTCCAGTGCCATGTTTAGGAGAGTTTGGTGCAAAAATTTGTGACGCATATGCTTCACTTTGGTGAGAGAGGTGCATAGGAGGTTTGCTAAGGTTATTTGGAAAAGACTCTATATTAAACATAGGAACTATGTTCTGGTGCACTTCGTCTCTCACAGGATTGGTTTGTGAAGGAAGATGTAAGGTATCTACAAACAATTCTTCATGCTACCAATAATCATGATTATAGTTTATGCTAGTTGAAACATATGATGAAGATAGAGTAGGATATGGGGCTAAGACAAAGGTAGGAGTATTCAAAATAGGCTAGGACTATGGGTTTGGTGAAGAAATTTTCTTGTTAAATAGAGACAAAGGAATAAATTTGTTGGTAGGTACATCCTATGATGTCTATTGAAGAGACAAAAACTTTATCTCATTTGAAGACCACATCTCTATTGTGCATAGTTTTCTTTGCAACAAGATCACATAATCAAAATCAAAATTGATCTTCACCGTAGAAAATGAAGAAACACTATTGTGATTTTGAATCCAACTTGCTCCTTTTATCTTTAAGAACATAAAAAAATTCTTGACACCCAAAAACTTGAAGATTGTGAGTAGGAAATCCTTCTTCCCAGCCATTCTTCTTCTGGAATTCTAAAGTCCAAAATAGATGAAGGACATTGATTAATTAAATACACAATTGTATTACAAGCCTCTGTTCATAATTCTTTACCTAAACTATCATTATAAAGCACGCACCAGATTTCTCAAGAATGGTTCGATTTAGCCTTTTTGCTGCCCCATTTTCTTGAGGGGTGAATGACACAACTTTCACCCATCAGATACCATGATTTGCACAAAAGTCATCAAACTCTAGTGAACGAAATTGACCTCCATTATCCATTTTTAAACATTTAATTTTGTGTCCACTTTGATTTTTTATGAGGGCTTTAAAAACTTTAAAATTTGAGAAAACTTAAGATTTCCCAGAGATCATATAAACCCAAAGCTTTCTAGTAAAATCATCAAGAAAGGAAACAAAGTAATTCACACCTCCATAAGAGGTTACCTCTATGGGATCAAAGACATCCAAGTGTACTAACTCCTATGGTTTTTTCTTCTTGTCATGACTATTCTTCAAAAAGATGATACATTTTTGTTTCCTATGAAGACAATGTTCAGAAAATTCAAAATATGTTGATTGGAGACCCAGAAGTTGATCTCGATTAAGCATAACCTCTAACACCTTCTTGTTCATGTGGTCTAATCTTTGATGCCAAAGTGCGTTATCTCTATCCATAATAGACATAAAAGCTCCCACCTCATCATTAGTTTTTACAACATATAGCTTGCCAACTTTATCCCCTTTGGAAATAACCACGAACCCTTGGTAATTTTCCATTTGTCTGTGAGAAGTGTAAGAAATCCTTGGGTATATATTGACTTATGGAAATTACATTCCATTTTTAATTTGGGAACATGCCTAACATCCTTAAGAAATAACTTAGCACCTCCTTATAATGATAATAAAATCACCCTTTCCAACAATTTTAGAAGCATTATTATCACCCAAATATACATTCCCTAACTTACCTTCTTTGTAGTTTGTGAAGGCTTCACTGCAAGAAGATGCATGAAATGGATCCTCGAAATCAATGACTCATGAATTTGAAGTTATGGTCACTTGTTGCAAGAACCAAAATACCATCATCCTTATCATGAATGTTGTTTTCTTTGCTATCCAAAACCTTTTATTGATCCCTTTTATATTTTCTACAGTCCTTAACGTGACCAACTTTTCCACAAAACCAACAACCATTTTTTCTACCCCAAGACTAAGATCTTCTAGCTAATTGTGAGCTACCATTGTTATTATTTCTGCCTCTATGATGAGTTTTTCCTTTAATTTTTGTGCTAACCATTATTAGAGCATTTCTAGATGAAGACTCTTTGTTATTTCTCCTCATATCTTCACTAAGAAAAGTAGTAACTACCTCGTTATAGACCAACTTGTTTTTGTTGCTAATGGAAGTGCTGATTGATGTTACTATACCATCCCAGCTATTCGGTAAGGAGCACAATAAGATGACATCCTTATTTTCTTCATCTTGAGGCATACCAATGGAATTTGCCTAACATAAAAGAATATTAACTCATTTATGTGATTCAACTTGTAAAGCTTCTTCATGATAAATTTTATATTTGCAGCAGATGCCATTTTGTACATGCTTTGAGGCTTGTCCTATATCGCAGTTTTTTGTTGTTTCATTGTTCACTTTGAAGAAGACATCTTGAGATAGCAAGAGAAAAATCATCGCCATTGCTTTTTCATCAGTTGTATTCCAAATTTCATTTGTCATGTAGGTTGGCTTTTTCATTTTACCTCTGATTGCTATTGCAAGATCATGCTTAATTAGTAATGAATGCATTTGTACCTTCCATAGATTGAAATTCTTCCTCGAGAATTTTTGCTCTCTTGATTCCTCCATGACTCTAGAATTTGTTCACCAAAATCAATTGCAGGCTTTGATAGCAATTGAAAAGTTAATACAAAATACAAATAAAAAGTGCAGAACAACAAGACACATAAACAAAAGTATTTATCGAATGGTTCACCATAAATCATGGCTACATCCACACTACGAGCAAAGAAATATTATTGATTGAAAAGAGGGAGTTTACAAATAGATACAATCAACATTAATAGATTGAAAGTGATTAATTGAAGAGACATAATAATCGGAGGGAAAATCCCCAAGAGACTGTTGGTCTTCACATACTCAACAATCTCCATAGGGATGTCTCCCATGGAAGCTAGAGGAGCATTTCCTTGGCCTTGACTTCTTTTTGGCCATTTATGTGCCCGCTATGAATATACTTATAACTTCTTTAAAATACATAGCCATATTTAAAACAATGCATAGAAACATAAACATTTAAAATTAGAAGAAAGACATATATATGCTAAATACATTTTTAAAGGTAATGCAAGTAAGATGTTTGTAGAATGCCACATAACCATTTTTTGGCTTACAAGTAATTCACTAAAAAATTACATTTTGTTTTGTCATGTAAAAGACTTGTCCATATGTAATTAATAGAATAAAAACTATAGTCACATTTGGATCATCGTTATTATTAGAATATTGTATTGTTCTTATTGGATAGAACACTCATGGTTTACATATGAGTAAAATTAATTTGTTGGAAAATAAAAATAAAACATGTCTTCCTAAGCTTATAATTGTTGGTTTATATTTTCTTGTAATATTTCCTTCAATAAAAAGAAAAAGACTAGGAAAAAGGCCACTAACCAATGAGCAAGAAGAAATTTATTTTTTTAATATCGCTTTATATATAATGTTTGCCTCAGATCATAGCTTTGAAGGATGTTGCACAATTTCCTAAAAGAAAACTAATGCTAGAAATGCAATCAAAAAATTTAGTCTTCTCTCTTAACGAATTGGACTAACAAGAGTCGTGTTACACATGAGTCCTGCCTTATACAAATATAATTTACAAATGTTGAAGGCATTGTGAGTTTAGCTTAATGCCAAACTAGTAGTCACAAATTTGACTATTTTTTACTGATTAATTGTAAAACAAACATGATTTAAATTTAGAGTCATTATTTGATTGGAAACATTTGTTATATGATGGATAAATTTTGATTCTTTTAAGTACAAACAAATCAAGAATTTTGGAAAATCAATTGGCTACACATGTGAGACATGCATTGTCCATAGATTGTGACCAACATTATACATAGTTTAACATGATGTATGGTATTTAATTTTAATTAGGTTCACTTATTTCTAATCTAAAATAATATTAAAATTAATTTAATTTAATTCATAATTAAAATATAAATTATTGTACTTTAATAGAAATAATAGCTTGATAGTAATATCATAATTTCACTAGGACAAGTAACCTCCTCCTCAATGCTACACCTTCGTGAGCATCACATATAGATGCAATGAGAATGTCTATGAAAACATCAAAACAATGCTTGATAAGATTATTATTACATTTAATAAATAAATTAAAATTGATGACATCTAACTTATGCCTAAATCTTAATTTTTATTTTAAAATTTATCTTATCATATAAATTATTTAAGTAAACTTCAAAAAATAATTATTCTATTATAATTAAAATTTTAATAGAAAAAAAATTGTAAATAAAATATAATATATTTTTTAGCCGATAGGCTTGAAATTAAAATTTTGACGAAAAATTTGCAAGTTGGTCGGGAAAGTTGTCAGTTTGGCCAAAAATTTGAAAATCCTTCCTGTTAATTATTTATACACAAGTTTTAATCTCCCTCCACTTTTAACTCTTGTTTTGATATTTATTAGTTGTTATCTCCACTTTTAACTATTGTTTTTCTTTTTCTATTTATTAGTTGTGATCTCCACATTAGCTCATGCTCTGATCTATTCATTTAACTTTTTATTTTTAAAATTCATTTAGATTTTAGTTTTTAAATTATTTTTTATGTTAGTTTAATTTTTTCTTTAAATATTATTTTTTAGTTTCTATAATTTATTTAGTCAATAGAATATTTGTTAGACATATTATTTGTTTGTATTTCTCTAATTAATTTTTCACAGTAGATTTTGTGATAAGTTTTTTTAAATGCTTATTTTTTTCATATTTGATAAATTTAATTTAAATAAATAATATTTATTAATCTATTTAAAATATTTTAGTAAATATTATGTTATTTAAATTAAAAATTATTAACAATCTAATATGTTCACATAAGATTATATTTTAAATATCCAATTTTAAATATTGTTTTTCTTTTCTTATTTATTTAAAAAATAATTACTTGTGATCTCACATTAGATTATGTTGTGTTTATTAAACTTTTGATTTTTTAAATTGATTTAGGTTTTAGTTTTTAAATTACTTTAATTTTTTTTTAATATTAGTTTAGATTTTTTCTTTAAATATCATTTTTTGAGTTTCTATAATTTATTTACTCAACAGAATATTTGTTAGAGATGTCGCTATTTTTCACTTTTTTTTTTGTATTTCTCTTATTATTTTTTCGTAATAAATTTTTTGATGGGTTTTTTTTTAAAATGATTTTTTTTTCATAGTTGATAAATTGAATTTAATTGCAAAATCTTGAAATTATTGAACACGTTTCTTAAGAAATATTCAAATTTCCTAAATATTTTAAATTTTATAGCTATGTTTTAATGTTCAGCTTTTTTATTTTTGTATTTTCATTTAAAAAAACTTATATTTACATTATTTAATGTTCATTCTACATTTTTGTTTTAAATCTCATCTCTTATCGACACACTCATTACATGTACAAATGCACGACTGCTAGTTATAACTATTTACAAATTACTAGTGAATTAAGTGAATGCAATCAAAGAAAAAAATCTATACGTAAAATGATTATTCTTCATGGGAAGTTGCCAATGCATATAGACTAGCACTTGCACCTTTGACGGTGAAAGGGGTTACTCCGATAGTCTTATGTACTTTTGAGTATTTGCTCGAGTATGTTCTTTATATAATTTGTTTGATTCAGTTGTGTTATTTTGATTTCTTGTCACACTCAAAATACAAACACTTTGTCTGAAGAACTATCTAATATAGGCAGTCCTCCTTTTGTTTGCATATAATTGTATATGGATTGCTTTTCATTTTTGAGTATCTTTCAAAAGTGAAAGAAGGTTGGATACAGAGACCATCTTTTTTTTAACTCTAGATATAGCTATGAAAATGAGTTCTTATCTTTCAGTTCCACCGACTCATCTTGATTCCATGGTGCTCCATTGTAGTTTTCAAAATGTATAACAACATACATAGACATGTTTGGTGATTTGCTACCCATTCTATAGACAATATATGTGATTTCACCAATTGCTCCATTGACGAGTCTTTCTTCTATCCAAATGTTTTTGGTAAGCATTACATATCTTTTTAATATATACATCAACTCATTTCCCCATCCTTATGTCTATCTTATCTTTCCACTCTCTTGACCATTCACTTCTCATTATTTATATTTCATTTTCTCTATTATTTATCACCTTACATATCTCTATCAAATTATATCTCTTTATCTGCCCAGTCTCCAGTCTCCTCTTCCTATTTCTCTCCCTCTCACTTCCTTCTTGTTTTCCTTTCCCTCCTTCATATGCACACTCTCTCTTACTATTTCTCCCTCTCTCTAATTATCATTTTTTAAATGATTTGGATAACCTAGCCTTCAAATTATATCTCTTTATCTGCCCAGTCTCCAGTCTCCTCTTCCTATTTCTCTCCCTCTCGCTTCCTTCTTGTTTTCCTTTCCCTCCCTCATATGCACACTCTCTCTTACTATTTCTCCCTCTCTCTAATTATCATTTTGTAAATGATTTGGATAACCTAGCACTCAATATATCATCTTAATACAACTTTCTCTTTCCAAGAGGCTTTATATCTACATGTGATCTTGTTTTCTTTCTTCTGTAAACAAGTACGCTCAATGTATTTTGTGTGTCTCTAAACTTGGTTTACTAGTTCTTCATAATCATGAGAAATAATTGTAGCAAAGATCTCAGTTGTATTCAGAAGACAAGGATCATCTGAGGGAGAATGATAAACTATATTATTTTAAAGGCACGCATTTTGCAGATTCTAGGTAGTAAGACACATATCAAAAAAAAATCTAGCTACTCTGTGCTAAACTCAGGATCCACTCCCCCGTAATGAATGCGTAAAGACTCTAGAAGACTCCCTAGAAAGTTAATAATCCAATGAGTGACAATGATAATAGTATGATTAATGAAAATGTGTATGAAAGTGAACCTTGGGAACTCTTAGGTAATTCAAACAATAAAATAGTCAAATTTATATACAAGGTGTCCAATATATTTTCAGTATTTGATTTTGTGGATGTCTTTTTAATGTTTACCATTCATTTCATTCTTATCAAATTACTGATAATATATTGATATATCAGAATCATACTATATATTAAAATGACATATAAAGTACTGATATATATAATATGTCTAGAAGGTATAAATATACATTTCTAAGTCTTAGGAACATGATTCATAAAACTAGGAAAGTATTTATATGTTGTATGCCAAAACTATTGAGATTTTATATTTTATCTAACAAACATATATTTTAAGTATGAGGAAATAATTCAAATATATATATATTTCAAGCCCAAAAAAAAATGTACACCACACATATAAGAAAAAATTACATGAATAGCACTACAATTATATATATATATAAAATTAGCATTCATTTCATCTTATTTTAAAACTATATTTCAAATTGCTATACATTGATCTATTTCGAGTTATTTCGCATTATCATTCATTTTCGTTTATTTCAAAACTACTATATATATTTCAAAATTCAAAATTATCAATATATAAAATTAAATTACTATACATACATTTTTAAGTAGCACTACCATTCATTTCATTTCTTTTTCTATAATACCACATGTCAGGGCCAACCTGCCCTTATAAAAGAATAATAAATTTACCAAAAGAAGATCATAATAAAATAAGGAAGACACCTTTAAAAAAATAAAATAAAATTATTGATTACTTGGGAGATGAGTCCATGTAGGGTACAATTTTATTTAGCCATTCGGGCTCTTCTATCTAGGGCAACACAATGGTCATTTGGACAACTTTTAAATCTATACAGGAATGAAATAGCTAAGTGTTTAAATGGTCTTCTTTCATCCATCCGAGATGGTTCTTGTGTGGATTAGAATAATTATGTACTCTTTTATTTCCTCACCTTACATGCTAGTATTTGTAATTTTTTAATTAGCTGTGGTTTGTGATATTTTTAGGAAGGTACCTATACTTGGCTAGATTCTCGAAAATTGAGAGGGGGTATAGGAATTAGAAATCTCTTGGTAGTCTAGCACTTGTCTATATGCTTGAAATCCAAGGAAGGGTGTAGATTTGTGTTAACCTTTCTAAGAATCTTAGCACACCCATGGGTTGGTTGTGAAAAATTCTAGCAAGCAACCCTAGACCCAAATGGTCTCGAAGGGAAAAAAAAACTTTGATTAGAGTACATTGATACTCCTATCCACACAAGAACCATCCCAGATGGATGGAAGAAGACCATTTAAACACTTAGCTATTTCCTTCCCATATAGACTGAAAAGTGGTCTAGATGACCATCATGTTGCCTTGGATAGAAGAGCCCAGATAGATAAATAAACTCGTGTCCTGCATGGACTCGTCTCTTGAGTAATCAATAATTAAATTTGAAAAAAAAGGTGTCTTCCTTGTTATTTTGTCATGTTCTTTTGGTAAATTTGTTAATCCTTTAATAAGGCCAGGTTGGTCCTGACATGTAAATATTGTAGAAAATAATATGTGGTGTTTTAAGATGAGAATCTTAAAATGAGGTAAATTGTTTTCCTATATGGATATTTGATTAATAAATTGGATGTGGATTCCTGTCTAACTACACTCTACTAGAACAAATATGTGACCTTATTTTCTTGATGGTTATTGATATTCTATGAGGGGACGTGTAACATTTTCAAGATTTGGATGAGAGATAACTTTTTAATCAATTTTTCTAAAAAATCTTCAAAATTCAAATAATTAATATTTAAATACAAAGTTGTGTGCTTTCCACTGGAAATTTATTCTAATTGTGATGGTATTGGGTAGTGAAGATGGCTACTTATTTTGGGTTCAAATCTAATCTAGTACAATAATGGACATTGAAATAAAAGTAAATGATGAACTAATGTTCTTCACAAAATTTGTATCCAAATATGAGCTTAACCTTAGTAACTATCATTGAACTAAGTTCATCTAGTTGTATTAAAATATTTGTATAGCTAATAACTATATTTCAAATGCATGTCCAAATACAAATTATTTTAATTCCTTCAAATGATTTTAACATATTTTCCCTTAGGTATTGATGAAGTATAAATACATTGAAAATGACTCATTTAATGGTTTATTGTTAAAATTTTGTTAGTTTATGATATTGAATTATGGAGAATATAAATGGAATTTGAAACTAATTGCCATATTGAAGAATTTGAAATTATAAGTGGTCTTTATAAGATGTTGTTTTGTATTATTGGCATTTCTCAATTATTTTGTCATTTGTCAATTTTTCTAACAAATCTTCAAAATTCAAATAATTAATATTTAAATACAAAGTTGTGTGTTTTCCACTGGAAATTTATTCTAATTGTGATGGTATTGGGTAGTGAAGATGGCTACTTATTTTGGGTTCAAATCTAATCTAGTACAATAATGGACATTGAAATAAAAGTAAATGACGAACTAATGTTCTTCACAAAAGTTCTATCCAAATATGAGCTTAACCTTAGTAACTATCATTGAACTAAGTTCATCTAGTTGTATTAAAATATTTGTATAGCTAATAACTATATTTCAAATGAATGTCCAAATACAAATTATTTTAATTCCTTCAAATGCTTTTTACCTGAGGTATTGATGAAGTATAAATACATTGAAAACGACTCATTTAATGGTTTAGTGTTAAAATTTTGTTAGTTTATAATATTGAATCATGGAGAATATAAATGGATTTTGAAACTAATCACCATACTAAAGAATTTGAAATTATAAGTGCTCTCTATAAGATGTTGTTTTGTATTATTAGCATTTCTCAATTTTTTTTTCATGGGCAACCTTGATATAAATGTTAAAGACATTTTTCGATTGCCATATTTCTTTTAGAAATTTTAATTTCTAAGCTTACTTTATAATATTGCAATAGAATTATGACATCACTTAGAATTATATTCCAAGATATTAATATAAGCTTTTGAACTCATTTTCCATGGCTTTTACTAAGAGTAATTATTATTATTGCACTTCAAATAATTTTGGAGGTTAGCCTTTGTTGCCGATACAATCATTAACTTAAGAAATTTTCATCAAATACCCATTTGAGAATTTGAATTAAATTGTGAGGACTTCCTTGAGATGCTTCTAGGTCCCTCTTGCATTTCAATATCTACAAGATTTGTTCAATCAATGAAGAAGTGCTTCTTCTAAGATAAGTATTGCAATATGTATGGAGACCTTCTAATAAATAGTCATTTTGAAATTACTTCAAAATTAAGATGGGTTGAATCCAATAAGCTAATAAGATCTTTATATTGAAAATGAAGAAGATACATCTACGGAAAATAATTAAATGACATACAATATAATATAATCAAATTAATCTTAATAAAATATTAAGTCTCAACTAAACGAAAACAAATAATACATAGTCTTGAATATAAATTTGAATTTAATTTAGACACTACATAGTCTTGCCCCTTTGATTTTACTCTTCTTGCAACTGTGGCTGAGGACGATATCGAATTCAATAGCGAAAAGCTATTAGCAGAAATAGAGAACGATGTCAATCAGCGGAGACAGACAAACTCATCTTGCAATAAACAGTGTGTATACGAGCAGTCTTCTTTGTTGAACCAGTCCTACGAATTCTGCCCGTGATTCGGGATTTAGGGTGCCATTTAAAGTTTATCGGCGTTGCCTCCAAAATTTTGACAAGGTTGTTTACGATGGACCATTCAACTACCTGTTTCTGACCGCATTTCATAGCTTTACCGGTACCGTGTCTTTGTTTACGATGGAGTTGAAAGGCAATGGTAATTTTTATGTATTATAGAAACAGAGGTAGCTGTTGTGGTGGTGATCAAGGATCAGAATGGATGCTAGCAGAGATTGAAGAGCTCATCATGTCTGGCGATGGAGATGAATATATTAATCCCTCTCTGAATACAAGTGCTGATCATGCCGCTGCAGCTGGTGATAATAGCAATTTGAATGATATCAATGAATTAGATGAGATGTTCTTCAATGAAGCAGCTGCAGATCCAGGAACAAGAATAAGAATGGGGTGGAACAAGAATGAAGATCAGATGCTCCTTCCAAATTTGGTACAAGTAGGTGATGATGATAATCAAACAATGGGCTGCAATATTGATTATACTGCAAGAACTGTTGATGCCATTATAGTAGTAGTTGCTGCAGGGAATGAAGAAGAAGAAGATCAAACAGTTGACTATGCCCAGTTGCTTGACGACATGTTGAACTCTCAAGGCATTCTTGTTGATGATGGGTTTCAAGATCCACTGTAGTATTCTTCTTCGTATGATTCCTCATGCTACTCTCAAGACATTCTTGATTATGGGCTTCAAGATCCACTGCCCTATTCTGCTTCTTACAATTCTTCATGTTACTCTACATTTGTAAACCCTTTCTAAATATTAGATTAAGGGCTATGTACTGAACACAATTATGTTCAAGTGATTATATTTGAAATATTAAAAAGGTTAAATGATTGACACGTGGACAAATTATTTAGGCATTTCTTAAAATTTTTTATTAAAGATACAATAATAAAATAATAATGTTAAGTGAGATGTAATGAGGTTATTAGACATTGGATATTTATGTTGACAAATCCTAGTTCAAATTTACAAGCAATTGGAGATCTAGTAAGTTCATCTCAATTAGTTGTACTTGTATTTGGAGTAAAGTGCAAGTGCGTTGTTTATATTAAAATGTAATTAATTTTAAACTATTTTTTGATTTTTTTGCTCTCTTGTAGCTATAGACATCAAAAATTCAAAACATTATGAATATCACAAATAGGCTTGAACTTGAGTTTTGATTTTCAAAAGTTTTATTTTCTTATTAGGACACATTGTTGTAGTTTATTTGGTCTTTTCTTCACATTTAATTTTGTTGTTTTATAATCTCTTGTCTAATATTGTAAAAATTCTTTTGGCTTTTCTTAGTGCCACATCATCTTATTACAAAAATAAAATTTTAAAAATATTAAATTTTGTCCATATAATCACTTGTTCAAGACCTCATTTGAAATTAAACTTTAATATTAAATTTTAAGAAATAATTCAACATTTTTTGTTATTTTTATTATAATTTGGCTATATATGTTTGTCCTTTGCCCTAATATGATATTGAGAATCAAAAGTAGTATGTTCAATTGGATATTACAAAGGATTCTTGTGTATACTTTGTCATTATGTCTTATGGGGACTTTAAAGATTAAAATAAAAAAATGCTTTCTTTATTTTCTTTTATAAGCAATCCTAATCAAAGTTCATTGCTAGTTTTTTACCAAATCTAAATGATCTTATAAAGTGCAAAAATTATTTAGAGAATAAAACAAAATCATTCTTCAAGTTGTATTTATCATTCAACTAAGATAAGCAGAAATTTTATAGCTCGTTGGTTGATGGTCAAGAATTATCCTCCAACTTTGTGGATTTGGGTTATATGCACTTTTGGGCATATAAATAATTTTTTGATAGCTTTGTATTTTGGTGTAGTCATAAGAAAATATCCATATGAGTCTACTCATGCCATATATCTAGGGAAAGAAGAGTGGACCATGCATTTTAGGTGAAATAGTTAAACCAAATGACAGAATCAAAGATGAGTAGACCGTGCATTCTAGGTGTAGTAGTTAAAATAAAAGACATAATCAACCATTCATACAAGAAATCATTGGTTTTAATAGATTTTTTTTCATTCATCTCCTTCTTACATTCTTATCTGATGATATCCACTTTTCAAATCAATTTTGGTAAAGCATCTAGCTCCACTCAAACAATCCATTATGTCATCATTTCTAGGCAAAGGAAACCTATACTTTACGGTGGTCTTTTTTATGGCTCTAGGATAAGTGCACATTCTCCATTTTGCATTCTTTTTATGTGCCAATACAATAGGTACTGCATATGGACTCAAACTTTCTCTTATCAAACCTCTCTCAAGGAATTCTTGCACTTGTTTGTTCAATTCAACATTCTCTACAGGGTTTAGTCTATGTGGTGCTTTATTTTGTAAGCTAGATCCAGGTATCAAATTGATATAGTGACTTATAGTTCTCACAAGATGAAATCCATCAGGTACATCCCTAGAAATAAAATCTTAAAATTCATCCAACAAAACTTTTACCTCAGGTGCATGCTCAAGTTCATCTTATTTTTCAATCTTCCTAGGAATCAAGATAGGGCACATTCGATTCCTTCATATCTTTAACAAATTGATTTCTATCCACCAAACACACTCTTACTAATACAAGTTTTATTGATAAATCATATTTCAAGACCATTATTATTCTTTTATGTGGATTCTTTATTCATCTTTTATATTGCATTAGATATTTTGTTAGTGATGCTCCTAATCCTATGCCTAATCCTACTCATGATCAATCTCCTCACACCCCTCCTACCTTCCAAACCTCCAAAGTATGGTTCATGATCTTGATATTAGGAAATTCTTAGATGAACCATCTTCTCCACTATCTCCCACAAATACCCCCCACTTTCCTATAAACAAAAATCCTCATTCTAATCTTTCTTAAACTACATATGCTCATAGACGTCAAGACTAACTATTTTCTCCATTTTCCCCTTTGAACTATCTATATCATGAATAATCATGGATGTAAGCCTCTCAAAAGAAGACCAAACTAATAAATGGTTCCTAAACTAAGGAATATTCCCTATAAAGCAATCTCCCAAACTCAACTAGCATAACAACATATGCACAAGCAGATAAAAATGCTAAACTATCTCTCAAATGAACCCGAAAGAACCAACTCATGTACCATAGCTCAAGATCCATATCAATGAAATATAAGCATAAACATAATGAACCTAAGTTTTGTAATGGGTTATACCTCTGAAGTAGTAAACTATGGAGTAGACCAAGAGTGAGGAATGAGAATGCTCATCAAGATATCCAAGTCTCCAACTAAGACTAATCTAAGAACAATCTCCTCTTAGGTTTATATAAGGTAAATGACCCTCAAAATTCCTACTGAAACTATCAAACCATTCCAACAGATACTTCTCTAATCACAAGAGAAATTAGCATCACCACTATCTCTAAGTATCCATGAGCACCTATAACTGATCAATCCATGTTGACTCCAAATGCAACATATCAATGTTAGCAAGTATCTTGCAAATGATCATTGGACTCAATACAATAAAACTAAACCATGATCAATGTCAAATTTCTAACCATGGCTTGAGGAACACAGAAATGACAATATGATCTAAATCATCTCAACCAAAGAGATAACATGCTCCATATGAACATACCATAATATGTCTAAACTCTAAATGTGTATCAAGTGTATACTATGACATAATAATGAAACAATACTTACACCAAGAATAACATGTCAAAAGAAAGCATAAAACACACCTTTACCAAGAACCCCATTTTCCCTCAAGATGCAACCATCTCTATACACCATGAAGATAAACACCACCAAAAATTGCACCATGCAAACATTGAATATAATTTTATAGAAACATGATCTAAGACATCTCCAATATCTGAAAACACTCAATAAATATATGAATATCAATAAATCTCACGCAATCCTTGTACCAAATCACCCATGACATTACAACATCTGCCTCCTATATAAAGATCCTCTAGGTCTAAACACACAAATAACAAAAGTGTCAATATCAAGTGAAATCAAAATTTCCAAACCAAGAAGATATAAAATAAAGTAGGAACCAATCCTACATGACTATATTTTTTTTTCTATTTTTCTTGGAATAATCTCTGAAAAACAAAATGGATATATTCTGGGTGGAAAAATCCTAGACTCTATAATTATTGTACATGAAAATATTCACTATTTGACAATGTCCAATAAATAAGGATACATCATGAAGTTACGTTATCTAAAGCCTATGATAGGGTTGAATAGTTGTTCTTGTTCAAGGTGCTTACATCTTTTGGTTTCAATAAAAGAGTGAAAAATCTCATATTGCAACATATCTCCTCTCCATCTACTGCTATTCTCATGAGTAGGTCTTCCTCCAACTTGTTTAAACCTACTAGAGGTCTCAAACAAGGTGATCCTATATCACCTATTTTGTTTTCTATTATGGATGAGACTTTGGGAAGATTGATTGGTCATCAATATGTTTAGGAAGGAAAACTTAAAGGTCTTCACCCCTCTAGTCCCAAAACTTTCTCTCATGAAAAATCTGTAGATGACACTACTCTCAGGGGTGTGTCTACTATCTAGGAAGCCAAGATATCAAAAGAAGATATTTCTAAGTATAATGAAGCTACTGGGAAATTAATTAACCTATCTAAAAGTTATACATCTTTATAAACAACCTAGACCAGAGAGGATTCAAAATGTCTAGAATTATGGGATGGAGGATTGGTTCTTTTCCTTCCACCTACCTTTGGTTGCCCTTGGGACTAAAAGTGGATGAGTCTTTTTGGACTAAATTAATTGATAGGTTTAATTCCAAGTTAGCTATCTAGAAAGCTTCCTTCCTTAGTCAAGAAAGTAAGATTCTTGCTCAAAGATACCTTGTAAAACTTACATATCTCTGCTTTAAGTCTATATACTATTCCAAAATGTGTAGATGCCATTGAAAAAATATAGAGAACCTTCCCATGGTTAGGCATGGAAGTGATTTTTATGCCTCATTGTCAAATGGGAAGATGGTTGCAAGCATAAGTAGAAAGGAGGCCAAGGTATTAGATCGATTAGATTGATTAACAAGGTCCTTTTAGCCAAAATAATTTGGAGAATTTATGAAGATGAAAAAGAGTGGAATTCCATAATAAAAAAGAAATATCTTACTAATTTTGGAAATGTGAAAAACTTCCTTAACTCTGATATTTTTATTTTTGGGTCTCACATTTGGAACAATATCCAAAAATCAAAATCCACATCTAGAATTTGTTGTAAGTGGATTGTTGGGAAGGGTAACAAGATTAATTTTTGGGAAGCAACTTGGCTTATGCATAAACCACTTATGGATTATCCCAATTTAGCCCCTTATAAGGGTATATATATCGGGTTCTTTGGTATTGAAGTAAATGGATACTAGAGGGACAAAAAATGGATAAATTTGAATTGAATCAACAATAAGTTAGCCCTTATTAGCTTGAACCTTAATATCTAGTTCTTAAGACTAGAAAATAAGAATAGAATTGTCTGGAAATTTAATCCTCATGGAAGATATTTGGTGGCTTCTATTTAAAAAAAGGAGTTTAAAGAAATGGCTAAACCATTTTGGGCTAATTCTTGAATAAAAAATCTCATACGAAAAATCAAATTTTTTTACTGGTTATCCATCCAAATCAAAATCCTGACTACTGAAAATTTTGAAAAAAGGGGTTTTGTGTCACCTAACATATGCTATCTTGGTGAATGTGTAGCTAAAAATGCTAATAACTTATTTCTCAAGTGCCACTATACACTTGAAATTTGGTCTAGTCTCTTCTCCAAAATGAACCTTCATTTGGTGTTTCTAAACTCTATTCATGATTTCTTTGATCAATGGATGAACCCTATTTTTAATAAGGGATTGGAAAAGTTATGGAAGTTCATTGTTCCTCACACTATTTGTAATGTGTTGAAAGAATGAAACAATAGGTTATTTTTGGGATCAAAGGAAACAATCAAGAGAGGTTTGTGAAAGGATTATATAGTAGATTAATGAAAAAGTATAGATGGCGATGGGAAAAGACAAGAATCATAACATAGAAGAGTTGGACAGTACTAAGAATTGGAAGATTGCTAGAATTAAAAATGATCAAAGATCACAAAGGGAGAAATTTGTGTGGATTTCACCTCCTCCTAACTAGGCGAAAGATGGCTTTGATGGTACATTGAAGGGAAATCCAAGTAATATATGATGTGAGGGAATAGTGAGAAATGAAGTTGGTAATTATTTAAGTGCTATAGTTGTCCTCGGGGGGATTCAAACTTGTCATTTAGATATATACCATTCATTGGCAAAAAAGATGGATGCAGTTTTTTTGGTTGGTTGTTTATTCAAAAAACATTGTTAATTGCATTACTGATAAGAGTGATGTGGCATAAGATATTAGACACATCATGATAAAATTAATATGGAGGCAATAAATTTTTGAAAGTTCTATATTACTCATGATTCTAGATAAACCAATATGGCAATTAATTTTTTTGGAAAATGTGGGAACTTTAAGTAATGAATCATTACTTGGGATGGTACTATCAATATGCACATGGAATTGATTAATATCTTAAATGAGGAAAACGCCATCTCTATGTTGGGTTTATAATTAATTGTAACAATGATGAATACACATTATGATTTTAATACCGATAGTACTAAGAGAAAGAGATTATTTTTTCTCATGATAATGAGTATTTTATTTCTAATTCCTTATGCATTATCCTCTATAAAGAATAAACATTTAATAGTGGAGACTACTAAGTACATAAGGACTAAGAAAATGGGGGGCAATTTGAACTATGTGAAACCAAAGGTGTGTCAATGGAAGAACATAAATAATTTAACCTAGAAAATTCTTTAGGTTAGAAAATTTTCCAATTTTCTTGAGAAATTCAAGGGTGTTGTTGAAGATATGTCTTAGAACTTTGTGGAAACTTGGAACGAGGGTAAAGGCATCCTGCATAATTGAAAGGTTGAGTTGTTCATGGCCTTGATTTGTAAATTCACTGATATGTTAAATAAAGATAAGAAGTTCTTCAAAGATATTAATTATGCCAAAGAAGTTGTGAGATGACTTATGAAGAATGATAAAGAAAGATCTAGATTGGTTCAGAAGAATGTTAGCTTTTTTGACGTCACCTAGATCAAGAAAAAATAAAGAAATGTTTTGAATGCTATTATGTAATACATTACTTTAGATGACATATTTACTAGAGTCAGAATTTCCATTTTATGTTCTTAAACTATTTCAAACATGATACGTGTATTTATTTTCCCCACTATTTGCAAAATTCTTTGGTTAATGGTTTGATCAAGTATTGTAGTATCTAACCAATCCTATTCTCCATGAGGGTATGATAAAATTAATTTCTAAGTATTGTGAAAAACACAAAGTGGGTATGAACCTTGGGCTGAAAGACTAGGCTAAAGAAATGGAAGTCATTCAAAAGAAGAGGGAACATGCTTAAGGAAAGAAATCGCCTAGGGGAAAAATGAATAAGGAGGCTTCTGAGGATTCTTCTAATGAGACTTCTTTAGACTATGAAGATAATAAGGGAAACACCAAAAAATTTAATGAATCTAATTCTAAGGAGATAAATGATAGTCACACAAGTGAGGATTTTGCATACTCGAAAGAGGAAGAAGATTAAGAGGAAGGGGCTAGTGAGGAAGAGGAAAATAATGAGAAAGAAGGGAATGTGAGGAAGATGAAGAAGATGATAGTGAGGAAAATTTTAGGGTAATAAGATATTGCCTTATTAGTTAAATCATTTTTATTTAATTATTAGGTCACTTATGATCTCTAGTTTACTTAAGCTAAACATTAAGCATATAATAATTAACTCTTTTATTAATTATTATCATGCAACCTAGGTTTTCCCTTGTTAGGGTTTTGATATCCTTTTATAAGGATTGATCTCTTTGTAATTTTTCATTCACTTTTGATAATAGCAATCTATCTTTTTGCTCATCAAGAATGTCTCATCTATGGATCTAGGAATTCTAGCCTCCATAACTTTTGGTTCTCTCTTTTTGTGACAGGTGTTTGCATGCAGGTGATTCTTGGGAGTTGTGGGGTTGATCTTTCATCAACTTCAACATGGTATCAGATCTTTAGATCTTCATGCCCCTATTCTATTTATGAGGAGTTTGTCTTGGTTTTTAGATCTGTGCTTTTTGTTCAAAGGGTTTCATTTTTTAGAGTTTTTTTTTGTATTGAATTTGGGGGTTACCATTTTTTTGGTGTACTTTGAGTCCAAACAGACATCATCGTTGAGCTTAGAGCACCCAAAAACCCTTATTTTAGGCTATAGTTAGAATTTGAGGCAAAAAATATTGCTCTTAGATTGGGTACATTTCCCGAGGTGATGATTTTTTTATTCTTTTGACACATTGCCCGAGGCATAAATTTTCTATTTTTTGCATGCAAATCAATATTTTTTGTTTCAAAAATTGGGATTTGTGGCACATTTCCCAAGGCAACTAGGTAGAATTCTAGGCTCCTCGATAAATGAAATAATAATTATTGAGTTCCTTTTGATTTGTTTTGATTTCTTTTCAGACATTAGATGTTGTGAGTTTATTTTGGTTTGATTTCTTTCTTGGTTGAGTGTTGTTTTATTGAAACCAAGCACTAGTCTACGAAGAAAGTGAAGTGTAGATATTGACTTAAGCACTTAAGAAAGGAAAATCAATGATATCTTGAACTATTAGTTACCCAATCTATAGGACTAGTAGGGAGATCCAACTCGGAATGATATTTTATCTACATAATCCTTGTGAGTATGTGAAACTTATGACCATTATTCTAACCATTTTCCTAAACTTCCCAATCTTCGGGATACACTTACAACTAATTGTCCCTTTCCCTACAATAATTTAGAAGGGGCACCTACCCTACCCCACCCCACCCCACCCCATTATTTATGGGTAAGAAGAATGGTAAGGGGAAGGATAAGGGCCCCCAACATATTATTGTTGTAGCATGCATCATTCTTGAATGGAATCTCTCTTTGATGGCTGAAACTGCTAAAGTTTTTAGATGGTGTAGTATAATTTGTCTTTCAACAAAATTTAATATTTATATAAATATTTTTCATTTCAAAAACCTTCAAATTTGGACATCCATTTTCAATCTGATAATACACAAATCAATATTTTTTAAAAATTGAGATTTTGCACATTTCGTAAGCTGATGATTTTGTGATTTTTGGCATAAAAATCAAGATTTTTGGAATGCAAGTCGATATTTTTGGGCATGTAAACATAGATTTTTTGTGCACAAAAATTGAGATAGTTTTGGTATGAAATTGACACGCTTCCTGAGGCAATTTTTGGTACTAGTGAGCACACTTCTTGAGACATTTTGACATAGATATTGAGACAATTTTAAAAAAATTTCTAGCACTGTTTTGACTTGCATGTGGTTTTTTGGCCATAACTTGCTCATCCGAACTCTGGTTTTTGATCTAAATAAAGTGCTGAAAAGCTGATTCTGAGCTCATCATAATGGTATAATTTATTTGGATTTTTGATGTTGTTTAGTGGCTTGTTTTGATTGTCAAAGTCAGAAGTTCTATTTTGCACTCTAAGAGACATATTTTGAGACATTCTAGTTTCCATATTCTAGTCCAGGCACATCCCATTCAGTTTTTTTTCTTTTCTAAATTTTGATGGATATCTTGGTTGTTTTAGGTCTAGGGATCAAATTTTTTATTCCAGATATTTTTCATGGGTTATACTATCTATTGTATTAGCCTTATGTCTCTTTTTATCTTTGTTGACATCCTTTTGTAATATTTTTACAAATGCACTAAGATAAAGTGCAACTCTATTGCATTTTGGGATCTTGCACATCTTTGTGTTTTGTTGTACTCACACTACATTATAAAGTGCCTTGGGGGGTTTCATGTTGGCCATATTCACCATCTTCCTTTTTCAAGTGAGTATTGCTTCCACAACATTAACCTCACGACGTGTCGATGATATGTGCCATTATAAGTGTTTGTACTTCTTTTTTGCTCTCGATGCTCCTGGTTCTTCTTTCTGCAGGAGATATTGCATTTAGTTTCAATGTTCTTACCTCTCAACATTATTGGGGGCGGGGGGGGAGGGTTATGTTGGTTCTATTGGTTTCTTGGTTCGATGGAGTGAGCTATGTATTCAATATTTGATCCTATATGCTAGGCGATTGTAGTGGCTAAATAGTTATGGATTTCGATGAGATGGACCATTTACCATATAGACATTCTTTCATTCCTATTTTTGGAGGCCATGAAGATACCTTCCATCTTCGATTGATCATCTCTTTAGACTTAGTCTTCTCTACTTGGTCATGTTCTATAGAATAGAGGTTCTACAGATTAGCAGTTTGGCAATGTTTGCAGCTTCATGCTTCAGTGGTGTTCTTCATGATCATCTTTTGTTCCTATCTTCTGGAACATTCTTTCCATCTCTTTTTGGAGTAGGGTTTTCCCCAAGTGGTTTTCTCTATTTCTTCTCTTTATAGAGATTCGGTTGTGCTTGGGTACCTCATCAGGCCCTGTTGCTGAGGCACAATTTTCTTTCACTAGTAGTTTATAGGTTTTTAGCTACTCCTTACATTTATCTTAAGGGGGGGTGTTAGAGTAATAAGATATTTCCTTATTAATTAAATCATTTTAATTAAATTACTAAGTCACTTATTATCTCTAGTTTACTTAAGCTAAAATTTAGGCATATAATAATTAATTCTTTTATTAATTATTATCATGCAACCTATGTTTTACTCTATTAGGGTTTTGATCTCCTTTTGTAAGGATTGATCTCTTTGTAATTTATTCATTCACTTTTGATAATAGCAATCTATCTTTTTGCTCATCAAGAATGTCTCATCTATGGATTAGGGAATTCCATCCTCCATAACTTTTGCTTCGCTCTTTCTATGACACGTGTTTGCATGCAAGTGATTCTTGGTAGTTGTGGTGTTGATCTTTCATCAACTTCAACAAAAAACATAGATGAGGTTGAAGAGGATAATGGTTCTTTGGAGGAAGGGGGTTCTACTAAAGAGGCTGTCATTGACAATGATGAGACCAATGTTAACATTGAACATGAACATGAATGTGGTGGCTATCCTTAATGAAATAGGAGAAAATAGGGCAATAGAGGAAACTAGGAATATAGATAGAACTAATAGAATTGACATGACCCTAAATTATGGCAGTTGGGATGACATTAACTCTTCTAAGGATCCTATTTTTCAAGATGATATCAACAAGAAAGAGGCAACCTTTGTTCACAAGGAGGCACTTGGAGATAGAGGGAACTATAACATCAATTCCACTTGGAATAATGAAGAGATTGATGTCATTCTAGAGGGTCAAATGAATATATTCCAAACTGCAAAGGCCATGCATAATTAATGTTTTAAATTTGAAAAATGGATGGTTGAGGAAATCAATAATCTCAATGAGGGTTTGCAAGATTTGCACATTTTTTTAAAGAAATCCAGAAGGGAAATAACAACAAGGGCCCTGCCAATAGTGTGGATAATCATTTAAAATGAAACTAAAGTGAAGTATAACCTAAATGGAGTTAAGTGGAGTTAGAATACTGTGTGCAACAATGATGATACAAGATTGTTTTTGGGTTAAAAACTTAAAATCTAAACATAATAGAATTTTAATGAAGTTGAGAATTATATTTGTAAGTTTTCTTATGATTCCATGATAGAAAGTTTTACATTAAAACAATGTTAGCCATGCTCTTTATTTTTTTAAATAGTTGATAAGCATTTTACTACTCTATAGTGAATGTATAAAATCTCTCTATTTTTATATCATAAATAAGAGGACATGGAAAATTATAATCTTCTCCATATATTTTATATCTTTTGATGTGGATGCTTAATCAATTTATTAGTGATGAATTTTTCTAACCGTGTTTACCTCACAAACTTTATAAAACTATGTTTTTCTATAATGTTCATATAATTACATAATACTTAAATTGTTGATTTTTCATTTATATTTTTTGTCTAGGTTATAGAAAACTCTTTACTATATTTAAAAAACTATCACATATCAAGCAATGACACTGAGATGTTAACATCTATAAATTAACATTGCATTCATCTTATTTAAACACAATTAACATAAAGATTAAATGTGTCAATAAAATTTGAGTTTTAATGTATAGTCAACTTTGAATCTAACAACCATTATACTAATTATTAAGTGATATGATACAATATTTCACTGAAACTAAGATTGCTACAATAAAAAGATAGAATACTTTTTTCTATATAAAAAAATTGTTTTTTAGAGAGAAAACTTAAAAATAAAGTACTTCATGAGAAGCTTGAGTCCTTGCCTACGGTGGGGGAGAAGGAGGAAGGCATGAAAACGAATGTGCAGTTGAAATTTCCCAAGGTTTTGTCTGTGATGGTAATGGGAGTTGTCCTAGGTTGTTTAAAGAAAACCTATAATTTATTATAATCCTTTTTATAGATATGGAATCAGTGCACATTCTCCATTCTCCATTCTCCATTCTATTTAGGTGCTAATATAATAGGTACTGTGCATGGAATCAAAATTTCTCTTATCAAATCTCTCTCAAGAAATTCTTGCACTTGTCTATTCAATTTGACATTCTTTGTAGGGGTTAGTCTATGCCATGCTTTATTTTGTAAATTAGCTCCATGTATCAAATTAATACATTTACTAATACTTCTCACATGAGGCAATCTATTAGGTACATCCTTAGAAATAAAATGTTGAAATTCATCCAATAAAACTTTTATCTCAAATGCATGCTCAAGTTCATTTTATTTTAAAGTCTTCCAAGGAATCAAAGCAAGAAATATGTTTAAATTTTTTATTTCTATCCACCAAACATACACTTATTGTAGTACAATGTTTCTCATCAAGTTTCTCAATCAAAGGTAGCAAAATCTAATTCCCATTTTCCCAAATAGTATACTGATTCAATCTACCATCATGCAGTTCTTTTCTATCATATTTCAAAGGTCTACCAAACAAGATGCGACAATAACCCATAGGCATAATATCACACAAGACTTCATCATACTAATTCCCAAATTTAAATTTCACAAAGCATTGTTTACTTACTAGCAATCTATGTTCATCTTGAATCTAAGAAGCATGATAAGGTTGTGGATGTATCAACCTCTAAAAATTCACCTTGTTTACCATTTCCTTAGAAGCCAGTTTTTCTAAACTACCACTATCAATAATTATTTTGCAACATTTTCTATCAAGTTTACCTATGGTTTTAAATAGGCTCCTCCTCATAATTGTTAGAATATTTTGAATAACTAAGAGGGGGTCAATCAATTATCCCCAGGTCTAGATGTAAAAATCAAATACTTGAAACTTCAACGCACATAACTCAATAACCCAGTAACTAAAAGTGTTCACTATAATCTACATTATTCATTCTATTTAGCTCTCCATTTTGTAAGTACTAACTTGCAAAAACTTATCATAGTCAATAATAAACTTAAACTAAAAATGATAAGTAACATAAACACATAAAAAATATCCACACAATGTTTGACACCAAGATTTAACGTGGAAACCCATTTTGAAAAAAAATCACCAATAACATGCTATCACTTTTCACTCTTCTTATGTAAGCTCTATTAAGAGCCAACTTTGTTAAAGGTTACAAAATACACTATTAGGTGTGAACCTATTAAAGGATTTAATCACCCTATTAGGAGTGTCCTAGTTAGAGGACAAAGAAAATTCCATTACAATGTCACCTTGATTAAAGGATTTACAAAATTATAATAAAAATTAATAAATTCAAATGATAGCATTTGAATAATAAATTTATTTAATTAATCAAATAATAAATAATAAATTACATGTCAGAATTAGATAAATACATTAATAGTTAGAATATAAGAAGAGACAAGTTTAAGAGAAAAATATAACATGCTTAGATCCTAATATAAATGGAGGGAATATAGGAAGATGCACCAAGTTTAAAAGAAAAATATACTAGCCTATTCAACCCAATGAATCTCGCAGACATTTATACACTCTAAAATTCATTATGGAATCTGGTGCATTAACTGTCAAGAACAAAATGTTTATAGTCCCAATAGTTACTCATCCATCTGACAAGAACTCTTCCAGTTGGTAGTCCCTTCAACAATGGGTCACTCCCTTCAGCCTCCGAAACTCCCTTCAGCATCAGGGCCTCAAACACTCCCTTTGGCCCTTACTCACTCGTACCAAATTTTTCGTACTACCATATGTCATGGAGACAAAACTTATAGATTCCAAGTTTCATCGTACCCTAAAATTGCATTGGTTCATGGCTTCACATCTACCATATGGTAGTCACACTTGTAGGATACAGTGGAATCTACTTCACCATTGTATGGTAGTCACTCCACTGTATGGTGGACTTCGTCAAGCTAACAATCTCCCACTTGGAAAAGCAACATCAACCATTTCAACAAACACATCTCTAATCACAAGAGGTAACACCATCATCTCCATCTCTTAGTTTCCATGAGCACCTGCAACTGATCAATCCATGCCAACTCCAAATACAACATTATAATATTTTGAAGTATCTGACAACCGATCAATGTACTCAGAACAAAGAAACTAAACCAAGATCAATGTCAAATTTCCAATCATGGCCTCGGGAACATAAACATGACAACATGATCTAAACAATCTCAACAGAGAGATTACATGCTCCATTTATTAAATGAAAACATAAACTAAACCCTTATCAAAGACTCAGTTGAGCCCTCCAGATGTCAATATCTTAAGTCACATGAAGATTAATATCTCCATATAGTACTTCAAGAAATGTGAAAAGATCCTTTTGTTACATCAGAATCTCGTGCCTTCAACATCTGCAATACCAATGTAGATTAATTACTTTGTCATTGCCAATAACTCCCACTAAACCATGGTGTCAAGTTACGCATGGCATCTACATCACTGCCAACAACTTCCACTCTGTGGTGGTGTCGAGTCACACATGGCATTGTGACAAACATCTTCCACATGAAGATTGAATTACTCTAACTAGTCATCATTAGATGATCAATTAGCCAAAGCAATGCTTCTTACATCTTCATCAACACTCTAAGAAGACTCAGAATTAGAAAAACCCTCCATTTTCTTCTTCTTCTTCTCTTTGCAATCCTTTCAGATATGACCATTTTGTCGGTAGTTCCAACACTTCACTTTGGAGTCTTCCCAGAAGATTTAGGCTTCATGTCCTTTTTGCTTTTGTCCTTTACTCTGCCTTTGACGATGAGAGCCTCCTTAGCCACCTTAGAGGATTTCCTCTACATCTCCTCTGATAGAAGTGCAACAACCACTTAATCTATTTTTAATTGGGTGGTATTACTTCCAATAGCCATCACAAGATGATCTCATGAATCCGACAATGAGCACAAGAGTAACATGCAACACTCTTCTTCACTAACAGATATACCAATAGATTTCAGTTGTGCAATCACCATATTGAACACATTTAAATGATCTACCATAGCCATTCCTTCATCCATCTTTGAAGAGTACAACTTCTTTCTTAGGAAGAGCTTATATACCAAGGATTGTCCCTAATAAATATCTCCCAACTTCTTCCACAAAGAATGTGTAGTTTTCTCCTCATAAATATTCAACACAACAAAATCCATAAGACATAGCCTTATCAATCCTTTGGCCTTTCAATTTTTTATAACATAGTCTTCTTGCTTCATGCTTGAAGGCTTGTTTCCAAACACAACAACCCACAGATCACGATCAACCAATATATCTTCAACTTTAAGTTTCCACAACTAAAAGTTCATGTTATTAAACTTTTCAATCTCTACTCTCCCTATACCCGCCATCTATATTACAAAATAAACACTTTAAAACTCCCACTAGAAATAAATTGACATAGAAAACAACCCCACTCAACAAGGATAACCTAAGCTCTGATACCACTTGTTAGGAAAGCAATGATGTGGAAATGTTTTTCGAATGCCAAATTTATAGGGGAAATATAAAAGAATGCAAATCCACTTTAGAACATTAAGATACACAAGGAAAACAAGAACATTGAAAAACAAATGCACACAAGATAAACACAAGAAGCCAAATTTAGTGTGGTAAACCCTTTTGGGAAAAACCCACCACCAAAAACTCTTGAGAAACTTTGTATTACAGTAAAAAATTTACATAGAACAAACTTTGGTTTCTAGACAACTCATAGGCTCAATTTTTCTTTATAATCAACTTGACTTTCACAACCCCAGTCTCTACTTTTGCTTTAGCTTATTCAACCCAACGAACCTCATAGACATTTATACAATCTACAATTCATTATGGAATCTAGTGCATTAACTGTCAACAACAAAATGGTTACAACCCCAACAGTTACTCATTCATTTGACTTTCATTCTACCAGTTGGTAGTCCCTTTAGCAACGGGTCACTACCTTTGGTATTAGGGCCTCAAACACTACATGACGTACTACTGTACGTCATGGAGATGGAACATATAGACTCCAAGTTTCACCATACACTAACCACAGTACACTAAAATTGCATTGGTTAATGGCTTCACATCCATCGTATGGTAGTCACACCCATATGATACGATGGACTCTACTTCACCACCATACGGTAGTCACTCCACCATACGGTGGACTTCGTTAACCTAACACTATTCTCTTATCATAGTTGATTCCATTAAACTCCACATTTCCTTTATTGCTGTACACTTTTCCCCTATTCTGATTGCTTTTATTAAATTCTCCTCTTTTAATTTTTCTCCCATCTCATAGTCATGTAATGCTTGCGGTAGCTCTTAAGCCGAAAATGATATTATATCTCCCAAAACTTGAATATCTCATGCTTTTCTCTATCAAGTATTTCACCAATTATGCACCCCAATAGAATTTTAGGAATATCTTGACATGTAAACTCAACATATAATTGCGAAGCTAATGTAGAGCACAAGGGAAATGGCTGCCACCAACATAAGCGCACTAGATGAAATAAACATCAATAAACTCAAATTCTAGCACAATCAATAAAGCGAGTGCCATTTTAAATGTTACATCTTTAAGATTATATCAATATTTTTCTGAGATTGAGACAATTTCCACATCTCCATCAATTTTTTGATTCAAATGAGAATGCAACAAGGATACCACCACTTGTGGTTTACCTTGTTTGAACAATAGTACTAGTAGATGAAGCAGATGAACCAGTTGAAGCAATTGATTATTCATTTTTTTTTTGTTGAATTAGATTAAATATCAGTAGCAAAGGAATATATCTAAGCTAAGATAGGAATAGATTGAGATAGAGGTATAGATACACTAGTAAAACAAGTCTAGGGATACATGAGAATAGGCATGGGAAAATGTAAGATTCAAATTCATTGAAACCCCTTAATGTCCAAGGGGAGCATCTTAGAAATTCCTACTCCAGTGGTATTGGAAAGGGAGCATATGATCCATGTCCCCACTTTCCCAAGGACATCCCAAACTCCCGATGCAAACCCTTTCTTTTGGTTGGGTGTCGGGGGACCATATGGAAGCATAAGAGGTGATCCTTGTGGAAGGGAGATAAACACATTTTTTTTCCCTAGATTAAAATAAGATTAAGAAAAACCACGACCACATCAAATCTTTGCTTGCTAGAAATATAAATCAGCTACATAACTTTTGATCAATAAAAAAGCTAGTGATTATGTCAACTGAAAATTAAGAGTAGAAAATGAAATTTATGGTCTAACAAAGTTTCCTCTTGCTTCAAATTACAAGAAATAAATTGGGAATAAATTGACGTTATTGATTGTGTCAACTCATAGATCAGGTCCAAAGTGTAAGGGTTTTAACAAAAAAAATCAATGAAATTCATGCCTCTCTCAAATAAGAAATAGTGACTGTCTCCACTCTAAAAGTGAGAAACTTGAACTGTGTTTTTTTTTTTTTTTTGGGGGGAGTCTTCATGGGGATGTCTCTCATGGAAGTGAGAGGAGCATTTCCTTGTCTTTGACTTCTTTTTGGATGTTTATATGTCCACTATGAATATACTTATAGCTTCTTTAAAATTTAGAACCATATTCAAAACACTTCATAGAAGCATAAACATTTAAAATTAGAAGAAAGACATATATGCAGAACAACTTAAATATCACACACAAAGCTTAACTCCTGGACCAAAAGTGTTAATAGTCAAAGTTGAATTTTTTTCCCAAGCTTAATTCTTCCCTTAGTGTGTGATGTTTAAGGGTGTAAATACATTTTTAAAGGTCATGCAAGTAAGATGTTTGTAGAATGCCACATAATCATCTGTTGTCTTACATGTGATTCACTAAAAATTTACATTTGTATCGTCATGCAAAAGACTTTTCTATATGTAATTAATAGAATCAAATCTGTAGTCACATTTGGATCATTATTAGAATATTATATTGTTCTTACTGGATACAACACATTTTTCTACATATGGCTAAAATTAATTTTTTTGAATACAAAAATGTAACATGTCTTCCTAAGCTTATAATTGCCAATTTATATAAATTATGTAATATTTCCTTCAATACAAGAAAAAGACTACTAGGAAAAAGGCAGTAACTAATGAGAAATAAGAAATTGAAATGTTTAATTTATCACTTTAATACAATGTTTTCCTTAGATCATAGGTTTGAAGGATGTTGTACAATTTCTTAAAATCAAACTGGTGCTAGAAATGCAATTGAAGACTTTAGTCTCCTTCCTTAACAACATGGACTAACAAGAGCTATGTTACAACATGAGTTCCACCATATGCAAATATAATTTGCAAATGTTAAATGCATTGCAAGTTCAACTTAATGCCAAACTAGTAGTCACAAATTTAGCTATTCTTGTTACTCACTAATTGTCAAACAATTATGATTTAGTTTAGAGTCATTATTTGAACAAAAACATTTGTTACATGATGGATAAATTTTGTTTCCTTTTAAGTACAAACAAATAAAGAATTTTAGAAAATCAACTGACTACACATGAGACATACATTGTCCATAGATTATGACCTAAATTGTACATAGTCTAACATGATTTCTAGTTTTTAATTTTAATTAAGTTTAGTTGTTATAATCTAAAACAAGTGCCACCTAGTGGAGTGTACTTGCTGTTATAGTAAATTGTTATACAAATAGAGATGTAAGATTAGTAGTAGAAAGAAAGTAACTATCATATGTAATTATGTCAAGCATTAAAACCAAGAAATGAATACAAAAATAGATGACTTTGTTTAGTATCCCTAATTGCGTCAAGCAATAGTAATAAGAAATGAATAAAAACTTTGTATTAGAAGAGACACAACTAAGTTTATAAGTGCATAAATAAAAGTATATAGTAATATATTTTTTAAAACTAAATAATTAACAAAAGAAATAAATTTATGCTCCATTTTTACTTATAATAATATTGACATATTTCTAATTTTAATAACTTCAACCTAAACAACATTAAAATAAATATATTAATTAAAAAATTACAAATGTTAAAATAAAGTCTAAATATTAAAATTTGTATTTAATTTTGTATATTTATATTTATATTATAAGCACTCAAATTTTACATAACAAACTTTTATAATATATTTTTAGATCATGTTGATAATCATGTTAAATTAATAAAAAATAGAGGAAAAATTGAAAGTATACAATTATGTGAGTTAACACAAATTTGTGTGAACGAATCATATTTGAAATAAATAATATTTTTATTTAATAATTTAAAAAAATATAAATTACAACTTATGAAAAACTATGATCATTTTAAAATGAAAAAAATAATGCATTTTGATTGGTTCATGTTAATTGAATAGTTCACACAACTGAATGCAATACTATTTGCCTACGACAAGTACAATAATATAAAATAAATTTAATTTAATTGAAAATAAAAATATATAAATTAGTGTTCTTTAATAGAAAAAATACACTTGAATCTTATAGTAATAACATAATTTCATTAGGACAAGTACCCTCCCTCCCCAATGCCACACATTTATGAGCATCACATAGATGCAATGTGAATGTCTATGAAACCATCAAAATAATGCTTGATAAGATTATTATTGCATTTAATAATTAAATTGAAATTGATTACACGGCCCAACCCTTAATTTTCATTTTAAAATTTATTTTATTATATAAATTAATAGTAAACTTTAAAAAAAATTATTTCATCAAAATATAAATTTTTAAAAAAAAGTATTGAAAATAATAATAATATATTATTATTATTTAAAATTTCAAAAAAGAATAATAATTAAAATAAATAACACAGAGTCAAAGTATATTATAAAATAAATAATAATTAAATAAATAAGACGAAGTCAAAAAAGAAAAAAAGAAAAATCAAATAGTTTATTAAACATTATTAATAATTTTCCATGTCAATTAATGCTAAAAAGAGTAATATAGAATTATATTAAAAGAAAATATTATTACTAACAATGACTTAATTTGCATGCCTCTTATTTATTTATTTATGCAATTATATATTTTGTTTTCTATTTTTTATTCTTAGATTTCGATCATGCAACTCTTATATTTCTTTTAAAAATAACCAAACATAAAATGAAATTATTTTAGCTATTTATACAATTATATATTTTGTTTTCTATTTTTAATTTTTAATTCTTAAATTTCAATCATACAACTATTATTATATATATATATATATATATTTTTTTTGAGTTGAGTGGGATAGAACTAAACTCAACTAAAGGGCCTTAATTCTTGAGAAATCATATCATAACTTTATTTGCGATATGAATATCTCATGCATGGCAGGCTTTGCCGCGCACCCCTTCGCCCATAGAATTGTAGGGTCACCCCACCGTTTTTTTTAGTATCGGCTATCCTCCAAACGGCGATGATAAAATATTTTTCAATTTTCCAATTTAAGAAAGCAAAATTGGACCGAATGGAGTGAGAGTTGAGATCGGTGGGACTCTGCATGTTGAGAAGAAGTGCAACAAACAACGGCAATGGCGAGATTCAGATTCTTTAAATGCGGATGTTGCGAACACTCTCACTCACCAGTACCACCATTTCTTTGTTTCTTTGGCGCCATAACTTGGAGTGATCAGCGATCAGATCAGATAAGAAGATGGGGAGGAGTAAGCTTGCCATTCAGTTTGTTGAAAAGCCAGCCAAGCGCAGAATTCATTTTCAGAAGAGGGTGCATGGGGCGTTCAAGAAAGTCCACGAGTTGGCTGTTCTCTGCAGAGTTCCTCTCGCTTTGATGGTGGGAGATGAGAAGAAAACTCCTCATTTCTACAGAGCTGGATGTGATGGTGATGACTTCATTGCAGCTGCCATTGATACGTCTTCTCTGTCGGACAGGCTCGTGCTCTACAGCCCTCAGACGGAAGACTTCCACCACCACAACAACATGAACATGAACATGCAGGTTTATCAAGCTCCTCATGATGCAGTTGCACCACAGATGAATAGCACAAGTGCAAGTGCTCCTCATGATGGACTAGCTGTACTAGGTGCAGTTCAAGATGGAAACAGAGGAGGTGTAAGCAGTGCTGCTGCTGCTCAAGGATCAGAATGGACGCTTGCAGATATTCAAGAGTTTCTCATGTCTGACGATGATGAGGAGGAGGAAGAGGAGGATGGAGATGATGACGATGAGGAGGAGGAAGAGGAGGATGGAGATGAGGAGGAGGAGGAGGAAGAGGATCTCTCTCTGCCCGCAACTGCACCTGCACATAATATTGAAGGGCTCCTCATGTCTTCTGATGAGGATGGAGATGAATATAATCTGACAAATGAGGATCTCTCTCTACCTGCACCCGCAACTGCACATAATCCTTCCACGAGTGCTGCTGCAGAATGGCTTGAGATTGAAAAGTGTCTCACGTTCGATGGGCTGGAGGATATTGGACACGCATTTATTAATCCCTCTCTCCCTGCACCACAAATGAATACAGGGAGTGCTCATCATGCTGCTGCAGTTGGTGATAACAGCAATTTGAATTTCTATTGTGGGGCTGGAAATGATATTAATGAAGATGGGATGTTCTCTGAAGCAGCTGCACTACTACTTGGTGGTGACCAGAGTTACAACTTTGATTACCCTGCTGTTGGTACTGAAGATCCAAGAACAAGAATGGGGTGGTGGAATCTTGATGAAGATCAAATGATGTTGCCAGTGCCACAACTGGTACAGGTGAATGATGGGCATGATCAAATAATGGGCTGCAGTGAATATAATGCAAGTGTTGAAGCCATCAAAGAAGTAGCTGCAATGATCAACAAGTAGCTACACGGTGAAGAAGATCAAGCAGTAGTCGACTTCTCATCTGAAGAAATTCTTGATTATGGGCTTCACTGTTACTCTACACTTGTAAACCCTTATTATTATTAGATCAAACGCTCTATTGTTATATTGAAAACAATTCTGTTCAAAGGCATCAAGATCCACTGCATTTTTATTCTGCTCTCTAGTGTATTGAACACGACACAATTTTGTTCAAGTGATGCCATGCAATGGAATGTTTTCTTGAATTGTGTTCCCACTGTCTTTTTCACTCTGTTTTTGGGATTTATTTTCAAATATTTCTATATTTAAATTCATTGGGGAAAAAGATTAGAATTAAATAAAAGATAGTCATCCCTGGTAGTTAAGGAGAGTATATGCCCTCCAAGAAAGAGATGACTACTCAAATCGTGCCTCAGTACCACTGTTTAAATGCGTGTTGCTACAAGCTTTATTATGGTTGGTCATATTAAAATAGAAAAGGGTTTCCATATCTTGTATATCAGACCCATACATGATTGAGTTAATGATCTCTGATCTGATATCAAATCGCAAATCATTGGTGACATTACAATGGTTGAGATCTTTTTATCCTATTTTTGCAATCTTTCAAGTTCAATCTTTTTTTCCGAATTATTTTAAAAATATTTTTTTTACTTATACTCGTAAAAATCATTTTATCATAACATAGTGTAATTTTCTCTTGGAATCCACTTGCCAGCAATTTCTAGAATTCACAGAATATTTTTTCAATGGCCTAATTAATCTGTAAACATTTCCATGGACTTCTATTAAAAAAGACTATAGTTAGTCGGTCATTTTGAAATTAAATATTTCCTTATTCATTGTAGACAATCTTTCCAACGGTCCTATTAATTTGTCAATATTTTCATCCATCTTTATATTTAAAATGATAGTAGTTAGTAAGTCATTTTACAATTAAATATTATTTGTTTACTTTAGAAAATGAATTAGAAAACAAGTGACACAAGTAATAAGGTGTGGTAAGAGGAGAATGTGGTTACAGCAGAGTGAAGAAATAGTGTGAAACCAGAGTTGTTATAGTGATATTGTTGTCTTGAATGGGCATAAATAAATATATTTTTATTCTCCAAATCAATAAGGTACAATGGTGTGAGCAATTTGAAACTTGACTCTAATATAAATCTCACCTTCATTTATATCATTCATATCTGACCCATTTTTTATCTTAAGTAATGTCCACCCAATATACTGACCCAATATAGAAAGTTCTACTTTATATCATGATTCATAAAGGTGAGTAGTAGACCCATTTTTTACTATAAGTAATGCTGACCCAATATAGAAAGTTCTACTTTATATCATGATTCATAATCATGATTCATAAGGGTGAGTAGTAGAACAATGAAAAAGTTTATGTTTACAAGTTATCTGCAATTAAATGTATTCATTGTAAATAAATTTGTCTATCAATTGTGTGAAATGTCTAAGTGAACAAAGCAAACTAAGCTATATTAAAAATCTTAACTCTAAAATTTAAACTTTTACATTAATATACATTAAATAAAAACTTAAAAGAGTTATATATTAATCAATATCTTAGTTATAATCATATTTTAGGTATTAAAAATAGCAAATTTAAAATATATAGACTATTCCAGTCCTAATAACTCTATGTTTGACTTGTACACTCCTCTTCAATGTTCACTTCTAGGAAATATTTTAAATTTAAAGCAGATATTGTAGGGCTCTATTTCGGCCTCCATGGGCATTATTTTTCCCTTCTGGCTCATTTTCCAGGGGTCCTAAACCCTTAGGTCAAGGCTGACCTCGATCTTGACCTAGGTCAAGGATGACCTCGACCCTAACCTAGGTCAAAGTTGACCTTGACCTTGAGCCAGGTCCCCCTTTTCATCAAAAAGTTTTCCGGATGTGGGTAAAAGTTCAAAAGTTTTTTTTTCTTGCTTCCGAGTCGGCCGTTTCAGGCTTCAAAATGGTAAATTCTTAAATCTAGATCTATTTCTAGGGGTTAAGGCTTAATTGGAATTTAATTCTCCTATGCCAGCCTCTCTAGAAGTTTGTGTCCTAGATTAGTATAAAAGGAAGCCTTCCTCTCTCATTTTCACATCAAGTTGAGATCCATTTTTTCATGAGGAGATATCCACTCTTTATGATCAAGCATTCGTCTTCCATTGAATTCGAGCACAAGTGAAAATCAAGTGAGCAAGAAATCACCCATTCAAGAATTCAAGTTCTCCATTGAAGATCGAGGATGTAGTGCCTACCCCTAGTTTACTTTTTAGTTATTATTGTCGAACTCTTTTAGGCCAGCTTTATGTTTATGATTGATGATCAATGACATTGTTCTCCAGATTATTGGATATTATTTTCGTACTCAATTGATTATATGATGAGACTACTTTGGTACTAGTTATTTCATGTATGCATGATTATACTTTGATGATCATTATTTATAGTGATTCTAATTATTTAATGATGTTAGTTAGATGGATTATTTACACATGGTTTCTATGGTTACTTACCTCATACTTGCATGTGTATGGTGTACATGTATATTTTCTTTATGTTTGACATTTCTGATGTGGTTAAGGAAGGGAGTCATAGTCACCTACTAGTTCGGATCTACATGATGCATCACTTCCTGCCATTGCCTATTTAGTTTATAATATATGTGTTTGTACATGCATGGATTTTATGCAGATTGCAAGTATTGGGTATTGACCTCCCTGAATTCTTAGGATGAGCGTACTCTATCACAATATCTCAATGGCAAGAGAGGGGAGATAAATTTTTGAGTCCAAATCCTAACCCTTAACCAATTGTCCTAGAAATTAGGATAATTATCTAAGATGATTAACCTTTTGAATTCATAATATGATGTAAATTCGTGATTATAACCCTTGAGTTTGATCTTATATGTTGTTTTTTATGATGGGTTTTCATATTTCATCTTGTGGATCTATGGTGAATTTTCTGTTAATTAAATCAAATTAAAAGAATATTTAATAATTTAATTGAATAGAAAATTATTAAGATAATTTCAATATTTAATTATATTTAATTAATTGAGAAATCAATTAAAAAATAATTAAATTTAAAGATAAAATTATAGTTCTAATTTTAGAGCGTAATAATAGTTATTTAATTTAATAATAATATATTTAGGAGATCATTTTTAAATAAACACTAAATATTATTATTACTTAAGTTAATAAATATTTTTTTATCAAAAGACACTTTGAAAATTAATTAAAGAGAGAGAAAGAAATTAAATTGATAAAGATATTTTAAATTGAAAAAAGTGTTTATGAATAATCAAAAAGTAATAATATATTAAAAAGAAGTGTGATCAATGAGCTCCCTCGCGTGATTGCACAATCAGTGCCCCAAATTTAGTGGAGAACTCCTTATTAGAGATTGGGAGTTCATTTTGCAAGGACCGAGATTTTGAAGGAGAGATTTTCAAAAAGAAGGGTTTTAGAAGAAAGAGGATTTCTTGTATTCTTGGCACGGTTGCGTAGTAGCATCAAATTCAGGTAGAATCTTGTGGTTATTCGCACAATGAATTATGTTCTTTGAAATTCTTGTCTTCATCGTGTCTGAAAAATCTATTTCTGAGTTCTAAAAAAAAAAAATCTTTCATGGTAAAATTGTATTGTTATTCATATCAAAGTTATCTGTATTCGAGAGATGGAAATTTTAGATCCCTCGTTCTGTGAATTTTAACAATTGAGTATTTTAATCAGGAAGGGTTTTGGAAAGAAATTGAATTTTTAAAATAAAAATTTGACTGGTTTAATGGATTCCCCCTATTAGAGTATTTTCCACAGTTTTCTTACAATATATATATATATATATATATATATATATGTATGTATGTATGTATGTATGTATAAATTTTTTATAGAGAGGGGGGCGTTATTTTGTATTAGGTAAATTGCTACTAAACAAAACAATTAAAATATATATATATTAAAAAAAGCGTATGCAAAAAAAATGCTTTTGTTTGGGTTGGTGCCACCAAATCCCCCACCCCCTTACTGTACCCGTTGTGGCAGTAAACTATTGTGCATGCAGCAGGTACTGTTGCTAATGCAATAGTACTCTGCTACAGTTGCAACAACACTTTCTGTAACAACACCCTTTAAGGGCCGGCTGGTGGGTCTTAAATGTATAAAAAGATTAAAGTTTTTTTTTTAAGATTTTAATTTTACTTTATAAAATTAATTATTAATTTTTATTTGTTAATAGTTTTTACTAATTATTAATTAGTTTAATAATTTAGATTTTATTATAGTTATTAATTAAAATTAATTAAATTTAGTTTTAATTGATAATAAATATCATTTAATAAAGTTTTAAATTATTGTTATTATGAAATGACTTTGATTATTTATAAAATTGTAATTATTTTTATTAAATAATCATTAAGTATTATTTTAATAATTTAATAATTTATTATTTTTAAATTATTGTATAATATTTAATTAAGATCTTTGTAATTTTATAAGTTAATGATAATTGTACATTTTGTTTTAAAAACAGGAAATGGGTTAGGTTGTAAGGGAAAATTTGTGAACCTTATCAGTTCAAAAATTTACATTGAAACAAAAACTTAAACCTTATTGTTAACTCAGATTGTGTGTTTTCAAAATCAAACAAAACTATAAAATTACACTCTTTGTTGAATGCT